>OX463781.1:25491191-26691191 GCA_949825025.1 Siphlonurus alternatus | reverse complement strand
TAAGCATAACCTTCCTTTATAGTAACACGTGAATAGTTCAGGGATCCTGTAAAATTAAAACAGCTACCTGTGCCTAACAGTAGTATTTTAAAGGTACTGTACCGGACATAAATTAATTCTAAGAAGAAGCAAATGATTGCACTAAACCCACAGTCTATGAATCTATATCTACAGATATAAACACTATACAGTAATCCATGTTTTACATTGTTTTATGATACTGTATTTTTATTTTTCTTATACAATGAAATGATTTTGAAAATGTTGAAAAAATATACATACTGTATTCAACTTTGGTTTTATATTCTGCATCATGCATTCATTCAGTCCCACTCTTTATGAATAACTCTGTATGCATAAAATGTATTGCAGGCTTGTTAATCCCCACGCCCTTTGTTATTCTTGCAGGGCCTGGTGATTAAAAAGGCCGCAAGTGGGAAATTTTCCAAGGCAACAAGTGTACATACCAAAAGCATTAATTTAAACATTTTTCAGTCATAAAAATAGCTGGTTAAAACTAATTGATTGACAAAAAGAAATGAAAAAAAAAATGTATGCTGAAACCAATGTTGTGATAAGAGAGCATTATGCATACCTGTGTGGTAGCAGTTGTTTCTCCTTTTTATTTCTCTCTCTCTCTCTCTTTCTCTCGCACTCCCTCCCACACACAAAGAAATTGGGAATTTGAAAATTTTAAATCTTATGCCTAACATTAACAGTTATTCACAGTAATTATTAACACAACACTAAAAACTCTTATATTATGCATATTGTATTGCATGTACAAAAAAAAAAAAAGTAGCTCAATCAACAGTAATAACCAGCAACTTTAAAATTTAAATTCACTGAACTTTATGGAACACAGTTTGACCAGCTTAAGCCTAATCTAATGTATAAGAATTAAAAAATGTATAGAAAATGCATACTATACAAAACAAGAATCCTACTATACTGTGTGTCCATGGACACTGCAGTGATGAAAATGTAATGTAGGATGTATGAAGAAGCTAGGTCTTCTGTTCTCCACAAATAAAACTGACGAGTTCAATTATTATGACGACTGCTAATCATTCCATGGACCTTTGCTTTAACTTTACAGCTGAGCACCGACGTCATACATCCATGGTCACCCCTAGTGGTATCATACTAAACAGGTCAGCATTAATAAAACCACATCAACATGCATCAAAGGCATCAAAGCCTCTCTAGATGCATAATTTTCAAGCGGTTGACGACGAGCTCTTTATGAAGAAACTCTGAACCAGCTGAACCTTATACCATTATTGCACTAGACAGTAAGGTCAAGGGTGCATGTATAATGTATATGATAGTCAAGGTGATATAGGTCAGCTTGTATTCCACAGGAACTGCTTGGTAAAAACCAAGAAGGGCAAGTTTGACCTGAGCAGCTGATGCACGACAGGTCTCCTTGACCCTTACATTTTTGGGCTCATTTCGTCTTAAAATCGGTCTATATTGTCCATTTTTTTATCTCACCTTCATCTACTTCTGAAAGTACTGCAGACCGACCGATCTTGGGGTTGAGAAAAGCTTGCAAAAAGCCTTCCCTGACGTAAATAAACACAACACGATTTTACTTTAGCAATGGCTCCCGCGATGCTCACATTTGATTGGTTTATAACTTCGCAGAAATTTCTCGAGCGAGTATGAAAATTTCTAAACTTTATAAAGATTTCATAGTCCCAAATACTCTTCACTGATTCGTTAAATATATCACGTGACATATATTAGCCAATGATATTCCAGAAACATTTTCGCGAATTTTATGCAAGAAAATTAGCAACGTTGACCGATCATTTCCGACAATTGCCGAAGAATATCAAGATGGCAGCGCCCACAGGTATGTAAACACGGCAAGTTCCTTGCTTTATTTCAAATATTAACAGTATTATGTTTTAATTACGAAAGTTTTACCTTTACTTACATGTAAATAACCCTTCTCTTTAGGCATGATGCTGCGAAATATGTGCAGTTCGCTTTGCGGGCGTGGAATGCTGGGATCAATGTTACGGCCCACCCTGGTTAGCACACAGCAATGCCGATTTGCTGCTCGAAAAGGAACCAGAGAAAAGGCACGAAAGAAGAAGGTGAAAGTTGAAGAGAAAAAAGTTGGATTTATCCCTCACAATCAACGTGCTTCAGCGAAGTAAGCATCCGTTTATTTCTATCGATTTTTTATAGTTTAGAGGGAGAGGTGGCAGGCTGGGATGAGTTTGCATGGTGACAGAGCTCGGAGAGAGCGTTCGAATTTAGATTTAACGATCTGCGGCAAATCGTAGATATATTGGGAGAGGGAATCATGAGTGGAAGTTGGAGTTCAGGGGTAGTGAGAGAGATGTAGGGAAGTATTCTTTCCTAAATCGAACGATAAGGGAGTGGAATTTGTTGCTGGCCAGGGTGGTGGCGGAGAGTTATGAAAAGTATGCATATAAAAATATGTTGAAAACATAGCGTACCACCGTGGTGTAGCCACATTTGCCGCAAAACGGTATAATCTAATCTATAGCTACTTGCTTGGGAGGTAGAGGGAGTTTAGACTGCAGAGTATGTATATTTATGCCTATTTGCCTATTTTAGTGATAGCCGAGTCACCTCGTTGTGACATGTGAGCACATTTGTTGCCTTGTATATAAATGCATACATCTAAGCTAAATCTAAACTGCATCAGTGCTGCACGTGAGCTGGTGTGCACCAGTGTGCGGAGTAGGCAACCTGCAATATTCGTCACCTTTATCGCACAGGTAAATAAAGAACTCTAGAAAAGCTGTGATGTGCTGATGTCAGAGAGTTTTTCTGGAGTTCCTTTTATGTGAGGTGAAGATGAAACACTGCAGGTTGTCTACTACCACTCTACCGATAATGAGGATTCAGAAGAGTGCTTGCTATTTATGTGTAGTAGGCTTCAGTACAACAGAAAATGTTAGATGTTTTCAGTTTGGCTTAAATAGACTGCTTGCTCTAAGCTCATTAATAATACGGTGGTAATTTTGAGTACAGTAACTCATTAGCTGTGAAGCTTAAACTGACTAACTTGATTCAATGAGTGTATGAGCCACACATATCAACTCAATGTTTGGCGCATGGTGGCCAAAAAGACTACAGAACAATTGGTAATATTATAGGTTTATATATATTGTGCCTAACTACACTTTTATTTTTTGAGCACCATAAGTCAAATCAATTTAGTCTGTTTTGGCACACTTGTCAAATCAAATTGTTCGTTTAGGCATTCAGCAAACAGAGTAAGTCCAAATTGCCACAGCATCATCAATATACATACCCTGGTAACATTTTTTAAATACCTTTGGTGCCTGCATAATGGACACTTAAACCAATTAAAATTCAACCAAATCAATGACATTATTTTTGGTTCTTACCAGTTGAGACCATCAGAATCAAAAACATTTCTTTAAATTTCTTCTCCGAGCTACACTACATTACTTATCACAACACCTGAAAGGTAAACTTTATTAAAATGTTATTTATCAGTGTATTTTTTGGCGGTCTCAATTATTTCCTAGTTCAGAATTTAATATTGTGTATTATTGTGTGTGTTACTCTGCAAGGGCGTCATGTTATGATTGAATAAATGAATATTATGTACACCTTCAGTCTGAGTTTAACCAATATTTTGGTCTTTAAAATATCCATATCTTTCAGAAATAAGATTGTGCTGGTTTCCCGCAAACAAGATGACACCTGGAAAGCCACTGCGACAGACAATGTGTGGACAGCTCGATACTATCGCTGGCGAGTGTACAGCTTTGAAGAGGCGGTAAAATGTCACCGTGAGACACACCACCCTTCCATCTACAACCAGCCAAACGCCTTCCTCAACGCCACTATTGAGCTTGATATGAAAGCTGAAAAGAAGGTAATATGGAAGGATAAAGCCCCAATTTGAGCAGCTCTTAAACATGTGAGAAAAAATCTCAAGCTATTCCTTCTTAAATTTTTGATTATGTAATCGATAGATTATTTTTTAATCAGCTTAACACGGAAAGCATTCAGTATAATATATACAGTAATGGAGCCAAATTTGTTTCATTTTATATAATCATCCATTCGTTTTGATAGTAATTTGTTTTCTGCAGAACCGTTTCGTGGAACGTTTTTCTGGTATGGTAGCCATCCCCCACGGATTTGAGCATGGTGAGCCTCGCTCTATCCTGGCTCTTGCTAAGACTGCGGAGCAGCAGAGGACCGCATTGGAGGCTGGTGCGACCACCTCAGGGGGCCTCGAAATCATCAAGGACATCCAGGTGAGACTATGGTACCAGATTGAACACACAGCTGAGTCCAGAGTAGACAGTAGCATTCAAAATGTTTTATTGCTATGTACAAATAACACTAAGGTCTTCAATCTAACAAGCATCATTGAAAATGGTAGAAGCTATTACTACACTCAACTGTAACTTTTACTATTGGTGTAATAGAAATGGAGATGTAATGGTTTTCATATCTTCTGTTTACATATTTTTGTTGTATTTTTATTTAAAATATTTTCACTATCAATAAAATTATTTATTGACATAGCTGTTCATGATAATGACATTATAAAGAAACAATTGACTAAGTAACAATGGCCTGGGTTGTTTCTAGCTGATAATTTAGTTACCAACCTCATAAGGTGAATTAATGTGTCACTGACTCTCGCAGAGTGGAGAGCTGGCCCTGCAGGACTACCAGTTCATTGTTGCCACCATTGACATGCTGCCAGACCTTGTTCCCGTGAGAGGACTCATGAAAAGAAGATTCCCCAACCCAAAGAGTGGTGGGTGCTGATATCTGTAATATAGCCTGGCTATAATGGTATCTTCTTTTAAGAATGGACAACCTGCATGATTTTTTTTTTATTATTATTATTCCAGAAATGAATAGAGGGTTTCAAATTATGCTACTTTCATTTTTTTTACTATTATTAATATTATTTTATTTATTTGTTAATTATTTTTTTTCAGGGACCGGATGCACGCGTTTTTTTCGTGCATCCGAGATGCGCATCCGGATGCAAATTAATTTTTCGTGCATCCATGGATGCGCATCCGGACAAATTTATTTTTCATGCATCTGGGATGCGCATCCGGATGCAAATTTATTTTCCATGCATCTGAGATGCGCATCCGGATGCATTAATTTTTTCCCATGCATCTGGGATGCACGGATGCGGATGCAAGCCCATTTTTGCGCATTCGTGTGCATCTTGCATCTGCATCCGCATCCGATCTTTGGTTTTTATAATACACTTTGTTTCTTGTAATTTTTAAACGACAAGTGGCAAATAAAGTTAAAAAATATGCCTCGTGTTAAAGATTTATTTAGAGGCAATTAGCAAAAAACCTGATAAAAAAGAGAAAAAAAAGTGTTAAATGGATGCAAATTTATTTTTCGTGCATCCGTGGATGCGCATCCGGATGCAAATTTATTTTTCATGCATCTGGGATGCGCATCCGGATGCATTCATTTTTCCCCGTGCATCTGGGATGCGCATCCGGATGCATTCATTTTTTCCTGTGCATCTGGGATGCACGGATGCGGATGCAAGTCCATTTTTGCGCATCCGTGTGCATCTTGCATCCGCATCCGATCCCTGTTTTTTTTTTTTTAGTCCTGAAACTATTTTTAAATAATTATTGAAAGTGCAGCCACGCCCCCAGAAGGCGTCTAGACCCTATCTTTTTTATTAAGGATCCAGGGGGGTCAACATAATTTACAGAATTTTCAATAATTATTTAAAAATAGTTCCGAGACTAAAAAAAAAAACTCAAAAATTTCAGAGTAGCATAATTTGGTACCCCCTTTTCATTTCTACAATAAAAAAAATTTCATGCAGGTTGTCCATTGATGCTATATATTTAATATTGTTAGTCTATTCTGTGACTAACTGGTGCTGAACTTAAGTAAACTTAACTTTAATCATTAAAATATATTACTATCAGAACCAAAAAGGTGTGCCCCTGAATAGCATACAAGTTCCATAAGGAGAGGGGCACACCTTTTTGGTTCTGATAGTAATTACTTGCATACTTATTTAATGAACAATAACTGAACATAATAAAATGCTTCAAATAAGCTTAGAGTTTCATTGAAGACATGCATACTTTCAATTTTTAATTTTGTGTCTCTAAAGTAACCTCCTACCTCCTCCCATATTGTTGACATTCTATTAAGGGTAAGGTAACGCCACCAATGTTAAAAAAAATCCCTCTCACAAAAATTCTGAAAAAAAATTAAAATGTTCTCCTCTATACCCCCTATCAGTACCTAAAATATCAGGTATACAAATACGATCTAGTTTTTGAGTTATAAATTTTTAAAGTTGACCAATTTAACATGGAGAAATGAAACTCCCATGTTAAATTGGTCAACTTTAAAAATTCATAACTCAAAAACTAGATCGTATTTGTATACCTGATATTTTAGCTACTGATAGGGGGTGTAGAGGAGAACATTTTAAATTTTTTTCAGAATTTTTGTGAGAGGGATTTTTTTTAACATTGGTGGCGTTACCTTACCCTTAAAGGTCTTGGAGGTTAGAGACTAGAGGAAAGAATAAGTGGCATAAATTTCTTATTAGCATTTGGTTATGTAATTACTATAAATAGTTTTAAATTTAATCTTAGTTCCTTTTTTAGAAGTAAGCAAGCCTTACTGATTTATATTTATTGCTAGGAACTCTGGGTCAAGATGTTGGGCTGATGGTCAAGACCTTCAGGGAGGGCATCCAGTTTTCCTGCAACGTTGAAGAGCATGAAAAGGACTATGGCTGGATCAACACAACTATCGGCACGGTAAGATCCAGACACCATTGTACCACACTGCTTATTCATAGCTATGATTCAAATTTAAATGTTATATAAATAGTCTTTTTAGACATATTTCATGTACTTCTCGGGACAACATAAGCTTTAGCCTTGCTGTGGTTGTGAATGTTGCCTCACAAGCTATGGAGATGTGGTGAATTTTAATCTTTTGAGGTTGCTAGAGTAAGTGCTCGTCTATTTAAACCAATATTGCATATCTACATCTCTCCGTCTCTTGAAGCTGCAGCTCTAGCAAATCTGGCAGTCTGTTCTGTCTATAGGTGTACATCTAACTTTTAAAAGGAAAAAAAAAGGGGGCAAGTTAATCTCATTGCATCCTATTTGCTTGCCCATAGCTCAACATGGAGATTCCTCACCTTCAAGCCAACTTGACTGCCTTGCTGCGAGACGTGAATCGTCGCTCACCTCCTCGAAAAACAGAGCCCTTCCTATGGCGAGTGGTTCTCACCTCTCCACCCTCAGTCGAGAAACTCAAGATCAACCATGCCCCTCTATTAGGCAACCAATCACAGTCTGCAGACACTTCAGACTCAGACTCTGAAGGAGAGGAGGAGAAAGAAAAAGAGGCAGCTCAGCAGTGAGTCCATTCTAAGATCTTAGTCAAGTTGTCAGTAAGATGCAAGCTCCTCGTTTTCACCACACTTATGTGCTATGAAAACTTGTATTTTTAGCTAACAGAATTGTGAATAAACTGAGTATGTGTGAGACATTTCTTGTCTTGTTATTTAGTAGTCAATTTTATTAATTTAATTGCAAAATATTACCTGTTTTTTTTTTCTTTTTTTAATTCCATTGAAATTGTTATATTACAAATCTACCTCACTGATTTGTACACTGTATGAAAAATGTAAAATCTGTTCATTCTTAGGAGGCTTGTAAATTGTAACATTCAATTTTTATTTTCTATGTCCTACATTTCAGTGTTTTTTGTTGCACCAATTATTTAAATTTTATGTCTTCATACTGGACAGAAAATAAATGCTTTGTTAAATTATTATCTTAAGTTTTATTGTATCTTCTAAAAATCTAAAACCATAATTGAAAGGTGGTACAGTCTGGTACTGATTGGGATGTTAAATTTGTCTACAGTAGTTGTTAATATCATATCAACAATGATGAATTTGTGATTTGTATTGTGGAGGAAGGTCAGTTGATGTGCCTACTCTTATCCCTTATAACTCATATCTTGATGCCAAATTTATGAAGTCGCCCATAAGGCCTGTGTATAGACAAATTTAACGCACCTATGTGTTCAACAATAGCCCCGGAAAACTTCCTTCATCGTAAAATAGCATTATTATTATTATTATTTATTATTTTTTTTTGTGTGTGTGTTTTTATGAATTGTTTACATTGACACCTTTGCCTCTCATTGAAGAGGGAAATTTTCTGAGGCAAAGACTGATAGCATAAAACTTTAAAATGTTTTTGTTTTGTTTTCCTACTACATATTACGTATAAATTCTTATAATTTTAAAAAGGAATAGGATTTTAAAATAAAAATTAAACCACAAACTTAATTATGTATCAACAGAAAATATATTATTATATATTAATCATTTCAGACCAAAAAGTCATCACCAAATATCATTTTACACTGTAAAAATGTAATCTACAAATAACATTGAACATACAGACAGTTCAAGTGATAAAGTTATGTTGTGGGGGAATCACAAGACAATATACAAAAGGTAGTTTGGGGGCTAACTTGCTGTATGTAACAAGCCAGCAAGAGTTTATTGAAAGCTAAAAACTAGCGGGTCAGCATGACATGATGATAAAGCAGGGAATATACAACAAAAGATTTGAAATAATATTAATTTCAAATCTATTCAATGCAACACTTGCTTTCTTTCTTTTTTTTTTTTTTTTTTTTCTTTTTTTCTTTTTTTCTTTTTTTTTTTCTTTTTTCGATATCTCAACCATTACCGGTTGGCAAATAAAAACAAAGTATAGAGAAAGAAGGGTACTTGTTAAAAACCTTATACTGATATTTGTCCATTTTTTAAAATATTTATTTTAAATTAATTTTTATGGCCATTTTTTTTTTTTTAACAATATATTCTTTTAATTAACTGTGCAAATATTGTAATAATGAAACAAATTATATGAAACTAGAAGTATATTACATTTTAATAATATTACATTTCCTATATACTTAAGTATTGAAAATTTGAAATTGCATCTATACAATATATAAGACTTGCAAAACTAGAAATTTTTTTACATGCAGTGCACTGTGTGCAATTTACTGGCCTATAATTTCTAAATACATGTTTCTGATTTTCTAAGCTATTCTAAATTTTGATTCCGATAACCTGAAAATTATCAGCAAATTCTTGTTTGAGTAATCTTTATAAAACTTTTCTATACATTATACCAGTATGTATAAAAAAAATGCATTTATATCCTGAGTACAGTTAGTAATGCCATTGGACAACAAATATCTATAGGGCCCACAAATGCTAAAAGATCATATCAAATGTATTATAGATATACAGAAGAAACACGGCTAAATTTTCTGAATACCAGAAACAACTTTATAATTCAAGTGTTAACATTTCATTATTAATAATTATGGCTAAGTCTCAATTGAGAATACATTGACATTTCAGATAAAGATTAATTGCTAGACACTTACTATTAAGATAGGATACAGTTAAGTGAGTTTTGATGAGAGAGAGAAAAATCATATCAAAAAAACATGTATACTTTTTTAATGTGTGTGAAATAGTGCAAACAAATTAATAATAATGTGCCTATATCAAACAACTCATAGAGTTATGTTTAAGCAAATGACCCATCAAGAGGATTTTAGGAGAATATTATTTTATAATAACAATTAAGTAACATCATTTTGCAGCTTTGAAAAACTTTACTTAAATTAACTATGATAAACAAAAATCAAGTCCACATTTTAATTTAAAAAAAAATAAACGAATTAGAGTTATCAATGACTTATTTTCAAAGCTACAACAGGTAAACCCTTTCTGGATCCTACGTACCACTTCAGAGGCTCGGCTTCTGCTAGCAGGGCTAGCACAGGGAGCCAAGGTCCAGGATCAAGCAGACGGTTGGACCAGCCAACTGTCTGCAACTCTTCTCTCCGTCACAATCCTCTCTCAAGCCACAGCAACCAATTTGGTTGACAGCATTTGCCACGAGTCGCAGCCAGTAGCAGTAATCATTCAATAAGCTTTTATCCCACACTAAATACTGAGCCCCTTTACATGTGCAATATCATAGGAAAATTTAAGCAGTGGTATTTCCGTGTGAAAAGTTATTATTTTACTTGGGAGCAAGGTATCAAATTATTTAACTATAATTCACAAATGAATCTAAATAACAAAAAAATGTTAAATCGTACTAACAGGAAATTTTGCAACAGAAATCAAAATCAAATTTATATTTGATATTATAATCATATGTCATATTAAATTTTAGTTGATTTTAGTTAAAAATGATTTTGACTTAAGAAATACCATGCATAAAAAATAGACACTACTAACTAAATGGGGCTTTAATAGCAATTCGGGGATACATAATTATTATAGTATGTAGTACATAGTACAAAATTAATTATATTATTGATGTGCATGAAATAATACAGTAGTAAAATCGCATCACCTGTTTAAACAGTTCCTTAATCAATAAACATAATAAATGTCTTATGGTTTAGGGAACATATCAAGGATTGCTGCACATATTTTCTGGGGGTTTGTTTCGTCAGGTAGAAGACGCATGGCAGCTTGCACCTGTTCCGCTGGAAATATGGATGCCAGGTGGTAATTGATACGGCTCCGTGCCGCCTCTACCTCAAGGGGAGGCCATGACGGAGGGGGTAGCATCAGATTGGGTTCTGAGCTTGCACTGAGTCGAGGATGATGTTGCAGATGAGGCAGGGGAAGTTGCTGAGTGGGGGTGGGTGGCCAGCGAGGGGGTAGAGGCTCGGGAGCAGATGCTATTCTCGTTACACTCTGGTGAAGAGGGTCAGAACCAAGTCTCTCCCAGCCTTGTGGAGGGCCTGGTGGAGGGTGCCGGTACTCAGACGCACTGCTGTGACGAGCTACAGGTCGGTGCTCTTGGTAGGTAGATGAGTGGTAGCTGTAATATGGAGTATAACATTAGCCAAGCAAATGGTTTTTCACAAAAAAATTCAAACTATCTTACAGTTTTTTACTGCTTAACCAGTTTAAAAGGGTGCAGAGACTGCAGAGTAATTTTAAAATATAAGGAAAAACAATATAGTAATTTACTACAAGTGGATAAAAAATTTAAATGCTTTAATTACATCAGATTTATCTTTTACATTACAGATTTTGTTTGTAATGTATATATTCCTAGTATTCATTCACTTCCATTAAAAAGAACAAAACTCACCCTTGTTGTAGATGGAAGAGGCGAGGATCATATGCTGGGTTCAGTGTTAGTTGACGCTGCAGTTTACGGTGCAGGTTTGCTGCTGGTTCTGGCTGAGGCTGTTCAGCTGCTGGGGGGTCTGAGAGTTGCTTGGCAACTGTGACGTGACCTCCTTGCAGGACAGACATCTGCCACTCAGGCGGGCCTTGCTGCATACATGTGGGAGCCCACAGCTGCTGCTGGTAACCTGGCTGCTGGGGCGGGGGAACGCGGAACCCAAACCCTGGCGGCGGGGCAGCCACGTTTTCTACACTGCGACTCTTAGCCACACCACGACGCTCTGCAAGCGTAGACGCGGGTACAGATGACTTGGTACGAGACAACGGAATTTTGCGAGGCTGGCGAGAGTCATCACTAAGGGGAAGACTCAGTGACTTTGTTGTTTTAAGCTGATCACCTAAAAATAGAGAAAATAAAACAATTAGATACTAATTTACACACTTAAATCTTTACTGCAGCATATTTTATAAGTACTATTCTTAATTAAATTACTATGATACTGTATCAGCCAGAACAATACTTATATTTGAATTATTGATACTTAAAATAACTTTTCAAGAAGATTCTAAAGAATAAAAATAAGTTCTATTTAATTGTATACTAGAATAATTCAGTTTGTTGTAACCTACACAAGCTGCAATGTTAAGATTAACAAAAAGCTGTTAGCTTTTCTCACCTGGACTTGCATCCCTGCTGGCCCTCGCCTGCAGCTGCCTCTGTGCATGCTCCGCCAGACGCTCCGACACCGACTTGTGAGGCAGGGGACCTCGCTCAGGGTGGGCATACTTGCACTTGTTGCCGTATGTGCACTTCTTGCCATAGGGGCACGGACGAGGAGGTTCTGCTCTCACAGGAGACACTCGAAGAAAGTTCTCCAGCATGGGACCAGACCGACCAAGAGGGTCATCAGGAGGCATGAACCTGTGGACAAAATTCCCATTACATCCAATGGAATTTTGTAAAGAGAATTAAATAAAAAATATAAAAGTTACTTCATTTATAAGTTTATTATAATTATTATTTGGCATTTTCTTTCCCCCTCCCTTTCTTCCATCTAAGATAAATGCATGTTCCTAAAAATTGGAACAGTAAATTAAAGTAATTTATTCAGCCAGAAAGGTAAAATTTAATTCTGCATTAAAGATCCCAGATCACATAGTAAAGCTCTATTACAATTAAAATAGAACACAGACGTGGTGATGTTACAAAGGAGTGACAGTGGAACTTACTTGTCATTGACGAAGGAGTACATGAGAATTCTCTCCTCAACAACTCGTCTGAACTCTGGGCACTGGCTGACAAGGTCTCGATAGTTGTCGTTGGATACCACCACCCCGTCAGTCTCTGCTGCCAGCTTAAGGACGTAGCGATCGTCATAGCACGCCACTCGCTTGCCACCCACCAGTCGTGATGGAGTGAATACCAGAAGCCTGTCGCGCTCAAGCTCCATCAGGATTTCTTGGTCTGTGAAGATAAATCAGGTCAGTACATGAGTCAACAAAGTGATAGCACGTGGGAAAAAAACGTGTAAATTTTAATGATTTTACATTTTATAGATGAACAGAATGGCTCAAGTCAGTTTTTTTTTTTTTTAAACAATAATTAATTTTGTCAGAGGTAATACTCTCAATCCTATACAAAAAAGGCCAAATATCTTACCTGTGATTGGTCTTTCTGGCCTGGAGGCTTCCTTACGCCACCGAGGTACAAACACGGTGATCTCCTTGTGACCTCTGGCTCGGAACCACTCCACACAAAGCTTGATGCCCCGGCAGCTGAACGACTCCTTGTTTCCATGGCTGCACAGAATGACAGTCAGCAAATATCTCAACAAGAGATACTAAAAGCTAAATGTATCAATGATTAACTATAACACAACTCGTCTATCTTTACTGTTATTTCTATTCAAATTTCACAAAATGTTTGGACGAGGGACTCACCTCATAGCAACATTACTGCCATCAATGACGATGTGCCGAAGGTGACCAGAACTGCCGCTCTCTTCTGCCTCACCATCATCGAGGTCATCATCTTCTGCCCCCATTACCCCCTCTGAGCCAGGAGAAAAGTCTGAAAAAATTGCACTATTAGATTTACAGTCAAAGTTTACATTAGAATACATTGAAAAGGAGGGAAAATATACATATTTTTTTTTTCTAAACGGGAATATTAATTTTGTGACACTGTTGATGATTTATCAATTTTGTGACACTGTAGATGATTTTTATTTTGAATGTATTTTTACACTAATTTAGAAAAACAAAACAAAAAATAATAATTAAATCATCAAATAAATAAACTGAAATAGAAAATAATAATTATATTGTCAATAGATAACTTGCTTTTTAAAATCTGCATTGGTGGCTACTTAAAACTTGGAACAGAAATAACCCATGTTAATTGATGGTAATTAATGTAAATTTGTCCCCAAAGGTTCACCCATCACTAGTACAGTGCAGGTCTTAAAATAGGCTGCACGGTATTTCCACTCAAATTTAATAGGCAGAATTCAAATTCAAATTCAAATTTTTATTCAATCATTTTGGTTGTACATAGACGAACTTAGATCATGTCAAGTAAAAAAAAAACAAACAAACGAAAAAACACAATTAAACAGACAAAGCAAAGCACAACACAACAATCACAGTGCACACAAATAACATATAAATACATTTTAACTATATAATCTGAATTTTATACATCTATTACCATGATAAATAATTTAACATACATTTTTTATATTTATTTGAGTTAAAGAGAAATCATATGTACAATAATATTAATTATATTAAAAATTCCTGATTATGTTTTCAGGCAATTTAGCACAAAAAAATGCTTTGACTGCATAAAATTCTTTTTCAATTAAAATTCGTTTCAATTTGTTTTTAAATGCTTTATCACTTTCAATATTTCTAAGACTGGATGGTAAAAAGTCATATATCATTGCTGACTTATACATGGCACTATTTTCAAAAAAGCTTGATTTGTGAATGCCTATTGCTACTTTATTGTTATTTCTCGTATTATATGAATGCATGTCATAAAGATAAAGAATAAAGATGACATGGCATACCTGCGCTTAGTGACCTGGAAGCCCCCAGTTTAATGAGTTCAGCCAGTAGTTCGTTCTGTCCCGGACTTGGTCCCAGCTTGGCCAGAGCGGCCTGCACCTGCCGCTCCGTGTAACCCAGCTTGAGGCCGAACTCGACACGCTGTGTATAACCAGGCGGCGGTGCGCTCACGTACTCGGCGAACTCAGCACCCAAAGTATCGGACACCGTGCGGCTGACGTCATCGTGGCTACGCGGTGCACTTTCACAGTCAGAATCATAGCTCGAGTCCTCCTCGCCATGAGCCTCCGCGCATGAGTCCACGTAACGCTGAAACACATAACAACAAAACGTTACACATATGGTAAAGCACACCTTTTTGCAATTGATTTTAAAAGGAAAAAAGATTTCTCGCACGGGAATCTCCTCAAGAAACATAAAAAGAACAAATGCGTAATGTTTTTTTTTAAAAACGCGTGACGCATATGATGCTGTTTGACGCTTTGCATAAATATCCATATATAAAAAAAAATCGTATTTCAAAAATAATTTTTTACTCTCACTGAAGGCGTCAAGCCTAGGATCCGATTTTTTAAATAAGGACTTCCCCTAGTTCCACAGCTGCTAAAAGCTTATTCATGGTGACGCATATATTCATAAAAAACTACATTGCAGCCTAGTAGGTACTGAGATCATAAGACAGCAATTTTACTATCAAAAGAATATTAAATTACTGCATGTCTTCTAAAAAATAATGTCCTCTAAAAACGAGTGACTGCGCTGTATCCGTGTTATTCTCTCGACCTGCTGGTCTTTTGACATTTTTGGACTCTATTAGTACGGAGAGGGCACGACGTGGACGTCATACGGATAACGTGACGTCACTGCCGTCCGCACTTCGTCCCACCAGCAGACGAACCGCGACGCGCACCATAAAGATACGCTTCCTTACTACACTCCCAAGTTAACCGATAATAATATTTATTGCCATCTTTTGCTTGCACAAACTGACGGGAAGTTTGCGTAATATTTTGATGTTGCGGTCGATTTAATGGGCAGTCATATCCGTGTATGGCAAAACTATATATAATATGTTATTCTTACTTTACTATCAACAATTCCTATTTCAGTACTATCGTAACATAAATATATTAAATATTATTTATGAATTTATATAATAAGGTAAGAATTCACAAAACGAACAGAAACGTTGTAAACAAATCTTTCAATTATCTGCCAATGAAGCTTCTTTCGAATAAGTAAAACTTTATAAATAAAATAAAATTGTTTTAAGGTCTGTCGCTATGCAGCCGGCCACCAGAGGCGCGACGTATGCCTTTTAAAAAATAATTATTGGATGAATTTTGTTCGGCTTCTTCTGCAGAACGATAAATTATATTCCATTTTTGATGATATAATGTTATTCATACATATAATCTTTAGGAAACCTGTTAATATAAATTCGTATCGGTAAGATTTTGATGACTTTATTAGTACGAAAAAATACATATAATATTTCCCTACTTCCTCACAAGCCATTTTGCTGATTTATTTTCGCCGCAGATGTACCGTACTGCACTGTACATTGTTCCATTGTTGGGGACGAGCGGCCGGCCTGCACCTTGCTCGCTAGCGGTCAGGCAGGCGAGACGGGCCACTTGGCCTGCAGACTTTCACAAGGGTTGGCGCCTTGCGGCTCGCGCGACGCAAATATAATATAATCGCGGGCCGTGCTTTTACCTTATCTATGGTCAGGAAAAATGAATACATAAAAATATTGCACCATCAATCAAAATGCAATGAATGCAGCATTTATTAATGTGATATAAATATTATAAATATAACATACATTTAATATAAATTTATAAAAAAGTATATAAAAATATAAATATAAATGATACAAAATATAAAATAATATTAAAATATTAATATAATATAATATAATATTAAAATTTTTTTATAAAAATTGAAACATATTAATACAACATTATATATACATATATATATTATATATATATATATATATATATATATATATATATATATATATATATATATATATGTTAGCACCCAAAGCCGAATTCGGGCAAAAGCCGAAAAAAATGCTCACTTCTAGTTCTGCGCATCACGAAATGAGCCAAAGCCGAAGTAAGTTTTTTTTTCGGCTTTGGCGCATTTCATTTTGAACAAAACTAGATCTGCTCAAATCGAAATGCGCCAAAGCCGATATGAGATTTTACTTCGGCTTTGGCGCATTTCATTTTGAGCAAAACTAGTTCTGCGCATCGCGGTTTGAGCAAATGTCGAAATGATATTTTATTTCGGGTTTGGAGCAAAATTTTGAGCACATCTAGTTTTGCACAAAATAAAGATGATTTTAATGACGAGATGATGATTTTAATTTTAATGATATTAATTTTAATTTTTTAAAAATAAAAAACTAAGACACTAAACTTATAATAAATATTAATATTGTGACCTAATTTCTTTCAAGCGCTGTTTAAAAATAAATCAATTAGGGAAAAAATAATAATGACTTTAAAATGTTATAATCATACAGTATACGTACGTACATACCTTATAAAAAAAATATTGTAGAATCCGTTGTTTTTATAAAACACTCCACCATTTCTGTCACTTAATTACTATTTGATTAAATTTTTGTTAAATTAATAAATTTTTTGTTTTAAGAACTGCAGCTCAAATAAAATAAACGTATACGCCACACGTTTTAAAGTATTCTTTAGATTCACTCGCTCTCACCATAAATATTGTCATGCACGCACTTGTAAATTTCATAGTTCTATTTCTTCGAACATTGTAGCAGCCACAATACATAAACATATACGGCAATCAAATGCCATGGGGTTAAACTTCATTGCAGAGGTAAAGGCTACTTTCTTATCTCGTTGTACCGATAACAACCTGTATTGCATGATAGCCTAATTCTAAGACATAGAACTAATGAAATTTACAAGTGCGTGCATGACAATATTTCTAATGGTGAGAGCGAGTGAATCTAAAGAATACTTTAAAAGTTGTGGCGTATACGTCTATTTTATTTGAGCTGCATGCAGTTCTTAAAACAAAAAATTTATAAATTTAACAAAAACATAATCAAATAGTAATTAAGTGACAGAAATGGTGAAGTGTTTTATAAAAGCAACAGATTCTACAATATTTGTTATAAGGTATGTACGTACGTATACTGTATGATTATAACATTTTAAAGTCATTATTTTTTCCCTAATTAATTTATTTTTTAACAGCGCTTGAAAGAAATTAGGTCACAATATTAATATTTATTATAAGTTTAGTGTCTTAGTTTTTTATTTTTATTTTTAAAAAATTAAAATTAATGACATTAAAATTAAAATCATCATCTCATCATTATAAAAATCATCTTTATTTTGCGCAAAACTAGATGTGCTCAAAGTTTTGTCCAAACCCGAAATAAAATATCATTTCGACTTTTGCTCAAACCGCGATGCGCAGAACTAGTTTTGCTCAAAATGAAATGCGCCAAAGCCGAAGTAAAATCTCATATCGGCTTTGGCGCATTTCGATTTGAGCAGATCTAGTTTTGTTCAAAATGAAATGCGCCAAAGCCGAAAAAAAAACTCACTTCGGCTTTGGCTCATTTCGTGATGCGCAGAACTAGATGTGAGCATTTTTTTCGGCTTTTGCCCGAATTCGGCTTTGGGTGCTAACATATATATATATATATATATATATATATATATATATATATATATATATATATATTTAAAATGTATATATGATGTTGCAATATTTATGCATTTAATTATTATGCATAATTTACTACATTTGATTGGTGCAATTTTTTAATTTTCTCCTATGAAATATAAAGTGGTGTTCCCAAAAATATTTATACATTGCATTGAAGTCTGTTTGTAACTAGGTTTCTATCTAAAACATATACTACATTCTTTTCTTCACCTTTCTCAAAGAAAAGAAAGGTTTATGAATGAGGATAGCAAGGGTTGGGGGAGTAAAATACAAGTTATTTTCTTGAGTTCGTTTACCCTTCTGACCTGCGCGCGACAGTGAAAATTGTTGTAATTATATAACAATGAAAACTTATAAAAAATTAATCTATATTTTATTAGGAAAATTATGAATCATAATAAAGTATATTGATTTCGCTTTTTCATTATTATTCAATAAATTTAATTTCAGTCTCTCCAAGTATAGATGATCGTC
This sequence comes from Siphlonurus alternatus, assembly GCA_949825025.1. Taxonomy (NCBI): domain Eukaryota; kingdom Metazoa; phylum Arthropoda; class Insecta; order Ephemeroptera; family Siphlonuridae; genus Siphlonurus; species Siphlonurus alternatus. Next base: position 26,672,653 of record OX463781.1, on the reverse strand, counting down.
ATGAAACACTTGAAAAGTATTGCTCGAGAGGATACAAAAAAAAAAAGGAAGGATTATTATAATAAACAGATTCAGATTTCAAATTCATCGTTATATAATACAGGTCGAGAATATTTTAATTACTTTTTAAAATATTAAGTTTGGAGGGAGTTTTATCATTAAAACCACACAAAAAAATTGTATATATAATATATAAATATTTGAAAAATATGTATCATAATAATTTTGATAAAAAAAAATGTGCCTTGAAAATTAACTTTTATTAAAAAAAATTTGATCATTTTACGCGTACAGCAACGCATTCAGTACGTAACGCCTGCTCTTTTTTCCCTTCTCCCCATCCTCCCCCGTCCTCTCCGGACCCAGGAAGGAAGTGAAGAAAAAAAAACTGCAGCTCGCGAATGCAAGCAGTAGCAGCGCGGGGCAATTGCACATTCTACCTCATGATAGCAGCATTCGCACTCATGATGTGGTCCACGGACAGGAGCAAAATACATTGAATTTCAATGTGAAAGAGTTACTATAACAATAAAAAATAGTTTCTTTTTTCTAAACGTCACATTTTTAATTTAATTTATAATTTGACATAATTAAAAATACATCTAAAAAATTAATCCACAGTTCTTTATTAGTTTGAGCATACATTAGCATTTTATTCATATTCCATAAATTTAATTTTTTTACTCCTTCCAGTAGATAATTGACATGATAAAACTGAAAAAGTATAGCTTGAAAGGATATAAAAAATATATGATTTTATATGTCCGATTGGTGATTATAGTATTCAGATTTATCCTATATAAAGCCGATGATGTATTTTTTTTAAATTAATTAGGTTAGTTTCTTTATCTATATATTATATTATACAAAAAAGCAACAAAACATTTTTTGATACCTATTAATTACTACAAAAATTAAATTTATTTAAAAAAAATAATTCATAATAATAACAGAGAATGCTGTATACAAAACACTCTGTTACCATATTTCTATTTTCTATTCAATTTACAGTACAATACTTTGGAGTCGACCTCACAATGCACTCGTCACGGCACGCATGGCACGTAAAGGACGCACTCGCAACGGCACGCCTGCCCTCCTTGTTTCTTTCCTTGCCTTCAGCTTTTGCTCTCCAGTAAAATGTTGCATACTTTTAATTGCTATAACTCCATATATAATGAATATTTTAAATAATGAATCGGTAGAAGGCATAGGCAAACAACACGTTTAAGCCCTAAGTTCAACAAAAACGCTTAATTTTCTTTATTTTCATTGCTAATGCCGAATAAAAATCACCGAATCCCGTATCTTTTTTACTATAGGCAGGTAGCGACATCTCATTTAATTTCAGTTGCATTTTTTCATAGCGACAGACCTTAACGATGAATCTCAGTTACTGCTGGAGTCGAAGAATATTTCCCTGCAAACGAATCGAATAAAATAAATTTTAAAAAATCGAGATTGTTCTAAAACTTAATCACTTATGGTTTGAGCAAATTCAGTCTTGCAGTTTTCTTACAACAGCTCCATTTCCGGTTTTCGTCCATAAGGCCAATGTTAAACTTCTACCTCAGTTTTCACAAAACTGATAAGACAGATTCGCTTCAAAATTTGTATATCACCTATTGATGGTGAGTTCTAAGTCCCCTGCAAGTTTTGTTGCATTCAGGCGGTACGATTGCGAGATCTCAACCTACTGAGATTCATTCTTAACACACATTACACAACGATAAATTTAAGATTATAAATAATAATGACACAACATTATACGTCTCTGTTTGTAAATACGTGATCAGATGAAAATCACGGATTTTCCATTTTCCTCATGAACCTGTACATAGATGGTTAATTCATATAATTCTTGATTCATAAATCGATTGTCTATATATTTACGAACATTTAATACAACTGATAATTAACGTATATTATAATTATCTTCACATAGTATTGTGACGTATTTTACACCTCAAGTATAACATAACGATGTAACAAGCTATTTTCATTAGTAAGACTTATAGTACTGTACCGTACACGTGTTTGCGACATTACCGGAGCTTTGCATGATAAAAAATAATAATAATAAAGTGTTTAATGTTTACTTTGCTCGCTCCAGAATGTTGTCACTGGTCAAATATTACTGAAAGTGTAATACGATAAATGTTTGCACTTCAACTTACAGCTCCTGCTGCGCTCGTAACACCATCCGTGAGCCAACGTCATATATACATACGTGCTCTCAGGTATATTTAAACTATTAAAAGTAATGAAACGTGAGCCAAAGATTGTTCAATACTAGTGTTAATTCACTCGTGACGAACAGCTTAAAGTGACACTCACAAAAAATAATAATGTAATATAATAAATGGTTTATTTTTTTGTCTTTATGTAAGCTAGCTTGAATAAAATAAAGTCACTTAATTTTAAATTCTTTTTTCATACATCCTTGAATGTTGACAAGATAAAATATAAGTTTAAAGTGAAAGATTAAATCAAGCGGCAAAAACAAGCACGTACGAGGGATAACAGAAATTAGCATAATTCCTCGAAGACAGTCCGCAGCTGTCTCCTAGGAAAAACTCTTGTCTCATAATCATGTCACAAGAACAAAGGATCATCCAGCTGTTTATTATTAAATCTTATAAACAACAATAGCCACATGTTTAGTGTTAATTGTACATGGCATCGAACACTCACGCAACGTATAATAGTGATTAATTTTGCCGCAAGCAAATTTCTATTAATTGAATTTTGAAATTAATTTCTCATTCTGATTAAATCAAACGTTTAGGTAATATTAGCCTCAAGATAATATATTGACGATTCTTGCGTCTCAAATTGATTGAGATTATTTTAGCCCCCAGACGTATATAAACATCATGTATAGTTACAGTAATTACACGTGTATATAAAATCTTGACAGCATCACAAATTGATTAAACCAGGATGCAGGTATTGCGTCAACAGACGTTGCTGTAGGCAATTCAGTTAGTTACAGCATATACGACGAGTATGTAGACAAGTGAAATAAGTATGTGACATACAACAACAAAAAATGTCAACAAAATGTATGCATTAAATAACAAGAAAAATAATCATATTATTTCAAATAATGTAAAAAAATATAGATTGAAAAAAAAAAGGAGTGCCATGGCACCGGCGTGAGTTCATAAACAAAATTTAGGGACTATAAAAATAATTCGAATATAAGAGTCTGTTCAAATTTTAAATAAAAATTCCCTCTCCCTTTGAATTTGCACCTGTAACTCTGAAATTTAAAAATAACTATGAAATCAACTTAAAGAAAATGCCTGTAATAACAATCGAGTTGCAGTCCGTCCAACGTGCATCTCTGTAATTACTTGTGCAGTGAAGAGAGAACAAGAGGAGTAGATAGATCTACTCTATCCGGTAGGCAAGGTCACCACGCCCACGGCCCGCCCGCCGCTGCATCCGCTTGCCGACCGCTCGCCTGTCTGCCTGGCTGCTGCATGCACCTGTGATGTCATCGGAGAACGCTCCAGCCAGACACGCATATTAGCGGTTGGGACACCTTTCATTTTATCCGTCATCAAAGTTTGCAAATAAGATACAGATTAATTGCTGATTCCGATCAAATACAATACGTGAAGACAACTTTTAAAGCTGCCCGATATTACATTACAATTAACATTAATGTATTTTTTTTTGCGATATGAATGTTTTTTTTTTAAATAGAGCATATGGATGGATTTATGAAAACGTATTAAGCTATGTAAAAAAAAATGTTTGTTTTTTGTTGTCAATTAAAAAGTGCATCGTGCTTGCCATGGTTCTTACTTACACCTGTAGTTAATTTTGTCTCTATTACAACATCGTCAGATTGGTTACGATGCGGACAATTACACTGTGACAGTTTAATTAGTTTGTTATCTGCATCCGTGTTGAGATAGCGCACATCACGCGATACCGCATGGTGGTTTTGGTGACACGTTTCTTATTCATCACATTGCATGGTGTTTAATATACTTGTTTACATAATTTTGACGTTTGATCCACTATCAAATTCGTACAAATAACTCATTCAACAAGGATACGAATTTTCAATGACGGAACTTAGAAGTCTACACTTCATATTTTTTACGTTAGAAAGTTAAATTTTCCTTATAAGAAAATTGCTTGTAATTTTATTTTGTTAGTTAGATATTAAATACTATGCGTAAGTTTGTTTTCTTTTTTCAGTAAATGATTTTCTTGAAACAATATAAATATCATAATTATGAATAATTATATTATACCACTTTTTCAAAAGAAACTCAAGTCTTATCAGATGAATAAATTATACATACGCTACATTTCTACGGTGCGGGATTGTATATTAAAATGCTGCTATATACCAAAATTTAATTATTGTTTATAAATATTTTATCAGTTATATAGAAGCTTTATCTTCTCCAGAATAACATGGCGCATGTAGTGATCGTTGCTGCATGACGCTTATAAAACGATATATTTATATCTTATATATCGTTGTCGCGGACGAGTTAGCGTTTTTCACTGCACGTAAATTATGGGTATATTATCAAGAAAGGCTCTTTGTAATGATTTTACTTTACCAGCAAAAAAATATGATATAATTGCACAAAGAAAGAAATAAAACCACAAGGTATTACTAATATTAGAAGTGAGAGTTAATTTTATTAGTGATTACGTACTTAAATAATGTTATAGTGAGAGTTTTTGTCTGCTATTGTCGCGGTCGATTTCACGCGGGATTCCACACAGGCTGGCAAATCAGTGTCATTGCCACTTTCATTTCGGCTGTTGGTACGACCCCCAGCACTTGGGCTACACGCTGAAGAGCTGCCGTCACGAGAAAGTGGAAACTCGGCGGCACGAGATCCGTGAGTGAGGATGCCAACAATGTAATTTCTCCGCGCGGCAAGAAGCTACGCAACAATAGCTCACTGCTGCAAGGGCAAGTGGCCGACAACATCGACAATTTTCTGTCAGATGAAAATGCATGTATTACAGACAGTAAACGAGTCAACTTAAACTTAATCTTGACGAAGATCGTGTCATAAGAAAAATGTTCGATCATGCAGATTGGGATGTACACCTCAATGAGAAGCTTTAATATTGACGACACAATTCTCTCAGCCAATGAAAATCTAGCGCGCGAACTGCGCGCGACGACATGTTCTATCAAGCTTCCTATCCTTTAACCCAGCGGTACCTGGTTTTTAATTTTTTCCGACGGTTCTTATGAAGGGCAAGATTAATAATTCATATGAGCCACGGGAAAGATCACTTTACACGACATAAAAAATATTCGAGATTTTGTGCAGCATAGAATTTGAATGAAAAAATAAAATAAGATTTTTCTCCTAACAAACCTTATGGAGCGATGTCAGAATGCGGCGCTGCGGCATTTTTAAGTTGAAGCTTGTCATTCAAAGCTTTCGTTACATGCACCTGACTAATTTATGGACTCTGTTTATAACTTCAGTACGGTAGGGGTTAATGAATTGAAAATTCGTGGAGGTGAGAAAAATTATTACTAAATCCATTATCGAAGAATTGAAGTTCACCAAGCATGCATACATGGCATAGTCCAGAAATGGTGCAGGGGTAACGAAAGCTATTTGCCTGGAGCTGTACACATGACGAAGAAATTAACACCTCATTTCGAAACACGTATCACACGTATCGTGGTGTTACATTTTTTAACGTAGAGAATGCATGCACAAAATATAACATGAAACATTCCAGTAAATTAAAAGATATCTTCAAAGTTTTCAATTCGGCTTTTCCTACAGTATAAAATGGCCATCAGCAAAATACATTAAATTTTACTCATCATGCATTATATATATATATATATATATATATATATATATATATATATATATATATATATATATATATATATATATATATATATATATAATATATATATATATATATATATATATATATAAATATATATATATATAATGCAAAGAACAAGTTGTCCAACGTGTATTTATAAATCTAAGCTCGATCATGCCACAAATCACACGATTATAATTAATTACTTTTTGCATTAACATCTTATCATTCAATATATCATTTTAATGAGCTTAGAAATTTCCTAACATCGCTTACGATTTGAAGGAACTATTGAACTTGCACAATTATTTGTTACTGTATAGTAATATTATGTCCATTTTGTTACAAAACAAAAGGTGTACGTGCCGCACTGCTGCCCATGCACATTTGACAAATATATTAAGATTTTCTATATATAGCTGGGGGTCTCAATAGTTACAAAACATGCCAAGAGTTATTACACTGAGGAATATTCCACCGTAACAAAATAATATAATTTTTATCACAACCTATAGGTTGAACGACCATTAAAGGATGTTGATGGAATTTTACATGCAAGGGTTCTTGGAATGAAAACGATAAACATGAATTTTATCAGGACCTCAGTACATCCCTTGCTGCTTAATAATCTCCCTCAAGCTAAAATGTTGTTCTCAGAAGTTTCGGTAATTTAGCAGTTGAATGACCAACAGGTATTACAAAAACACGTGTATATAATATTATTGTTAATACTGTAAACAATATTTCTTTAGGGTGAATGTCCGTCAAGCCTTAGGGTTATAGAATATAATATGTGAGTTTGAAGAAAAACAAAATATATTCTGGCAAGAGGGTTGAATGCCCCCCGCCAGGTTACAAAACACGTGGCTTACGTGTCATGTGAAGGTTTGACCTTTTGTTGACCTCTGCACTGTTGACATCTCCAAGTCACGTGCACCTTGCTTGCAGTAACCTTCCTACATAAACCCAGCCTTGCTAAGATAAACTATACAAGGTTGTCCGATCAAATCATAATAATATATATTCAATGTATTATACGTAAAAAAAAATATATATTTAAAAAAATTCAATATTTTTGGAACTTTTAGTGACAGGGATAACATGATGGTAACGTTCTAATTTATTAATTTTTATAAACTCTTATAATTGACATCACGAATTATGATATATATTAATAAGAATTCATATACATACAAATAATAAAAAAAAAAATAGTACAGAAATAAACAAATTTTACTGAAATAATAAATTAATGTGCTTGCAGAGAAAGTAAAATATGTAACTTTTTCCTTTTAAAAATTTCACTAATAAATAATAAATGACTGGCCAGTTTGAAAATCCATTTATAACAAATTTAATTCAAAATTTTCTCCAAATTAGAAATAAAAAAAAATATATATATAAGAAAAAAATTAATTTTACTCTTACAGGTAAGCATCAGCATTACTCTTAAAAGTTCATTAATAAATATCAACGAGTATATAATAAAGTATATATATAATATAACATTATATATACAATGCAAATTATATATTATACTCTATATAGTGTACATATGATACAAAAACATTTAATCTACAATTGAAAGTTAAAATACATACGAGAATATGATAAGTCTTGCAAACTCACTGTACATTAAATATAAAACAGGTTTTACATAAAGGTATACACATGCAGCCTATATATGAATGAACATTGTGTATGGATCATTGAAGGGACTTTATTACCGAGTGCACGGAGAATAATGATAAGTGCGGGGGTGACATTTGCGGCTGCTGGCGATGTGCGCAGATAGCGTCACGAGGCGGTGGGCGCGAGCCTCAATGGACTCCACCGCACCACGAACAAGAAGAAGAAGGCTGCATGCGGCGGCGGCTACATCCGTGTACAGTGGCGGGCATACGACACGCCCCCCTCCTCTCGCTCAACCGCAACAATGACTCCAATGACGTCACAAAACTTAAGTGGTGTTATCAAATAAATTTTATATCAATCGTGATATCTGATCTAGAATTTTACTAAAGTGGGATAACAACAACAAAAAAAGGATTTAAAATTTTTAAATTTTTTGCCCTGAGATTAGATTGTAAAAATGGTTTGGTATTAAGATTTTTACAGCAGTTTTTTTTTTATATTCTTAATGGATGGTTAGAGTAGTTGAACAAAAACTGTTTGAAAGCTCGGAAGATTTGCCTTGCTATTTATTTATATTTATCTGCTTGACAGTAAATAATTACGATGAAAATTTGTTTAATTAACCATCACAAATAATATTATAACCTTCGCATTCAGTTATACTTGATTGATCAGTTTTCATATATAAATAACCAAGCAAACTAATAGCAAAAAATACAATAATTGTTTGTTTTTTTGTTAGTTATTTAATTAAAAATAAATATGCAGGTTGTGTGTAAAAACACGTAAACACCTCATCCGAGAATGCATTTCAATTAATTCAAAGATTTTTTTGAATATCAGTTTGTCCCACTATTCAATAATAAAAAGTTTGAATATTAAATTCATTACTTTTTTTTTAATACATTTATTCGAAATTTTTTCTCAGCTAACAATTTTCTTTAAAAAAAAAAAAAAAAAGGACGAAAAAAGAAAAGTTTGGTTTCATATATTATATTAACATTATTAACATAATACGTGAACTCTACTTTCATTTGCTGACGGCATTATAAATACAACATAAGTATTTATAAAAAGAAATGCGTCAATCGAAAGTTCAAAATGTCATACAAATAAAATTATAAAAATAAACAACAGCAACAGCTGTATCTGATGCAAAGTTCACTACAGTAGTTATTTTGTCACACTGTCATGGCACATCTGCATGCTATCACCAATATCCTGATGCCATGCAAGACATACTATACAGTATATTATATAATAATGCTCTCGACATGTGTAATCAACGCTGTTTTCAAAGCAAATTTCATACTACATCTACATAAATATAACCCTATAACAGCAAATATTATAGGTACAGTATAAATTTTGCGGATTTCGAAATTATTCTCTATTTTCTACTGTCGAAAGTAGTATCTGCACCATAGAGTTCTGAATAATTATATAGATTATAAAAGCTCCTTGGTCCGCAAATGAATTAGCCAAGTCAATTATTCAATAATGCAGTTAACTCTATATTTATCTAAATTGAACGAAACATTATTAAAATGATTATGGTCGACAATGTCGACATACGTCTGTCAGCAATTAAATTAATAAATTAAATATTGATAATATGTTAATCATCAGGACGATAACTGCATGATGTATCAAACTTAACACAGTTATAAATTCATCGTTTAGAATCAAGTTATTATATGAAACGATTGATCAAATTAGGTTTCATACATTATAATATAGATCCTATCAGCATGTATAGTTGTATAGTCAGTCATCTTTAGTGGGACGGTGTGTATGTACACTCGCTTTGCTAATCGCTCTGTCCCCCTCTTTATGAACAACTCTGTACTATTTAGGACACTTAGGTGCTATCTAGTTATATAGACATCAAGCGCGATAGATAATATTCAACTCATTTTACAGGATACTAAATATTTTAGACTTTATGATATGAGAATAGAAACATACACGGCATGTATTTGTAGCTTCAGTAAATATGTAAAAAAAAAAAAAAAAAAAAAAAAAAAACTAAAAAGTTAAGAATTATACAAAGGTGACATTGTTCTAACGTATGCACAGAAGTTTGCATACCTATAAGGCAAAAATGGCGGTTCAAGTTCTAATAGACCACGTATTTACTACACTTTATTCAATACGTTCTCCAATATATTTTCTAATAACAAATAACCTATATAACACCAGATTACATAATACACCTGAAATAAACCACGCTTTAAAATACTAACTATAAAATCAAGTTATATACAAAAATTATATATATATTATTATATATAATTAAATTAAAATAAAAAATATATTATACCTGATCCGTTAGCGTCATACTGACAGCTAAATGATACTTGAGCATTAATTATTCCAATAATGAGCACCTCTTCTTCATTGTTACTATGACAAACAGCACACAATAACACAGCACGCTGCACCACACCGCAGCAGAGTACACTAGATAATGATTGTGACGAGTTATCTCGGCGCAAGAGCGCGCCTCACTGAATGGTAGGGACGCGAGCCACCGTCAGATCCGGGAGCGGCGCCACCTGTCTCTTTCTCTGTCTGCTCGCGGGCCGCTGACCTGATTCCTCCGTGACGTAGCGGCTTCCGGGTGTGAAGGTCTTCTCAAGAGAGGAGGCGGGAGGCGAGGAGGCGACCAGCAGCAGGGACCAGCACAGGGAACCAGAGGGGGCGAAATACGGGGGCGGGACAGACCCGACGGCCTCCAGGCAACAGGGGCGAATTATTATGATTTTTTTTTTTAATTTCACTTCGAGGTTACGTGTATATAAGCGTAGGTGGGTGTTCAAAAATACAAAAATGAGTAGGTGATACTAAATGTCCTTTATTTAACGCAGTTAAACGCTAAGTATTATAAATAAAAAATTAATCTCACCAGCTGATTGTTCTATTTATAACCAATAATTAGCATTTAGACTTTTAGACACCAAATTTTCAACATGGTCATATAATAAAATTAAATACATATTCTGAAGTCGATTTAAAATAGATGTATCATTATTTATTATTATTTTATTTCAGCTATAGCAAGAGATCAAAGTAAATTGTCAATTTTTATTTATTTATAAATTATAATATATCGTCTATGAAAGCAATTTTATTATATATTTTAACGAATACACATTGATCTTATAGGGTTAAATATTGTTCTGCAAATTAACGTAATTGTTACGAACAATGGAGGTCCGTTCCCTGCTGCGGTGACCATTGTTGTCCGCCTTACCCAAGGCCGGAGAGGCAGACTGATGCAAGATCCTGCAGTCGGGCCTCGAACCCGGCTACACTTGCCTACATTGCGACACCAAGCCGGTGTCGGCGGCAATTAGACGTGGGGTACACGCACATATTAATGCAACACCAACTTGTATTAAGTGCAACAGACGGCAGCGACAATGACGTAAAGTTGTTTAATGTTGAGTAGTACAGCAGGACGGAACATCAGGAGGAAATACAAAACTATAAAATAATGACATTTTGAGCTATAAATACAACGTTAAGGGCATTGGGTGTAGCACCGGTAGTTGGCAACACTGACCTATCTTCACCATGCTAATTTTTGGTCATTGCTCCTCGGAGTAATTTTTATGCTAGAGCTAAGCTGATTGCTGTAGTATCAAGATAATTAGTAGCCCAAGTGCACAATTTAGCTAAATAAAGCCTGATTTAAAGAAAAGTATTTTTTAGTAATTTTTTAAATTTACATGCATTTTTCTAAAATATAAAAAAAATACTTTTCTTTAAATCAGGCTTTATTTAGCCAAATTGTGCACTTGGGCTACTAATTATCTTGATACTACAGCAATCAGGTTAGCTCTAGCATAAAAATTACTCCGAGGAGCAATGATCAAAAATTAGCATGGTGAAGATACGTCAGTGTTGCCAACTACCGGTGCTACACCCAATGCCCTTAACGTAAACTATTAAAACGTCAACACATATATAAATACAATACTATTCAAATTACTTCCCGTGCAAGCAGCTGCAGTTGGAATTAAGTATAAAATTTGAGTACATTAAGACGTTGATGTGTAAACTCTTGCTGTCAACTCTTGTACTGTATACTCCTTCCCTCTGATTTTTTTTTTTTTTTTTTTTTTTTTTGCAAGGCTGCAAAGGGAACTTTCCAGAGGCAATGACTGTACATCAATGACGGAGAACATAATTACTATTTTTGCAAAGGTAAAAGGGTGACATACATAGAATGAATGCCAATACACAAAAATGCACACTAAACACATTATCGATTGTCAATTTTTTGAAGTGTTGACGCCATATTGACACTAACTGTTGTCTCAATTAGCGCAAGTGTTCAAGTATTTGAAGGGTCTAGTATTTAGTGTTTGAAATAGCAACTTCAAACACTAACACAGACACTAAATTTTTTAACATTGATCAGCTGATGCAAATGTTTCCAACTTTTGACACTACGAAGTGTTGGCGCTAGTTTACAGTAAAGTTGTCTCATTTAAAATAAGTATTTATACTAAATTAGTATTTGAAGTGTATACACTTTTAGTTCGCATTCTTTAAATGAGACACGGCCATATATTTTTAAAGTTAATGCGTTTTCAAAAACATGAATAACATATCAAGGGAATTGAGATTATAGCAGTCTTAGCATGTTATAGCATGTACATATAAAGAACAAGAATATATAGCGTTTGCTTGGCTTTGTTGTTGTTTACATTCAGCAGTAGGTATACTGAGAGGGAACTGGAATCACTTGATTTATTCCTCCTAATTTAAAATATTTTTATTATTTTTTAGTAATAATATATACGTAGGAAATAAATATACATAACTTGAACATATACATTTTTTTTATTTTACCTAGCTTCTTTATCATTATTTTTTGTTGTGCCGTTTCCCCCTCGTATTCAAAAGTCCGCGGGGAAAGCAATGGTCGGTGATTGGCTGATTTTTTTGAAGCATCTTAGGGTCAATATCAGTGCATAAGTGTCCTAAAATGATCATTATTGACGTGAAATTTGGAGTCGATTTACATTTTATTTAATGATTTATTGTATTTTTCACAGATATCATTGGCAAATATTGTATTTTTTTCCATTTACTTGACATTTCAATCTATCATATAAAATAATTGTCAAAAGTACCACGATTGTCATATCGCAGAAAATAAATAGTTTTTGGTATGCTACTACCATGTTAAATAGGTGCTTTTTGCCTACATTCCCGTGACGTCATATTTTTGTGACGTGTGGTGAAAGACCTCTATTAGAATTAAGATCATGAAGTTTCCCAAATTGACCTTGGTTCATATCAGTATAAACATTTAAAATTAAAGTATGTATGTAACCCAAGGCGTTAAAACAGCATGTGATATCTTAAAACAAATTTGGTATTTAATGCATTACTCACAAGAACACACACTATAATATTATTAAATTTTAACAAAGTGATCTTTTTTTTATTTTATTTTTAATCAGGTAAAAAAAATCAGATAGTTTATCTATATATGTTTCCAAAAGAGAGATTAATTTTCAGTTGACATTTAATCGATGTAGAATAGAAATAAATTTAAATATAAAAAGTGATTTTCGTATTTCAATAAAACTATACAGAAGCAGTAGCGAGTCGTGCGGACGAGGGTGCGTGTTGTGACGTCAGCGGTGCTCACGCACGATCGCGGCGGTCACTGGCCGAGTGACGTCACGGCTAGGAGGGGGAAGGGCGGGAGGCACCGCCGGATCTAGCAGCCGGAGGAATAGGGACCCACATTCGTGTCGTCCTCTGATCGCCCCACAAACCTGGCAGATGGGAGGGAGAATCCGTCAGGCGCAACCGGTCTTACCGCGGCGGCGAGCAGCACCTAATAGTAGTAGCACCGCTCCTCGTTCGCCAAATCCAGCGTTAGAGCGAGATAAGGTGGGAGACGTCAACACAAGCAACAAAAAAATGTACGGAAATGCTCAAGAAGATCCAAAATATTGTTCTCGATTCCTTCTGAGCTTATGCGTTTGCTCCATAAGATGTAGAGACACCAGTTTGATCATTAATATTATAAAATGGTACAAACCACACGACCTATAAACTATTACAGTATAGTCAATAGAAAAATTATAAATATATTAATTTAATATAAATAACATGATGCACTACATACTACATTAAAAATATGAAGAACACCCTAAAAGGTTTTTGGCACTTTTATTCACTTCAAGTTTTCTCAAAAAATTAAATCATCATGCACTGAAATTAATTTGCTATTTTATATAACTTTTTGTAATGTTGCATGGTCATGGCATTGATGTAATTTTCTATGAAACAAAGAAAAATTATCTAATAATAAGATTGGTCTTTCTAATAAAAAAAAATGAAAAAAAAACACACTATTTTCGCTGAATTTTTCTCTCTATAAAATGTTTTTAGTTTTTAGATAGGAGCATGCAATACATAATAGGTAAGATTTACATTAATTTTCATTACATTGCATGCACATCATGCAATATTAAAAGTATTTAAACTTTTTTGAAAAAAGAAAAGATTTATTAATATAAAAATAAGTTTAAAATGCTGACAAAATCACGAGCCAAAAAGAAGATAAAAATAAATAAAATTTATGTATGCTTGTGGTCCTGCGAGCGGCGGGTGAACAAGCCAAAATAACCTCTCAGTTCTCCACATGTTCTCCAGCAGTTTCTACCGGTGATCAAACGAGGAAAAAATTCAAGTTGTGTCCAAAACATAAAAACAATCTTGTGGATTCCGTCACCGCTTATCTAATTCGGCAATTTTTCACGCAGCATATGCTGGGACTCTTACATTAATGAAAACAAGTTTAAATCTTCTCACCTTTGTGACAAAAAAAAAGGTCTGAAAGTTTCTTTGATGCGTCATCTCTTTCTTTTAGATACTTATTTACATAAATTTAAAAATCTTGACAAGAATTCCCTGGGAAATAGTGATAAAAATTTCACAGGATGCTTCGTTTAGACGAATATAATTCTGCATATACATTTAAAATTTAATAACATGATCGACATAAATACAACAACAATTGCATGCTTTCATAAAACTGTTATGTGTTGTGTTTAAAAATGGATAAAATATTAAAGATATTATATTTTTTAAACCTCTCGAAATTGCCCTTTTAATGCTTTTTTTTTATTTTCAATTTCAGGTGTTTTCAAATTTCGAAAAAATAATATCCAAACCTCATCAACCTCGATCATGTGTAACTTATAATGTGAAATTCATCCAAATCTACTGACGTTTTCCATCACCTTATTGAACTGACCTGATGCCACATATATAAATATAATTTTATCATACCATATTAAAAATTTGATTGTTAAGTTATAAGAGATGTATTACAGTACAAATATTTATATAATATATTATATATTATAGTTTCATTGGCTTATAATGCATAGTAAGTTAATAACATATTATATATGGAACGAATCGAACATGATGATAAAAAAAAATAACTATAAAATATATTTGCATAAAACAAAAAACAAATATTTGTCCTTGCAAGCACCTGGTCACTGTGCATGGGTAATTATTGAAGCTCTTGATCGAGCATTATATTTAGCTTAAAGTTACAAAGAAAATTAAATTTAAATTAAGTAGTCAAGTCGATGTATGTTATGACGGTGAGAAATTAGGATATGTGGCAATAATCGTTTTTTAATTGTTTAAAACGCTTAAAGGGTCAAATTAATAAGAAATAATGTTGCCAGCCTCTATAATAATTCTTCACGTAATGGGGATTGTATCATGTCACAAGATTTATCTTATTACAATGCAACGTTGAATTGTGTATTATATTATTATGTGACTTTTTATATTATTTTGTATATTAATAAAATTACATTATATTCTTATTATAGCTTTCAAATTGTATTTAAAAAAATCTCAAAAAGGAAAATTTTCTTTGGTATAATACAGTATATACCCCATCGGCCATATCTCTATTTTTTGCTTCAAAAGAGCCAACTGCTAGTAAAAACTTGCGGACAGCCTAAGACGCAGGTCCCGCGCGGTCAAGGTAGCTCCCTCGCTAATTTATCGTGCAAGCAGCAAACGCGCGAGGAGAGGAGGCGCATTCCGTGAATCCATTAGCGCGAGCAAGCGAGAGAAGCCTGTGTGCTGGCTATAGCTCTAAGGTCCCGTCAAATACACCTCCGCATGTTATCGGAAAACGTCACGCAGACTGCAAACTCTTTGGTAATGAAGGACTGACGTTTGTACAGTCCACTTCAGTTATGGACGTGCATTCACCGTGTTACTTACTTGGTCCCAGTATCATTCATTTATTCCATGTACTCGTGCTGTGTTTTTTTTGTTTTTTTTTATTTTTGCAAATTAAATTAAAATTTAATTTTAACAAATTTAAATTGTTAAATATATATAATATTCCTCAATGGAATATCGACCTCAATTTTTTTATTGCAGAAATGGATAGAGGGTGCAAAGTTATGCTACCCTTATTTTTTTCAGATTTTTTACAGTCATGGAATTATTTTAAATAATTATCGAACGTCCTTTTTGTGACGTCACGAAGCGTCTCTTCTTAAGAAAAAGATAGGACTCTCCGCCGCGTGACGTCACAAAAAATCACTTTTAATAATTTTTTAAAAATAATTACAGGGCTGTAAAAAATGTGAACAAAATCAGAGTAGCAAAAATTTGCACTCTCTATCCTTTTCTGCAATAAAAAAATTGTGGTTGATGCTCCATTAATTTCGCTCAAATTTTGCACGGCTTTTTTTGTAAATAAGTATTAAATATTTGCGGAGTCATGAATCTAATACGCATTAACCTTTAGGTGAAATAACAATTCCGTTTTAGGACAACTCATTCACAGCGTATGGTAATGTTATTTTGACCTGCTAACGTACTTCGAGTCGTAAAGCATCTATACGGCTATAGAGAATTACGTAAGAAATTAAAACAATAGCCTCTAGATTGTGACGATTGACCTCTTAGGACTGACAATGAGGTCAATTTGAGTTTGACCTGGCACTATCAAATGGCAACAAAACTTCCGAAAGGTTAAAAGAAAAAGTCAATAAATTTTTTAATGGCATCAATCAGGCGCGGACCCCAGTGGACCCATCCACCTCGATCTCGGTACTCTTTAGGTATAAAGCACTGGAGTGAAATAGTAATACAAAATAATATTCTACATTTACATATTGTCTGTCAATCACTACTGGTAATTTCACATGACAGTGTTTAATACGGAACCATTGACGACACCTCTAAAAATAACATTATTCGTCGTCTTCAACACCGTCATGTGAACGTAGTGAATGATAATTGTATTTATTTTTTATAATATAATATATAACAACTCTCAACTCTTTCATATTTTTAACTTTATACAAAATATAAGATATAGACTAAAATTTTTACGAGCATGCAGTTGATATTTTATTTATATGCGTTAAAAATAATTTAAACATTTCTGTGCCTGCGTGCATGGTGCTGCGTATATAAAAATATTTTACATACAATTCCAAGGTTCAATCAAACTTTTTAAAAAGTCATGCCAAGTTAGTTACAAAGAAACCCTGATGGGAAAACCAATTGTTTACCTATCAATTCAAGGAGGAGGAAATTTAATCGGTTATAATCATGGAGGAGGTCCCATGGAATCTCCAGCGTGATGTAAACCATACCTCAAGCCGGTGTGGCCGTGAATATCAAGCACCATTTACGTAACGTTAGTTGTGAATCACATGTAAGATGCATGTCAGCGCGGGACATCTAGCGATCAGCGTCGGCACTCGTCAATGTTCTTCATCTTGCACGGGGACAAGTCCATTCGGATGTAAGTAAACAATTTGTAAAAGGACATACAGGAAGCCAAGATGCATGATGGTCGATTATCCATTCCGTTTTATTAACGGTGAACTTGTACCCGTTTATGATTTGGTTATCAATTGTATTGTCCTCTTTTAGATATTAACAAAGTGATACAACATCAATTTGAAGTAGAAAAATAAAAGATAATACAATATATATTATAATATTATTACATTATTTGAATGAATTAATGTTAATTTACATTGCAAGATCGTATAGCAGACGTTTCTTGGCACCATATTATATAATGTTAAGTAATACTGTACATTGATACATTACGGAACTTTCAATCCACAGACATGCATTGGAATGCATAAAAAGGATGCAAAGTTATGCAATTATTTCATTGAACGTCATAACACAGGTCGTATAACTTTCATTTTTTTACCTTTTTAGCTGTCTCCATGCAGACTTAATATAAACGCATATAAATTGTGATATAATATGCATACGCATGTATCATGAAAAGTCGAAAATTAAGATGCAAATGCACTCAAATAGGCAGCTAAATTTTTACTCTTAATATGCACAACTATATACATGTGTATCATGCATGATGCCTTAAAAATAGCTATAAATCCTTAAAATCTTTGTGCATTCTAATTTAGGTATTCTTGTTTGTCTTTGTTTTCGTAATAAACCTATTAAACTAGAGAGTTATCGAGTATATCGATACCTGAGCTTTGTTGCATGCTGCAGGTGAAAGAACGATATTAATTAATTTGTGAACGATGATTGAAGCTTTTACGCACTTACTGTATGTATACAAAACGTGAGATAAGAGTTGTGTAAATTCATATTATTATTGTTGATAGTGTTAGACGGCTAAATTCTGTCTTGTACTGAATTTATAATATGTAGCAGAAAATAAAAAAGTAAACAAATTATAATATGTATTGTTTGAATAATAAAATTAGTAAATTAAGAGTAAAGGCAGCTTGTTCCAGAGACTTGAAGTAAAATAAATAAAATTAATAAATTAAATTCTTAAAGTTCCACATATAAAATAATAAAAATATATTATATAATAAATTAAATATAATAATATTATATATAAAAATATCACCATGGCATGATTGGCATGTCAAGAAATATGCATGATAATATATAAATGCATGACAAATGTAATCAACAGTATTATTCGTCGTCAGCCCTTCAATATACAAAATCACAACAGACAGACACGTCCACTCTTCAATACAATCGACTGAATACAGCAGGACGAATCTCTGATGAATTAACAACACTATGAGCTTAATAATATCTGTGTAGCAACGCTGTCAGCTTCGGATCATTGAAAATTGTTTATGATTGAGGTACCTATACGATGCCGCTTGTTAAATCAATACCATGGACCTCTTATGTAATCATACATTCATCGTTTCAGGTATACAGTATATCCTGTCATTCCTATACACAAATACACTATATCAAAATGAATGACATTTAAGTGGCATTGAATACATTCATATCTCTATTTGATTGGCATGTGACATTCGAGTATATAGAAGTATATTATATATAATACATTATATATTGATTTTACAATATAAATATATTTAAATACTATGTATATAAATGGTTAAATGCTGAATTTGTCAATTTTTAAACTAACCATTAAATATAATAAAAGAACAAAAATTTACATAAAAACAGTTTGAAATTTCATTTTATGAATTTAATGATATTTTATTTCAACCGATTTCAACTATTATTATTAATTTACAAATAAATTAAATTAAATATCTGTTGATACTCATGTATATTACAGTATATTTATCTTCACTTCATTATTCATCTTAATTAAATATTTTATATTATGGCAGGGTATGCATATATTACACATATACCCTGATATTATTAAAGGATATATATACACATTATATATATAATATTCTTAAGTTAAAAATTGGGAATCATACGTTAGATTCCAACGCGTGAAGTAATCCAATTTTTAACTTTAAGAACTGTACGGTACATTGCAGCCACAGTATAATTATGCAAAGTAGATCAGTGTTTTAATACATTTCATGGACAAAATAAAAGTCCTGTGCGTTACCACCGGAGGATCAAACTCGAGATGTGACGTCGTAGATGTCCAGCAGAATTACCACAACCGGATTCCTCAACAGTCAAATTTGCTGCGTGTCTGCTGCCCCAACCAACGCAGCAAGCCATCGGATTTCCCGACACCGTCATAATCATCGTGTGAATACAACCTGCCGACTGAGTAGTAGTCCTCTCCCGCAGGATCGTGATAAACAATTTAATACGCCGCCGTTCTTTGTAACTTGTATTATTATTATAAACTTTATATCTTGTCAAAGTGTGAAATGCGTTAACCTTTTATGAATACGCGTAAATAAAAAAAAAAATACATATAATATATATAAAATAAAATTTGGCATTCCCCCACTCCACCCAAATGGTTTTGTGTCCTTCCTTTTTTTTTTTTTTTTTTCCTCAGATGCTTTATTTGTAAGTCATCATGTTTTTGCGACAGTAGCAACAAAGCAGAGAGTGCAGAGTTCAACTACCTTCTGTGCTGATTATCATTCTAATAAGAAGCGTGCGTTTTTGCAATATAATACGAGACGTATATATTTACATTTTAAGTATGTTTGTGATCATGATAATTATATTAGTAAATCTATCTGTATTTTTTAAACCTTTTTCATATATATAATATACTGTACATTTAAACGCCATCAAGCAAAACATTAATTTATTTCTTTATAGTTTTCAGACTTTTCAGTCACTTTCACAAGATTTTGATATCTGGACAGCACGAACTTCAATTCTGACTAATTTTCTGAAGCTGTAGCGAGTTAAAAATTTGCAATTTTGGAAGAATAAGACGAGAACCCGGTCTAGCAATCCGCTCATCCCAAAAATGTCCTAGATCATCTTGCATTCATATACACTGCGTGGCCGGATCGCCCCCTATCAGAGCCGGAATAAAGTTAATGGTGTTCAAATCAGGCATGTAGTGTACAATAAGTATAACTCTTTCAAGTTCAGCTAGACTAAACGTGGCCTCTGCGGGTAGTGTGGGTGTTTTATAAAATCAATTGACTTTTGACTTTTTTTCTCTTCAATTTGAACTAAAAAGAATATTATTATAATATAATTTATATATTACAAAATTATATCTTTTAAAGACTAATATTTTTTTCGACTTTTTACTAAATTTAACTGCACAATATAAAACATTCAAAAATTAATATTTCACAAAAACCGTCAAAACCAAATTTTAAACACACAGAAATAAAAATATGCATGATATTAAATTTTCGGGTATTAAATTTCAAAAATTCTTAAGAAACCTAAAAGAACAGCAAGTTGAAAAGTTAATAAAATTGTTGAAAATGTGATATGTCCATGGCCTGCAGGAGCCTCCCTGCCGTGGCGGCGATCTCTCTCAGACCATCAATCTCCGCAGACTGTGGGCAGCAGCAGGACGGCGTGCAGGTGCGGCGCGGGTGGTGGCAGCAGCGCACAGCGGCCTTGGCGGAGAGCAACAGCATCCTCCACAAGATCGTGACACCAAGATCGTGGCCGGATGCTGCTGCTGCCTCCTCCCCTTGATGGTACAACAATGCGAAGAGCCGCAACAATCAGTCAGCGTGAGCCACGCCACATTATTAACTTAATATATCATCTATATAGACTTGTACCGATCGTTAACTGATCATGCTAATAATGGTCAATGAGCGTTGTAATCAGGATATAAGAATTCTTGTTATGGGTACTCAAAATATATATAAAAATATATAATTACATCACGCATCATTATGGAAAAAAATAGTCTTTACAATTTTTATAGCGAATAATGGCAAATGTAATCAAAATTCAAACCATCAGGATATTTCATTTTTCATTTTAAAGCTGATTACAAGTCCTTAATTTGGTTTTCGTTGTAATACTGTAAAATAATTATATAAAATGGTTGACAATTTGTAACGACCCTTTTCATTGGTAAAACAAGACGAGCCGAAGTACCCCGAACATTCACGAAGGAAAACAAATTAAATGTGAACCTGTCATACAGTATCATAGTTGTAATGAACAAAAAATACAATCAAATTAATACGGTTCTAAATTTAATTATTATAGCCCAAGAGCAATTTAATATCAGCTGGCTCTGTAATGACCTTCACAGACTGGTTAAACGACAATTTGCTGCTCGATGCAGGTATATTTTAATCTTGAACTGTGAGAAGAGGATATTACCTAATAAACGTGTCCCGCCCCCGATTAAAAGGTGACCAGGTCTCTCCCCGGAACTACTACTCCCGGTAAGAGCCACCTCAGGTTTAATTGTCTACTCTCTGGGTTAATAAAGAGGCCACTGCAGGCAGCGGGAGAGAGAGCGAGAGTCGCGCGCGGCCGGGCGGGCGGCATCCGCATACATGCGAGCGACACCACCAGAGTGTAAGCCGCCGCCACGAGATCTCTAGTATCCGGCACTAGCGCAAATATGTAAACACAAAAGAAGAGCAATAGAGAGTATTAAAGGTCCGGTACAGAAACACCAGCAGCTGGTTATCGTCCTCCTACTACAAAACCAGCACGAGACTCATCAGGATTTGGATCTCAAAAATGGCCGTTTTGATTTTAATAAGACTTGCAGCTAGGGGACTTAAAGCTCAAGCACCATTAATAGGTGGTTCAATTTTTTGAAGTGAATCTGTCTTGCCAATTTTGGGAATATTGAGGTAGAAGTTTTAACATGCATGGAGTTCCAATGCAGCTCCAATGCTGCGTTATGGACAAAAACCGGAAATGCAGCTGTTGTGAGAAAACCGCCCCCTTGGATTTGCTCAAACCATAAGCGATCAAGTAGAGCATTATCAAATTTTTAAAATTTATTTGATTCGATTCCATCTGACAGAAATGACTAAACTTCAGTCCTGCAAGAGATCAATGCAATTTAAAGATTGATCTCATGCAGGAGAAACAAATCTTCAATAATTTACTATCCTTCATAATTGTTGAGAACCTGTTATTTTAATTTGTTTAATGAAGACATTATTATGTTTCAAAAATGAAGAATCTTATAATGATATCACCCAAAACCGTAAGTGCGATTCCTTCAATCAAAATCATACAAAACCAGATATTTTTAGCACATACCATAATTTATATTTCAAAATTATACACTCCGGTTGGAGTTGGACCTCATCCCTTTTAAAAAAGGACACTTAATGAGGACAAAAAATACTGTTGATATTTGATCATAAAAAAATTCAGTATTAAAGTGCATTATTCTCGTATTATTCAGTGCTAACCACGAAAAGCTGAAGTTTATTTAATGCATGCATGTATAAAATTTAATATTGTACATCATTGCGTTTTATTTTCAAAATAAAAAATTTACATGATTTTATTTATTTTTGTAACCAATTCTTTACTTCACATATATATTTTTAAACACAAGATTTTGTAGTTTAAAATAAATCATTACGATAAAAAAAAAATGCTACTGGCACTACCTAATTTGAAGGAACAAACTTATAGTTTTTCGTTGAAGTCTTTTAAACCACAAACCTAAAATCTGATTACTTTTTTTCTCTTTTTTCTTCTTCTTCTTTTCAAAATATATATTTAAACAAATACCGTTTTAAAAACCCTCTCATTAAAATTTAAGCAATTAAATTAAATAAATTCATTGGTCATGATTATATAACGTACCATAATTTGTATGCCTAGGGGCATTTTTTTTTTCTTTTTAACTATATACTGTACAGATAGTGAAGTCCATGCAAGAGCAGGAAAAAAAAACTCTTAAAAACTTTTGGTAGTTAGATAGTATGCCATTTTTCCCACCACTGGCAAATCAAGCTTGAAAGAAAAAAAAAATTGCGTCTTTATTTTGCAGCTAGCTCGTGGCTTTTTGTCGTGCTTTATTGACCTTGGGCAGAAGCGGTGAGGGAAGGAACGCCAGGCAGGTAAGGAGTGCTGCATCATCGTAAAAAAAAAAAAAGGCGCATCTTTTAACTTTGCCGTGGACCTGCTCATTTGATGGCCAAGGTCACCCCAGGCCACCCTCGCTCACTTGCTGGTACCGACCATCTTCTTGTAGTCTGCACAAACAGGCGCCCGCTCTGTCCGGTCTGCCGCGGTGCGCACGCAACACTGATTGAAGAGGAGGAGCGTTCTCCATGAAAAAGGTGGTGCTCAGTCGTTAAACTTTGAACCGTCCATAAAGATCAAAGTGTTTCATTATAACTTCAGCTTCTAATTTAAGGGGACGGGGTAATATTTTTTTTAATATACGTTCACAGATGGTATAAAAAGTGTTATTCTACTTGATATACAGTATATTATAGCTCTGCAATTTATGCTGGATACGTTAATTACTGCATGGACTTCTGAAACCAATTGTATTATCTATGAGGTATAATATGAGCCTCCAAACAAATTTATTTTTATACAGTACTTTAATTTACGTGTATAAAAAACACAAACATATTTTATACATACGTACAACAAGTCAAGCAATGCCGAGCCGGCCGAGCGTGCATGGTTATAATAGTAGTGCGTTGGATGGGTCACAATTTTTCGACGAAAATCACGTTTCCCACCCATAAATCGTCGCGCTTTTCAACAATGTTGTTCCCCCTGGCTTCACATCACTGTACTTCCAGTCCATTAACAAGAGCTGTAGCGTTCACCCTTTTGGAGGTTTCCACGTTTCCCTCAGTCGCAGGCAAAAGCCGGGATGAATTGTCAAGTCGTAGTCTCCCCCGTACTCAACGATCGAGGCCACGAAACACTCAAGTTAGGGTTTCTGAAATATTTCAGCCTTAGTAAGTAATTAGTAAGTAGAAAAATCCAATGAAACTTGATAAAAAAAATATTATAAATTAGTTTTCCGGAAAAGTAAGCTGTTTTAACGAAAAGTTTTGATGGAGCAACGATATTGCCACATATTGTCATCGGTAATGTTTAACTTGAAGCGGGTATTGAGCACCACTGAATGTCAGAGCCTATGTTCGCCATGCCTTGCAGTCAGTGTCATATTCATTCTCACTAGCAGTCACCCCTCGCCGTCACCTACTCTAGCAGCGTCGTTTCGCTTGCTCCCGTAACCAGTAGTATACACACTACCATTCATTTAATTGCGTCACCTGCTTATTTACATTTTTACGGCAAATAAAATATGATCGCAAATAATAAAGCAATAGACCACTTGCAAAACTATGTTAAAGCAAAAAGTAAACAAACTCACACACCCAGTGTATTGTTGGTTGTTGATTGTGTGTATATTTTTTTTAATACATTGTACCTTATGGAAAATTTACGATTTTCACATACATATTTCATTACATGACACACGTGCGATTTTAAAAATAAATATATCACAGGAATCTGCAGTTTTTGGCCATGATATCGAAATGTGCATCTGAAGAAATTTTTTTCATTTCAAAATCTTAAATTTTAAATTACTGTATACCAATCAGCCAAATGCATTGAGAAAGTACATGACTTTAAGCAAGCTTCTGTCAGGGCTATGCTCCATGATAAGTATAACCCTGGCTTCTGTTTGTTCATTTATTTTTTTTTAATTGTTGCAATCAACAAACTCTGGAGCTTGCTTAAAGCTATACGAACTCATGCTGATTATGTATAATTTAAAATTTAAGGTTATGAAATGAAAACTTTTTCATATGCACATTTCGACATTATAAATGGCCAAAAACTGCAGATTCCGATGGTATATTTATGTTTAATATCGTACAGTACGTATGTCATGTAATGAAATATGTATGTGAAGATCATACATTTCCCATAAGGTCCAATGTATTAGAAAAAATATACACATAATCAACAACCAACAATACACTGGGTGTGTTAGTTTGTTTACTTTTTGCTTTAACATAGTTTTGCAAGTGGTCTAATAAACACAAATTCATTTTTTTTTGTGGCAGCTGGCAATGTAGATTTATTGAAGGTTGCATTTTATTTTGATCCAATATAACCCTCTACCTATATAGTGAATAACTTTCATTGACACAAAAGCTTCAATATTTTGAATGTTTTAAATACATTATACAAGTACTGCATAATATGCAATTTATAATATGCATGTCCATAAAAATATAGTGTATTCACCATTGCATTTACTGTTCACTCGTACAGTATGCATAATATTCATTACCTATATTGGCTCGTTTGAATATGCAAATTAAGTGTTAATATTGTTGCAAAGAATAATTATGAAATATTTATACAACTTATTCAAAGACTTCTTTCAAAACGATCCTATTGACAACTAGCAGTAGGTCAGAGGTCAATAATAAATGGGGTATGCATATATAACCTTCCTCTTAATTCCCATCATAAAAAAGGAAGATTCACCATCTACTTTTCACTAGTTCGAAAAGTATAATTAAGAGAGAGCGAGCGGGCGGTATGTTTAGCGTTTAGCCTGGTATAGGATATAGGAATGATGTTTTACGTTTCACCGGACCGGAGCCCGGACCTGTCCGCCGTGTATAAAACTGTGTCACGATCCTTCACTATAGTGGGCGGGGGAGGAGGAGAAAGAGTTCAATGAAAAATCCAGGCCAGCAAGCTCTCACCTCCTGTTGGGGACACGGGAACTAAAACAGCTGTTTTGACATAAAGGGCAAATAGTAAGGGAAGTATAGTTATCTTACCTGTAATCTTGGTATCAATTCAGGTGTATGTTCTGTTGATTTCTCAGGAGCCACACAAAACCAAATTAAATCTCCTTCGTCTTGAATGGATCGCTGAGATGACACTTCTTCATTGAAGATATGAACTCGAAACAACGCTTGTATTCGATCAATATTACTTAATATTTTAGAAATATCTTTTCTTCTAACACAAACACGCCATAGAAGGCGATCTTCTGCAGTCTCTGGCTCCACATCCATGGCCCTACACTTCTCAGGTCTACCTACATTGCTTCAGGTTTCTCGTGGAGAGATCCACGACCCGCGACCTCGCTGCCGCCATCTTGCACTCTGCTGCCAACTGGTGGAAAAATTCTGAAACTATTGAGTGAACGGCGGGTATTTCTTTAAAAATATCCTTGACCCATTCACAAACTATGCAAGGTCTTCTTTTCTCTGCACTCTCCTTTTAATTTATTATTAATATTATTTATACTTTTAAGAGAAATTTACCAAAGTACTTTTCATTCAAAATGTTATTCATTACATTAACTTTTTTAACATGCCACGTACTTCGATCGTGTAATACCATTTACTTTTTTTTCTTTCTCGACTAAAATAAATGGCCCAATCCTTAATTAAATTGAATACATTATACTGTATATGGACTAAATTAATTCTTATGGAATAACTGTCATAATTATAATGGTTTAATTGTTTGTCTGTATAATAATACATAATAACATATAAATCATATAATATACTCGATCGTCTTGATTCTTGAATAACAAATTAAGTCTTTAATCATGCAGTCTTATATATATACTGTATGTCTTAAATTATAACTTAATTGGTCTTATATATATATATATATATATATATATATATATAATTATACATATATTATATATCATACACGTACATGATGATTTATTGATGATAATTAAGATATAAATATGCACATGGCAGTAATTATGATATGATTTTTTTGTTAATTTAGAATCTAAGGGTTGGATGCCTTTTTCCCCT
Source organism: Siphlonurus alternatus (assembly GCA_949825025.1). NCBI lineage: Eukaryota > Metazoa > Arthropoda > Insecta > Ephemeroptera > Siphlonuridae > Siphlonurus > Siphlonurus alternatus. The sequence goes on along the minus strand of OX463781.1, from coordinate 26,645,627 downwards.
TTCATATCAAAATGTTGCTTATTTTTAAAAGTGCATGACATCTGGCATATAATATATATATACATATTATGGTCGGAAGGTGACATAACTGATGTAAATAAGTTACAAGACTCTAATCAATTTCATATCATATTTTAAGTATAAAATAACTTAATTATGTCATGGTCAGCATCTTTCTCTCTTCTGACTCTTCTCCCTTTCCCCTATTTTTTTTTTTTTTTTTTTATTTTATTCCTTCCTTCCCCCGCCCCCTTATATAAGGGAAAGGTAACACGGATCAGCTGACCCAATGCTAAAAAAAATCCCACACATAAAAATTATGAACAAAAAATAAATTGTTCTCCTCTACATCCCCTATCAGTGGCTAAAATATCAAGTATATACAAATTCGAGCTAGTTTTTTAGATATAAATTTGTATATACCTGCGCTATTTTAGCCACTGAGCCACTGATAGGGGATGTAGAGGATAACATTTTTTTTTTATAATTTTCATGTGTGAGATTTTTTTAACATTGGATCAGCTGATCCGTGTGTTATCTTACCCTTAATTCTGCACCTGCTCCGACTTGAATTTTTTATTTAAAATATATTTTTAGTTATTTACATGTATTATATGTAAAGATTATAAATAACATCTATTGTTCTATTATTCTGTAACTATTATATATTATATATGTTTGGTATGTATGTTTTATGTGTTCTATTGTAATGTTTTTCTATAATGTATGTTTCTAGTGCTGTTAATATGTACACTTTCTGTGTTTAATAAAAGACTAATAATAAATAACATAAGCACCATGCACATGCAACAGTTCTTAAAATAATATATAATATTATATATATATATATATATATAGTATAACATTGTCTAACATTCTATTAGTTAATTAGCAAAAATTAAATACATTTTATATATTTACATACAAAATACTTGAAAATTATATATTTTATATAAAATTATAATGTAATACATAATAAAATACACAATTATTATAAATATACTCTATTATAACGAATAAGTTTTCTGTGATTCTTTCCTTTTAACGGGTATACTTCATAAATTCTTTCCAATGTTTGCTGTTAATTTGCATGGTCTTACATGGTATTATTTAAAAGTAAATACTAAATTTGTATGATCCCATGTTTGTCATTTGCCAAGCTAATTTAGCTACTTCGCACCACGCACAGTTATAACTGACTCCGCACCATGCAGCAATTAATAAAAACAAACTTTTGCACATAATTATATATAATATTATAACTACAGTGTACAATTAAGGCATGAGAGTTATCATAATATTATATGTTTAATTCATAAACGGCTATTCGTCACCTTATATCAGTTCAAATTAAATTAGCCCCGACTCGAGCACCTATCTCAAAAAGGAGTCCCGGCCCTTGCAAAAAAAAAAAAAAAAAAAAAAAAAAAAAAAAAAAAAAAAAAAAGCATTCATAGCAAATTTTAATTTTGTCTTATTAATCGTTCTGCAAAAAAATGCAGAAAACCCTTATTTTCATTCTCTTTGCAACTAAAATATTAATCCACCAAAGATCGACTATATACACCGAGATAGATGTCTTAATTTTAGCATCAAATGATCAAACTGATCGTTTCTCCATGTACCTTCTGAGCTGAAGGTCCCAGCATCAGACGTTAAATTGCGTAACCTCGAACGTCGTGACACACGTACGGCGTCACAATAGAGCCGAATATTGTTATTGCCGAATGCAGTCCCGCCCTGCTTGCTGATCTAAGGTCGGACGGTGAAAGTGGCGGCGATGTTGTAGACTTCGACGGCCGCCCACGCTCGATCCTCGTCACCGTAACCCGAGATATGGCACTAGCACGCGGCGGGGAACCATATGTGGTTGTTTACATCAAAATAAATAATAAATTGTAATAAAAACTTGTGTGTTGTCTTGGTTAGGGATAAATAATGTATGTGTTTTTACGACTTGAGTAGTCTATTTCCATGCATTCATCCCTCATTGTCAGTCACACATCAGGGACCCCAGTTAATGTCTCTATATTTTATACAAAAGTAACAAACAACCCATATATATATATATATATATATATATATATATATATATATATATATATATATATATATATATATATATATATATATATATATATATATATATATATATCGTATTTTCATTTTACAACAAGAATCATGGCAACATTCATATCTCTAATATCCGTTCGTTATAAATTTTATAATATATATATATATCAATAATATACAGTATATGATATATTACGTATATATTATTCCATTAGCGCGAGAGCTAAAATAAACAATTTTTCATTTCGATCATTTCGTTCCTCTTTTCGTGAGTTTCGGTATCTGCTTATTATACATCCTATAGGATGCATACGTTTCTAAAAGTATTAAAAGTTTGATTAATTATTTTTTTTTCTTCAATGCCTCATATTTAGTATTAATTTAAATATGATATTATCTGCCACAATTAAAGATGTAATAATTAGAAATTAACAACTTTACTAATAATAATATTCTACACAAAATAAATATTAATCCAATTAGTTCTGCATGGCACGATTATATTAGTATAAAATATAGCACACTTTTAGTCACTTATTATATATAAATTTAATAATTTACTATACAATAATTATTATAAAATTTCAAAATTTTGAAAAAAAATATATATATTAGCAAAATGCAAATCAATTTATAATTTTAATATCATAAAATTCATAAATATTCAACACAATCTTGCTTGCTTATTCATTCATGTTTGCTGATATAAAAAAATTGTTGTAAAGCCTGTTTTCTCTGTGGGTCCACATCCGTAAGGTCAAACGAGCCATTCATAGCAGCCGTCGAATTTAGGCTAGAGAACCAGTTTAGCCATCGAGCCGCGGGCCCGACACTCCGACACGGTGTAAACAAACTCGCGCGACTAGATGTCAATTAGAGAATTGTGAAGATTAATTAGGGCTATTAGAGAAAGAGGCGTTCGGCTTGATTATGAGAGGCGTTTGATGCTATATTTAGTAAATTATAATTGAGAAGAAAATGGGTTCTTATACGTTTAAGTGTCAATAATATTATTACATATTTTTTTTCAAAAAAATTTAATATTATTATACATAATAATATCTCATTTATTTTATTTAAAAATTGTCAAGAATTTTCTTTTTGCATGGTAGTGTCTGCCTGTTTACTTATATACATTCTAGTTTCTAGCTGTACATCGTGTTTTGTTTTAATTAATGAATAAATATAAAAAAAATATCGAATATTATAAATAACGTCAACATAATTATGATACAGTTGATTTATAATATATTTTAAAGCACGCGTTTATACACATTCGTATATATATACATAATACATGTAATGTGTATTGGGATACAAAATTTTTTAGAAATATATTAATGTGCTATAAAATATAATTTACATAAAAAAATTACCATGAAGGCATTAATTAATAATTAATTTATAATAACATGGTGAGAAATAATGGACATTATGAGGTAATTAATTAATACAATGTATTTTAGCTGTGATACATTATAGGGAAAGTGAATAGCAAAAAATATTAAATACCAATAATGTTAACCTTGGTTGCAGAATACGTAATTAATCTTAACAACAAAGCAACGTACCAAGCCCATGCAGTCCTTCCCTAGCAGGTATTTCCAATTATTGTTAACTTGATATCCCTATTGGAATATCCACTGATAATTTACTTTATCTGTCATCCGCTTGCGAAAAAAAATTAATCACCTTTTTTTTTTTTTTTATTAATTGTATTTTATGTGCCAAGGTCAAATCCATAAGATCCCCGATTCCCCGTCTAGTATGCTCTGCTATAAATTAAGTCCCAAAGTCTCTAGCTGCCTTTTTAGATGGGCAACTCCCCAAAATTATAGTTATATAATATGTTATAGAATTAATGTCGAGGGTATTATAGCAACACATATATATGCCAAAACATGCAGATTTGAAACTGCGCATTTACATTTTGTGCATGAAGAAGAGAAATAAAACATACAATTAGAAATTCAATTTTCCTATCTATATATAAATAATTTATAGTGTTTGATAAAAATTTATAATACTTAAGAAGCTTTATAAAAAGACAGCTGTTAATCTTCTAGAGTGTCATGATTAAGAGACAAAAATCTTGTAACATGCGAAGCTATAATGAATTGGCTTTAACATTAAAATCTATATGTGTGAGCCAATCGATAAGTTTTCCTAATATATATACAAGAGAAATATTTGCTACAGCAATTAATTGAAAAGGAGATGAGATATGTGACTTTCGCCTCTTAAATTCGAGGTTCATACAGTGTATTATATGCATGCTATATATATATATATATATATGCTATAATTATATATTATAATCGTCCCACATTTGTTTCACATGATTGTATAATGATTATCATTTTCTATTATTCTATTATCCTGTAAATATTATATATAATTTGTATGTGTGTTTTATGTGTTCTATTACAGTGTTATTCTATAATGTGTATTTCTAATATTATTTTATATGTACACTTTTTGTGTTTAATAAAAGACTAATAATAATATAATAGGGATTTTTTTTGCAAAATTTCAATAATTAATTAAAAGCTCATCAACATCATCTTACTTTCTATGTAATAAAGAAAGCTGTCTGTCATATATATACAAAAATGTAAAATAATATATAATTGATGTATATAAAGAATCTTAATTGAATTGCAACTTACAGACAATTCAATTCTAATGAACTGCCGACGTGACCGTGAGATTCCTGCAGTGGAGTGAAAACGTGATGACCGGGTCCTCCTGAGAATGACGTCATTGATCGGCTTCAAGGCAGCACCTCGATCGCTATAGGCGCGGTTGCTCAATCAACGGGGGGTATCGGACGATATAGAGCTCTGATATCCAAGCAATCGCTTCCGCGTAACTATAACAACATAGTTGCCAGCAGCCTTTGTTCCTCATGCATGGCGGCCAGCAGAAAGCCGCGCCCGACCAGCAAGGACGCAAACGGCAGCCCTGAAGTGACGCCCACGGCGAGGGTATACAGAGCTAGAGATGCAGCAGGCTCCCCTCACCTCAAAAGTGAAACTGCTGAATATATTATATAGTGAAGTTATGCGACTCATCACCTGCTCACCTCAGAACTCATGGCAGAAATATATAAACTAATTTAACTAGCTTATAATATCTCACAAAAAAAAATAACTAAGACACTTTTAATAAATTAAGAAATTGCAAAAAAAAAGAAAAAAGACGTTTTGAGTCAAAATCTCATTTAAAAAAAAATGTTTATTCAACTTCAATGCTGCTACGACGATATAAGTACATATTATATACTTTAATTACAGCGGACGCGCGGATTTAAAGAGACCCTCAAGCAAAGTTTACCATTCTGATTTTAATCATTATATATTAGCAAAATGTTTTGTCATATAATTTGTTGATATCACGTTATTTATTATGTATAATATAAAATCATAAATATCATTATTTAACAAGTCATAATTTATATAGGAACTTAAATTACACGAAAAATATTTGTAATATACTGCAGAATTACATAATTATCTAGGCAGTGCTAATTAAACATTTAAAGGGTCATTCACAAAGTCTTAAGTCCACATTTAAGGCTCTATAATTTAAAGCTTGATTTTAGACGTGTTTTTTAGACCCAAAATTTCTGGTCTTCAATTATTGAGCCTTAATTGTGGCCTTAAGGCTTTGTGAATGCCCCTTATAAATTTTGAAAATAGTGGTTCATATAAATAAATAAACAATCAAGATAATTCGAGTATTCAGAACAGAAGTTGTTACAAGAAAAAAAAAACGTGAAAGAAAAAGCGCCTGGAATAGTATGCAACTTTTGCTGCAGCAAAGTAGCGCGGGTTGCGGTAATATCAGGCGTTTACAGTCACTAGTTGATAGGAGCAATTTTCTCATTGTTGTACATGTAGTAATTATTGTATATGATTACTATAATATTATCAATCTTTTATGCATATTTGGCGGTTTCAAGCAACAAGAAAAAAAAACTTTTATTTGGATGGGGTTTCTTTTTTTATATATTGGAGAGGAGGTATCATGAATAAAAGTGATGAAGGAGGACGCACCTACTGCTACATAATTTTTTCTTTATTATAGTATCATGCATGACCAGTTCCACGGAGGAGAAAAAGGGGGTGGGTAACCTTTCTTGATTTTTTTTTTCTAGAGTGTAATACTGAAATTGATTTATAATTATTACTATAATAATATATCTATGTGTGTGCTATTCTCCAAGACAGAAACGAATGGGACCTATAATATATATAGTATGTAATGCAAATTTTCTGTAAAGCTAAATTTGATTTTATTTTTTATGTGGTATTTATTTTTTAGTTTTGTCAACACATTAAGTATAAAACTTTATCAAATCATTCAAAAATAATGGCCAGCTGAAATTTCTGAAAGCCAACAAAAATAACTTCCACTAACTAGATGAAAACAGAACATTTAATATTGAATGAAATTTTATTTGAGAAAAACACACATTTATGACACAAATGAGAGACTTTTTAGGTTTTTGGTTGTCATACTGAAGCCCATCCCTTCACTCATAACAAACACTTTGCCACTCAGTCTATACATACAGCAACTAATTAAAAAGTTTTGTGGTTCAGCACAGGATAGTTTAGACTATAAAATAAATATCAGTCATTATCAAAGTATTTTACCAAGATATTTATAAATTAAGGGTAAAGTAACATACCCAATGTTAAAAAATAAATAAATAAATAAATAAATAAATAAATAAATAAATAAATAAATAAATAAATAAATAAATAAATAAATAAATAAATAAATAAATAAATAAACAAATAAATAAATAAAAATAACTCGCATGAAAATTATGAAAAAAATTTAAATTTAAAATGTTCTCCTCTACATCCCCTATCAGTAGCTAAAATATCAGGTATACAAATCCGAGCTAGTTTTTGAGTTAAGGTAGAGATAATATGTATCAGCTGGCCCAATGCTAAAAAAATCCCATTCATAAAAATTATGAAAAAAATTTAAAATGTTCTCCTCAACATCCCCTATCAGTAGGTAAAATATCAGGTATACAAAAACGAGCTAGTTTTCGAGTTATTAATTTTTAAAGTTGACTAATTTAACATGGAAGTTCCATTTTTCCATGTTAAATTAGAGAACTTTAAAAATTAATTACTCGAAAACTAGCTCGTTTTTGTATACCTGATTTTTTACCTATAGGGGATGTTGAGGAGAACATTTTAAATTTTTTTCATAATTTTTATGAATGGGATTTTTTTAGCATTGGTCCAGCTGATACATATTATCTCTACCTTAAGAATTTTTAAAGTTGACTACTTTAACGTCATGGAAGTTTCATTTCCATATTACTTCATCCATATTACCATAGAGTGATATATTGAATAGAGGTAGTATGCCCATGTTAAAAATTCAGACAAAAATTTTGATCCCCCTCTCGTTACCTTTTTGGCTTTTTATTGCCGTTTTGACAGCACACATTAATTACGCGAGTAGTTCGAGTATCTCTACGCGAGATGGCTCTTTTCACATTTTCCCCAAAATCTCGGCATCATCTCGTTTCTCTTCTCCTTTTCTCTGTCTTCTCACTCACGTGGTCCAGCCAGCCTGCTAGCTGCACGACCTGAGGGTGGGAGGGATGTTGCAGAGCCGGCAGCCCTCAAGAAGACGTAACTTGACTCCACACATGCACTGCTCGTTCCTGGCTCATGCTTGCAGCTACTTAATTCCTTTCCTTTCGTCTTAGAATTATTTTCAGTCAATCGACTTTTAATTTAAAAAAATATGTACATAACTTACAAAATCCAGTAAAACGAAATAAATTATTATAATCACTCTATATTTATGACAAACGGGAAAAATTATATTATTATAAAGTAATTGATATTAAAAAGAGGGGCTATTTTTTTTCTAAAAAAGGTTTATGGTGACTATTATATATAACTACGATATTATTATTATTATTAAAAAATTATTGATGTTAAAAAGAGGCGCTATTTTTTTCTTTCTTATACTAATTTTTAAAATGTTTTTGGTGATTCTATTATAACTAAATACGATATTAATATTATATATACAAAAGCAATAAAGCAAAATAAATGGTAAAAATTTAGTTATAAAAATGTAGTTTTTCCTTCTTTTCACTCCTGGTAAGTGCCATAAAACTCCCTTATATTCTTTGTGGACTAATAGAAATTAAGGGGGGGGGGGGGATATTAATTATGCATTTTCAATAAAAATAAAATATTTAATTGTTTTTATAATAATACAAAAGAAGTGTAAGAAGCACAATTGTTTCCAATATATGAATAACATGCATTAAAAATATAAATATCACAGGGGGGCATTCTCAAAGCACTTTAACCCCAACTTTTTTTTTTTTTTTTTTACAAGGATACACCCCCAAGAGTTTACAGCTCGCGGCGTGGTAATGGGTAGGGATAAGGTAGGGAACGGAATTGCCACGGCCTGTTACGCGTCCCAGCATTCACTGAGGTGAGACTGAGGGAACCGTGGAAAACCTCAGTCAGGACGGACACCTCTACTTTTTCTCAATGGACCAAAGCGATGTCCAAAGCCTGGGGAACCACACACCCTGCATCACTGCACTGGGTGGAAAGCGAGACGAATTTACCCCAGGGAGGGAGCAGCGTATTTTTTACTTGAAACATGGTTAGCCCCTGGTTTAGCACCATGTTTAGTACCAGGGATAAAACTTGGGGCTAAAGTTGGGGTTAAAGTGCTTTGTGAATGCCTCCCACAGTATACTTAAAATAAGTGCAATGGTCCAAAGCCAAGGGAACCACATAGTAGAAAAGCAACGATTTACCCCTGGGTGGAAAACATGATTTTTGTGGAAAATGGTCACCCACCAACTACTAACCACGTTCAGCGTTGCTTGATTTCGGTGATCTGACGAGACCCGGTAAAGAGCACCTCCCAACATTTTTTTAGTATTTATAGTACAAGAATAAAATAAAATATAAAGAAATACAGCCCCTCTTTTTAATATCAATTACTTTATAATAATATAATTTTTCCCGTTTGTCATAAATATAGAGTGATTATAATAATTTATTTCGTTTTACTGGATTTTGTAAGTTATGTACATATTTTTTTAAATTAAAAGTCGATTGACTGAAAATAATTCTAAGACGAAAGGAAAGGAATTAAGTAGCTGCAAGCATGAGCCAGGAACGAGCAGTGCATGTGTGGAGTCAAGTTACGTCTTCTTGAGGGCTGCCGGCTCTGCAACATCCCTCCCACCCTCAGGTCGTGCAGCTATAGTAAAAATCACATAAGAGAATCATTTTTTCACTCCTCTCGTAACGCTACAGGATAGGAATATGAGCTTTGCGGACGATTTTCGTAGCTGACGCGTGGTATAGCAGGCTGGCTGGACCACGTGAGTGAGAAGACAGAGAAAAGGAGAAGAGAAACGAGATGATGCCGAGATTTTGGGGAAAATGTGAAAAGAGCCATCTCGCGTAGAGATACTCGAACTACTCGCGTAATTAATGTGTGCTGTCAAAACGGCAATAAAAAGCCAAAAAGGTAACGAGAGGGGGATCAAAATTTTTGCCTGAATTTTTAACATGGGCATACTACCTCTATTCAATATATCACTCTATGATATTACTTTAAAAATTAATAACTCAAAAACTAGCTCGAATTTGTGTACCTGATATTTTAGCTACTGATAGGGGATGAAGAGAACATTTTAAATTTTTTCATAATTTTCATGTGAGGGATTTTTTTAACATTGGGCGTGTTACCTTCCCCTTAAGTTCGAGAATTATGCTTCCATGAACAAATTTTACAAAATAATAATACAGTAATAATAAATTCATGATTGCTTTGAGAATATTAATATCAACAATAATGCTATAAGCAGATTGCATCAGTATTATTAATAACTGGCAAATATACAGTAATAATATGGGCGCGATTCATGAAGCAGTTAACCAGGTTTCTAACCACGTTTAGCTTAACCACGATTAACTAAGGTGGTTTAACAAGTAAAACAGGTATAGTTAAACGTGGTTAAGCTAAACGTGGTTTTAAACCTGGCTAACTTCTTCGTGAATCGCACTCAATAAATTCATGATTGCTTTGAGAATATTAATATCAACAATAATGCTATAAGCAGATTGCATCAGTATTATTAATAACTGGCAAATGATCTTTTTAAATGATAAATTTGTAATTTCATACCAGACTTTAAAAAAATATACATAGTAATTAATGTATTGTACATAGGAACAGGATAATATTTTTTGTAATCCACTTTCTTTTCCCAAGGTAGAAAAAAAAAAAAAAATAAGTTTAAACTTAAATATTAACTACAAACAACATTACAGTAACTAAATATATATCCAAAATTGCTTTCTATTTCTTTATAAACCCCGTCTTTCTAATGTACTTAATCCCCTCCCCCCCTTTCCCCACTTATATCCAAATTATCATTTCACAAATTAATATGCAGTCAGAAATTTTTTTCAAACATGATTTCATAAAAAATTATTACTGTTAAGATTTTTTCGAACGACACTGTTCAAGTTAACTGATTATATGTAGTAGATGCCAAAGGGATGTACACTGGAGGCCAAGCTAACTGTCCCATCAAACATGAGTGCTGTTAGCCAATGAAATAGCTTAAAATCAAGCAATGTTGCCAAATAGTACAGGGTCGCTATTGTTCGGCTCCAGCTGTGCAACCGAGATGACAAATAACGTTGCACCTTTGTCATTGGCTCGTAACATCCGTTAGATGTGGCCTTTAGCTTGGTTCCCAGTGTACTTTTCCTTATGAGCTTTACATATAATATTACTGCACATGTTTTTTCTCACAGAAAGTTCACTCACTTACTACTTTCATCATTGTCTTAGTTGTCGTCAGTATGGGAGGTGCTGGGGGTGTTGGAAGTACTAGCAGCTGATCTGCGGTAAGTCACATAATTCTGTGAGTACTGTTTCCTGCTGCGAGTTTGTTCAGGGTCTTGGTGCTGCTTCTCTAGACCTCGGATACGCCTACGATTACGTCCACCGTCACGGTCACCAGAGCTCCGCAGCCACACCTTCAGGATGTTCTCTATCTCAGTGACGGAGAGACATCTGCTAGCAGGGTTTAGAAGAGCAGCATCTGGGGATACGAGAGAACTGATATTTAGTCCTTGACACCCTTACAGTATCAGTTTATTTAATTGTGGCATACTGATACTGCGTATGCACTGACATTAAATTTTTAAAGAATATAACCCATTCAGGTTGTAATATTGTATTATTAAAAAAAAAAAAAAAACACAAGGTGACAATCATGTGGTCATAAGTTCACTTCAAAAATTGTTTACATTCTATTAAGATATTTCACATCGCTTAGATGCAACACCTTTTGCAGTAGAGATTCACTGATTTAAACAGAGTTTGTTGGCTTGCTGGATGAGAAGAGGGGAAGGGAGGAGGTGTATTTTTTTTTAAAGAAGTAAATATGTACAGTACAAGGGTTGAAATTTTTGATACCATATTTATAATACATGAGATTGGGAAATAGGACTGCTGCTTGCAGGGGGAGTCTGAGTTAAAGTTCTGAAAGCTTTCAACTAATTGCCCATTAATGGGCTTACGGGGTGTCATTTTTTTACTGGCTCAATCAAAAGAGGAGGTCGAAAAATATCCCTTAGATTTTTTTGCGATTTTTTAAGCACTGCATCATACCTAAAAATGGAGATTAAAAGTGTCTCTTGACCTAGAGGCTCCATCCGCAACGCCTATGACGTCATTACATTCTTTGGGTCAACTATAGAGGGGATTGCGCTGACGTCACGCGAGGAGGGCCAGAATGCACGGACTAGCATATAAACAAAGTGTGCAATAATTTTTTACTTAAATTAATAAAATAAATCAAGTTTAAATACTTCAATAATAATTTAACAGTACACGATAGAACTCATAAAAAAAATCTCACCGCCAAAAAACCGTTAAAAGTATTTTTTATAATTTTTTTTCGTCATTTTGCCTATGCTCACTGTATAATCTGGCCTGCCAAAACTTTCTCTTTTCCCTCCCTCCTGTGCCTCCTTCGCAATGTATTATTATAGGGAAACCCCTCTCCCGCCTCACGTAAACATAAACAGAAATCAGCTCTATATAATGTTTCTAAACAAACACGTTGCTATGGAAACAAATGATTATTTTTAATAAACAACCAACAATGGAATAATTTTTTACAAGTGTTCTATAGTTGACCCAGCGCCTGCGTCGATAGATTCTTGCCTAGTAGTCCCGGATAGGGCCTGTGTTAATTCATGGACAGTCAAAATAGTTCAAAATATGTACACTTCAACGAAGAGCGCTGCAGTACTAATCAAAAAAGTAGAGGTACCAACAACATAAAATATTCCTAAATCTGTGAACTCACATTTTAAGGCCATAATAATAATTATTTGCACAAGTATATTATGTGTAAAAATTAAATATTATTTGCAGTTTTATTAAAAAAATTAAAATACAATTTAAATAAAATCAAAAAATATTTTAGTTCTCAATTTTATGTTGGCACCAACGTTAATTTCAAAATTCGCCGCGCAAAATTGTAAAAAGACGATCACAACTGATAGTACAGTGGCGCTCTGAGAGCATTTGCGTCAATAATTAGAACTACGCTGCAAGATATCCCACCAAATCGCTTAGTGCAAGGCAAGAATCTATCGACGCAGGCGCTGAGTTGACCCAAAGAATGTAGTGACGTCTTAGGCGTTGCGGATGGAGCCTCCAGGTCAAGAGACAATTTTAATCTCCATTCTAGGTATGATGCAGTGCTAAAAAAAATCACAAAAAAATCTAAGGGTTATTTTTCGACCTCCTCTTTTGATTGAGCCAGTAAAAAAATTACACCCCGTAAGCCCATTACATTGAAAATTACCAGTAATTAGCAGACACTGTATCATAATTTAAAAGAATGGATGAAAAAATATATAGAATTTGAGATGATTTTAAACCATTCAAATCCAAAAATAATACCCTCTTAGTTGCAATGAAAACTAATAAGTGAAAGTAAAATATTTTTAATAAACAATATTACTGTAACAGTTTTTCAGCTTATTTCCATACGATATTACAGTAAAGTATACTACTTTCTAAACAACTTTTTCCAATAGCTTCTTGCTTCTGGCACGCATCTCCAATTTAGTTCCAATTCTAAGAGACTCACTGGTGATCAGCTTGACGACATTAGGCAGTGTGGTGATGCTATGGCGCTTGCCGATGGTGCCTGACCATCGGTACTGTTCCGCCACCTCATGGCCAATCACCTCAGTAAGCGTGCGACGGACAGCCTGGTACGGGTTCTTGCCTCCCAGCAGCCCTAGGGACGCACTCTGAGGGAAAAAACAAAAGGTGAAAAAGTGGTTTATCTACAGGTATTGTTTGCTCAGTAAGACACATTTAGTAAAGAAAATACAACGAAATATACTGTATGCAATTTACAACTAAAAGTGTAAGTGTAAAGTGACGTTTTCTTATTGAACATGCAATTACAATGTAAATCTAAGCCAAACAGGGCAGCTCAAACTTTTGATTCTGTGTCCCCATAAACGCACCATCTTAGCGAGGTAATCCTTATCGCTGGCGAGGGAGTGCTCCAGCTGTATGATATCCTCCACAGTCCTAGCAGGCAGTTTGTCTCGGAACTGCATGGGGCCACCCTTGACCGTGCGCAGCTGCGACATCAGCTGAGTGATGGTGTTCTCACGTTGCAAGATCACAGGTTGCATATCGAGGATTGAGCCCAGTAGATCTGTTGACATGCCAGCAGTGAGAAAACATTTTCAGAGTGAGGATTTATCAATTTTAATATTAAACCAGGGGCGATCGGTCCATAGAAGCGAAGCATGCGCTGCATGACCAACATGGATGTGATTTTTTTTTAAAACAATATTCGTATTATAACTCAATTTAAATTATTTTAGCTGCCCGAAAGCATATATTTTTTATTTGTACGATTTTATTTTTGAAATCCCGCGGCTCTTTATCTTCGGATTTGTTCGTATTATTACGAGTCTCTATAACCAGCGATCCGAATGCCCGCTTATACTACGCTCCATCTGACCAATGGCAAGGAAGCAAATGCGATGGTGCGGGTGGTGGGCTGTGATAAAATTATATGCAGTGTAATGCGACGTCTTCATAGCTTCTCCCAATCATATTGCAGCATTGCAGCGCGGGAAATTTTTGTCACGTGTAGCGCGTGTAGGACATGAAAGACTTTGGTAAAACCATTCTGTAAGAAATTAAATCAAAATAATTAAATAAATAAAAGTACAACATTTTTTATATTTTGTCGCCCGGCAAATATTGATTTCGAAATCATCACATTTGTAATAAATTGTCAAATCTTAATTTCTGATTTCTGACTTATAAAATATCAAATATCCTTTGTAAGCTAGCGCCTTGTTGTGTTGAAAAGATGAAATATCTAGTAAAATTTGCACGCTATAGCTAGTAAGGTAGTGCAGGAAGTTCCCCCCAGCAGAAAGAAAACGAAAAAAAAAAAAAAGTAATAAAAAATATATGCATTAAAAAAATATGAAATTTGTTACTTATATTTTTTTAGGAAGAGGCAAAAAAAAAATTAAACAAACGAATATCTTCAATGATAGGTTTTCATGTTTTCAAAAAATATTTAAGTTTTTATTGATTTAATAAAATAATATTGGATTGATAATAAGGAATTCTATAAAACGTACTTTGAAACATGTTTTTTTATACTTTAAAATTTGTCTGCCACGCCCATAGTTTTATCATGTGCCACGCCCCCTTTTCGAAAAAAATCGCGACTGCGGCGGGCTGGCCGGGGGGCACAGTCCCCCAGACCCCCCTTTGGCTGGTTACTCTCGTCTTTTTCGATGCGCATGACTATGTAGAAAAGTCACCGATCGCCACTGTATTTAACGGTGGGCGGGAGGCCGTAACTGCCATCTATTGGAATTGTCTAGGAAGCAAATAATTATTTCCGGTTGTTTCGCAGTAATTATTATGAAACTATCTGAGGTCCTAGAGTATAAGAGCCGCTAACCAATGTAAAAAGAATTAATAAGTTTCATTCAATTGCAACCCAGAAAAACTGTCAACAAATTTCTGAAGCGCCATCTTTTGAGCAATTTTTGTAACTCAATTCCAGAGTTGTTCTGGAAAGTTAATCTCAGAAACTCAAGTTTATAATTCAATCGGATTTTTACAGTAGATAGCTAATAATATAGTGCAGGTATGCAGATGGTTTCAAAACGATCAGATGAAAAATTTCCAAGGAAAAAATTGAAATGTACGAACACTACCGAAACGTCTTGTTTGAGCCTACCCCCCTACCCTTAAGAATTTTATTTACATAACAATATTTAGATATTTGTTCTACAAAGAACTTCAAAAATGGTCAACAGTCAGATTTTATTTTAAAATTATAGGACCTATTTTTCTGTATTTTTACCGTACATCACATTTATATGAACTGGGAAAATACCCTTCAAGTTAAAGATCCAATACTCAATATAAAATAAATGTAGCTAGCATTAAGGTAATTGGTAAAAAAAAAAAAAACTTTTACAAATTGAACCTACAGTATTAAAAATTGAAACAATAAAAATATTTTGAAGGTCACAAATATCACAATGGTTTAGTTTTATTGCAGGAATTTCACTCAATTTGCCTAAGGTATAAATAAATAATTTTTTCCCCTTACTCATAAATTTGTTTAAAATTTAAAGTACTGTATTAAAGATTTTTGACCCAAGAAAAGTTGAGATAGCAATTTTTTTTTTTTTTTTTTTTTTTTTTTAATACCAGGAGGAGCCTTCAAGTAATGGTAATAATAATAATAAAAACTAGCTTGCATAGTTTTTGTAGTAGAAAGTCCAAGTAAACATGTCGTTTAACATAGGGACTTCAGATTTTTTTTTTTTTTTTAAATAGGGATTTTTTTATTCTCAACTAACTGAAGGTCAGTACTTCTAGTATTTTAAAGAAGACCCACAAATAACGACTTGCAAAGAATTGGTACCTGCTGTGCCTGAGTTACTGATGTTGTTCTGGCGTGCAGTTACGTCAGGGGCTTGTAAACTTGTTGCGTTGATCACACTGACACCAGCTGAAGAACATACATGGAAATTACTACTAAATAGAATGCAGCCGCTGACTTTTTTAATCTTAAAATTAGAGTAAAAATAGTAAAATCTTATGCTGTACTGTATTGTCTGAATAAACAATTTGTGGGGGCATACATGACCAAAATGTGTAAATTGCCCCAAAATACCAACCAACCAACCAACCAACCAACCAACCAACCAACCAACCAACCAACCAACCAACCAACCAACCAACCAACCAACCAACCAACCAACCAACCAACCAACCAACCAACCAACCAACCAACCAACCAACCAACCAACCAACCAACCAACCAACCAACCAACCAACCAACCAACCAATCAATCAATCAATCAATCAATCAATCAATCAATCAATCAATCAATCAATCAATCAATCAATCAATCAATCAATCAATCAATTTGATTCCAAGATTACCTTACAGCGTGTTTATACTGCATTCATTACATGGCTAAGAAAACCATCACAATTTTACTGTAATACTGGAAGAAACAAAATTTAAATTTGTAAAGCAAAGAAATTAAATGGCTAATTTTGTTTAAACACATTAATGATTCTGTTTTATGACATTAAGAGTCTTAGGTCCTCACCTTGCTGCGAGCTGCCTGGTTGCTCACACATAGGAGCAGCAAGCACCTGAGGGTCCAAGTCCGTCTCTCCGCGAGACTCCACAAACTCAATATCATCCTGAGCACCAGCATCCATACGCCATTCCAGCGGGAAGTCGTCCTGTGAAAGTCAAAGGTGTAAAAATTGAGCTCACACAATAAGCTTTTTGTTATCAGCATGTTCCTGTTGTTGCTCCTTTTTTAATTTTTTTTAAAGGAAGAAAGTTAAATCATGAACTGTATCACAGTAGGTAGTACACTGCTGCCAATAGCTAAATTCAGCAATACTCAGCATGCAGTGGGAAAAGAGACTGTGTTATATTTTATGTTGGCAACACTTGTGAGGGTCATTTTTCTCAATGAATGCATTCTGAGTTACTGAAGTCTATTTTTGGCACAGTCGCATCATTTCGAGTTATGTATAGTCAGATTTGCTGTACTACATATCGCCCCTCAACCGCAATAATGAACTATCTGTCTCCCATAATCTCATTGCAATAATGAGCTATCTGTTATTTTACGTGAGCGCAACAATGAGCTTTATTTTATATCGATTTACGGCTCATAATTGCGCTCACCTGAAATAGCAGATAGCTCATTTTTGCAACAAAATCGTGGTAAACAGATAGCTCATTATTCCGGACAAGGGACGATATATCATTGATTTATTATATTACCTGCGAGACTTCGGCCTCCTCTTTGATCTGGTTGAAGTTAACAAACTCTGCAGACACTTGATCCTGAGAGATGGTGGGGAGAGTTGGCTGAGTGCCTGAGGGGAGAGTCCAGGAGAGGATAGGCTCGGAGACTAAGGGTGGCGAGTGTAGCAGATCTGGTTCAGACTGGCGTTTGCGCTTGGCTGGAGGTGGTTTTGAACTTGAAGTGGCTTCAATAGACTCACTTGACGATTCATCCTCATTATTGGAGTCAACCTGGAATACCGATACATGATTCATTTTACTTTTGGTGCTTTATTTCCAAGATTTTTTTTTTTTTATTTATTTTTTATGAATTTATGCCAATATTGTGTCTTCCAGAGAGCATCTAGTTTTATAAATTCAGTAGGCAATGATGATCAAGTTAGTTGATTGAAAGCTCACCGTATCACTGTCAGATAATCCCTTAATTTTCAGAGTCTCGGCAGTTCTGAGGAAGGAAGCTAGCTCATTCTGAGGCACAGTTGTCTCTCCACAGTACATGAATTGCAACAATGCTCTTATGTGAGAAAGCCGAGCTTCCTGCAAGATCACGATTGGATGCTTGCATGGGTTTGCCTAGGGAGGTTATAATAATTATTACTGATGATAATTATAAGCCTATTACCGATACATAAAAAGTATTGATACAATATGCTGTACGGATGCAGTATATATATATATATATATATATATATATATATATATATATATATATATATATATATATATATATATATATATATATATATATATATGCTTACACAGTTTATTATAGAATGCACTATAGAGTCAACTAAAGCATTTATTTGAATAATATAATACCGGTACCGGTATATCCGTGTGTATGAATTTCATTTGGCATTTGCATATTTCTTACCTTGAAGAGTGCTCTAAAGTAAGGGCTACACACAGAGAGGACATTTTTGTGTGCCTTCACATATTCTCCCTGGCAAGCTAATGTCACATCGACTAACTCCTTTTCCCCAAGAAGCTCATGCAATCCATGGCTCAAAGCGCCATCAAACTTCTCCCAACGGAGAGTCATTTTGATTTTACTTTCTGAACCCATAGCTACTGCGTAACGGAATGTGTGTTTTTTCAGAGTAAATATATTTTAATAGAACTGAAAGTGAACAGTGTCCACAACGAGTCCGTATACATAAAGACAGAAATGACAGAATTATATAAAAGCGTCTGTCTGTGTCCAACGACTTCAACCAGTGTTTTGCTCAGGTCGTATTTGCAGCGATTCCTCTTCTATCTTCTATCACAACTTTGTATTCATTGTATTAATTAATCCTATTACAAGTTATTTGTCTGTATTATAATCATCGAAATAAGAACTAAAATGCTGTCATTTAGCAAAATAAGCAAGTAAAAATTTTATTTATTTTCCACAAATGTAAACAAAAACAAAATACGTACACGTACGCGTGCGAAAAATTAGCGGCAAATTTACATGAATGTTTGAATCAGTGACCCACAGAGAGGGTGTCTGAGTATTATACCTGTATTAAGGTCTCTGTGACAGTATATACCAATACTACCAATTAATCCAGGGTCTATGCAATTAATCAATCATGAATGATGCACCACATTTTAACATGCAACTCGTATAATTAATTATATTTATATCATTTATTAATTTTACTTTTTAATTAATTTAATATTTTATATGAACTCGATCTAGCTGATGCATTCAAATATTTAGAACATTAATAATTATCTCTAAAAAATAAAATCAGTTATATATATGTTACTATTAAATACATAATTAAATATTTTATAATCGTGTAGTATATTATATAGTAGCTATTAGACCTTTTGAAAAGCCAAGAAATGAGAAAACTTAATACGGGGTGCACACATCATGATGCCAATTAAGACTTGGGTATGTATAAGGTGTAACGCCACCAATGTTAAAAAAAATCCCTCTCACAAAAATTCTGAAAAAAATTTAAAATGTTCTCCTCTATACCCCCATCAGTAGCTAAAATATCAGGTGTACAAATATACGATCTAGTTTTTGAGTTATGAATTTTTAAAGTTGACCAATTTAACATGGGGAGTTTCATTTCTCCATATATGTTAAAGTAGTCAACTTTAAAAATTTATAACTAAAAAACTAGATCGTATTTGTATACCTGATATTTTAGGTACTGATAGGCCGGGGAATAGAGGAGAACATTTTAAATTTTTTTCAGAATTTTTGTGAGAGGGATTTTTTTTAACATCGGTGGCGTTACCTTACCCTTAATTATGGCGAAGAGCTGAAGATGCATGCTCTGCAACCAATGCTGCGCCACCAACAGTGCCAGCTATAACTGCGATGAGATACTGAGAGTGAGGAGCCCCCAAGGCGAGTCCAGTAAAACACAGAACCTATATATATATATATATATATATATATATATATATATATATATATATATATATATATATATATATATATATAGACAGACATGCAGAAAGATTAAATTTTAACTATATCTCAGGGATTACCGGCTGCTGGAAGGCTGAAAAACACGAGTGACGAGATTGCAGAAATCACAAAAAATTAAGCTCCCTTTTTTGGTTCCTAATTTTACTGGACGAGAACCATAAGATCAAAACTTAAGGGTAAGATATATTATAACGCGCCACAATGCAATGTTAAAAAAAATCCCTCACAGGAAAATTCTGAAAAAAAAAAATATAAATGTTCTCCTCTACACCCTCTATCAGTATAGCTAAAATATCAGGTATACAAATATGATTTAGTTTTTGAGTTATGAATTTTTAAAGTTGACTAATTTAACATGGAAGTTCCATTTCTCCATGTTAATTAAAGTAGTCAACTTTAAGAGAATTCATAACTCAAAACTAGATCGTATTTGTAAACCTGATATTTTAGAGGGTGTAGAGGAGAACATTTTAATTTTTTTTTTCAGAATTTTCGTGTGAGGGATTTTTTTTAACATTGGTAAAAAACCCTTAAGTTTACAGAACTTACCCTTAAGTTCTGTAAAAAGTTTCTAAATCATAGAAATTCAAGCTACATTTTGATGTATTAAAATTGTGTGACGTTAACCTTTATAGATTTTATTGGCGCCTAAAAATGTCAATAACTATATATAGGCACATGATAGGCAGGCTGGCCGGCTATTGCAGCATCAACGCTTATAATATTTGTATTAATTGTCTCTACCTTGTACTGCGCCGCTTGTGCATCAGTCATACCAATATGGAAAAATAGTTACATATATTATATAACTTTAAAAAGTATTACAGTACAACATGTGAATATAGTCCATAAACAACCCAGCTAGCACGAACAGGCCGGGCCAGAGCTGGCCCTCTGGTGGCCGTCTTGGCGAGCTTCTGGCTATGGCCTACCAGAAGCGGGCCATTCCCCAGTGACCACATGGACATCCCGGGGACCTTGCGAACATCCCCGCAAGATCCCCCAACATCCCTGAACGTTTTACGTGCTAGTTTTCAAAACCCTTTAACTTTAAACATGTTTTCCGTGTTCTAAAAACGGTTTTAGCTACACTTCGAAAATAATTTTCTAGGTTTTTTAATATTTTTATGAAAGTCTCTCAGAACATCCCCTGGGGATGCAACACGGCTGTCCCTTGAACATCCCCGGGGGACTTTGAAAGGACCCTTTAGTCAATTTTTTCATTAAAATCATAATATGTGCTGTTCATTATTATGTACTGATTTTAAAAATATACAAATATAGTTAATATTATTTAAAATATTATATGAAAATATTAATATTTAAAATAAGACGTGAAATTTTACTTAATATTAAAGTGCGTAATTTGCACAGAAAAATATTTTTTTTTAATAAAATATACTCGTAGAAAAAAATATCTATGAAAAGTAAACAAGGTCCCATCAAAGTCCCCCGGGGATTTTAGAGGGACGCTTGAACGTCCCACAAATGTCCTCGGAGGGACCTTTAAAAATTTCTAACAAAATTAAAAATATTTTTTTTTTAATGTCGAAGTCTGTTAACAATAAGAGATGCATTTGAGCGTTGCAATTTATAATTTATTAATGAATAAACATTTTTTAATTAAAATTATAAAATTTTATTTTAATTTATTTTAAATAAATTTAAATCTCAATATATTTAATATTGTATTAAATAATAACAATCTCCCAATGTACCAGTTTGCTTAAAAAAAATAAAAAATTGCAACTTCGCTCGAAATATTAAAATATTATACAACACCCAAAACTTTACAATTTATATACCCAAATAAACCACACTTTAGTAACGAAGAGCAATATCCAAGTTGTCTAAGACGTTGTCTATCAACCAAAAGGTCCGAGTTCGATTCCCGACGCACCCAAATTTTTTATTTGGTAATCTTGTAGTTCTCATTCTAAAAGACCCTAAACTTCTTTAATATAAATTTTAAGATGAATTAATACATAATTGGCAAGTGAAAATTAGGGAACATCCCCGAGGGATGTCCACAAGACGTCCGCAGGGACGTCCTTTTTTGATGGACATGGGGGATGTCCTTGGGGACGTCCAACGGGGACCTTAGAGGGATGTCCCAGGGGCGTCCCGGGGACGTCCATGTGGTCACTGGGTCATTGGCCGTCTTACTGTCAGCCGTAAATGGCTTGCCAGACCTGGGCCGGACTGGGGCTTCAAACCACAAGCCGTAACAGGGACTTAGAATATTTTCAATAACATATTCACATAATAAATAATAAGTAATTAACATATCGTTGTTACATAATTATTAACGTTTAAAAAATAAATGTAGCTAAAAACTTAGGTCGGAATAAAAATATTTTTGTTAAGTATTCCAAATGTAAAGTTTATAAACCTAAATTTACCATTCTCTTCTAAGAAAGGCAGTGTCCTAGCGGTAAGGACCTTCAGCTGCGGATCCAAAGGTGCCGAGTTCGATTCTCTCCCCATCCAAATTTTTTACATTTTTTTTTTGTTTTTTTTTGGGACCCAAATGCGTAGAAAATAATAAATAAATACAAAAAAAAAGGGAGGGAAGCAAATTTTACTGAAATAAAGGTGAAATGCAATGACCCTGGCCCGCCAAGCCTGGCCCAAGAACGGCAAAAACCTCTGGCCGTTTTAAGCCCAGCTTGCCATAAATTAAATGGCCCATGAATGGCTGACCAAGCGTCGTCAGCCAATCTGGCATGCCAGAATCTGGCCAGGTCTTGGCCAGCTTCCGCGTGTTAGCTGGGAAGCAATAGAGTTGATGCCTGAAAAATTCCGGAAGTGACTGCACATTTTCTACTTATATATTTTCACTTCTGGTTGCAAGCTAACAATACAGAACTATACATAATTTACATATATCACTTTAGAAATTTTCAGACATCATACATCAACTCTAGTCAGGCGCGGATCCAGAAAAAAAAATTCGGGAGGAGCTGCATGTCTCCATATAAAGGCCACCCTTGTCCAAAAATTAGAGTAGTGGTCATGATTTGACCACCTAAAATGAGTGGTCAGACCACTAGATTTAGTGGTAGGACCACTAAATTTAGTGGTAGGACCACTAAATCTAGTGGTAGAGCCTAGTGGTAGTGGTCAGACCATGTGGTAGCCTTAGTGGTAGGACCACCAGACTAAGTGGTAGGACCTAAGTGGTAGTGGTCAGATCTAGTGGTAGTGGTCACACCAAGTGGTAGCTTTAGTGGTAGAACCACTAGACTAAGTGGTAGGACCTAAGTGGTAGTGGTCAGATCTAGTGGTAGTGGTCAGATTAAGTGGTAGGACCTAAGTGGTAGTGGTCAGATCTAGTGGTAGTGGTCACATCAAGTGGTAGCCTTAGTGGTAGGACCACTAGACTAAGTGGTAGGACCTAAGTGGTAGTGGTCAGATCTAGTGGTAGTGGTCAGACTAAGTGGTAGGACCTAAGTAGTAGTGGTCAGATCTAGTGGTAGTGGTCACATCAAGTGGTAGCCTTAGTGGTAGGACCACTAGACTAAGTGGTAGGACCTAAGTGGTAGTGGTCAGATCTAGTGGTAGTGGTCAGACTAAGTGGTAGGACCTAAGTGGTAGTGGTCAGATCTAGTGGTAGTGGTCACATCAAGTGGTAGCCTTAGTGGTAGGACCACTAGACTAAGTGGTACCCACGAGAAAATAAGAGTGAAAGCTCACAACAAATTCACTCGCACATATTGACTCCAATTAACCTAAATTTCGCCCCTTTTTGGAGTCAATATGTGCGAGTGAATTAACGTGTATTGATGCACTTTGGCGATGTTTGGTACTTTATATTGACGCATTTTCACGTATATTGATGAATATTGACGAGTATTGACGTGAATGCCTGCCGAAATACTTCGCTCGACTTCACGCACTTTCAGGTATATTGGCTCACGCATATTGACTCCAATTCACCTAAATTTCGCCCCTTTTTAGAGTCAATATGCGCAAGTGAATTAACGTGTATTGATGCACTTTGGCGATGTTTGGTACTTTATATTGACGCATTTTCACGTATTTTGATTAATATTGACGAGTATTGACGTAAATGCCTGCCGAAATACTTCGCTCGACTTCATGCACTTTCAGGTATATTGGCTCGCGCATATTGACTCCAATTCACCTAAATTTCGCCCCTTTTCTGAGTCAATATGCGCGAGTGAATTTGATATCATATATTGGCACATTTTCATGTAATTTGATTAATATTAACAAATATTGACGTAAATGCCTGCCACCAAAATACTTCGCTCGAATTCACACACTTTCAGGTATACTGGCTCGCACATTTTGACGCCTTTTCGTGAACTTTCACACTTTCATTGATTAATTTTTTTCCATAAGTCCATTCATTCAAATTCACTCATTTTGACGCTTTTTCAGGAACTTTCACGCTTTTATCAACCATAATTTTTTTACAAAGTCCAGTCATTCAAATTCACTCATTTTGACGCTTTTTCACGAACTTTCACACTTTTATCAACCATAATTTTTTACAATGTCCAGTCATTCAAATTCACTCATTTTGACGCTTTTTCATGAACTTTCACACTTTTATCAACCATTATTTTTTACAAAGTTCAGTCCTTCAAATTCACTCATTTTGACGCTTTTTCATGAACTTTCACGCTTTTATCAACCATATTATTCTACAAATTCCAGTCATTCAAATTTAATATTTTTCAAACCTTTTCACGAAATTTCATACATTTAACAAGTAATTTTTTCACAAAGTCTATACATGCAAAATTCATTCATTCCCACGAATTTTCACACCATCATTTACCAAATTTTTACACATGGTCTCATGCATTTTTCGTCGCAGGCTAGCTCACCAAACCATTGGAAGTGAATGCAGTCCCATGGCCTCAGTCCCCATGGATACCTGAAATGTACGAAAAATCCACAAAGAAACGCGCGCAAATTTTTACGTACAGTAATAAAGATTGTTCTCATTTGTCAAACATCGAAAGCAAAATAAAAACAATAATTTTTACAAACAGAAATATAGGCCGGTATACAGATATACAGCTAGTATAAAATGAGAGGCTTTTATAAAAAAAAAACTTAATTACTAGGCTGACTATATATAGCAGTATAAGGTTTTCACTACTTTTTATAATTAATGATTCCTTTGAATAATTTAACTATTAAAGGAATTATTTTTATACTTCGTCATAATTAAATAAATTAAGAACTGTTTTTACTTATCTGATAGAACTTCTCGTCGTGGCTTAATCTTCGATATTTTATGCGACTCCAATTAAATCTGACATTTTGAAAACTCGACCGGCAAAAATGCAACATTGAATTTTCTCTTTTTACATCATAAAAAGTGCGAAAAATTGGCAAATATTAACACTGGACACACGAATGGTAACCTAACTTCATTGTAATTAACTATTTAATGTTCAGGAATAAGTAAAACTTCACTTAAACACCTCATAAATCACCATACACACACGAGGAGCTTTCTATAACCTCTCTGCGTCAGCCATCTTGTGTTACTACCAACCGCCAAGTTACATGACTTCCGGTCATGTGACCAGATTTGTAGAACATTTTTTTCATGAAGTCCCCTCATGCATATTCACGCATTTTCACACTTTTCCACGCACTTTCACCCATTTGTCGACCAACATTTTTCATTAAGTCCCTTCATGCATATCCACGCATTTTCACACTTTTTCACGCACTTTCACCCATTTGTTGACCCTTTTTTTTTAATAAAGACCACTAATGTATTTTCACGCATTTTCACACATTTTTACGCACTTCGACCATTTGTCGACTAATTTTTTTCCTAAGTCCCCTCACATGAATAAAAAATTTTCACGCCTTGTTCCATGACGTCACTTGCTGGTCATGGGACGTCAAATTTCCTACCGAGAGATGCTGAAAATATGTTAAAATACATTAATATGCACTAAAGGATATGTTGTTAAAAAAAATTGTCGAACAAATAGTTCAAAGTGCGTGAAAATGTGTGAAAATGCGTGAAAAAACATTAGGGGACTTTATAAAAAAAAAGGTCAGCAAATTGGTGAAAATGCGTCAAAATATGTCAAAATGTGTCAATTTGCATGAGGGGACTTTATGAAAAAAAATGGTCAACAAATTGGTGAAAATGCGTCAAAATATGTCAAAATGTGCCAATTTGCATGAGGGGACTTTATGAAAAAAAATGGTCAGCAAATTGGTGAAAATGCGTCAAAATATGTCAAAATGTGTCAATTTGCATGAGGGGACTTTATGAAAAAAAATGGTCAACAAATTGGTGAAAATGCGTCAAAATATGTCAAAATGTGCCAATTTGCATGAGGGGACTTTCTGAAAAAAAAAAGGTCAGCAAATTGGTGAAAATGCGTCAAAATATGTTAAAATGTGTCAATTTGCATGAGGGGACTTTATGAAAAAAATTGGTTGACAAATAGGTGAATGTGCATGAAAAAGTTTCAAAGTGAGTGAACGTACTTTGCATCAAACTGGCTGAAAGTGCGTCAGTATACATGAACTGACTTTATAAAAAATGTTGGATCATAATTGGATGAAACTGCGTGAAAATTCATGAAAATGGGCGAGTGGAATCAACTCAATTTGCATCAATAGAGGTGAAGTTCATACTAAATTAAAAATACGTCAATTTATGTGAAAATGCGTGGAGTTGCTCTAGTCAACTATGTGAATATTAATCAGTATATGTCAATATGGATGGGCGAAATTGCTTGAAATACACTTATTTTGTTAAATTATTAAAAATTTGTTAAAATGCGTGAATGACGCATCAATCTGCATGAGAGAGTCGTCAATCGGCTTCAACATGTGGGAAAATGTGTGAATTTTTCACTCGTATTCACAATTTATTCGCATTTATTTTCTCGTGGGTAGGACCTAAGTGGTAGTGGTCAGACTAAGTGGTAGCCTTAGTGGTAGGACCACTAGACTAAGTGGTAGGACCTAAGTGGTAGTGGTCAGACCAAGTGGTAGTGGTCAGAGTGTTAGCCTAAGTGATAAGAGGTGTGTAATATTTTTATTACTTATTAATTGTTGGGGTATGGAGTTTCATGGCTTGCAAATACATACTGCACTGACCGTCCTGATCAACTGAGGATTTCCACGGTTCCCTCAGTCTCGATCACCTCTAACGCGTAACAGGCGCATCAGATCCAGAAAAATTTTTGGGGCAGGGGGGGGGGGGGGAGGCGGGGGCAGGGCGGGGACGGCTGCAAAATTTGGAAGAGGGGCCGGGGCCGGGCTACCGAAAATGTTTAAAAAATTTAAGTGGGGGAAACGCTTATATTGCCCATGTTAAATCCAAAATTTTGGGGGGAGGGGCACCCCCCCCCCCTGGATTCGCGCCTGCCGTGGCCGCACCATATAAATATATCCGTTGTCAATAAAAAAAAAAAAAAAATTGACCACTTAATTATCTAGTGGTCAGATTTTTTACCACTGAGCTCAGTGGTCACTCTAGAGCGCATGCGCAAAGTCACGTGATAAAGAAACATCATGGCGTCGCACACACGAGGTCGAGCAAAGTGCGAGCTCTGAAAAACGTATTATCAAGCTGTTTTATGTCAGATAAGTACCTTTTTAGTACATAAAACGTGTTATGAAATGTTCTTTTGTTAAGTTCTCGTTACTTTGTGTTGAATAATTTGTTCCAGGTAGCCTTAAACAGTCAAAATGATTGTCGGCTTCCTTTGGGACATGACAAAAATATCGCCGGAACATATTTCGCTGGTATTGGTAATTATTCTTCAAAAACTTGCATGCTTTATAATTATTATTATATTTCTTTTGTATTGTAATTTTATTAATGTTATAATAATAAACATGAAAAATTCTCTCTCAGTGCATGCCTTTTTGTCGTTTTCTTGTACACACGCATGTATAATATGTATCATTTTTACCTTGAATTAAGTGAAATAATTTACTTATTCAAGGTAGAAATGTGAAATAATAATTTTATTACATGTTGTAGCTATTTTTTCCACTGTCTGAGGCTGAAGAAAGTGCTAACTGCTTCGTGATATACGGCGTGTGATCACCATCTACTAACGATTTTTTGACCACTAATAGACCACGGCGCTACCACTAGAGCGTGACCACTAGAATTGACCACTAGAGTGACCACTAGGGTGACCACTAGGGTGACCACTAGGGTGACCACTAGGGCGGGCCGGTGACCACTAGGGTGACCACTAGGGTGACCACTTAATCCCTGACCATGACCACTGGCCAATCTACCACTAAGCAGTGGTCAAACGCTTGACCACTGCGGATTTTTTGGACAAGGGCAATGTTAAAAAAAAATTTGGAGTGGGGGAAATGCCTATAATGCCAATGTAAAATCCAAAATTTCGGGGGGGGGGGGGGGGGGCTGCACCCCCCTGGATCCGCGTCTGACTCTAGTCTCTAGTTACACTGTATATTATTATATTATGCATCATAAAAATATATAGATTTTGTGTACTATATACTTAAAACTAATCTACTAGCTTTTACGAAATGAAAATAAGCAAATGTATAGACAGTACAAGTCTATACATATAAATAATCAATAACAAAAAGATTGTAAAAAGATTTCAAACATAAAAATTTTACTGAGCATTATGGTATTTGATTTTTCATTGAACCAACCAATATTATATAATATTACCTTCTTACAATTTTTGCAAAGATAAATCATAATTATATATATAGACCAATATTATATTTATTACATAAACATACACAATAGTTGCAGCAGAACTACATATATTATGAAAATACAATTAATTAATATCTAAATTACAGATAAACACACTGACAACATTTATTGAAGAATTAAAAGCAAAGATTTATGACATACAAAATAATTATTATTATCTGGATTTTGACCTACACGGATTTGCAGACAGAATTGGTCAAGAGAATAGAGCAATCTTGAATAGCAAATAATGAACAGAGTTGAGATGCTTCCTATATATTATACTGTATAATATACTATCAGTACTGTAATAAACTTTTTCTATTTGATCCCGTCTTATTCTCCTTATTGTTCAAGCGAGAAGAACCAACTAAATGTAACAGCCAATTAGATACGCATCAATAACTCAAAATATTATATAATTATGTTAACTGTTTACAGTTTTGCTATTGAAATTAAAGGCATACAGGCCTCAAAATACAAATTAGACAGTCACCAAGTGGGTTTAGAGTATATAATCAACATTCGCATCATTTTTTTCCACGCGTGATGCATCCGTGCGAAGTCGCAGTTCATAGTAAGAAATTTAGTCCTTGATGACGTCATGAAGTCCTTGATGACGTCACAACTCAATGCTAATCGGTGCTAGCTGTGAGTTGTGACGTCAGCAAGGACTTTCTTTGTAGCGCGACTTCGCACAGACGCACCGCGCGCATGTAAAAATAATACGAATGTTTATTATAAACTCGAGCAACACTTAATGTCTGTCTAATTTGTAATTTGAGGCCTGTATCCCTTTAACCCACCCTTTCTCTAGTCAATAATTTGTCAGGTTCTTTGAGCATCTATGATTTTGAAATGTTATCAGCACCCTCTGTTATATTTGATCACATTTAATATTTGGTATATATGTATTGAATGCTAGTATGCATGCAAGCACTTGTATGACAACCTCTAGAATACAATTATAATTAAACAATTACTGTATGTCAAATTCGACAGTCGCTATAAATTAAAAAGAAAAGGTAACGTCGTGATTCCAATTAAACTGAAAATAATAAGTAATGATACGTTATAAAAGTAATATAACGATTGGTATTACAATTATATTGATTAAGACTTGTATATTGTATGTATATACATATTATAATCTTGTATAACAAACTACGTAACACCTTTAGCCCAATATTGAATACATTTTTTTCCAACAATCCAAAGACACAAATTTTATATTTAAACACTGATAAACACTGAATAAAAGTGATTTTCCACGTAACCAAAAACCATCAGGAACACACGAATCTCCTCCTCTTCATTCAACTATTGACATAGTCTATGGAAAATCTCTTTTTGTTCATGATATAAATAATTCCTTCACTTTAAATAAACGCAGATTGAATAACATGATAAGCCCAGTAAGTAAATTAAGGATAATTATATTATATTTTTACTCACCCAATGGTAGACTATATTTATTTAGAGATAGAATTATTAATATTTTACAAACACATCATATATGTACAAGTGAACATAAACATATTATTAAAGAAGATTTAATTACATGAAGATTCCATTGGTACAACATACAACCATGAAAACATTGATTTCATATAGGCCAAGTAAGAACTTACCAAATTGTTAATTAAATCAATAGTACCTTTCAGAACCAAGTATTTAACAGACTCATAACTCCAATAGTAAGATACAGTACATTTGATGCGACAATAAACTGATAAAACTTGTTTTCAAATAACAATAATAAAAATATATTGTGGTATATTATTATCATCCCTGGACCCCATAGCTATCTGTTATCACAATTTCATGTGCAATAATGAGGTATCTGATATTTCAGGTGAGCAAAAGAATTAGCTCTATTGTATACCTATTTACAGCTCTTAATTGAACTCACCTGATTTAGTAGCAGATAGCTCATTATTGCACATGGGATCGGGGTGGCAGATAGTTCACTATTGTGGACAAGGGACGACAAACAGCATCTGATCTAACTTCTTACCAAGTTGACTTTGGCAAATTAGACACTGCTTTGCTTTGACAATATGGCATTTCTATGATTAGAACAAGTATTTTTTTTTTTTCAAAATAAGAAAATTTATACAGCAGTTTGATTTGGAGCCAGATTGTAATTAATTAAAGATAATATCAATGGTCAACGATAAAAAATTCTTGTATAATTTTGCTGCAGATCAAGTATTATGCACTTGTAGTGTGTAATATATTATTATATATGAGATCGTCAGCTTCAAAACCGGCTCCTTGACTTTTCGATAAGAGCTATATTCTTTATCACAGCACCTGAAAGGTAGACTTTATCAGAAAGACGGAAGAGCCGATTTTGAAGCTGGCAGTCTGCACTTCTGTCACTCAGCCCACAGCAAGAAACACTATACACTTTGTGATTGCTGAACATTGATATTTTGTATTATAAAATTATGTGTAATAAATATATTATATTTTACAGTAAAATGTATTCAAGAATACTAAGCTAAAAATATTGTGATTTTTCATTGTAATTCTCACATTATTAAATTAATTTTCCCTCCATTTGTGCTTTAGTTAGGATCTGGAGATCTTGGTCTCTCGGGACAGTTTGGGTTGAGGACCAAATGATGATACGTTTTGTCTTTGACTCTTGTAGTAATGACTCTTGTAGATCTTGCTTCGGTCTGTGTGCCAGTGCCTTCATTGTTTTGTTCTCGAGAAGGTTGAGGAGGATTACGCTGAGGAGACAGATTCTGAGGTGTCGTAAAGTCAATAGCAACGGCATCATTAGAGCCAGCCTGGGTATCGTGCCTCGGTATTTGAACATTGTTATTTCCAGGAGTAGTAAGTATAATATTACATTGAACATTAGGTCTACGGAAATATAATTCAGCTTCTTGATGTTGTCTAACAATATAATTATGTAATGAATAGTCATTTGGAGTATCCATACTTGGAGTAGGATACTGGATACTGGCTGAAGAAACTCTTTCCTGTGTTTGGTTATTTGTGTTCAGTTGTAAAGGTTGACCTCCTTGAGAAGTACTTTGTTCAGCTGCAGCACGTGTTCGTCTCTCAGTTTTCTTAGGACCACGCCTTTGAGAATCAGTTCCCTGTTGGCTCTGCGTAGTAGCAGCTGGAGCATTGGGCTGAGAGGTTGATGTGCTAGTTTGTGTTTCTTGCCGCACATTCGACTGAGATGTCTTAGCCTCTGTGGTATTAGTTTCTGAGGATGAAACTTGCATGTTGGGACGGGAGGCTGATGAGCTTGCCTGTACCTCTGGCCATATATTAAACTGAGATGTCACAACCGTATTGGTTTCAGTTGAAGGAGCTTGCATATTAGGACGAGTTGTCGATGTACCTGGTTGATCTTGCCACACATTAAGTTGGGATGTTACAACAGTGGCATTAGATTGTGTGGATGGAGCTTGAGCATTTGTCCTAGCTGACGAGGTACTAGGTTGTGATTGTTGGTTGGTATTCTGTTGTTGTGACGTCACGACAGTGAGATTCTGTGCAGTTGCCTGAGTACCAGCTCCGGGTCCAGGGTCAATGAAGAATGGTAATGTAAATACATTTCCTCGTAAGGTTCTGTGTGACGAAGTAGTATGAATGGTGGTGGATCTTGTGGGTCCATGCATACTGAAACGAGGCAAAACAAACTGGCTTGTTGTTTGTCTTGGGACTGAGATTCTCACGGGCCTCTGAGGGTCTGCTCGAGGCTGCTGGGTGGGATCGCGACGTGTCACGGCGGGAATACGAGCGTCCAAAGGGATGGAGAATGGGGATGCTGAGGAATACAATCTCTGGCTGAGGGACCGCAGGTACTCTTCCTCAGAGACAGGCTCTATGCGAATACCACTACCAGGTTCGATGCGTATACCACCACTAGAACTTGGCATGGGTAGGCGTTGAGCTTGACGTGCTCGCTGCTGAGGTTCAGCAACTTGGGGCTGTGCCACTGGACGCATTTGGGGTGCAGCTCGACCTTGCACTGGAACACAATGACATATTGTAATGGTAATACATATAAAATGTATCATCAAAGTAGGAGGGTTTTTCCCACCGGCAATAAATCATAGCAAAAACAAAACAAAAAAACTAGCTACGCCACTGAGAGTAAGAAGTAAATAAAACTTTGTGTGTGTGTGTGTGTGTGTGTGTGTGTGTGTGTGTGTGTGTGTGTGTGTGTGTGTGTTTCATTTTGTATTGAATAGCTACCTTGAATAAATAGGTGATATTCAAGATTACAGAGTACCAATGGGCAAGTTTGTGATTTATGGTACGTATACATACAGTATTCTAGTACCAGTAAAAAAATATATCTGCACAGTGTATAAATAAAAAAAATAACAATTCATGAGTTAAATTCATCATCATAAGAAATTAGTGACAGTGTGACATTATTACTTTTTTAATTTGATTTTAAAAATATAAAACCATACTGATAGCAAAAGAAACCCTATTAGCAACTGAAATATTACACAATATTGATAACAAAATTTGTTGTACTGTACAGTATTTTTATTATTTAAAAAATTTACTGAATATATATTATATACTGTATATATATATTTTTTAAACAAGAAAATAGGAAAATTGCATATTTTTTTTCATAAGACACACAAGAGGGTCTTTTAAAATTCTGTATACAAAAAATTACTACGTCAGTACAGTATAATAAGAAATTTAGAACACATTTTAAGATCTTGCATCAAACATTTTGCATAAAAGTTAAAGGCTGAAGTTTACCTTGTGCTTGAGGTCTCTCAATGGGTAGTCCCTTAACTTGGGCCTCAGGTCTGACGTGGATGGTGGAGGTTCCTTGGGGACCTATGCAGCGCAGGCCTGAGTTACCACCAAACCTCTCACGGAACTGGCGTGGATATGAGGTTCTTAGAAGCTCCTGGTACAGGATCATGAAGCCAAGACGTGGACCCTGGCCAGGTATCAGCTCACAGATGGCACCCTCAGGAAGATCCACAAATGCCTCCATGTCAATTGCACGCTCTGCAAATTCAGAAGAGAGACATTGCATTGGCTGTGGTAACATGGCTAAAATAAAGATACCGTACCAAATATATTTCCACTATTTACAGTCAATGGGAAAAAATATAATTAAATAAATAAATATCCTTGACGCCGTTATTACCCTTTCAAGTGTGGCCAGGCCGATATTTTAGTAAGAGTTATCTTGCGACCGAGCTGGGGCTTACCAGGCTCCCAGAACCCTTTTCTGCACTCTTTTGGGCTCCTACTACCAGATCTGTGCAGCCTGCAGTGGCAGTGCAAGACTGCAGGGCAGCAGAGTATAGACAATCGTAAACTGCCTTCCTCCTACCACTCCATCATCTAGTAGTCAGTCACACCCATCCCAAGCCACAAAAAGTTTGCCGGTTTCGGACATTGAACCGGGGACCTCTCGGACCAGAGTCAGAGGTACTAACCACTACACCACAGAGCGGAATTAAAAATACAATTAATGTTAAATCCCGTTATGTACCAAATAAACAACAAAGTAGATAAATTAATAAAAAAATAAACAAAAATTAAATGTAAATAAGGAACAAAATTACATGTTGTTAATCAGTGCTCAATTAACCTAAATTGATTCAATCATAGTTTAATGTTTAATAGCAACATGCTGTATGCAGGTAAAATTTACCATCAATTTTATTTTGGTATACAGTATATTAACTAAAAATGCAGTACTTTACCTTCAAACTTTGGTATCAAGAACTCAAATCCCCACTCTTTGAGAACTTCCTCAACTTTTTGATCTGGTTTTGTGCTCTGTTGGTATGAAGATTCTGGTACTTTCTGGGTCCCTAATAAATTAACAAAAAAAGGTTAAATAATTTTGTATTAATGTACTAATATACAGATAACTGTAGTAAACATTATGGTCAAACTCATGAATAAAAGAACAAAATTTGGTTGAAAAATAGTGAATCTTAAATGTTCCTCCTTAAAAACAAAATCGGAAACCTTTAGAAAAACAAAAATAACAATTAAAAAATACTGATAAACTACTGTACTGTATTATGTACATATATTTTTTAGACATACATTATACATACAGTACACTATTTACAATGACAATGAGTGATTATTTTCTTTATTAACAGTTATACAGTACAACTGTGGAAAATATTGAAATATTTAATAATGCTGTTTATGTAAAGAAATGCATAGGTATATAGAAGAAGTGTTGGAAGTTTAAAGCAAAAACATGGCTGATAAAAGAGTTTCACTCATTGTATAGCAACATAAAATAGGTGCTCTGGTACCCTGTTATGAGTGAAATTAGCACACACATTATTTCAGTTTAGGACACATAAAGAAGGAAAGGTATGAGAATTTGAGTACGTTATTAATGTTATTATCAATATTTCTATAATAACGTCGTAATTTGGTAAAATATTCACCTGAAGGACCTGCTTCTTGACAATCCATGTCGTACTGAAACTGTGAATGCTCTCTATTCTTCTTTCGTTTCTTGGGGGGTCCTGGAATGTATTGCTTTCGGCTTTCAGTACTTCCCCTCTGTGTCTGCCTACTCTGAGAGGTGGATGGAATGGGCTCAGGAGGTGGTATGACAGCAATGATGGTAGGAGATGAAGGAGGAGAGATTGTGATCATCTCTACTTCAGGGCTGGGGGAACGACGGCCTGAGTTGTCGTGAGAAGTGCTAGGATCTTGCTCTGAGCTGGATGATGTATCCTCTTGCCGTCGGCGAGATTCAATCTTGACTGTATGCAAGATCTCTACTGGAATCTCTGCATTGTGGTGGTCATCGTGATCAACGTTAGTGGTCTCCGTCACCATGGCGACCTCTTCTTGCTCCGAACCAACGGCCTAAAAGAAGATTGAGGTTAAGAAAAGGGTATTCTTAGCTACTAGTTAATTATTACTAGTGCCACAGTTACATGTCTTCACTACAATTAAGTTTTGGTACTTTTAAAAAATAGATGGTAATTAATAAAACATTAATTGCATAGATAGAGGAGGTCTAACTTTAAGCCAGGCCCAAGTTTTTTTTATTTTAATTGTTGCAATAATCAAAATCAACAAACTTGGGCCTGACTTAAAAGTTAGACCTCATCTATGCAATGGGCTTACGGGGTGTAATTTTTTTACTGACTCAATCAAAACAGTAGGTCGAAAAATAACCCTTAGATTTTTTTGCGATTTTTTTAGCACTGCATCATACCTAGAATGGAGATTAAAAATGTCTCTTGATCTGGAGGCTCCATCCGCAACGCCTATGACGTCACTACATTCTTTGGTTCAACTATACAGTATAACACTCGTAAAAAATTATTGCATTGTCGCTTGTTTATTAAAAATAATCATTTGTTTCCATAGCAACGTGTTTGTTTTTAAAAACATTATATAGTTGACCCAAAGAATGTAATGACGTCATAGGCGTTGCGGATGGAGCCTCCAGGTCAAGAGACATTTTTAATCTCCATTCTAGGTATGATGCAGTGCTTAAAAAAATCGCAAAAAAATCTAAGGGATATTTTTCGACCTCCTCTTTTGATTGAGCCAGTAAAAAAATGACACCCCATAAGCCCATTGGGTGACACACCCATATATATTGTACACTGCTTGCCTTGGAAAGCTTCCCTCACCAATAGCATTAAAATAGTAAAATGTATTTTTCAAACAAAATATAAGTACTGCGGCCATTTACTCTGAAAGGGAAGTTTTTAGGGGCGACAAATGCAACAGTACACATATTTGAGAGGCACTGAATATTATTTAATATTCTTAGAAATTTTAGATAATATTGAGTTTCATTGAGGATAGAGTTAAAAAAAATTAAATACATACAGCATATGACTATAATATAGACTGAAAAATCGTCTCTTTGCCTGAAATAATGAGCCTTTCATGATTGTGTGCAACAAGAGCTTTATTTTATGCCTGTTCACAACTTTTAATTGCACTCACCTGAATGTAATACAGTACAGCTCATTATTGCACATGAGATCGTGTTAGAAGATAGCTTGTTACTACAAACGAGGGAAGATCTGATAGATTTGAGGGAAATTGTGTTTTATTTTATTAAATTAGTGGAAAGGAGAAATATATTTTTAATTTTGTCTTCTGGTTAGGTTTCCGAAGTTTTGACTGTGATAATTGATAGATGTATGGGCATCATACATATGATGGAGGTTGGATGGAAGAGTGGGCCTTTTGGCCTAAATCCCGCCTTTATAATAAAGACGATTTTATTATTATTATTATTATTATTATTATCATATAAAAATCCAGCAGATGTTTTGCAAGGAAGGCAAATAAAATGGTGTTCATATCGACTCATTCATACAGCTGCATTTACAACTAGTGTCACTCTTGCACTCACAAAGACAAAGAAAAACTGACCGTGTCACTGTCAGAGAGTCCTCTGATCTGAAGGGCCTGTGCTGACTTGAGGAAAGCGGAGAGCTCTCGCTGAGGCACTCGTACCTCTCCACGGTACATGAATTGGAGCAGGAACTGGAGATGCAGCAGCTTCATCTCATGCAACTCTAGCGTAGCATGCTCACTGGGGTTCTCCTGAAATAAAACAATAAATGTCACAAGCAATTACAGCATGTATCATGCATATAATGTAGTATAATATTGTACGACACTGTATGAAGGTCCTTTTCACATAATCTAACATTGCTATTGAGTTCACGCCCCAACAAGTTTTGATTATCTGCTCGTATCATACAGTACAATACCATTCTTTAAACGATCACTCTTGTGAGTCTTGTGACCGTGCTTTCAGAGTCCAAAAATTGTTTGCAACAATGCCGCAATAAATGTAGCACTGTAAGAAAATCAAGGCGAGCTTGATTTTTTTTTGCGGCGTGATTCTGAGTATACATATATACATACATACATACACGTACAGTACACATGTAGGACAATAGGTCTGTTCGTGAATACGCAATCAGAAAGAATTGATTATTTGTGATGAACCTTATGTACATGAAAAATAAGGTTCATCACAAATACAGTAATCAATTCTTTCTGATTGTGTATTTACAAACAGACCTATTGTAAAGGTGCTTTCACATATTCGAAAATCACTACAGAGTTCCGTAGCAATGCCGTAAGCCTTTCACATATTCTTGTTCGTCTGCGGCAGCTGCGGCGGAAAATCATGTGAATGCCGCAGCAAAATCAAACTCATCCTGATTTTGCTACGGAGTTCCGTAGAACGTGCCGCAGAAGATTGCGAGGTGCTATGGTACATACAGCTACGGTGCGCCGCAGCAAAATCAACACATTTGCTACGGAGTAGCTACGGCGTGTTTCCGTAGCGATTTTCGAATATGTGAAAGCACCTTAATGCACATGATGTGTGCATGCCCACAATTATGCAATCCATTTGCCATATTATATAATATATATAGTGTATCATACATACAGTATGCATGATAATTTTGATAATGTATGTATACATATGCATACTGTACAGGCTGTATGAATATATATGTATAATCATTATCTATAATCTGACATCGTACAATGTATGATATATGACATATGCCATACTGTATAAATATGTATAATGTATAACATATATGCATACGATACTGTATGCATACATGTACTGTATGACATTACTGTACTGTATGTAATTGCATACCCGGTGCATAAAAATAAAAAGATTATACTCTTCCATACCTTGAAGTACTCTCTGAAGTACGGACTGCACACAGAAAGAACGTTCTTATGTGCCTTTAGGTACTCTCCTTGACATGCTAATGTCACGTCGACATGTTCTCCGCCCACAAGAAGTTCGCGCAGTCCACGACTAAGTTCATTTTCAAAACCATCCCACCGAAGCTCGAGTGCCATGTTTGTAAAGAATTTTTGAATAAATACTTTTAGACTAAAATCTATATCATATAAATAGCCAGAAGTTAATTAATTCTTAATGATTATCTTCAAAACTTTCTTTGCAAATATGAGAAGTCGGAAGACATTCTGCGAACCATTGGGCCATGCCCATTAGTTTTGTTGGTCTACAAAAAAGCAATTTATCTGCAATCACAACCTTTATTTTATGCCAAACAAGTAGTAAATATGCTAATGACAACAGTTCACTATTACAGAGGGCAAATATATGCTAATTACTGCTTATTTTAACAAAATTTACGGCTACATTTTTCTCTCTGACATTTTTTTCTTCCTGCAAGTTGTAAACAAAAACAAAACACTCTCAAGTTTCCGAAGTTTCACGATTTAGCGGTATTTTTTTAAAAAAAAAAAAAACATTTTTTGACCTTCCGTCTCCCTGATGATTATTACAATTAATTAAAGAGGATAACTTTGTCTAAAATTGTCTCCCTCAATAAACTAACAATTAAGTTAACAATTAATTTAGACGTACGGCAGAGCCATATTATATATATGGCAGATCGAGCTTATATGCATATAATTATATTAATTATAGAATTTATAGACCCTATAGCTATAGCTAGCTTGAGCTCTAGCGCTATATTATTATAAATTATATATAGGCCGTGGTAAATGAGGTCTAATAATTATATATATATATATGTATATATATATATATATATAAGCCTATAGCTCTCTCTCTCACTATAACCTGCAGGCGCGGATCCAGGGTGGGGGGCCCGGGGGCCGCGCCCCTCCCCCCCCTTCTGAAATTTTGGATTTAACACATCAGGCGCATCAGGCGTTATAATAATATATAGGCATTTCTTCCACTTCAATTTTTTTTTTTTTAACATATATATATTGGCATTACGAAGAGGCTCCCCCCCCTTTCCCCCGGAATTTGGTTCTGGATCCGCATCTGCTCGACATGACTACTTAATTAAAATAACATCTTATAAACTTTGCACAATTAAAAAGCAGAGAAAAATTGCCTTTTGGACATATATTGATGACGACCGAGCTAGGTATTATAAATAATATATATGCTGCAGATGCTGCAGCTGACTTAATTAACCATGGGAATATGCTGGTTTCATGGAAATGAATGAATTAATACTAGCTGTATTAAATGTAAATAAATCGTACAATAAAATTATATAATATAATAAACACACGTTGTTTTATATATCATATATGTATCCATCAGTTTACTAAAAATTATTGTACTTAAGGGTAAGGTAACGCCACCAATGTTAAAAAAAGTCCCTCACACAAAAATTCTGAAAAAAATTTAAAATGTTCTCCTCTACATCCCCTATCAGTAGTTAAAATATCAGGTATACAAATACGATCTATATTTTGAGTTATGAATTTTTAAAGTTGACTAATTTAACATGGGAATTCCATTTCTCCATGTTAAAGTAGTCAACTTTAAAAATTCATAACTCAAAAACTAGATCGTATTTGTATACCTGATATTTTACCTACTGATAGGGGGTGTAGAGGAGAACATTTTAAATTTTTTTCAGAATTTTTGTGTGAGGGATTTTTTTTAACATTGGTGGCGTTACCTTACCCTTAAAGTATTTTTATTATTATTAGTCTTTTATTAAACACAGAAAGTGTACATATTAACAGCACTAGAAACATACATTATAGAAAAACATTACAATAGAACACATAAAACATACATACAAAACATATATAATAGTTACAGAATAATAGAACAATAGAAAATGATAATAAAACAATATAAAATAAAATAACAGATGATACTAACAGCCTGTTACATCATAATAATAATATATCATATATATAATCACATATATATAAGACAAAATATGACATAGAAAATAGATAGAATAAAAAAAAAAACTTATTGCTTCATTGCTATTCAAAATCTATAGACTATATGAAATCTCCCCTGGCATAATCGCTAATAGACTTAATTCTAGATTTACAGATATTTAAATGATATTGGCTACAATATTCATTACATAATTTACATACACAAGATTGTTCAGCTTTATGATAACCAGAAGATTTACAAATTAGATAGTGGAAGCCGTGAACAGCCTGGCGAGTTAAAACATTTCTAACATTGGATCTATCCAATTGGGGCAGACACCAATATTTACATGTCATAGCATCAGTGCTGTAAAACTCAGGATTAATATCCTGAGCTTTTTGATTCCTGACAGCTATAAAATTGGAATATTGATCTGTCGTTGGAAGTTTAAACATTTCTTTGATTTCTGTAATAAAATAATTGGAATCTATCAGTTTATAGGCCAGTCTAGTTTCGGTAAATTTTGACAGACACAATAATCTTTTAACAAACATGGCTTTTACTGATTCTAATTTATCAAAATCGGATACAGATAAATGAGGCCATACAATTTCAATACCATAAGTAGCCACAGGGGCGACTTTTAAATTGAACAGTTTGAGCCCTGTTTTGACGGATAGACCAGACAGCCCTGAGATAGTGTACATAACAGTGATAGCGTTCTTACATCTTTCTGTTATATGTTTAGAAAAAGAAAGCCCTGTCATTTGAAGTATTATGCCAAGATATTTAAATGAATTTAGAAATTCAATCTTTTGACCGTCACAATAAATTTCATCGTTTTTGCATAACGGTCCGCCTCTTCTAAACTTAACAACCTTGGTTTTCTCTGTGTTAATTTCTAGACCATTTGTTTTGGCCCAGATGGATAGATTATTTAGCGCTTTTTGTAGCTTGACTTTGCTCTTTGAAATAATAGCAAGATCATCTGCATATAAATTTAGTACGACTTGATCATTTTCATTTTCACAGTTTATATCTTTTGTAATCTCAGTTATATCTGCAGTAAAAAGATTGAAAAGAAGAGAGCTGCTCGGGTCTCCTTGCAAAACTCCGTTAGATTGAATAATATTACTAGAACATGATAAGCGATCTTGAACACATACATAATTGATATTTAGAAT
Organism: Siphlonurus alternatus; assembly: GCA_949825025.1. Taxonomy (NCBI): domain Eukaryota; kingdom Metazoa; phylum Arthropoda; class Insecta; order Ephemeroptera; family Siphlonuridae; genus Siphlonurus; species Siphlonurus alternatus. Next base: position 26,604,047 of record OX463781.1, on the reverse strand, counting down.
AACAGCTAAGATATTCAAAATTTCAGAAGGAATTACTTTAAATGACTTCAGCTTTTCAATGAGCAAATTCCTATTGACCGAATCAAAAGCTTTTCTGAAGTCTACAAAAGCAATATATAAATGACCCTTTGGCTTCTCCAATGCTAGTTTAATTTGATTATATACTGTGGATACAGCTTGTATTGTGGAACGTCCTGGCATAAAGCCGTATTGCTCTTTTGGAATAAGATAGTGGGTGGAATCAAAAAGCCTGTTTGCAATTAATCTCGAGAAGAGTTTGTACATGGTATCACCATGGATAATACCTCTGTATGAGTCGGGTGACATAATGTTACCCTTCCCTTTGTATAATACCATTAGGTAGGCGATCCGCCACAATTCCGGAATTGTAGCCGTTTCAATACAGAGGTTAAACATATTGGTGATTGTTGGGGTTAACGACTTGCTTACTAGCTTCAAATGTTCATTCGTAATAAAATCTGGGCCCGAAGCTTTATTGTTTTTTAGGCTTTGCATACAATTATAGACTTCAAATTCATTAAGAGGAATATAATTTGAGTTACAATTATAGTCTCTTGTTAATGATAAAAGATTGAGAGTTTGGTCGGATTGTAATTTATTTGTATTTAAGATATTTGTAAAATGGTTTTCCCATTTGTCTATGTTAATTGGGCATGACTTAGTTGGTGGTCTATCTTTCCTAAGATATGTGTATGGTTCTAGCTCTGCGTCTTTAATCATTTTATCTTCCGATTTAATTTTAAATTCTAATTCTTTCTGCTTCAATAAAGCCTTATAACAGCTTCTTGCCTGGTATTTTTATTATAATTAATATACTGCATGTATATAATTTTATATCACTTTTTGGACTTTTTTACCTTTGCCGGTGTTCGATGTATATAATCTTTTTGTATGTATAATATAGTATATATATATAGCTAGTATATATGTTGCGATGGTCACTTAATTACTACATAGAGAATAATTAAGGATTACATCAAACACCGGCAAAGGTAAAAGTCCGAAAAGTGAAATAAAAAATACATTCAATATGAATATCCTTAATTTGCATGAAAAAGTTATTTAATAATAATTTTATATATCATATGCATACATAAAATAATATGCTTTATTTACTCCGTAGTAGCTGACATCAATAATTAATCTCAGGTATTATAATACAGAGTCAGCTAGAGCGAGCTAGAGGACATTTCTGTCACAATTAAGGATAGAAACATGTCGGGAGAAAAGTATATAAGTAGCTGCATGATATATAGTGAGTTCGTGCAACGTAGTCACGTTATAATCAAATGAAATAAATTTTAAAAATGTGAAAACGTTTCAAAACTAAATCGCTTTTGGTTAAGTAAATTCAATGGGGGGCTTGCATGTTTTTTTTCACAATAGAGTATCGACCTCAAATTTTTTTATTGCAGAAATAGATAGAGGGTGCAAAGTTATGCTATACCCTGATTTTTTTGAGACCGGGAACTATTTTTAAAAAATTATTGAAAGTCCTTTTCATGACGTCACGAGACGCCGCTCGAAGAAAAAGATAGGACTTGCAGCCTCGTGCTCGTGACGTCACAAAAAGGACTTTCAATAATTTTTTAAAAATATTTTTCGGTCTCAAAAAAATCTGAAAAAAATCAGGGTAGCATAACTTTGCACCCTCTATCCATTTCTGCAATAATAAAAAAAAAATTGAGGTCGATACTCTATTCCATTAACGGTTTCCATACGGCTTTATAATCTTTATATGTCAAACTTCTGCCTAAATTTTCACAAAAGAGGTCAGACAGAACACTTCAAAATTAGTATGCCACTCATTGATGCATGGCAATCGAGGTCAAAGCTCCCTGCTAATCTGTGGGCCAATTAATTCCGAGATCTCATCAACTAATCAATTAATGAGATTCATCCTGAAGACATTTGTAGAGAAAAAACTATTGTGGTGGCAATTGACAAATTTACTTGTGGATAGTTTGCAGTATCATGTGTTACATCACATGCACTTATTATTATAATAAATATTGAGTAGAATTTAATATATGTTATAGCAGTCTCATTGTAATTTAACCTTCATAGCTACAGGCATATGCTACATGCTATGCATATATTTATGCCTATTTATATTGTTCAATTTAATTATTAAGTCGACATAATACATTTGTATATTATTAACATAACATGTGTAATATTTTGCTATTTTTTTAAATAAAGAAATGACACCATTATTATCCATCGTCATGACTAAAGTATGTGTGTATATATAGGTGTAGCTTTAAGAAGTCACTACTTCCATCAGGTTCAATGTTTGCGGAGTGAACGACGAGTACCGGTTTCTTGTAAATTTTTTACACTGTACACAACCTCAATATCATCATCAATATCCAACGATGTCTCAGTCTCTGATGAATCTTCAGAGAACGAAGAATCTTCTTCCGATGATTCATTCATTTTACGGATTTTGGTAGGCTTTTTTCCCTGTAGTTGTTGTGAGACCAAAGTTTCTTCTTTTCTAACTATATTTGTTTCACTTTTATTTTTTTGAGAATGGAGAGTAAGTTTCATAGGACCTTCAGGAAAATGGAACACTAGTTCGGAGTTAGAAAATATTTTCTCAAACTCTTTAGGATAGTTGGTCTTCATAAACTCTCTGTAGATGACCATGAATCCAATTCTTTGCCCAGGTTTCATAATTAATTTATGAATTATGTAGTCTGATAGTTTTAAGAATCTCTGAAAAGTAATATTGTAAGCTGAAACAATAAAAATTTTGCTTTAGTTAACAGGTCGTTTAAAAAGCATCTGATTGTTGTTGATTTTTTTCTTAAAATATGCCCTTGCCACAGAAACAAAATTTAAAGGATACTTTCTTTTGTGGCACAATAAGAATTTTTCTAAATTATTTTACTTTAGAGAGTTGAGTGGTGTATGGCGTATTTAGATTGTAAGTTGTGTTTATTTTTACTATACATTAAATAATTCATTATAGTTTATAGTCACATACATAGTGATACATTTTCCTAAGTTCAATTATCTGCTTATATAATACAAAAAAATAAGTTTGATAAAATACGTAGTATTTTTTAATCATAGTGTGTAAATATTAAATGTTTAAAGAATTAAAATTTTGAATAATGAATTATACCTGCAAAGGTGGGTATGAGGTTTTCAAATCCCCAATTAGTGAGTTTCTCCGTCACAAATTTATCCAATCGAAAGTTAAGTTCTGGCTGATGTTGCTGCCACAAACCTAACTCAGAATCTTGACATTGTGGAGAGCAATCAGCACCTGGAAATAAAATAAAAATATAAAATATAGGCACCGAAATGATACACAACAACAGGGGCAAATTGTTCAGAAGTTTCTTTTCAACTCAATGGCCATGCTAAGTAAAAAAAAAAAAAAAAAGTTACATAAGGTGACAACCATATCACCAGGAGAGGGGAAGGAGGGGGGGGGGGACTGAAAGGGAAATTTGTAACAGGCAATATTATGAAAGAAGTTTGTCATCAAGGTTTGAGCGATAGCATTATGAAGCTTTCACTAACTATATAAAGACAAAATAAAAATAAGGCTAAATAATATCGTCCTGGCTACACCCAAACGGTAAAATGGCATCAAGGATATTAACTTTTTATTATTAAAATACTTAGAAAGTCTGTGATGCGTGACAATAAATAAAAGGTAAATTTCTTTCTTTTACTCGTGAGTCAATGTTATGATCCATCACTGTAAAGTTCAAGCATGTAATTACAATTAGACAATCTTGAATCATTTGAAATTTTGAATCTGAAATTGTTTGCCAGATAAAAAAAAAATAAATAAATACGTTCTTACGTACATACTAAAAAAGAAAGGTAGAAATTCTCCCCATTTGAAATAACATACTGTTATGTTTTTGTTTTTTTTTGTTTGTTTTAGTGTTACACAATCTTAATTAAATTTATCATCTTTATAGGGATTGTTTCATGGCAATAAATTTTCAGCTACATTACATGTATTGATATTTATTTACTTGATCTTATCGACTGTTGAGATGCTCCAGTTTGCTGACGGGTCACTCGCCTCTTGCTGGTGTCCGCCAGTGTGTGAGGCGAGTTTGCTGGATCAGCACTGTGAGGTCGTTTTCTTGAAGGTTCTGAGTCAGAGAGCTCGAAATCCTCCTGCAAATACCAATCATATATGTAGTGCAGATTTGAATTGAAATGAAATGAAATAATCTTTATTTAGCTTTCACTATTCAGTACAAATTACAGTACAAATATAGTTTATATATTAATTTAATTAAACAATATAAAACAGTTGGTTCATAAAATTTATGATAGTTCATAAAATTTTATGCCTACAGTACAACATTTTTAGGATACAAAAAACATATTAATATATATTTTATAGTTACCAATTATTGCTATAAAAATAAAATATATTATTGACCTAATTATTATTAATTAATTAGAGACTCAATAGTATTACGTTATTACAGAATCACTCACTTCACTAGTTAAAACTTGAAATATTTATATTTTAATTATTTTTATATATTATTATACATTATATTTTAATTATATATAAACTAACCTGTTGTGTAGTTGTACTATTTGTAGTCTCTTGTAAATACTTTTGGTGTAGATTTTGAAACATCCTACGTTGTCCTACTTTTGGAAACAGATTTTTAATATCAATATCAGTCAGAAGATGGAATGACTTGATGCTAATTTCTTCATCTGTGAAACAAAATATATTATACTTTTTTTTTTTTTTTTTTTTTTTTTTTTTTTTCCATGAAAAATGATAATATTTTTTAGTTACATCAACATTTTTAGTTACATTGTAAATTATCAATTAAAAATTGAGAAATTAATGCTGTACCTTCAAATTTTGAAATCATACTCTCAAAACCCCAGCTTTTGAGAATATTCTCAACTTGTTGGTCAATCTTTGGAGTTTGGACGACTTCTGCACCTGGGCTTGAGGCTCTTGATGAGCCATTGTTTGAGAGGGAGGTGGGAGGTGAGACAGGAGCTGTGTTGAGACTAGGAGCAAGGGAAACGTAGTCTGAAATAGTCGGGATTGGAGAAGGTGGAGGAATCTCAAGCTCAGAGATTGTGATCTCTTCTGAAGGCTCCACTTTAATAAGTACATCAATTGGCTCACAATTTGTCTTAGTTGGCTCATTTTCAGTTAACTCTTCAGTGGCATTCTCAACAGGAATATCAGCAGTTGCTGCATTATAATTTTCTTGATTAATAAAAAGTCTTTCACTGTCAATCTGGAAAGAAAAGAAATAATACTGCATTGGATTACCTTTCATCCCACCAAATGTATGCGCAAATCAATCAAAATCTAATACTCGTTTGTAAAAGTACTGGTGGTAATATATATATGTCTGTCCAGTGAAGGGAACAACACGGGACAGTGGTTTTTTGATTTACGTGTTAACTTACATGTAGTATGACCATTAATTATGAAAATGGAACGAGTAACTAAAGCGCCAGCAATGTCATTATGTTCTATGCTCTGGTGGGTGAAATCAGTTATACACTACACCATCCCATGGTTAACAATGAAAAAGGCTTCAACGGATCGGACAGTCATTATAGAATCATAGCTAGACAATGTTTTCTCACAGCCATTGCAAGTAGAAAACTTAGGCGCAGACCAAGCAAAAAAAAAATAAATAAATAAATAAAAAGTGGCCAACCTCCATGCATGATCGAAGCAACCTACATTTCATCCCTCGTCCGGAATGAGCTATTCCGGACTATCTGCCGGACTATAAGCTATCTGCCTACCATAATCTTGTTGAAATGACGAGCTATCTGCTATTTCAGATGAAGTAATTTTGAGCTTTATTTCATACTGATTTACAGCTCATATTAAAATTGTGCTCACTTTAAAAAGCAGACAGCTCATTATTGCAACAAGATCGTGGTAAGCAGATACCTCATCATTCCGGACAAGGGACGATTTATCGCCCAAGTAAAAAAAGAACATGAAAGAATTAAGCTGTGCTGCCTCGGCAATGCTTTCCTTGAGTTCCATATTTACTGTACTTGTGAGATAAAATTGAAACATGGCAGATTGCCTATAATACATCATTGATGCTCGATACTCATAGTAAATTTGTTGCTACTTTTCCTCGCACCTTATTGTTATACGCAAGTCCTTTGATCTGGAGAGTCTCTGCAATCTTGAGGAAAGATGCAAGCTCTTCTTGAGGAACTTTTGTAACACCACAATACATGAACTGCAACAGCGCCTTTAGGTGAGAAAGCTGCGCATCCTGCATGATCACGATTGGATGGGTACATGGGTTTGCCTATAAAAAGAAGAAAATTTCTGTGTTAAATTTTGACAGTGACACAGAGATGGTAATTATCAATTATACTGTACAGTAATATGATCAATATCCTGATATTGACATGCAGTATGCATATTATTATACATTTTGATGTAATATTAATTCTTACATTAAACAAAGTTCTGAAGTATGGGCTGCAAATGCTCAATATGTTTTTATGTGCCTTCACATATTCGCCCTGACAGGCCAATGTGACATCCACACATTCTTCAGTGTTAAGGAGAACATTAAAACCGAGATTCAATGCTTCTTCTCGTTGCTCCCAGCAGACGTTTACCGTCCCATAATCACCGTCGTCGTCCATAATATTAAATAATATACAGGTTAGTTGAGCAAAAAAGTTAAAGGTAGTCTCGATCAGGCAGACGAAGAGATTGGAAATCGGTTACTCCTACTCAACGAGCTTAGCTGATTGATTGATTGATTGATAAATACCACGGTGGCTCGCCCCAGGCCATGGAGGAAATAGACTATAATTTATCCATGCCCCAGGCTTTCGCTTCTAAGCCTCCTCTTGAACTCCCCAGAACTTGAACTCCCCAGAACTTGAACTCCCTCGAAGCTTTGTCGAGTGGCTTAATTAATCGTCGTGCATTCGATCATAAAAAGAACTTTCTGGTGCACAAAATATTCATTTGATACACTTCTGCTACTTAATTACACTTTTAAATCACGGATTTTTTTGCTATTTACAAAATAAACCTCATATTAATTATTATGCTTCCTTTTTGAGAAGTGCCAGTTTGTATATAGGTTTGTAAACAAGAAAACAGCTGACTGTTTCGATCGGTTTTTCTTTCTTTTTTTTTTTTTTTTTTTTTTGCCGCCTGTAGCATGAGCGGGATTATTTCAAAACAAATTAAGGGTAAGGTAACGCCACCAATGTTAAAAAAACTCCCTCACACGAATATTCTGAAAAAAAATTAAAATGTTCTCCTCTACACCCCCTATCAGTAGCTAAAATATCAGGTATGCAAATACGATCTAGTTTTTGAGTTATAAATTTTTAAAGTTGACTATACTTTTTAACATCGACTTAAGGTAGAGAAAATACGGATCAGCTGGCCCAATGCTAAAAAAATCCCATTCATAAAAATTATGAAAAAAAATTAAAATGTTCTCCTCTACATCCCCTATCAGTAGGTAAAATATCAGGTATACAAAAACGAGCTAGTTTTCGAGTTATTAATTTTTAAAGTTGGCCAATTTAACATGGAAGTTCCATTTCTCCATGTTAAATTGGTCAACTTTAAAAATAATTAACTCGAAAACTAGCTCGTTTTTGTATACCTGATATTTTACCTACTCCTAGTCAAAAAATAACTCAATGGTCAAGTGGTTGACTACTGCCAGTGGTAAATTGGCTAATGGTCAAGTAGTCATGGTCAAGTAGTCATGGTCAAGTAGTCAAGTTCATGGTCAAGTGGTCAAGTTCATGGTCAAGTGGTCAAGTTCATGGTCAAGTGGTCGTGGTCCATTTCATGGTCAAGTAGTCGCGGTTTCAAGTGATCCAATGGTCATGTAGTTGCCCTATCTCTACGGTCTGGTTGAACCTGGTAAGGTGCCTGGTAACAAACTTGGCCATCTGCTGGTACAATTTAACATTATATCCGTACCAGCCTGGCTGGTAAGAAATGGTCACTCTGCATAGCCTGGCTGGTAAGATTTTACCTGGTGTGCTGGTATGGGATACCAGGTCTTACCTGGCAAGCTTAGATCAAAATTTCCCTCCCCCTCCTCCTGCCTTAAAATATGCTGTTTGCTAGTTTTTTTTAGTATCAAAAATCATTTTTTAATTTTCTATATACGAAAAAGTACAGAAAAAATAAATTTAAAATTTTTATTTGGTACTTAAATGATACACTCAAAACTTGTTTTGACTTATGCAGTGCTGACATCTGAGAGGTGGGGACGGGGTGGGGATATGCGGGTAAAATGGCGGCCACAGAAATCATATTTAGAAATAAATTTAAGGAATGGAAGGAAACTTTTTAAAGGGACTCTTCTTGCATCTCTTCCATCCATAATACTGTAGTCTGGGATCTTTCAGTGGCTCACAGTATGCCAATTCCTGCAGGGCACAGTACATTAAACATTAAAACTTTGATTCAAAATGTTGTGGCATAATCTTGATTCTGATCATTCAATTCGATCTTTGAAATAAATAAAAAAAACATGAAGGTATGCTTTTATTAAATATTTGATTTTAATTTGAATGATGAGAAACATAAAATATTCAAAATAAAAATATGTACTTACCATGCAAGGAAAATAATGAAGAGCAAGAAGAACAAACTGCTGGCATTGTGTCTGCAATGATCTGCAGTTGACTTATGGTTTTTCCTTGATTATGGGTTTCTGTGAGCACAAAAGTAAATCATTAATGCCTACACCTAAGCAGTATGATTTATTTATTACTGTTAAGATGTTTTTTTACCTCCAAAGTCACTTTATAACACAATTTTAACAGTAAAACAGGTCATTTTCACGGTTGTTGACATCTTCAATCACTTCCATATGTTTTGCTATGATGCTTCACTTTTTCACCACCAGGTGTCAGTGACTAATAAAAACGACTGAAAATTTGTATTAATTTTTAAATAAATTATTAATTAAAATAAATCAATTCATTCCATAATTAATGTGCAAAATTTTTTTTTTTTTTTTTTTCATTTTTAGTATTTTGGTAAATTCTCATCAACAGTCGATCCACACAGTATAAAAATTAAATTGTATATAATTAATCTATATTTACAGTGTATATCAATAAATTATTTAATTAAATAATTTATGTATAAATTATAAATATAATATAAAATATTATTATATTATAATTAATATGTTAAATTAATAATATTTAAAAAATAATAACAAATTAGTATATAGTTACAAGATCTTCTGGTAAATCATACCAGGCAATACCAGACAGTGGCTGGTATTGCCTGGTATGCCCTGGTTCGGCTTATCAGCATTTCATGATGGCTGGTAAGAACAGGTACGGCTTACCAGCACTGCTGGTTTAGTGCTTGTAAGAGTCTACCAGCCACCTTACCAGGTTCAACCAGACCGTAGAGATAGGGTGCATATGGCGCCACCTCACGCCGTACATCATGAGCAGCTAAAACTTTAGTTAGCCACAGAAATATTAGTAGAGATCGAATGATGCTGGAACATTTGATAAAATTATTCTTCCAAATTTTTACTTTGAATTGGTAAAAGATAGCAAAAATGCTACAAACAAAACAAATATAAAGAAATATTTATATTAATTTTTTACGCAATTTAATATTAAATTTTATCAATATCATCACAATATTAATTAAAAAAGAAATCAGCAAACAATTATTTTCAAACAGTCACTTCTTTAAGTAAATATTTACCCATGATAAATATCAATATCAATATCAATATCTTTCCGGCGATGTTTTTTATCATGTCCCAAGAGCCGATAAACATTGAGTGTTTAAGGCTACCTGGAACAAATTATTCGACACAAAGTAACGAGATCATCACAAAAGAACATTTCATAATACGTTTAATGTACTGGAAAGGTACTTATCTGACATTAAAGTGCTTGAATTTCGATTAATTTGTAGGAACTCTGCTTCTGATGAACCGGACGCCATTTTAGATGCTTCATTTGATGTTCATTTGTTCACTCGAAATGCGCATGCGCGGCATGCGCACGCAAGTGACTACTTACCAAATGGTCATAGTCAATGGTCATGCATAGTCAATGGTCATAGTCAATGTTCATAGTCAATGGTCATAGTCATGCAATGGTCATAGTCAATGGTCATAGTCAATGTTCATAGTCAATGGTCATAGTCATGCAATGGTCATAGTCAATGGTCATAGTCAATGGTCATAGTCAATGTTCATAGTCAATGGTCATAGTCATGCAATGGTCATAGTCAATAATGGTCATAGTCAATGGTTGACTACTTGGTGAGATGGTAAATCGTCCTGGTGTGACTACTTTTAATTGGTAAATGGTCGGACCATTTACCAAGTAGTCCGACCATGACTACTTACTAAATGGTCCGACCATTTACCAAGTAGTCAAACCAGGACGATTTACCATCTCACCAAGTAGTCAAGCATTGACTATAATATGACCATTGACTATGACCATTGCATGACTATGACCATTGACTATGACCATTGACTATGACCATTGACTATTGACCATGACCATTTGAAAACCATATGACCATTTACCAAAATGGTCATGATTCATGGTCGGACTACTGAAGCCAGTAGTCCGACTACTTATTTCAGTGGTCCGACCATTTATTTTAAGTGGTCAAAGTCTGACCATTAAGCTACTTTTTGACTAGGGATGATAGGGGATGTAGAGGAGAACACTTTAAATTTTTTTCATAATTTTTATGAATGGGATTTTTTTAGCATTGGGCCAGCTGATCTGTATTATCTCTACCTTAAGGGTATATAATTAAGGTAACGCCACCATGCAATGTTAAAAAAAGTCCCTCACACAAAAATTCTGAAAAAAATTTAAAATGTTTTCCTCTACATCCCTTATCAGTAGTTAAAATATCAGGTATACAAATACGCGATCTAGTTTTTGAGTTATGAATTTTTAAAGTTGACTAATTTAACATGGGAATTCCATTTCTATCCATGTTAAATTAGCCATGATGCAACTTTAAAAATTCATAACTCAAAAACTAGATCGTATTTGTATATATACCTGATATTTTACCTACTGATAGGGGGTTCGTAGAGGCCAGAACATTTTAAATTTTTTTCAGAATTTTTGTGTGAGGGATTTTTTTTAACATTGGTGGCGTTACCTTACCCTTAAGGTAGAGATAATATGGATCAGCTGGCCCAATGCTGAAAAAATCCCATTCATAAAAATTATGAAAAAAATTTATAATGTTCTCCTTAAGGGTAAGGTAACGCCACCAATGTTAAAAAATGTCCCTCACACAAAAATTCTGAAAAAAATTTAAAATGTTCTCCTCTACATCCCCTATCAGTAGTTAAAATATCAGGTATACAAATACGATCTAGTTTTTGAGTTATGAATTTTTAAAGTTGACTAATTTAACATGGGAATTCCATTTCTCCATGTTAAATTAGCCAACTTTAAAAATTCATAACTCAAAAACTAGATCGTATTTGTATACCTGATATTTTACCTACTGATAGGGGGTGTAGAGGAGAACATTTTAAATTTTTTTCAGAATTTTTGTGAGAGGGATTTTTTTTAACATTGGTGGCGTTACCTTACCCTTAACATACCTTATCAGTAGGTAAAATATCAGGTATACAAAAACGAGCTAGTTTTTGAGTTATTAATTTTTAAAGTTGACTAATTTAACATGGAAGTTTCGTTTCTCCATGTTAAATTAGTCAACTTTAAAAATTAATAACTCGAAAACTAGCTCGTTTTTGTATACCTGATATTTTACCTACTGTGATAGGGGATGTAGAGGAGAACATTTTAAATTTTTTTCATAATTTTTATGAATGGGATTTTTTTAGCATTGGGCCAGCTGATCCATATTATCTCTACCTTAACATGGAGAATTAAATGAAACTTCCGTGCTAAATTAGTCAACTTTAAAAATTCATATATTACTCAAAAACTAGATCGTATTTGTACACCTGATATTTTAGCTACTGATAGGGGGTGTAGAGGAGAACATTTTAAAAAATTTTCAGAATTTTTGTGTGAGGGATTTTTTTTAACATTGGTGGCGTTTACCTTATATACCCTTAAATTTATTTATCGAATTGCAATTTTTCACTGAATATATTTTTCATAGATTGCATGGTTACATGACAATGACAAATATCATTCGAAATTTTGGATGCGAAAGTTGAGGATAAATATTTCCTAAGCCCTCAAGAAATAGTGCCAACTGAGAGGCGGTCTGCAATTGAAGTAATCGGAAGAAACCGTTATTTATTTGGTTGTATATAGTTTGAGCTGCACAACTTGCATCTCATAATTAGGTTGCTGCATACCATTTTTTTAGTAGCTCAATTGAAAGAGGAGGTTGAAAAATACACCTGTGAATTTTATGCGATTTTTTTTTCGTACTGTATCATACCTAAAATAGGGATGAAAAGAGGTCACGTGACCTGGAAGCTTTGTCCGCAACGCCTATGACGTCATTACATTCTTTGGTTCAACTATATAATGCTTGTAAACAACCACGTTGCTATGGAAACAATTACTAATTTTTAATAAACAAGCAACAATGCAATAATTGTTTACATGTGTTATATAGATAAACCAAAGAATGTAATGACGTCATAGGCGTTGCGGCAGGCGCCTCCAGGTCACGTAACCTCTTATCATCTCCATTTTAGTTATGATGCAGTACTAAAAAAATCGCATAAAATTCATAGGTGCATTTCTCAACCTCCTCTTTCGATTGAGCTACTAAAAAAATGGCATGCAGCAACCTAATTATGGACCACAGCCAGCAGGAAAAGGTCTTTTGCAGTATAATCGCCTGTTTTATATTTGCTGAATCAGCATGTGGTTCCAACTGTTCAAAGGCTCCTAAAAAATAGCTCTGCTTATCTGAAGACAGCAGTTACACTTTAATTTTAATTACTATATAATTAAATTTTTGTCAAAATATATTTTTTTTTGCTCATAAAATTTCTGAAATATGGTACAAATTATTTTTCTATTTCTGTGGATAAAATAATTTACAATAAATAAGGGCAATAAATTTAAAAACTTTATTTTTAAAAGAAAATACATAAAAATTCTTTAAACATAAAAAATGTTCAGGAATTACAATTTTAAAAAGCAATTAGAACCCATATAGATTAGAAATATTTAAGGCACAGATCTAGATTCTAGTAAAGTATAGTTGAAGGTATGTTTTAGGCTCATGCATCCACAATCTGATAATATATGAAATATCTTTGGAAAGTGTGACCTTTGCTGTATTGGCGGGGGCATTAAAAGGGTCTATACACAGGCCTTATGGGTGAAAAATGACAATTGACATCAAATAAGATAAGTGATAAGAGAAGCAGCACCGACTGATCACTCCACAAATTTAATACACATTGTTGCCGATATCATGTAAACAAGTTACTTTTAAAACCCTCATCAGTACAAAATACAAATCAACTACTGTCTCAGTGATAAAAAGAGAGTGAGTAAACTGCGTACTAGAAATAAAAATAACAGGAAGGAAAAATAATGTACAAAAGTTAGAAATGCAACTTATTAGATTTATACAAAGACATGTTTAATATTTTTGAAAATAATGCCAGTTTTTTTTTTAGATTTGTTTTGTTTATATTATAAAATATTTAATGTATAAAAAATACTTGGAGCAGCAGTGCACCTCTAGGTATGGAATGAGAGTGGAAGAGAAGTGTATTTATTACATGTTGGCAGTGGCTACTCAGGGCTGAGCAGGCACCTTGCTCTTGTCAAGGTCCTTGAAGTACGGGTGGAGGACAGCCTCCTTGGCCGAGATGCGTGTGGCAGGGTCGTAGATCAGCATTTTCTGTGGGTGGCACAAACACTGGTTTAGAGACACTTCAAGCTTCTTATGATTTTGTGAATAATCTTTGTACTGTAGAAAAGGATAAAAAAATGTTAAAAAAAACTTTCCATAAAGAGCACTCTATATTTTATGTTAGTCTACTGCACAGCACTGGTACAAATCTATATTAAAATTATATTAAATTTTTAATAAAAGGACCTTAAAAGGGCATGGGGTCAAACCTGACCCCGGCTAAACTTTTTAGCAATACTTCTTGGCCTCTAAAAATTCAGAGTTCACGTAACATAGGTTAACTTAGCATCCTCTATCAATAGACAATAATGGTTACATTTTTTTATTTCATAATTAGAAAATATACCTAAAATTATGCTTTTCTGAAATTTTTTCGGATTTTTTGGAGTGCGGGAACTAATTTTAAAAAAATATTTAAAATACCTGAATTCGGGTGGTACACCTGATGGGACAACCATGACGTCATTTGCCGTGCTGTGATTGGCTGTTGATGATGTCACGGCTGCTGTGATTGGCTGACGATGACGTCACGGTTGTCCCATCAGGTGTACCACCCAAATTCAGATATTTTAAATATTTTTTTAAAATTAGTTCCCGCACTCCAAAAAATCTGAAAAAATTCAGAAAAGCTTAATTTAATGTATATTTTCTAATTATGAAATAAAAAAATGCAACCATTATTGTCTATTCCTGCAATAAAAAATTTTTGAGGTGCATACTCTATTGGACACTTTGTAAAGTACTGTAATATGGATTTCATTTTGAATATTGTAATTTATTTATAGTTGCACTTTTTATACACATCAAGTGGGGTGGAAATTGTCTCTGCATTACACTAAATCATTCAGTAACAAATCAAGATTGCCTTTCTCTAAAGTTACCTGCAGCAGGTCAATGCCGTCCTCGTTGAGGGTTGGCACCTGTGCCGCCAGCTTGTTCTGGGTCCAGCTGGGGAAGGTGGGCTTGTAGTCAGGCAGCTCAGTCACTCCCGGCCACATATCCTCAGTGGGGGTTCGCAGCACTCTGCACAAATCACATAGGGTAAGCCACCTTAGAACACAAGACAGTTTTTTAACAATGATTTGATCTTAGGAGTTGACAATATTTCAAATATGAAGCTTTAACAATCCATTCATTGTGGTTATCTTGATTTGTCAGCGAGTAAACACACAAAAATGTACACTTTTTTAGTTTGTCCTCTATATATTTAAGAAAAGTATTTAAACTCAATGTTTTTCAATCATTACTAATTAAAATTATATTACAGTATATTATTTAAACAAAATTATTTTGAATGAAAGAAATAATACTACCTTAGTTTTCATATCCTTTGTGCTTGCAGGGGAAGTTTGTTTGATAAGATTATGAGCCCTATCAATGATTCAAATATACCTGAAGATGCGGAACAGCTGGTCTATCTCGGAGTCTCCCTGGAAGATGGGGCGCTTGTTGATCATTTCGGCAAAGATGCAGCCGATGGACCAGATATCCACGGGGCAGGAGTAGCGACTCGAGCCAAGCAGCACCTCGGGTGCACGGTACCACAGTGTCACCACCTGCCGGCATCAATCAACATAAGGTGAGCAAAATATAAGAGATTTTTTTACTTGGGTCTTTACATTTTAATTTACTAAGCAGGATCTACATAATGCCAAAATTAATGTACAGAATCTGGAGAGTGTCAAAATAATGAAAGGCACCTGAAAGACCATTTAATTTAGATTGATTTGTTAACTGATTGTATCAGCCTTACCTCGTGGGTGTAGACCCTGACGGGCACCCCAAAGGCTCTTCCCAGCCCGAAGTCAGCCACTTTGATGACTCCGTTGTGACCTATCAGCAGGTTCTGAGGCTTGAGATCGCGGTGCAGCACTCTGCGCTTGTGGCAGAACAAGATGGCCACCATGATCTGCAGAGGAAGCCACAAGTTAGTGAACGGGGCAATATTCAATTTGTAAGGACCATATGTAATTTTACCATTTTTTGTTTGTTAATTTTAAATATTGATTGCACCCTTCCCTCTCTGTTTCAAATTCCAAACTCTTATACCAAAATGTTAAAAATTACCATGGAAAAATTCATTAAAAATAAATAAGTAAATACCGGGTAAATAAATCAAATAAAGCAAGTGTTCTATGAAATGCAATTCATGACACCTAGATATTACCTGATACAGATAAGATTTTAAAGTGTCTTGTTCTAGAAGTTGTCCTGAGGGAATCTTGTCTAAGAATTTCCTAAGATCCATGGTCAAGAACTCAAAGACCAAGTAGAGACGAGACTCCTCCATCAGGACATCCTGCAAACTGCACAGTCACGTTAGTCCACGAGTCTTGTTGCCCTGACTCTCAGAACCCACCAGACGATATTTGGATGCTGCAGCTCCTTCAGCAGCGAGATTTCTCTGATGGCAGTGGCCGGGACTCCCTCATCCTCACTTTCAATGCGAATCTTCTTCATCGCTACTACTTGGTTGGTCTTGATGTTTTTAGCCTTGTAGACAACCCCATACGTACCTAGAGACAAAGAAATTGTTACGAATGTTATACATATGAAAAAAAAATATAAAAAAATAAAAATGTCAATAATAAAAGCATAAATTCTTTTTTTGTAAAATTGTCTAAATTTTATTTTTTTTTAATCATTTCAAAAATATTTATGTAATTTTATTTTATTATTCTATATGTATGAATGTCAGTAATATTTTTTCTCTTTTACAGATAAATTTTATTTTGTAAATTTTATATGAAGTCACAATGTACCAAATGGTATTTAATGTGAATAAATAAATAATAAATAAGGGGGGGGGGAGAAAGGGAGGTTTAAAAATGAAATTATTAATTAATCCTAAACAGCAGTATATACCTGCAGCAGAGTAGAGTTTATCTGCGACTAGAGCACATGCAAGACCTACGCATACTAAAATTGTACTAAAATAAATCATTAAAAAAGATTTTATCTGTAGGATTCAACACCTGTTCTGTATATATTACCGTACTGTAGTGTTTATACCGTATATATAACAAAGGGGGGAAAAAAACAAACATTTATTGAAGAAAATTTGAAACAAATGCATAAATTTAATATAAACGAAGTGTAAATTGTCCACCGTCATTGACACAAATTTGCTCGGCACGCTTTTTAAACGTTAACTGCTGGTACTCGTAGAAGGCGGAGGGTGGCAAGTATTGTGACTTTTTTGTTGGTGCACCAGTAAGTTTGACATAATGCATATTTATAACACGATAAAAATATAAAAGCTGAAGCCTTTAATTGGGATTCGAAATTGCATATGCATACCCCCCTTTCTCCATGGCTGCTACTGTGCATGGGTATGCATAATTTGTACTGTATACATAATGATATATGACATATATCAGGCAGAGATCCAAGGGAGAAGGGGCTGCAGCCCGCCCCGTCCAAAATTTTGGATTTTACATGGGCAATATGGACATTTCTTCCCGTCCAATATTTTTAACATTGAACTTATGGAGTCGGAAGATAAGTCCCCCCCCCCCCCCCATGGATACTGTGTAAGGCAGATGGAATATGCCATTATAATAAATACAGTATAATACATACATAAATAAATTATTGCTAAAAATAGTTATATTTTAATCTTCGTGGGTCTTTTATACCACTGACCAAATATCCAAATATGCATAATATGTCATATTGGAAGTTTTTATTATTTTCTCAGGCAAGCTTATATGTATAGCCATGGCAGTCTGGAGTGCCATTGATATAATGGGTATACCTTCGCCAATCTTCTCAATCCTAATGAAATCGTTCATTTTGGTGGCTCACACGTTGATCTAGAAAGAAACGAATATTATATCACAGTGATATTAACCCAAATATAGTAACTTTTTGCTAAAGAGCTTAGGGCGTCATAGTCACATGGTGAGATGCATGACCGTATTAATAATAATATACATATCAAGTGCACTAAGAGTTAAGATTTACAAACTTAAAATTGCTATATGTATAGACTATATTACATTTATTTACGACATCTAAAATTTAACACAACCCATGAAAATTAATGATAGATATTTAATAATTACCTTCTTGATAATCACTGCACCGACTTTCCAACTGAAAAACCGGTAAAATATCAGCTGCTTACAAGTTTACGCGCGCTTTTCTGGAAAAAGTTACAAAAAAGTCCACCATAAACGCACCAGTGGCGCCACTTTACGTGTAAACAAATCCGCATGCCGCATGTGCAAGTGCAATGGCAGGACTTCTACTGAGTGAAGCTGAAAAAACCTTTATATTGCACGGTATTCGTGTAAGTATAATTTAAGATGTACAAAATATGTATCATTAAAAGCCTTGCATTATGATTTCATCATAAAATAATTTTTGAGCTTCATATTTGTGTTATAGTTAAGTGTTATTTTTGGGTTGGCCAGATGGCAATGCAGATTGTGTTTTTGTTGCATATGCATACTGACTCATGAGTCATGATAGCTACAGTTAAACAAGCCTTAGATTACGCCTGAGATCACAGACTAGACGTCGCCAAGGCGTAGTAATCTTAATTTTTTAAAAATGTCCCACAACAAGGTTATTTTAAACTATGGAATTTTTTAAAAATATTACATGCTTCTATAATATGTATAACTATTGGAAAAAAGTATAAAAAAGTAAGTTTAATTTGATTTCAAAATCGCGTCGCCACCACTTCGACCACTTTGCACCTCTTCCAGACGAAAGCCTGGGGCCAGTGGGGCCGCATGGAGCCGCTGTTGTGACAACACGTCGACACCAAAAATGCTAAAAACTTGAAAAAAAGTGGTGAAATTAAAAAAATAGGCACCTTTACGCATTTAAAAGTAACATTCTGGATTTATTATAGCTTCTGGAGGCGTATATAGACGTATATTCCGATCTGTCTTTTATTTTAAAACGAACGCCTTTTTTCAGCTCAGCTGATCGGTTAAGTTCGATTCGGTTCGATTTAATTAATCGATTTCGAGCTCCTGTGACGTCACTATAACAAAAATCATGGCAGCGTGCCTTTTCTGTTCTGGTTTTAAAGTTCGCTAAATTAATGAACATTAAACCATGATGTCAGTACTAATAATGGGTTAAAAGTATATTAGATACTTGGGATGGCCGCTAGGCAAGCGGATTGCCGCGCCCACGGCCGTGGCGTTCTCATAAACCGGCAAACTAAACTAGGGATGTGATGTTTTTTTCTAATCGAGCGCCTATCGTTAAAAAATGAAGGTCGTAACGCAAAACGGTACTATTTTCTATTCAAAATGTCTTCCATACGTAAACTAAGGTTTGTGATACTGTAGAACTAGTGACCATGCTGTATGCATAAAATATCATATATGTATACTTTTATACTGTGCATACAGAGTTACGTTTATGTTACAGAATTGTGTTAAATAAAACCTCTTTATAGGGTGGTCTGCGCAGTGATGGCCGCTCATGCTCCGAGTTCCGCCCGATGGAGTTAGAACTTGGGCTCGTAGTTCATGCCAACGGCTCTGCTCGTCTCCGCCTTGCCAGTACTGATGTGCTGGTAGCTGTGAAATGTGAAATTGACTCTCCAAACCCAGACCGACTAGCCGAAGGAAAGCTGGACTTCTTTGTAGACTGGTAAGAGAGCATGCAGTTCATGTCGTAAAGAGCTTGGTAATCTTAAGCAACAGCACAGTTAGGGAGGGAGGGGAGCTCCGTAATGATCTTATGGTTTATATGTTTATGAAATAATTTTTAAATTTGTTTTCCAGTTCTGCCAATGCAACACCACAATTTGAAGGAAGAGGAGGAGAAGACCTTGCTAATGGGTTGGCTGCCTTGCTGTCTCGTGCCTATCAATCACGAGCTGCCTTTGACCTGAGACCACTAAGCATTATAAAAGGTTCAAAGTGCTGGAAGCTGTGCATAGATATACTGGTGAGATAAAGTATTCCGTGATTCACATCCACCATGAGTTTTGGCCAATATTACTATACCTAGCTGCATGCACGTGCAGGTCTAGGGATATATTCTCATGTTAAATTGGTATTCAATGGCTAATGCAAGGTGGTAGTTTTATGTAATTTGGTGAATAGGTAAGGTGCAGCAAGTTGTTAGGATAGAAAAAAACAACATTTTCTAAATTTTTAACTTTTTATTTTACCCCTTTTGTGCACTCAAAGGTGCATAATTATTAAGGCCATTGTAGGTCTAAAACCAATTCTTTTTTCTTCCAAATTTCCCAAAAATTTCTGAAACTGCTATCAAAGTACCCAAGTACCCTGAGTTCAGGAAAAACATCGAAATTGAGTATTAGGACCTATTAACCCTATGCAGTTTTGCTGTTTAGTACACTGGGGGCCAAGCTAAAGGTCACATCTAATGATGCTGCGAGTCGCTGAAAAAGGTGCGATGCTGCCATTTCTGTGGCACAGCTGGAGCCGAACAATAGTGGCATTGCAAATGTGGCTATATAGCAACGTCGCTTGATTTTATGCTACTTCATAGGCTGGCGGCACTTGTGTTTGATGGAAAATTTAGCTTGGCCTCCAGTGTACATACAGCAGTGGGTTCAAATCAGTAAAAAAAAAAAAAAAATAAAAATCAAGCAGTATTTTTAAAAATTGGTGAGCTCAAATGCCTCTTGATAACAAGAAAATTCCTCAAAATAATCTATCAATGTTTTTTTTATCCCTATTTCGCCCTATCATGGGGCTGAAATTAGTGAAGTGAGCATAAGTTTTGAAAATTTTAAAATAAGGTACCTGAACAGCTGCTTCTCAATAGTTTGGTTGGTTGGTTGGTTTGGTTACCAATGGCGGAACTTGTTTTTCAACATTGTTCACAGTGCTCTCTGGGGCTCCTAATACCCAGTCTGCACGCCAGACAGTTAAGTACCGTTTCTTAGCGGTGCACGTATGTTGTTTGCACAACATTCCGCGGTCTTAATCACCCCAGCGGAGTATAGACAGCCGTAAGCTGCCTTCCTCCTACCAACTCTTCCATCTAGTAGCCAGTCACACCCATTCCAAGTCGCGAAAAGTCTGCCGTATTCGGGATTTGAACCGGGGACCTTCTCAATAGTTAAAAAAGCTAAAAATTATTTTAGCTATTATTATAATAGCTAAAATAATAATATAATATATACATAATATATTATGTATATTATATAATAATATAATAATATACATTATTATTATAAAAATAATAATGTATATTACATGAATTTTCAACCCTATATTATCCTATTACAGGAGCGAAAAATATTAAAATTATTAAAATTACTGTATTTCATGTTTTAAAATTTTAAAAAGTTCTGTTTTTACGGGTTTTGTGTTTCACAAAATTATAGAACAAATTAACCAAAAAATCACATCCTCCATTTTCTTGCATATATTTACTATGCTTTGTTCATAATAATTCTGTATCATGAAAGTAATTGCTTTTTATATGTATACTGCTTTTATATGCAATCAAAAGATATTATTTCAAAGGAACAATTGGTTCTTAAGTGAATATGCCATGAGGTAATTCATCAATAAATTAAATGCATCTACAAAAAGAACCAAACAAAAATCTGTAATTTCAACATTTATGAATTCTTTGATTTTGTGTGGAGTAGAAATATCGGTCCCAGCTAACTATATAGATTGGCCTTTCAATGTTAATACTTTCGATTTTGTGAATTTTGATTTTGTAAATTCGTATTTTTTTGGGTCCCTTGAGACTTCATAAAATTGAATGCTTCCTGTATTTCAAATGCAAATTTGGTAAAGTAAAAGAATTAAATCGTGGTGTTGAGAGTATTTTGATGGATGTGGGGTGTTGTTAACTAACATCTTGTGTGTGCAGCTGCTGGAGTGTGGCGGAGGACTGGTAGATGCTGTGTCCCTGGCCGTGAAGGCTGCGCTAGCGGACACTCGCGTGCCCCGTGTGGTAGTGGTAGGGGCGGACGGAGGTGCCATGGAGCTGGAGCTGGCGGACGAGAGCGAGGGCAGGGAAGAGCCCCTCAGTTGGAGTAATGCACCCTGCCTCGTCACCCTCAGCAAGGTAATGTTGCTCGCAGGTCGTAGGGTCAAATAAAGATCAAATTTAATGAAGTAATGAGATGTCGTGTATTTCACTTACTTTGTTTGGTACCAGTAAGTGTTATATTGTTTTGTGTGCTTACTATTGCTACTCAAATGTATCTGGCCAATCTGCTACCCACCCCTACATTTGCTTAATTCTCCCATAAGGATCGTGTGTCTGAGAGGAAAGTTAAGGAGGCATGCATGATGTGGGTAACCTGAAGGCCGAATAGACAATCTGCTTTAATACTGCTAAAAATTTTGTTTACAATTTGGTTTTGTCTTATCCTTTTTTAGACAGGCAATGTCATCTTTTTAGAGTAAAACTCAAACAAAACATAAGTAAAGTGTTGTAAATTGCTGTTGTAAATTTATGTATGGGTTAACTTCCATGTCAGTTTCTTATTATGTCTACCTTCAAAGTGCAGACTCGTGTTCATGTGTGACTGACAATGTTCCTGTGCAGCTGGAAGACTGCCTGGTGGTGGACGCTAGTGCCGAGGAGGAGGCGTGCTGCGCTGCCGCCCTTGTGGCTGCCGTCACTCCCTCGGGTCGCATCACCACTACCTCAGTGCCCGGACATGGCAGCTTCCTTGCAGATGCCACAGCACTACCTAAGGTGACCACATGACCTATTTTACAGACAATAGTTCAAAATAGTAATAAGAATAACTTCAACTACATATTAAATTAAAAGTACATTTAGTGTAAAATATTGTATTTCTATTACAGAAACACAGCAACTTGTAGATATTCATATTTTAATAAACAGCAGCAAAAATATGTTCAGATTCTGTAAACATATTTTCATTGCAGTGTATGAACATTTTTTTCTCAATTTTCGCTTCAGATTTGTAGCATTTTAATGTTTCCTTCTTAAAATAGTATAATACTTAGTACTTCCATGTCTTACAGGCTCTGAGGCTTGCTGCTGAATCTGGAGTGAAGCTTAACTCCGCCCTGCAGTCTGCAATTGAGCGGCACGTCAGCACCAAGCCACTCCCGCGTGGCTTCCTCGACTGAGCCTTTTGCCACACAAGGAAATAACAGCTGTGAGTACAGCAGTGTTTCAATTTATTTGTGAGAATGTGCCGAACTGTCAAATATTCACCACTTCTTGTGAAACATTTGCAGTGTTACATACTGGTACTAAATTTTGTGTGTGGTTATATTTTAACTTTAAAAGGAGTTAAAAAAAAATCAAAGCACAATTACAGTATGTTTATTGACTTTATTGAGGATGCCGCGGCAAATCGGACTAACTGCTTTCAGGTAAAAACAATTATCAATAGTTCGGAAGATTCTCTTTTAGTCCATTTTGCTGCAGCACCATCGATATACTATTTAAGTATTACGGGTCATATTGCATCGCAAAGATATCCTTGATTGCATTGTTAATATTCATTTCCATAAGTGCAAGCTACTGCCAGTAGTAGCCAAAAGTGCAAGGTTTTTAGCCTTTCTATTCAAAGTTCAAATCTGAAACTTCGTTAAAAATATTAATCTAATTTTATTAATTATTATTATTTTTAATTAAATGTTCAAATTAGAATCAGAGTACTTCCTACCGCTTTGGGAGTTACATTGAATTTTTCACTTCCAATCTGTTGATTAATTTATTAATCTTTTAAATATTATTTTCGTAACATTATGAACTAAAAAAATATTATCATGTATGTAAATAAAACAACATTTTTTAAAGATATATATTTTTTTAATGTCAGCCTTTTTCACCATGCTATAGTAAATATATATAATATAGTATATTTTTATTTGAATCAAACAGTAAAATCCCTCACCCCCCAATTATAATCTAATTAAAATCTAAATAGCACTAATATAAACTTTTTATAATATTTAAAAACATAAGCTAGCAGCTACATATTTTTAGAGGTATAATAATTTGTGTGATTCATAGTCTCTCAAGCCTTAGATTTTGCCCGGAAGTTATGTTATTTTCAATCATTTCCGCTTACATTTACATGCTAAAAATTGGACAAGAAACAAAAAACAGACACAAATGTGCAATTTCCAGGCGTAACCTATGATTTGTTAAACTGTTTAACAGTATCACACAAGGAAGGCAAAATATTTTAGAAATACTTTATTGTGTTGTCAGTTACTTAGTAGAATACATTTTTACTCCTATAATACATCAATCTGTCCAAAGTTTTAGAGCAGTCAGTTAAAAGTTTTGAATATGTAATTGTAATATAAGTAAAATAAATATTATATATAGTTTGAAAAATACATATTTTAGGTCTTGGGCAAGATTAGCCTCTTATAAATAAAAAAAATTGACTGCTCTTAAGTAACCTAATATTCTTATTTAGGAAGGTACCTTTAGTGTTATTGCTACATTATACTTGTTGAATAATTTGACACTTAAGTGATCATTACATGTATAGTCGCTATAAAAATATGCATTTACATAATTATACATAATGTAGGATGTAAAAATTTAGTTGCATATTGAAAGGCACAGATTTTAAATATTCAAGCACTAAATTATTCCTTAATCTTTACACAGCAACATTTCTTCATTATATTATATTGTATATATTTTTTTACCTGATATAATACACATGTATACAATGAAGATTGTTAGAATTATTACATCATAGCAACCAAGTATACATGAAAACGAAAATAATAATTTTATTTTTTATTTTTTTTATGCCTAAAACAGCAAAATTAGAAGTAGAAATATTTTTATAAAGACTTATATATATATATATATATATATATATATATATATATATATATATATATATATATATATATATATATATATATATATGTATTATTAATCTATTGCAATAGCTATGCTGATTATCTATCAAAATCACAACATAATTTGAAAGGAAATGTAAAATATTCCAGTAAAATATAAAGCAAGGAAAAATGGAGAAAAGAGCCTCATATTTATAACATCTGTATTTGGGCTTAATTGCCATTTTATGGCTGTAATGATTCAGTTTTTGTTTGTTGTATTTTCTTGTGTGAAGAAATTGAAAATAAATTAAATTTATTTAATGTAAAGACCACCACTGTTCAAATCTGCTGCATCTTGATAGCATAAAAACTTAGAAATTATGTGTGTTTGAAACTGTGATCTTCATGATATAATGTATACAGAGACTCAAAGAGATGAAGTGCCATGTCAACGTTGTGTTCTTGCTTCAGTAAGAATAGCGAGGGAAATATTTGAAGGCAAGGAAATAGCGAGGCAAGACCCAGTGAAGACATTGCTGTACGGTAGTCTGTACAGACTTTAAGCTGCATTGCACACACGGAGGTCTCTGTTGCCGAGAGGTTGTGGAGGACGGTAGTTCTTGAGCACCAGCTGCTCAGCAGGCTCGCATGACGAACAACTCAAGGTACGGAACTCCTCCAGCTGAAAATAACAATCACGTTATTATAATTAAAAATATATCCAAATTCCTATTTCACTATGAGAACCCAAATTAAACAATTATATTGATAGTTTAATAGTTTCATTTGTGTTTTACTTTTATTTTGCCTGAATTTTCTCACAACCATATTTTCAAAGACTTTTAATTGCACAATCCATTGCTTGACAAATGAAGTTATCATGCTTTTGTTGAGATATAATTGTCCATAATGAGATGGCTTTATGTATTTGAGATTTCAGTGCCTGAGAATAAAACAGGCTTATTTATATAAATACTGGTAGGGTCGTTTTTCTTACCCGGAGAATGACCTGTATTGGAAATGTTTTCCTAAACCCCAACTATAATTTCAATCAACGTCTGTTGGCTTACCTGCTCCTTCGTGACCGTAATTGACTCCTTGAAGACGAGCCAGGTGACACACTCATTGCAAGGAGGCGTGGTCAGTGAACCCTGGTACGTCCAGTAGCCCAACGAGCCTGCAACAACAACGCAATTACAGCAATAATGTTAGAATGGAATCAATGGATTCTAGAACTTATTTAAGTTCTATAATAGTTTCTTGTTTAACTTGTTCAATATAATTTTATTTATTTATAAGAGACTTTGTCTCGATCTGATCATGTAACATTAATACGGAAATTTAGTAAAGGTCTCCAAATTTTGAAGTCTTCCCCGTTCAGTTTACCTGGCAAAAGGGCAGAAGGGTTGATTGGTGCACTCAGGGTGGTGCTCTGGCCATTGTAGCGCACCTCGCTCAGCTGGGCTGCAATCTTCTGAATCTCCTCATGCTTCGTATCACCAACCTGACAGGAAAAATATCGAATTATATGAATTGAATACAAAATTGTAAAAATTATTATAAAAATAACAAATTCAAATTTTTTGAAAAAAAATTCAATACTTATATAATGAATTGTAATTAATTTGCGTGTATCTTTTAATTCATTCTAGATTGATGTATTTTGCATAATATTATCGAGATCTCAACAAGTGTTGCCCTGGCTCTATTTTAAAATTTTATCATTTGCCAATGTAAAAATTATGATGATTGATTTTAATTAATTAATTAATTAATTAATTAATTAATTAATATAAAGAAAAGTGGTACTCGATGATGCAATAAAACCCCAGATTGATTCATTAAAAGATTAGATCGAAAATTTCGTGCTGACAGATATAATTAATTATTTTAGACAAGAGCCAGACAGAGGAAAAATAAAAGAGCACACGAGTTGACACACTCACTCACTGACAACGCTTTTTGTTGCGTCGAATCTGCGATCGAGTGAAAAAAAAGTCTGCTGGCTCGACTGTCAAAAATGATCCGTGGATCCGTGCATCACGTGCATGCCATGGTGATCAACTACTATTCACAGCACACTGTCATGATGTAACTCCTGGGATAAAATAAAATAAAAATATAAATAAAACGATATGAATATTCAATATATATATATATATATATATATATATATATTTTTTTTTAAGGATACACCCCTAAGAGCTTACAGCTCGCGGCGGGGTACTGGGTAGGGATAAGGTAGGGAACGGATAGTGGCCACGGCTTGCATGCTTATTTACGCGTCCCAGCATTCGCTGAGGTGAGACTGAGGGAACCGTGGAAAACCTCAGTCAGGACGGACACCTCTACTTTTTCTCAATGGACCAAAGCGATGTCCAAAGCCTGGGAAACCACACACAAGTGCATCACTGCACTGGGTGGAAAGCGAGACGAATTTACCCCAGGGAGGGAGGGAGCAGCGTATTTTTTACTTGAAACGGTCACCCATCCAAGTACTAACCACGCTCGACGTAGCCTGACTTCGGTGATCTAACGAGAACCGGTCAATGCACTGCGCCACGTACACGATAAATTAATATACAGAAATAATAATTTCAATCACACCGGAAACCCGCGAAGTACATCGCGATGAAAATCGAGGAGGATTGTGGGTTTTTTCATGTTACGTTTAGCGTCAGCGCTACAACGGGAACCAGTTTTAACAGGAGGAAATAAATCTCTAGTAGGTTGCTGTATATAATGATGATTTGGGATTGATTATTCTTGCGATTTAGCGCCACGCGGACGCAGCGCTGCTACGGACAAAAAAGATACTTGGAGCACATAAAACATCAAGAGGTATAATGCCAAGAATAATCTGCTGAGCTGTTTTCGCTACCGCACCGCTGCCACACTTCTCGACCGCTTCGCGCCTCGGTATAGTGCGAAGTTTTTAGCATACGATTGGCCTTTCAGATTCAGTGGCGTGGGAGCGCGAACGAGCGACGCCGCGCTGTATGTGAGACCAGCGCTACCAGGAGCACAGACAACTTTAGAGGGTCATTGCGTCATTGCAGGGCCGGGTGCGCGCGGGGTGCGGCCGGTGCGCCCGGTGCGCCGGTCCCGGTGCGGCTGCTATGGAAGCGCGCGAGATAGGAAATAATTTCAAATGTCTTGTAAGCTTGCAGAACACTGATAAAAAATCAATACCTCCGCGGGCCTCCGCCATGCTCGTATTTTATAATTTGAAACTTCAAACAGGGCAGTCTGCTACAGAGACTGCCCTGCTTCAAACCATGCATTTATACTAAAAATATCTCTAGTTTAGCAACCGTGATCGAGTAGTAGATATATATTGTAATAAAATTGTTTATTCGCGCGGTATCACTGGAGCACTATTACGCCCAACAAGCTACATGAACTTCATCTCACAAAAATGCATTTGATTAACTCAATTAAAATTTATTAGTTTAAAAAAATATCGCATGACTTATCCAACAAATCAAATTGGTACCAATCAGAAGTATCAGAACATTAAATGTTATAGTGATTTTAGCTAGGCTATTATAATGTTTTAATTTGTTTAATAATTATGTATTACGTGTACGTATTTATTTTATAAATTAATACAAATAAATTAACATTGCAATCTATAATTATTATTTATAGACTAGTTTTATTTCTGCATTAATAGGACTGATTTTATCACTGTGTAGATAATATATTATGTTGAGCGAGAGCTGCTGGGATAACGTAACGTCGCAAGAAGAACCGGTTGTGGTTAAAATGGAGTGGGCGTGTCCTCCAGAGTATACCTTTTGCAGTAAATAACTGCAGCATTCCTCGCACCTTATTTTGTTTTTTAAAACAACAATTCGGTAGTCAGTTTACGGTCAAACTCTAGTAACTCCACGCAGATATATTCACAAAATGGTCAGCTCTCAAAACTGCATGGGTAATAAATAATTATTTACAGCTTTTTAAGAATATTATTCTTAAGGATGAATCTCAGTAGGTTGATATCTCGCAATCGTACTGCCTGAATGCAACAAGACTTGCAGGGGACTTAGAACTCCCTATCAATAGGTGGCATACAAATTTTGAAGCGAATCTGTCTTATCAGTTTTGTGAAAACTGAGCTATAAGTTTAACATTGGCCTTATGGACGGAAACCGGAAATGGAGCTGTTGTAAGAAAACTGCAAGACTGAATTTGCTCAAACCATAAGCGATTAAGTTTTAGAACATTCTCGATTTTTTAAAATTTATTTCATTCGATTCGTTTGCAGGAAAATATTCTTTGATTTCGAAGTAACTGAGATTAATCGTTAAATATATATTGCGAATTTGTGTAAATGTGTGCATTGCCTTTTTTTGCATCCTCTCTTGGGCAGTATTTCTGATAATTTGACTGTGACAATATAATATGTATTTTGTCTGTTTTCTGCTCAATAAAACTTATATTATTATTATTAATAAATATAATTATATTGTACAATTACATATTATATACATAAGATATATAGTATATATTTATAAATGGCGCCAGTATTCTTTATTATATATGATATAGTGTTATTTTCCCTTATTTTCAATACACTCATACTTCGAGTCAAAAGTACAATATCTTGTCGTTTCTACGGTAACCTATAAAAGTTTAGTTTTAAGGTAGAGATAATACGTATCAGCTGGCCCAATGCTAAAAAAAATCACATTCATAGAAATTATGAAAAAAAATTAAAATGTTCTCCTCTACATCCCCTATCAGTAGGTAAAATATCAGGTATACAAAAACGAGCTAGTTTTCGAGTTATTAATTTTTAAAATTGACTACTTTAATATGGAGAAATGGAACTACCATGTTAAATTAGTCAACTTTAAAAATTAATGACTCGAAAACTTGCTCGTTTTTGTATACCTGATATTTTACCTACTGATAGGGGATGTAGAGGAGAACATTTTAAATTTTGTTCATAATTTTTATGAATGGGATTTTTTTAGCATTGGGCCAGCTGATGCGTGTTATCTCTAGCTTAAGTGATCTTAGCACCTACGTGTCGTATTCTCACGTTAAAGGGTAGTAAATGAGCCTTACCTGCAAGAAGACTCCGAGCACGGCAAGTCCGTCGTCATGTTGTGCTGCCTCCGCGAAGCTCGAGTACCGCGTGGCGTTCCAGTGCACCAGGTGCAGCTGCAAGACACGAAGTGTCAATAATAATAAAATACCTCAATGCATTTAATACAATGCTGTTCTTGAAATAGTAAATTTTTAATTTAAAATGAAAAACACAGCGATAATTATATATTAATAACATACAAATATACATGCACCCTAGTTAATTTATTTTGAAACTATAATAACTATGAACTCTTACTACAAACTTAATATTTAGTAAATTTCAGAAGTTTCTGATCAAATTCAAATTCAAATTTTTATTTCGATCATAGGCTGTACAGCATACAGCTGAGCTGTACACACCCTGAGTATCCGATTGGTACTCACCTCGCCGGCGAACGCCTGTCCATCCACGGTGTGCTCGGAGCCCTCCTCGCAGTTGGCTCCCCAGTGGCAGTGGAACTGCTCCAGCTTGTACTCGCACTCCGCCAGCGGGCCGCCCACAAGGCCTGTCAACAGAGCATTTATTTACTAACAAAGTAATTTCAAATGCAGTGAAATCATAATATATAATGGTCTAGTGAACAGAATTTCGTTAAGATACGATAGGATTAACGCGAAAGTTTTGCTGAAATAAGTTTCTACTAACGAGTGGAGATGTGTTTTATACAATTTAGTTATATAAGTCAGTGATCATGCATCATTCTCATGTTACCCTGATGATCTATAATAATATAAATAACAAAAACTATTCTCAATATTAAGATCAGGCTAAAATTCATTCTAAAGAACAAAACTGTTGATGTGAGATCGAATGAAGTTTCAAATTAGTAGTCAATATAAACCTACATATCTGAATTTCAAATTTCCGGTAAGGCATTCACAGGTATATATATGGGTTGTATGTTAATTTGATATATGCCACACACAGACGGCATTAATATGACAAACGCCAGTTTGCTAGTTTT
The DNA here is from genome assembly GCA_949825025.1 of Siphlonurus alternatus. NCBI lineage: Eukaryota > Metazoa > Arthropoda > Insecta > Ephemeroptera > Siphlonuridae > Siphlonurus > Siphlonurus alternatus. Next base: position 26,573,319 of record OX463781.1, on the reverse strand, counting down.
ATTTCTGCAAGAGCTTTCAAACATGCGCGACCATGCATTGTTAAGATCTCAAGTCATATTTTGATTTTATTCCCTCTGTTTTTTGTAAGTTCCATCACACATCACAGATCAATCGCTCGATTTATTTAACCAGTAAATACAATAAATATGCATATATGATATGGGTTTTCTACATCAGATTTGTTAAAAACTTACATGATATGCAGGGTACATACCCTGCATGATTATATGTGTGTATATTTTGACAATATTTTAAAATGCAGAAAGTAAATTATACTATATAATAAAACGATTATCGAGTTGAATATCTCACACTAACATTTTCATTCTTGATATATTTTGTTTTAACTTAGCAAAACTTTGTTGATGATGTAAAAACAAAGTTGAGCCATAAAAATTATTAAAGTTATAATTATAGTCGCGAGTCTTTATTTCAATATTTTTTCTTTCTTGGTACACCGAAGTTTTCGATCTCTTCGACGCAGCTTCCTTCGTTCCCTTTCAAAATTACCAATAATTAAATGAATATTGAAGTAGGTGCCGTTTGCGAGTTTATTAAACGATTCAACTGCAATAATATTGTAGATATAAACTAAGTTGCCTTCATACATGCAGAAAAAGTTGCATAAGATCCAGGGGCATATGAAGAATTTTTTTTTTACCTGTATATTTATACATTATCTACTATCCTGTGTAATACGAGCGTTCATGACTTTAGTGTATTGTTTATTTTAGAGTGTAGAAATTCACATAAAAATACCTGAGTTTATTTATTTTCACGTGGAAGGAAGTAATAAAATAATTAAAATAGATAAAATTATTTTATTTTAAGATAACCTTCAATTTTATAAGCTTGTATATACTGCACTCATCCGTTTATAAGTTTATAATATAATATATATTATTAAACGTTTTAACATAAATATAGATATTTATAGCTTTTATAATTGTTGTACTTAGAGCTAAATAAGTAAATTATTTTTGTGTTATACTATAACTAAAAAATTAATATAATATTATTATTCAGTTCTGTATTCTTATTGCAGACTCACTTGACTCTGGCTGCGGTGCCTCGACCTTCCAGCCCTGGCCGGTGTTGAGCAGCGTCAGGTCGGCGTGTTCGCCGTAGCTGAGCGCTAGCTTGCGCTGCTCCAGCAGGGAGTCACTGCTGGCAATGTTGGTTTCGATGTCCACAGGGCTCTGCCTCGCACCAGCCGCCTTCGGGAAGTGGCGCGCCCACATCTCGGGGCCTGCAACACGAAGCTTGTTATAGCACACTTCTTGTTATAGCACACTTGTTTCACTGCTTATTTATTGACATTTGAATGTAAGGCAATTTAAATGGAAAATTTTCATTTAGTGCACATTAAATTTTTAATTATATGTTTAATTTGTATATAATTATATCACCAGGTGGCTGCATTGGTTGAAAATTTTCATAATATTTTAATAATATACCCGCACAAAATGAATCATGATATTTATACATTATATTTTTGTAAGTGTAATAATGTCTCTATAATGATAAGAGTTTTCACAATTAAAGGGCTTGATTTATTGGTATACATAATAAAATTAATCCAACAGTTTTTTAATTTAGTATTCGATTTTTGTATTAAATTTTGGTTTGAAGCTACAGAGAATTTATATGAGTATATTATACAGTATAATTATATATACATAATATTAAATTATTTGTTGATTCATTCGAGGATGCCTCCAACTATTAAGTCGACTAACATAAATTAAGTCGAATATAACATTATTTAAAATATATTTAAATATACTTAACCAAATTGAAAATATTTACAATTCTTCACCAGTATAACATGATTATTTATTATATTCTCATATGTTACTAACAAGTTTCTTGAAGTAAAAATCTTGCAGGCAACGGTACATGTTATTCTTATTTACTGTATATGGTCATTTAATATATAAATATATATATATTAGTAAACTATAATGCAGATACATATTATACAGATACTTAAAGTAATTAGTCTAAAAGTTCCTGAATAAAAATAAAAGCATCTTTGGTGCAGCTAGCATCCAAAAAGTATTTCCATCTCTTTCTTTGCCAGGATTCCAGCAGAGTTAGAGAAATAAAATTGCACGATAGAGGGCACAGCCCTCATAAATCGAAGGTTACATGGTTTTTACTCATATATGTTTTTTTTTAATTATAGCACAACCACTCTTTATTTATGTTTTATCACGTTTAATGATTTAATGATTACTGTCAACAATTATAGTAAATTTGACTCCAGACAATCGAGCTTCCGGCGCGGTGTCACAGACCTCAAGTTTTCTCTGGACGTTGTGGTCAGAGCGCATGTCACGTGACCCGTTCGCTGTACTATACTTCCCGAGCCTCTGATTATAGTCTTTCGGGACCTCCCGAATATCGCTACTTCCGTTTGGAAACCGAATTGGGGCAAGTGAAATTGACGTCAAAATTTTATTGCTTATAACAATTTCTTATAAAAAAATAACAAATAAAAGCAGGAGCATGTAACTCTGTTGATTGCTTCAAAATTCATATAAATTAAACAATTTAAGTGTAATGTGTATAATGGAGTACCGACCTCAATTTTTTTATTGCAGAAATTGATAGAGGGTGCAAAGTTATGCTACTCTGATTTTTTTCAGATTTTTTAGAGCCCGGCAACTATTTTTTAAAAATTATTGAAAGTGCAGAAAAAGTGCCGCCTCTTGCCGCCTCTCTTAATAAAAGATAGGACCCAGAAGAGACGTGGATTCGAACCCAACTTCGCCAAAACTTTTTAGCAATACTTCCCGGTCCCAAAAAAATAAAAAAAAAATCAGAGTAACATATCTTTTCATCCTCTATCCATTTCTGCAATAAAAAAATTTGAGGTCGATACTCCATAAGAGTATTATAAATTATGCTTTCTGTATTCCTCAATGTTACATCAACTTACATCATACTGCAATTACTAATTGAGCATCATATAAATTAACTTGATTTAAAAATTAGCATTGTTATAAATATATTAAAGTGTTACGTCTTAAATTAAAAAAAAGGTGAAAACAAGTCATTTTAATTACGCCTTTGTAATTGAATTACTATTCAATTATCACCTAGACTGCAGTGTTGACTGTTCAAATGTTTTCTATTTCTTGACTAATCATCCCGCTAATTACGGACTTCTGATGGTGACGTTCATACAGATCGCTTGACCTCGGTGAGGTCTGCAGCCGGATTAGCATGACGAGGCGTGATAATTAGTCGGCGGCCTACTCCAGCTGGACGTACATTGTGGTTATGTGAGGGAGGCACCGAGTGACGTCACCGGGAGAACAAAATAACGTGTTTCGTATATCCAGAGGATGCACGGAACAAGATAAGGTGCAGTGACAGTAGTTGGAAGTCAGAACTGACGAACTTTATAATAAATTCCAATGAACTAATATCCTAAAACGTTACGCTGAATGATAAAACAAAACGCTGTACAAATTAAATAATAAATAATATACGGTATAGCTGCTAGACGGCCATCTTTGGTTCTCAATTTTTGATAACATTACAGTTAAGGTGCATGTATATAAAGAAAAACGAAATTTCCACAGTAGATTTTTTTTTTAAAGAACTGCTTTTCGTTTAAATTATTTTAATCAAATAAGATATTGTCATTAGTAAAAATACAGAAAATATACAGAGTTGGACATGCAAAGCGAATATGCAGAATGAGAGCAGAACTCTCATAAACGTACAATCTCAAAATAATTTTGAGTATAAAATATATACTGTCCTCTCAAACAACATAATAATCTAAAGATTATATATGTAAAGAATGAATGAATATTGTGACCTCACACGAAATTATCAGTGATCACACCATATATACCCATACTGACAATTGTGAGTACACATTGATCATACATCATATGTTTACACAGCACAATTGGCAGGCGGTGTTTCTCATTAATACGCTAACAGCAAAACAAACGTCGTCTACAGTGGGCGATGATGCTCTAATCACCGGGGCAAACGGCCGGGTGACAGTGTCAATGGATTGCATAATGTGCGTGTTTGCTGAGTGTTGACCGATGCAGTTCTTTGACAAATATTTTACATCGCCTACAGCGGGATCGGGAGAATCTACATTGTTTTATTTTTATGTATTATACAACACTTTATTATAAGTTTATTTTACTTATGGGAATTTCATGCGACGCCTCATAATTAAGAATAACAATGGGCGTATAATATTTAAATCCAAACTGATATGCACGTTGAAATTTTTTCTTGTAATAAATATTTAGCAAGCTGAATATCTCTAATATTCTAACATTTTTATTTTAATTGTGTATGAAAAGTATATCTACTATATATATATGCAATATGCAATATGCAATCCCACAGTTTATCTTAATTATTTACATAAAATGCCATGGAAATAATAATTAATATTTCTTCAACATTACATAAAAATTGCAATATCTTGAAATTTAAGTTACCATATTTAACCGATGGTGGATAAAATATAAAGTAATGAGCCTGACTATTTGATTTACATTCAATAATAATATAATAAAAAAAAAATGTTGTTTTATTCAGTCTGCTATAATGCAATCAAAATTTTACAATAAATTTTTTTATCATATATAATATAATATGATTTGTCTTATATGATTTCGCATTACACATTAGTTCCATTACCCAAGTTAACATTATAAGGAGTTATTCATAATCAAAATTTTGTTTTTCAAAATAATCGCAAGCCAAATTGCCGTTTGCAAGATACCTTCTGCTGGGTCGCACATAAAATATTCGCAACCTTCGTGTACAAACGCACGCAACAAGATAAAAACAATTTTTGTTACGAGCGACTTAAAGCCCTATAATTTTATTGACCTGGTGGAAATTTTAATTATAAAAATATGAAAATAGTATAGCTATAGTTTCTATTGGAAGCAAATGACACGCAACAGTCTTTTTTTCAATTTTTTATTATTATTATTATTATTATTATGATAGTTTTATTAAAAACACATAAGTAAATTATAGGAATTTTTATTATATTATAATTTAATTTTGCTACTGCGCCATAATCCAAGTTTGTATTTTCTCTATTTTATGTGTATGCAGAGAAGCAAAGTGATGTCAATAAATTCAAATTTAGGAAATCCTGCAATAAATTTGAATGATTGTTGATTAGTTATATTAATAAAATACGATTAATATTTAATAAATATTGTAGAAATTATGAGAACAGTATATAATATTTGTAGAAGAGTGACAAAATACTTCATTATAAGTCATTATATACAATATGGATGAATCTACAAAAACTAGAAATTATGTTTGGAAATTTGCTGGGCAATGCCACCGCTCAGTAATGCTAAATAATTATTGAAACTGCGCACTGACGTACTTGCCACGAGGTGTGGGTGCCTATTACTAATCAAGTGGGATGTCACGTGACCGTGGAAGCAGGAAACTGTCATTGTGCGGCCTTCCCATGACCCCCGTGACCCCCTCCCCCCAGCTCCCACTTATATCGCGTGGTAACTGCATGGTACCATCATGGGGCTTGCGAGGACGAACCAAATAAATTTGTTAACTATTGGTTTTAATTGTCTAGTCATTTTTACACTTAAACTACAAAAAAAATATATAATTTTAAAAGTCAATTATACTTTTATATAATTACAAGAAATACAAGAAGTAACAAAATATTTTATGTATCATGGCATGCTCGTCTTATGTCTTACATAATTTAAATATGATTTCCAAGCAGTCACTTAATAATATTAATAATGATAATAAATGTTTTATTGAGCAGAAAAGAGACAAATTGCAAATATGTCACAGTCAACAAAGGAACAACTGCCTAAGAGAATGTAAATGTACGTTAATAAAAATCTTAATTTTTCATTATAATACTATATATTTTGAGAGCAAGAAGTAGGATGAAAATGATTGATAATAATTAACGGGATCATACTTCAAATAGCATGCACATATGTGGAATTCTTAAATACTGTATAGTTTCAATAATTTCCTTCTAAGAAAAGTAAGAAATATTTAAGTCTTGAGTACTTTCAATAAGTTCTCCATACATTGCATGCACGCAAGAAACTTTGAAACTTTGCACATTCATGTGTTTTAAATATTAATGTCCCTATATTATTAAATTTACGTTGAAATGCAGTCCACATGCTTGTTTTAGTTTCCAATATATTTCCAATACTCGATCGTTGGTGCCCAGACTCAAATTTTCTGTTTCGAAACTGGCAGCATGAAACCTTAACCTCGATATTTGAACCACGCATTTTTTTTTTTTTTTTTTTTGGAGGTCACTCATTTTTATGTTTCACAACTTTTTTTTTTTTTACAATTAATTTTAATTTTAATGTACACCGTAGTGTACATTTTTTTCCCACCATTTCAACGACATACTAATATATTAAGGATACCGAAACTGCAAGGTACATTTTTTTATAGCATTCAAGCAATAGTTTGATTGTTTTGAAACAAAGAACTTTTAAAATCGGAACAATTTGAAAGTGAATGTTTTAAATTCTAATATTGCAACTAGAAAAATTATTAATAAAATAAAATAGCTAGTTTTGAACTTAATTGGAAATTGTTTGAATAGTTTTACTTTAGTGTCGGGGAAAACAATCATCAAATTGGATTATAAATTAAGCTAAACTTTAAACACGGCTTAATTTTATTTTGATTTCGATTGTTGTAATAAAATTGAAATAAACCAAATTAAGCTGATCGAGCTTAAAGTCACCTTCATCTATGCAATTATTATTTTTTATAAATAATAACAAATAACGTACAAACTTCCCATTACTTTTCAATAAGGTAAATATAGAGCGTATAAACATTACGATGAATAAATAAATAAATATCAGTGACCTGACAATTTAATTACATTCTCGATAATGACGTAAGAATTATAACGCAAGCAGCTGTTATCAGTTACACGCAAGCGAGCGTGAGACATCGGCTGATACTGTTGTTATCAAGTTGCTATCAGCGAATGCCGGGCCTCCAAGATATTGCTGCTGCTGTTCGCGAAGGGAATCGCGCTGGGACGATCGTCTCGCTAAGCCGCGCGGTATCGCTTTTTACTGCGTGCGCCGCGCGTGCCCAATCACCGTACGACCGCCACGTGGTCACATGCACGTGGTCTAAGCTCTATGGTTTAAAAATGTATCAAAGAACAATTTGAGTCAGTCTATAAAATTGTGAGACTTTTCTAGGAGGTCCATGTTTCAGGGAGGTAGGAATGTCTACCCTGTCTCTCATATAGATTCTCATGCACTTATGAATTTTCATTCAATTTTGATTAACATTTTTGTTGTAAATATTCTAGGGAAGAGAACTTTTAATTTAAAAGTTGTGGCAGTTTTAGGAATTATTTGCAAATTATTTTTAGCAATTAAATACCAAAATGTAAAGCGACAATTAATAAAAAAAAAAAGAGTGAATTAAACAATTATGATATTTCAGACAAATTCAGACTCATTCACCTTGAACGTTGACCATCAGATATTTTTTCCCCTCACTCAGTAATCTGCAATTTTTTTTTACACTGGATTATATAGAATATATATAGCATAATATGCTACTTTTGTTGATAAGAGGATTAATTTGGATAAAATAAATTTTATCACTTTTTTCCCTCTCTAAGTACGAAGCAGAAACTATAATGGGGTCTCTTAAGTACGAAACAATTAAAAGCTTTCCTTAATATTTCCCACGTTATCTTAATAGTTAAGCATTTTTCCATGTGCTCTATACGACGCCATGCAAGGCGGTATAGATAAAATAAATATTTAGAACGTTGTTCGATTACAATTTATTAACGAGGATTAAGTCCATACGCACCCTGGAATATTGAGCAATATCAGGTTAATTATTTAATACCACGTATTTATATAGTACTATATATATTTTATATATAGTACTATAAACTTAACGTTATGAACATTATAAATAGAGGTACTGTACGTACTTATTATTATTTTTTTTTAAAGTTTTTTATTATTAAATTGTGTACAAATACAGTCCAACCAAGGCCCTAAATGAAGCCCTATCGGTTGGAACTGAGTTACATACAATTATTCTATTATTCAACACGTATAGTAAGCTTAAACAAAATTACCTATATTTATTAAAAATAACAATAATGGTGTTAATGGTGTTATTAAAACATTATTGACTTGATGTAAAATAAGATCATTGGGTGTGTCACAAAATTAATTTTTAAAGTCCTTGAGTTTATACAGTATATCAGATAATAAAATTATTAAAATTAATATTGCATGATATATACAACAGGGAACATGGCGATATTTTTTTTGAGATAATATTTTTTTGCGCTGTTATATAATAATGCTTGAATATAAAATATAACAATTTACAGTTCTTAATGTGCTCATAAAAAATGTGTATTTATTGTATAATTATATCCTTCTCTTTCTCATCATTGTTAATTAATATTTTCATTGATTAGTATGGACAGATCATATTTATTTCAACGAGCGATTTTTGAAGCACCGACTCGTCACGTGATGACATATTGTCACGTAATGTAGATTAGCACTGAGAAGGTCAAACGTAATGACACCCTTATTGAAGTCAATTGAAGCAATTAGGTACATGAATTCGTCAATCTACATACAGTCGTCAGTTCAATGAGAAAAATGGCTGGGAACCATTCAAAAGTTATCTGGATCAATTGGTAATGACTTGATTGTTTTTAATAAATGATTTCATTAAGAGCTATCAATAAATTTATCAGTTTTAATTAATATTTTATAATATGATTAGATTTTAAGATAGTATAATTTATATTTTAATAAATGGAGCGAAAAATAATGACCTAATATGATAAAGAATTATCGAGTATTTTTAATTAATATGAACCAGATTTAGATTCAAGAATCATGATAGTATAAAGTTACAAACTTCAACATCAGCTGTATGCAACATCTTCAAATTTCAAATGCAATATTTTTATTAAATATAAGTTGCTACGTCTTCCTGGGTTTGCATTCTGTCCCCACATAAACGTGTGACGAGGTTCAGATTGCTACCACAAAGATATTGAAAACTGCAATTCCCAAGAAAAAAAAAATAAAAATGTTAATCATTTCCTCAAGACACCACAAACTTTGCCCGTATATAACTTGCCTGTGGGCGTTGTCATTCACTGTCAGTCTATAGAAAATGGTGAACTAGAATTTAAGATTTTTTAGGATAGCTTATTATAGACTTGATGCACTTCTTATACCTTCCCATGTAAAAATTGCAAATCTGCATTAAATTTCTTTGTCTTTTGGAACTGAAGCTCCAGGAAATCAATCAGGTTTAAAAGTACATCAAGTATAAGGTAGAAGGTACAGCAGTAGCGGTTAAAATATTTGATCTCCGATGACTCAAATTAATAATTACGATATTTAGATTATGTAAATAATAATATTAATTGGTCTGTGACCCTTTTATTTATCACACACTCGTGTGTTCCGCAAACTTAACGTAAGCACCTGTTGCTCTAGCGAGGTAACATGAACGGCCGAGCTGTATATCTCTACCACATGATATGCAGCAAACTATGTGCAAGTGCAGCACGGAAACTCAATCCTCACGTTGTTTCTAGGAGTGCAAGCGATACGGCAGACGTTTGCTTGGCAGGTCGCCCAGCGAATGTATAAAAACTGACAGTGCATTATGTATAATATAATTATAATATAAATAAATATACATGGAAAATTCAGTTGACAGTGATGTATTTTTCAAATTTGATTTCTCATTCGATTCCTTATACGTATAATAATAGATAATTATTAATATGTATAACTCCAAAATAAAGCAATATACATTGCATTTCATTCCACCTTTTATATTTACTTTGCCACCTATTAATACCGTATATTGACAGTATGTACCAATAGTAGTATAAAATAAATAAAAAAAAGTTCTATTTCATTGATTTATGATATAAATTTAATATAATATTATATGTGTTAAATTCCCGACTGTTACTTTATTTGCCAGCACAGCAGATTTGAAATTCATATTATGTTATTATTGTCCAAGACACTGCGAGGTTAGGTGATAACCACCTCCCACGTCACACACACCGAGGTTGCCAAGGACCGTAAATTACATGCACACTTCGTGCAGACGACAACATGAATCTTCATAAAACTGCTGGAAGCCTTTTGTTTTCCAGCGCTCTGCATTATGTTGTAATAAATAACTGAAAATAGTTTGGATATTATTATTTGTTGTCATGCAATTACTTTTACTGCACTTAGCGTGGTACTATACAATATAAATTTTAGTGCGGTTAACATGATGTATTATTTTAATTTAAACGTTCCAAGTTGCCATATATTTTTATTTTCTAGATTTGCAATTATTTTTTACATCATTTGAACGATGATAACGATGGATTTTGAAACTTTTTATTATTTGTTTTTTAATTGACGCTAGTTAACCGTTCCATGTTCCAAAATGTCTTTTTCCATAAGTTAACATGTAAATCAACAACTGTCCCGTATTATTCCCCACATCGAAAAGACATTAATTAATTAATTAATTGCGTATTTCCGTTTGACCATGCATGGAATAAACGTCATTCATATATAAAATATTCTGCCATTAATTTCTTTCATTGAATACAAAACAATGACAATTCTTGCACGTACAAATCAGGTGTTCACAAGAAATCAGTCTTTGTTTTTTTTTAGACACCTGTATACTTGGAAGCAGCTCTATCAACTTTAGGCGTGTCTATCATATGCCATGACGAGACATATTTGCATGCACATTATGTATGCAATGTTAGTTAATAGAATGCACAGCACACCCCGTACGATTAACACCTGCGCGATAATTAGTCACTTAGCAACTTACCTACAGTATGAATATTAAAACATATCATTAAAGTTTTTCAATGTAATGTATATGTGAAAAATATTGATTGAAAATACAATGATAAATATTACGAATGAATAATTTATAAGGTATTAAAGGTATAATTTATAAATCTACGCAATGTAAAAAAATGCTTGTACATTATGACTATTGTAAGTGTCTCTCTATAATTATATATATAAATATATATATATATATATATATATATAATATGCAATAATATGAGTAAATATTAGATGGAAAATTCATAGAGGCAACGTATCATAAACAAAGTTGTGAAAAACAAGTGGAGTATTTGCTTTAAAATGTATCTTTTTGGCAAACTTTCAGACAGGTTGTGTTATAAATTTAAAGTACGATGTATATATTTTTAAGATGGTTGTAAAACGTATAATTCTAATTTATTGCCATCTTTTATCTGTAATTTATTTGAAAACTGCAGCTCTATGAAGACTTCATCTTAAATATTATATCATTATCATGATAAAATTCTTATTACTTTCAACAGTTCATTACAAGATATTTTTAAAAAATGATGATAAATTACAAAGTTAAATTGCACACGACGTACGAATTGTCATGCAATTGAATGCATAGAGTTCAATGACCTCTTTATGCAGGTCATGTTGTAAAATTTGACTGCCTCGTGAATTTTAATATACGTTGCTCAAATGTAGCACACAGTTCGTATGATATTATATACACCGTGCGTCAATCGCACCTCATTTGTTCAGTATTTCGTGTGCAGTGATCTATAAATTAACTTGTTTATGGTTGTATAATTTTACTGTGATTCGTACATTACAAATTCAATGATTTGCATTTATGGTATATGTTGGATATTATTTATCATCACGATGTTGATCACAGCTGATAAATGTTTTTTTTTATAATAATTACCAATCCGGCAATGTATAATTTGTGCGATTATGAATTTACACCTAGCTGAAACTGTTATTTTGGTGAATGTAACTTATACAGTCTATGAATAGACTATACCACTTAAAAGGCTATTTTTCTAGCGCATGATTTGTTTACATGTCTTTTTAACAGGGGAAATATAAATAATACAATAAAAAAGCAAAAAAGACATTTTAAACAAATAGTTGAAAAATAAATGGCTTTACTTTAAATTTGTTTATTTGTTCTCGATAGTTTTACGAAGGAATTCACGGTTCTTACAGTTTATATTTTTAAACTTTTTCTATAGTAAAAAGGTTCTATTTTTATTATAAAAGTTACTTACTCTTGAGGGAACCAAAGAATCAATTTCAGTTCTGAATTGATGCATTTAATTTAAAACAGATATTGAATTATACAAATCTGTATTATTTAGTGTACATCGCAGAACTCCGAACATATTATTATATGAGATGGTTCATCAACTGGTGGTTGAACAATATTCCAATGTTACTTTTAGTTCCACAAAAACAGCAGAAAACAATAAATTAAAAATTACGAATAAATTTATTTCCATTTAATTTCCCTTATGCACATTGAATGATGTAAAATTGTACTTCTCTAAGAAATCAGATTTACGACTTTTTTATTCTTTCTTGTTTGTCTGGGTGATAATTAATATAGGTCGCAATGTCACAAGTTGTCATGCAGATGTAACGCAATGCTCTCTATAGGGTTTCTAACTTGGGCAGGTAGGTGGTCGAATTATCGTCTGTCCAAAACCTACAAGGCCGGAGTTATTGGACCCCCCTGACGTGGTGCCATGGGGTGCAGATAAGATAAGAGTTTATTTATATTTACGTAGATTAACTTTTGCTGTAAGTTTCTGAAATAATTAGGTTTTACGTTCGTAAATTTCAAGAGAAATGTTAGCCGTCTTGCAATATATACAATATGCAGTGTCATTTTAATTACATGATAATTATTAAAGTGAGTGCATTGTTCTTATATATGTAATATATTATATACTTTATATTAATAATATACTTTACTATTTAGACAGAGAACTGTAGATTTGAAATATATTTTGACGAAAATAATATTAAAATGAATTCTCCAATTGCTCAAGGCAATCCTGAGATGGGACACAGATGCAGTCACATCTGTATTACTGCATTATACATCTCATAACAACATTATCTAGCATCAAGTAGGGGCTTTAAAATGTATTTCTCTTACAGAAGATCATTACTTTCAATTCTCTATTTCCGCTCGTGAATCTCGCTGTGCATGCACTGCTTGTTATCTGCAAACGCTCGGACCTCGGCTGCTCTAAGTTTAGCTGCTGCTAGTTGGAGGGGCGAGTTTAATTTGCATTTGTTAAACGTCTTGAATGCTGATGGTACTATAGTCTCTTGAGATTGCCATTGCACAGTTAACGCCCATTCAGTGCTCTCTTGAGCGCGGCACATGTGCCAGTATAGGAGGATATTTATAAAATTAATAAATTATGTATATCCAGCAAAATTAAATCTTTCACTCAATTTATTAAATACTAACATTTAAAATTTATACAAAATAAAAAATCTTATATCATGTTTATTTGTAAAACATACGATAATATTAAATTATTATTCAGAAAAAAAAATACATAAACGTGCTTTTCTCTGGGCAAACCGTTTGGGGCAATTGAAACTTTTTCATACAGTGCAACCAAAAAGAATCTCTATGCTAATATTAACTATGATTATGTATTGTGTATTACAGACATAACGCCAATTCCCGACAGCTTTCGAACAATTGTGCATGAAAGCAATTAGCATCATTAACATAACAAATGTCGCACCTTGAAACTAATCAGGGATTGATAAAATCAAATATTAAGACTGTATGTTAATTCCAATGATAAATAAGTAAATACATGATGGATGATATTAATTAAGTTATCACATTATCACCCTTCACTTAATCTATGACACTGGAGATTTGTTTTGAAATTACAAAATCAATTAATGGATTAAAACGGTCTTATTTTGAGATTATTTCACACGCAGATTCACTGATGTTATTTTCACAATTTTATCTTGTTTACAAAGTCCTTAATAATTGATAAATAAATCGTGTTTGAAAATCATTTTAATCCACGATTAATTGTTTATACTAAAGAACAAAGGTTAATAAAATCTTTTAACTACACTCCATAAACGTTTATGTCATTAACTTTGACTCATTGGTAACAGTATTTAAACTATTTATAGAGCGTGGTTTATAGTGTGTGTATAATTTAATTATTATTACTAACGTTAACGCCATGCAACTTTTTTTAAATTAAATCTATCAATTATAGAAATAATGATGAAAATTATGGTATTAAAACTATTTTTACTGTACTTCACTTTCATAAACTTAAATTGCATAATTATATTACATTATGTAAACATATATTTTAAAAATTGACATAAATTACGTTATTATGTTAATATGTAGGAAAATTTCTATTATCGTGTTACTCTGATTATAAAGTTTATATTGAAATTGAAGTACTAAATTATATAAATATGATTCATTGTTTAACTAGGAACAATTTTTGACATTGACTTATTGCTCATTGCTCTAACAGGTTTTATTGAAGCGTTTTTGTGGTGAATTAGAACAATGTCAGGGGCTAAATTTGAAGTGACGTCATAAAACGAGTCATATTTCCAAGGAATTGAATTGAATTAATTGATGTATTGACTTCGGGTCTAAAAGGACCAAGCAGTCATTGCCCGTAAACATATTTCCAAGGACCCTATATATGTACAGTACGAGCAGTATGTATTACCTTTTGCCGTAAAGTAATATAACACGTGTATAAGAAATTGGCTATAAAGTGTGGAATTATAATTTAAATTAACTCATTATTATCCAGCGTGATTAACTCTACAACAAGTAAAATTAACAGTAAATAAATTTTTGCGAATAATTTATACGATGCTAATATATTTCATATAATAATTATGCCCGCGTGCACATGTATTATTAATTGCAAATACTTATTCTACACAAGAGCTACGTCCCATTAAATTTTTACTTGCATTCTAGTAATTATTAATAATACGTTGCATGAATTACGATTTGATAAGATAATAATTAATCGACAGCATTTTTATTGGAAAAAAAAATTATCATCACAATTTCGATATTCATTATAAAAAAGTTCAAGCTAAAGCAACATGTCGAGAAAAGCTTTTAATTCGAGAGCTGACATGATAAAAAAAATACTCACTTACTGTTAGTCTCATTGATGTAAAAAATGCAAATTTATTCGATCCATTGAATTTACACATATTAAATTTATCGAAATGTGAATTATTAAAACTTCTCTGCATTCATTTTATCATTATATAGAGACAATGCTACAATTTTTTTAAAAAAGAAATAATGTTACCTTATAAATGCATATGCTATTAATTAAATTGCATTGTTTCAGACATAGATATTTAATTCTCTCTACTAATAATCGATGCAATGTATTTCTATAATATTATATTGAATGTAATATTCTGCATGGTTATACTGACAGCTCACGAAGATAAATGAAATATTTTTACGAAATTCTTAATTTATCGAGAAAGTGAAAAAGTATTTTTTAATTCAACTGTTTTTTTTAATTTATAACTATGATAAATTTGATAAGTACTCAAGCTAGATAGTGCAGAGTACATTGAGAATATATAAATATAACTGCATTAATTAACTATCTTCAGAGGATTGTGCTCCCCTTCCGTTAATTAAAGTAGAGTGAGCGATTTCATTTTTTTTAGTGTTTTATTTTTTAAAAAATAGTTTAAGCTGCCTTCTATTGAGAAATGAAAACCAAAAAATTCCATCTCAAATAGTTTCACCACAAAAAATTCCCAAAGTTGGTGTTTCGGAGGCCTTTAACGTGCAGCCTGATGGAACATAAAACCGCGTTTTACTCCAACTTTTTCTGAACTATGGTACCATTTAAAAAATACTTACGTAATCTATGATGAATTCTTTAATGAATTTTCAAATAATTTTTTTTACGGGGTCGTTTTCTTGAAAAAAAATCATGAAAATCCTTATGGGAATTAACCCGCAAAAACTTAAAGATTTTCTTGGCTCCGTAAATTTTTTTTTTTATTTAAAAATCCATTGAAGAATTCATCATAGATTACGTAGGTATTTTTTAAATGGTAGCATAGTTCAGAAAATGTTGGAGTAAAACGCGGTTTTATGTTCCATAAGGCTTCACGTTAAAGGCCTCCGAAACACCAACTTTGCAATTTTTTTGTGGTGAAACTATTTGAGATGGAATTTTTTGGTTTTCATTTCTCAATAGAGGGCAGCTTAAACTATTTTTAGAAAATAAAATATTAAAAAAGATGCAATCGCTCACTGTGCTTTTTTTGTCGCTTCTTTGCAATGAAGAGGCGCTAGAAAAACTTATACGAACATTACGCCGCGTCTTATAAACAAAGTCTTACAATTGTAGAGTACCTACAATACTTTAACTAAAATAATGGTTCTGGTATTGCGAACCAGTTGTTGTCCACATTCCACAATAAAGTCACGGATCTCATGACCACTGAAACTCGCTGTTTTTAGATCGAGTGTAAACATTTGTCGCCTGCTTTTTTTTTTATAGAAAATCTAGGATAAAATTGTATTGAGCTTGGGTGTCGCTCGCTGCAATCGGGGAGACGCGAGGGATGTAGTCTCTTTCGTAACACCACAACAGGTCGCAGTCGAGAGTGACAGATTTACTCGAGCGAGGCCTTCTTAGTGGTTTTATTGGATCCCAGCTAAGCAACGAGCTGCGAGTTGTGGGAGAGGGAAAGAGAGAGAGAGAGAGAGAGAGAGAGAGAGAGAGAGAGAGAGAGAGAGAGAGAGAGAGAGAGAGAGAGAGAGAGAGAGAGAGAGAGAGAGAGAGAGAGAGAGAGAGAGAGAGAGAGAGAGAGAGAGAGAGAGAGAAGCATGCATACGCAACTTGGCTTGCGTATGGTTATAAAGATAACTTGGAAGGAAGCAGGAAGTGCAATACAGTAAATGCATTATAACATAAAAATATATTATCATGCATGATTTTAAAATATGTTCATTCGCTGCAAGCTATTATACAGTATAGTAGGATTATTTTCCTTGATGCATTCTCCCCGCATGCAGAGAAACTCTCACAGTCTATAATATACAAAAGTTGCTATATAAAATATCATGGCTTACAAAATATTTAAAATTGGAATACACGAAATTCTGCAAGACGCACATTGATGAGAAAATATTTCAAACAGGTGAAAACATAATATGAGAAAATTTATTTCAAAGACTGAAAATTTGCGTAGCTAATATTAAAAGTAAAATACACAACTTTCGATGCCGAGTAAAAAAAAAAAAAGAAAAAACATACACACGCGCGTCTAAATTTACAGAGGTGAAGTTGTTGCATGTCTTGCGGTTCAAAGAGGAAAAAAAGTTCAATAGCAAAATAAATTCATCTGATCTACACAGTAAAAATATACCATGTTCTTCAATTAACAGCTCAGACTACATGCATGCATTGCAGAGACTACAAGAAGAATTTACACGATGTGATTCTACGAAGAAATGTTATTGATAAACTTGTTGTAATTACAATAATTGATTAAATCGCACTTAAAATAAAATAAATAAATGCAATCGAGTGTTGACCTGAAAAATTTTTATTGCAAAAATGCATGGATAGAGTTATATAATTATGCTACCAGAGAGCTTTGATTTATAATCAAAGCTCTCTGATGCTACTTTGAAATTGTTCAGATTTTCAGCTGCCGCCGGAAAGCCTTACTTTCAATATTTGTTTAAAAAATACTTCGCCCAGGCTAAAAAAAAATATGACAAAAATCGGAGTAGCATATAACTTTCCACCCTCTATCAATTTCTGCAATGAAAAATTGAGGTTGATACTCCATTCTTGAGTTACCAAGTATAACTTTCTTCACATTATAATTATTCGCAGAGAATTATTCTCAACAGTGTATTTATAATCATCAGACCGCACATGACTGGATAAAGCTAGCACTAAAAAAAAAAAAAAAAAAAAAAAAAAAAAAATCTGGATTACGCTGGAATATGAGCAATAAATGTTGAGACAAATTTATATCTTAGTTTTTTACAAGGTGACGACAAGAACAAAAAAATAAATCGTCGACTCAGTGCGAGCTGGATTGACGTCACAGGTACAACTCTTGTAATTGCGCAACTTTCACCTTGTTTACGAAAATTTGTAAAAAGACATCAAGATAATGGTCAGACATACATTACACAAGCAAATATACAGTGATAGTGACAAGATCCTTAATGTGAGAGTTAATTATTGCATATTATTTGAATGGAGTGTACTGTACTAGTTTTAGCCCTTTTTTGACCAATTTTGCTTCAATTGCTGAGGACAACAGTACTGACATTATTGTTTTCATCAACCAACGATGACAAATAACAAATCAATTTGGCATTAAATTTTTTTTATATTTAATTAAGATTAAAATATTTGAACTCAATTAACATATTAAATTGTTTTATATTTTGGTGAATCGTATGTAACATTTAACCGTATTAACACTTAAGTATATTATATTAAGTATATTAACAATACAAATTATGTAGAATTATTACATAAATGCCAAGTTAATAAATAGTTCTCTCACGACCCGTGAAATTAATAAAAATTTCACGACTGTTAACGTTAAACAATACTTTACCGAGTTAATTACAATGAATATTAATTGGAGTATTTGTCACGGCTCTCTATCACTATGTAGTAAATAATAGTAATTAATAGCGTCAGCAACAATTAAAGCGCCGTTCCGCTCATTTACCGGCGACTTGGCTCGAGATGTTGCCACTGCATGCTTGAAATCTGATGACTCGCCACGTTTCGAGAGCAAGAGTTCTAACTTGTTGGCAATCATGTTAGCGTTTAGGACTTTTGTATTCCGAACCATATCAAATTAAATTTTGATATTGTTTTGCTTCTCCAAGCATGTCAACAGAGTTGAGAGAGGAACAAAGGCTGCCAATAAATCAAGTGAGACCTAATGAAGATAAATGTAATGCAATATCTCGATCGTGTCATGTAAGAACACTTTATACTAAATACATTGCAACTATTTAAATTTAAACTATTTTTTTCATAATAAAGTTCGTTTTCTCGCTATCCTATATAATTATGCTATTTGTAATGATTCTATTAGGATAATTCTGTTAATTTTATTTCATTTATAACCAAGGGGCTAATTTTTTTTTCAAGTGTTAATCAATTTACACCGAAGTGCACTGAAGAAATTTGCATTTTTTTTCCTTCATTATAGTTGCAGTTTAGTACTCTCGGTAGTTGCAATTTATGCTGGCACACGCAATAGCAGCAGGACCTTTAGACTTAACTAATCTGTTGTTGGTGCCACGAGGCATGCATTATTGATCGATGCAGACATCTCGACGCGACGTTATGTGGCGATTACCTGCATTTATATCTCAAGCACCTGAGTGTCAATTTCAAATCAATCAATCAATCGAGTGCTAGTAAAAATGTGATAAAAATATTTGCTATGGTATTCCCAGCTAGTTAATGTTAATGATAGCAATTTCACTTCATAGATAATCAAAATTAATGTAAATTATAAATGATAAACATTTAATAATTTTTTTTTCTAGTGTTAAACTTTTTCATGAATATTTTACCGTTTTAAAAATAATTTTGAATTTTATTTCTTCTAAGCCTTTATACAAGAAAATATTACTTACGTAACAATAAACATAATTCGCAGAGTCACGGTGACTTATTATACGAGTTCCTCACTCTCTTAGGTTTCTTTTCTTGGTTACATGACACTTGTACTGTGGTGTCGAGTCAGATTATTATATATTTGCGTCCTGCTAATCCAGCGGGGACGTCCTTGTCCCGTGTTGGCTTCCCTCTAGCACAAGGAAGCCTTAATTCCCATGTTATGTGATATGTTTCTTTTTAACCGTGAATATAGTTTATCCGACATAACATGCTATTAGTTAGTTACTATTATTAATATTTTTTATCGTTGTTAGTATTTAATTATTGATATAAATAATCATATATTATGTATATATATTGTATTAGCTGTACCATTAACGCGTGCATGATTGTAGTTGTAATAGAGATTACTATGATCAAATTCTACGATTCTATAATATACTAAATGCAGGTATTCATGCAATTTGAGATAAGAATTACTTAACAGAGGAATTTAAATTTATTTCGATGTGGTGTAGTAGTATACAGATTGAAATCTCAGCTGTATAGTTTTTAGTTGCGCAATGTACTGAACATAAAAAAAGTAAAAATTTTGTTTGCATTATACTGATTTTACATTATAAAGCATATGAATCATATAGAATAATAAAATTATGGTGTTGTAATTTTCTTGTAAAAAACATTACTGTAAAAAAAAAACTAATTTTGTATGAAAATATACGTAACTTTTTGATAAATTGATAAAAAAAATGATATTATATAATACTTTCGTTCGTTGATAAAAAAAGAGGTTTAACTTTTTGTTGATTGTGATCAACACTCAAAAGTCAAGTACCAATCAAACAAACAAACGATAAAAATGAATCAAAATGAAAGAAATCCATGAGCAGATAACGGTAAGTGGAGGAAAGATAACATTTGTCAAGAATTTCGAATATTTTAGGACTTCAGGACATAAAGGACCAAGAGATAGCGCTATATGCGCAGAAATTTTGGCTATTTTCTCCGAGGATATATACGGCAATACCTATAACATTGGAAACATCACAAAAACAACATGAAACAACACTAATTATGGTGTTGTCATTTCTGTAAAATAATGCTGTGGCTGCTGACAGAGCATTTACATGATTTTACAATGTTAACATCTTATTTGATGAATTTTTATCACCAGCTAGGTTCTCCACCAAGCTTCTTTATTCTCTCAAAATTGTGTAAGCCCCGTCCTCTATATGATTTTAGCCAAAATAATCACAATTTTCTTGTTCTGGTTTGCACAGTATATAACATTAAAGTTTTTAATTTCAAACATAATTTAACTCTCCATGCATCATATATATATATATATATATATATATATATATATATATATATATATATATATATATATATATATATATATAATATATATATATATATATATATATATATATATATGACATGCATGTTATAAGTTATGTAACAATAATAATTGTCTTAATTGATTATTGTAAACTTTTAAAGTTACAAGCTGCATGCAGGAGCATGGCTTAAATGGGCTTAAATTAGATTTAAGATTCTCCTTATTTTATACGACGTATTGTTATTTGATGTTAAGGCATTTCGTTTCAGAACGTCTTCTTATTACGTAAATAATAATCCAGCCATTATTACTCGATCACGACTCAACCATTGAATTTCCGTGACTTTGCAAAAATGATGGACAAACATTGCATAAATGAAGAGAAACAAAAAAATTATTTTTACTTTATAGTTTTGGTGCCATGATGTAGCATAAATTACGAGATAAAAAGCTTACACACATGCAACGTGGTCATGATAAACATAATATATGGTTCTTTTTTTATATTTTAAATAATAAGAAACAGTATCAATATAATAGTCCAGTATTTTGCTGCATTTTCGCCTTCTATTTTGTTTTTCAAATTTTCTCCGTAGTCATCGGCTGGTTTTGACTTACTGACTTGTTTCCTTACTTGCTAGCTTAATTGTTATAAGTAGTGCCATTTTCAACAGCCCATGGCATATGATCTAGTTTGCTAGTTATTCTAATACCTTTTTACTTAATCAGGGTGTTAAAAAATCATCTCACGTCAGTATATAAAAACGATACGAATATACAGTTTAACGATTTAATTTAAAAATACTTCGTGTTTTTATTATTAAAAATGTGCACTGGGGCTTAAAAAAAGTTATCCTTCCGAAATAAAAATAGAAGTGTTAAAGAACACTTTCTATGTGTTTTTTAACTTCATTTGCAGAGCAATCTAAAAATATTCTGTCAAGTTTGTTTACTACCTTACTGACCTACCTCAGCAACCTTGCAATCTCTTTCTCACTCGATTTGTCTACAGGAGATAGGCTAATTTATTTGGAAAATGTCAGTGAAATTGAAATTTCGCATTACTTTTATTTTCCATAGTACACTCAAACCAATTTAAAACTGACAACGACCATCTCGCCTTGAGGTTAGGCAAATTGTTCAGCATGACAATTGTTAGGGTTGCATATGAGATAGGGGCAGTAATCTAAGTATGGGAAAATAATATATTGGAATTCCTATCGTCAAGATGAAGTGATCTAATGAGATTAGTTTGACCAATAAACATAAAAAAAAAAGTTTGGCACTCTCAGATTTGCAGGTATATATCGTTATTACAACATAAGTACATCGTAAACAAATATAGCAATTGGATTAACAAAAAAAAAATAGCTTTGATAGTTTACATTGTATGCTTATGCAAATTAAAATAAATGTTCTGCATAATATTCCTTCCATGGCACCTGCATATGAATTTCCATAAGATAACGCGCGGGTTTCATCAATGTGCGTGGGAGTCATACACATGACTAAAAATTAGTTTTATATAACTTTTAAGTTAAATACTAAAGATTATAGCATCCAGTTCAAGTAAATAATATGCTCATGCAATATTTGAATACGAGTTGAAACAATGAAACAAATATATAAAAAAAATACGTAACATTTCATAATATTATATAATGTTTCATCCATTTAATAAATAGAAGCACTTCTCTTACATTTGTTTCGTCTTGGGAAATATCATTAGTAATATTATGCTGAAAATTAAATTAATTTTAAGTACCATTTAAAAGTCACTAATGTGAAATGTTACAGTCGACCTCAGAATACATTATAACCACTTTAAAAGCGTCATGCAGTTTTACTTTTATTCAGAAAGTATACGTGCTTGAACATTTATTTCGCAAGACGTAGTTAAGTCACAAACCTTATTCTTTAACTTCATTGTAAGAGGTTGAAATTTCAATTAAACACGTTTTTAAATTGAAATATAAACAAAAATAAAAACATGTAAACATAGATTTCCACTCAGGTGTACTATGTATAGGTGTCAAATTATTTAACTAACTAATAATTAAAAATGTACTTTTTCTCCCATAAAAAGAACGAAGGCTCTGGTTGTTATATTATAGTTCTCCATAATAAAAAAACATCAACCCACCCACGGTAATTGTCATCCACATAGCTTAGCTATATTACATGTAACGCAATGCCACTCTAGGCTTTATTTAATTAACAGTCATGATCAGTTTGTTGGACTAGACACTCTTTATAGAAGTGATAGTTGATGTATGCTCCTTGATATAAAATGTGTTCCTTTTGTTAATTAAAAATTTTCGCATGATATTTATTAATAAATGTTTGTAGCCGTAAAATAACTATTTATATTTAACTTAATTGAAAATTGTATTTGAAATTAACGAAAGTTTGAGCCGTTTACAATGAATTATTCGGCTGTCCATCAACAGGTGGAAATGTTACGAGTTGCATCGCGCTGAAGCTGAAATTAATTAAACTTCAAATAACCTTTTTTGTTGACTAGCTAACATATTTGGCAGGGAGTGATGGTGAAGTTTGAAAACACAAAGATTTCTAATTCTTCACTATAATAGTAAACATCACAGATGACTAGGTTTTCTTGAATTAATGATAATAGTAAAGTCATTGATTTCATTCTACCGTAAAATTAATTACAACATATATTTTTATATTACTTGGTTATACTTTGACCTTACAATGATATAATGATTACTTTGTTTTTACTGTCTTTTTTAAATTTAAAATTGAAATCTTAATAAATCAAAGAAAATAAAAACACCAACAATTTAAATTTTTACTATTTGTAGAGAAAATTTAAAATATTAATTTAATTATGAATAAACCAATTTGAAACTTCTAAAAGATTAAATAAGATTAAATTGCATAGTATAACCATAAAGAAATGCATTGTATTTCTCTATGGTTATTTATTTGTCTATGGTTATATGTTATAATATGCCGACAGGCCAAAAGGGGTGCCATCTGAGCTAGCTGTTATAGGAAGTTGACGTCTCAGGTAAAACGTTGTTATTTTGCAGATGCCCATTTTGCCATACTAACTGAGGACATTTCAGAGTGTGAGGTCACGATTTGGCTGGAGACCCACGCCCCCGTGTGTCCCCGAGTCTCATGGGCGTGTTTGCCGCGGGCCGGAGGGAAAGTCTGCTGGGTCGCCTTGAGATCGAGCCTGCTGGCACGCTTTAGTTTCCTCTGCCTCTATTAATGCATGAGTCGCCCTCTTAGATAATTCATTTAAAAAAACATTTCAAGGTTCTATCGTAAAAAAAAAACAGTATATCTGGCAAATAAGCTGAGTACAACTCAATCATAAATAGATACATTGTAAAAGAATATAAGCAAATAACTATAATGTACAACTTTTCATCAGGCATTAACATATTGTGTCATATAACTGAGAATGTAAATTTTCAGAATGTTAATTCAGATTAGCAATGAAAGTGAAATTGCAAGACAAGAGAAATTAAATTAATTCGCATTTTTTGAATGGTATAATATTATATATGGTCATGGTTTATTTAAAAGAAAAAAAATGCTTCGTAATTCCAAGCGCATAATTTACATTGGGTGGTATTCACGAAGAGTTAAGGAGCGTTTTAGGGAGAGATATTTTAAGAAGCGTTTTTCTGACCTGTTACCTGGTATAAAAAAATGCTTCTTAAAATTTCTCTCCCTAAAACGCTCCTTAACTCTTCGTGAATCCCACCCATTAATATTATTTGCTATAACAAATTTGAAGTACGAAATACTGTAACAATTTATAACGATCGTGGCCATAATTCTAATTGATTTCATTATAAAACTCCCAGATCTAGAAGAGAACGGTATGAAAAATTATACATTTTATAAGAACGGTGGAAAATTGGCAAAATTTTTGGCGATAATTTAATTATTCACGAAATAGATCACGTAAGGATATAATTATGCAAGTTCACTCTGACGTGCGAAGTGCATATAAAAAGTAGGCTAACTACGCGTACCTTGAGTGTGTCCTTAGAAAATTATATTAAGATTATAATTATTCATGAAAAGGACTCATTTACCTGCTGTCATTTCTTATAAGCGTATAGCATGGAAATTTATATATAGATTTTATAAAAAATATCAATACAACCTTACATTTACATAATACCTTAACATTTATAGTAAGGACTTCACTTCAGTGTTGCTCACTACCAAATTTAAAATGGTAAAAGCAAGCTAAATAAACTAAAACCACATAATAACAATAGTATTTGTTAATAAAAGTAAGGCAAGAAAACTTAAGTTTACTATAATGCCCCATGATATAATTTTATATGCATGCACCCAACTCACATGCAGATGTAAATTGAAACAGTAAAGAACCTCTGCAGCGGCTTGAGGTCAGTGGCCTTGATTCTACAATATTGCGCTGACTGCCATATTTATATATACCCTTGTGAAACTCACTCGCCTTATTATTCGGCAAAGTTAGAAAAGAGAGTCCACAGAAATTTCTATGTGTTAAAATAAATATATTATATTATATTCTTTTACTACATTGAATTTTCTTTCTCGTTTTTTTTTCTTCTTTTTTTTTTTTCTAAAAAATGTGTTTACCTGAGACCTCGATCTATTCTATTCTTCCATGCCAAGGTATGAGATTATGGTGCACAGTAAATTTAACTTAGATGTGACAGATATGACATTTTTAGATATATATCTATAATGTACATTATACATAACTGTACATTTTTGGCAAAACTTTTGTTAAAATTATGAACTAAAATTTGTTCATTCATGAACGTTATATTGCAACTCTTACCTTACAAGAATTGGGAAAAAAAGGAATTGAATTTTAACTAAGCAACTCAATTGCTAAACTACAATCATGTGCTCTCTCTCTCTCTCTCTCTCTCTCTCTCTCTCTCTCTCTCTCTCTCTCTCTCTCTCTCTCTCTCTCTCTCTCTCTCTCTCTCTCTCTCTCTCTCTCTCTCTCTCTCTCTCTCTCTCTCTTGATGAACCTTACGTTTCATGTACATAAGGTTCATCATTAAAAATTGATTATTTTTGATTGTGTATTTACGAACAGAACTATATTTATAATTGCATTTTTTTCTCATGTGGGTTATGAAATATCTTGCATTAAAAATAATTTTGTGTGAAAGTGAAAGAAAATTGTTCTTTTTTTTTTTTACTAAATTTTAATGTTAAAGCAATATTAAAATCACGATTCTGTATCACGTCACTTGAAAATTAAAATGAATTTAAAAATGGACTATAGTGTAAATACTGAACTGAAAATACATCGAGCGCTTATGTAAAGATTATAATCTCAATATTTACATAAAGATCTCCACACACATGCTTTGCATCTGGGCCATTTCGACAACAATAGATAATATGATAAACTGTGGCAGCAGCTTCAATATTTTCTCGTGATTCGTCATGTTTCGTAATAATAAACTTTTTGAGCAGTAAAAACCCATATTTTAAATTACTTTAATTGCTATTATATATTTGTAATTAATAATTTGAAATCAGTGTCCTAATTATTTATTAATTTCAATAATCAATAACGTACGTTGCTTTCTACATGATGGGCATGCATGTTTTAAAATTTTATTTTATGTATTATATTCATAAATTCAATTAATTAGTATAATACATTTGATATTTCTGTATATAAAATCTACACCTAAACATTTTTAACCTAAAATTAGTGGCATCGGAAAAAAAGAATCTTATATAGTCACGGCATATTAGTGTAAATTTTAAGCTTATGTTAACGTCACAATCATTTAATTTTGTAACGCGCATTCGCTAAACAATTTTCCTTAGAAATTTGCTTGTTAGACAGCTTGTTGAGACCGCTAATATACCTCAAGCGACAAGCGAGGGACTGTAAGGAATTGACGACGGCTGCCTCCTGTTGTGACGTATCTGACCGCACAATTAACGTTCTGATTAGCGTCTAATTGACTCATGTCTTGGACCTGCCGATTGCGTGACGTTGAGTTGACGCTTAACCCTTTGTCAGCTGTTTCTCTATACTACATCATATGAAGGTTTTTAAATGGCATTACTATATAGTAATGCCATTTAAAAACCTTTTTTATTATCTAATTATAGGATAGTAATATGGTTCTAAAGCTGTGAAGCCATAAATATTATAAGTAAATAACTTACAACAGTAGAGTGCATAAGAAAAATATATAAAAGTCCAAAATCATCCAAAATGCTTAAATTACATTTTTTTTTTCATAATAAATAGACGATTTTAATTACAACGATTGTACTATATATATAAATATACACAATCGACGAATTTCGAGTAATACTGTTTCAGGGACCAATTCATATTAAATATAAATTTTCTAAATCTATAGGCCAAGAAAAGTTAAGCTATAATAATATTTAAGATACATGCAGTATTTATATAACAAATAAAGGAAAAATTTCAAAATACTAGACATTTTATTCTATATTCTTATTTAATTTATTATTTTATAATAATATGCTATCTTGCATTCTGAATATTATTTATAAGCATGTATTATACGATATAATTTTGAACATAATTTTTCCTTATAAATATATACAAAAAAATATATATCTCTATAGAAACAAATGGAATTAAAGTTTTAAATTTTTGCAAGGAAAAATAATTGTATCCAATAGTTAGAAATTTTGTATTGTGTAATATTAGCTTTATTTTATAAATATTTAATGACACTTTAACGTTTAACAAGTTTAACCACAATTATGATGAAATTAAAAATAGAATCCTTCTACTGAAAGATTGTTTTTCAATAAATTTTAAAATAAGCACAAAATTACTCTGGTTAGATCTACTGAGCTAACCCAGCTTGTTGATCTTACAAAAGCGATCAGATGTCTTTTTTTTTAGTCACGGTGCACGTTAGTCACCGGACGTTACGAGAGATGCCGAGAGAGCGTGACTCCTTCAATCCACAACGATCTTTCTCCATAAGTTTAGCGTTAGATTTCACCTTTGCTACCTCTTATTGCTTTACGTAACTTAAACATCATGGATGAGATAAGCTGGGTCCTTCAGCCCCGGAACATTGTGGTATCATCAAGCGCCGTATGACAAAATAATTATAATCATGAGATCATTTGTACATGACATGAAAACAGAAAAAAACAAAACATAAATTTCATAACAATTTTAAAAAAAGCTTGTCCTTAAAATTTTGTTAAAAAAAAATAAACAATCAGGACTTTGAATTTGCTGTCAATTTTTTTTAACAAAACCTCTACTGGCACCTATAATTTTGATCATAATATATACCATGGTTTCATAATTATATAAATATATTTGCCGTAAAAAAGTTGCATCAAATATATTGTGAATGATTTTGTAACATTTATTGAAATAACGAATTGATGAAAGAAATAATATGATAAACTATTTCAAGATGAAAGTGTTAAGAAATACATTTTTTTGTCATGCACTTTTGCATCTGGTTTTTCTCGAGTCAACTGCGAGTAGATCTCGAGTGAGGAAACTTGATGTCTCCAGCTGCACCAAGACCGAGGAAATTGAGTTGCGTTCGCCGCAGATGCACGCCCATCACCCCGCGTGAGTGAGTGCCAAGAATAACCTTGTGTTAGTGAAGCGCAGTTCATGCCATTCCACCATGAGGTTAACCTATCTCTCTAAAATACTCTCAGACTTTACAATCAATTTAAGGTTAATGTTTATTTTAAATTTGCATTATATAGCTGTTATTAAATTTTTGAAAACAAACATGCATTTTTTATTATAGCTATAATACTTCTTTTTATGAGAATGTATATACATACATAATCACTCATTTTGAAAGTAACATCAGACTAACAGTGGCAACAGTGCTAAATTTGCATTGTTTGTTATATTTTAAGACTATTTAATTTTTCCCTTAGAAAACTCTGCCTGGTGTAAACTGGTTATTGGGAATCCCACATACTTATTTTAACCCTAATTTCCTTATATATAAACTTTAATACAGACAACTAAAAAATTACTGTAATTTTGTTATTGTAATCTAATTACAATTAGCATTTAAATTTTTATTATAAATACAATAATATAAACGACAGGGATCAAAGTTTACCTGGACGACCGCACCTATATACCCGTACAGACAGATCTTCGCTATATCGCTATATACTTTCCAAACTTTCTCTGTACGGTACAGTTTATTGAAACTCCGCATGCAGAGTCGTGTAATCAGTGTAAGTATAATAAATATTAGCCTCTCCGTGTATTTTCATTTTAAATTGTTTTAACTTGTTATTAATAAAACATAAATATTTTTAACACTTAATAAAACAAAACGTGCATTGATTTTTTAAAACAGTTATCATTGAATTATTTTATATATATATTAATACATGGTTATAAGTATTATAAGTAAGAAATCCAATAAATTATTAATTGTTAGTGTTTGTTGAAGCAATTAAAAAAAAATTATTTAATATTATTTTTTTTCCAATTCAAATTAACAATTATTGCCATTATTATATGTACAGAAGTTATACAACGCATGCTGATATTTCAAAAATACATTATACAATTAAGATATATTATAACTACGTCATTATACGTGTAGTGTGATAGCTAAATGTGTGCAACTTTTAATAATTTGATAAAACTTAGTGAAATTAATAGTAAAGAAATAATGAAATAGATTTTGATCTAAACCATCCCGCAGAAATCGAGAGGTTTTAGCGTTTTTCAGCGTGTTAGCCCTCATGATCTCTGATGCTATAATATATGGCCTAGCTATTACATAATACTTATTATAGATAGATATAATGATAAAAAAATATTAAATTACATAATAGTATTTATATCTAGTATATATACAGTGTAATATACTTATATATAAGACGGTAATCAATAATTGACACTCTCTCTTCACAACTATAATAATGATTATATGACACAAACTCATTAATAATTAATCATTGAAAAAGCATAAATTATGATAAATAATAAATATCCACAGTATCCATTGCACGTGCATGGTTCATGGCGATTGCGAATCATTGCTTAATTTTCATGTACATTGTCTGAACTGAAAGCAATTACAGCTGCGATTTAACCTGATTTTATGTCCACGAATATTTTTAAAATGCATGGATATGAACCTGAGATCAAGGTCTACTATAAATAATTTGATCGTTCCGTATTTTATCCATTGATATTTTGCCTGAGGACCCAAAATAGAACGGTTTACTGATTGGTCAGAGATGCTTAAAAAAAAATTAAATTAATATCTTTATGATTTTGTTCTACATTTAAAATACCAAAACGGATTTATAATCTCATTCTCTAGCTCTAGCAATTTAACAGTAAAGCTTTTTCTTTTATTTTTTTCTCCTGCAAACTATCATTATGAATATTATAGCTATTAATTTGTGTTTGAGTGTGTGGAAAAATGAATAATGGCATCGTTAAAAAGGAATAGTGGAAATCGTGCAATAAAATTAGAGTATTTTTAATACACCTATTTATCATAAGCTCGGTCTGAGTATATTAATAGATTTTTAATAATAACGAAGTACTTTATGCGTATGGAAGATAAGTGGTAAGCAAATGTTATACCTCATATTTAATTAGGTTTTTCACAGAAAGTACAGCCAATATAGTATCATCATATCTCATATCTTAAAGCTAATAAAACGGCATGTAAACCTTTTTGCGCAATAATAATAACGAAAGTAAATATTCCCTATCATGTTGTCATAGCTACAAATTCATAATAATTATTATACAAGTTTCTTCTTTTTTTAAATGTAATTTTCATTTCTTGCACCTTTCTCTAAAAAAATATGCAAGATTATGAATTCAACGCACCAATTTGAGAACTTTTCGCTGGCTTACTTTAATTTTGTCCACCGCCAGTTTGTTGCGAGATCTCCCCATGCAATATAATCACTGTGGCACCGCCCCCTCTCTGGCGGCGCTTGCAATCAACGCCTATATCAACATTTTCCGTCTCGTGGCTTCTTTGGGAGAGCATCGCTCGCATCCTCACAAGTCACCAAATGTCATATAGTGAAAAATTAAGTTATACTAAAGCCACTAAATTTGGATGTAAAATTTGATTACAGTCAACAACTGGAAGTCAATTTTTATATATATTGTATATTCTTTTTTTTATAATATTTATTATATATGACTCAATCAGTTAAAAAAAATATAAATTCAATTTTTTAATTATATTACTACACGACATTTAAAAGTTTTTTTTTTCGGGAATATACATGACCAAAATGTGTTAATTGCCCCAAAATACCAACCAATCATAAGATTTTTTTTCATCTCATGTAAATTTTAAATTTTCAAAATTTCGGGAGGAAGGGGCCGGAGGGTGGGAGCTGCTCTTCGGAAAAAAACATCAAAAATATAAATTTTTTACACGAACCATTACACAAATCTATATTCTATTTTTCAAAGTTTTAAATAATAATTTTCTAAGAATTAATTAACATATAAATAAAAACTACAAAAATGAAATTAACACACATGACCCGAGTGCATGTCAACATACAGTATGTTTATCTTTTATTTCCGTGACAGATGGATAAAAACTTGTTCTTGGTAAAAGAGAGAGAGAGAGAGAGAGAGAGAGAGAGAGAGAGAGAGAGAGAGAGAGAGAGAGAGAGAGAGAGAGAGAGAGAGAGAGAGAGAGAGAGAGAGAGAGAGAGAGAGAGAGAGAGAGAGAGAGAGAGAGAGAGAGAATTAAGACAGTCCTGTTATATACTATATAACATATATCATCTTTGTTTACCTGCTGCCTGCCATATATGATAGAGTGAAAGACGCGTGAGCTACTTATTAATTGCATAAGGTTCATAATTAAATAAAAAATACTTTACGTTGAATTTGATATTATACGTTCAATTAATTAATATGTGTTAATTGCAAAGTTTTAACTAAGTTTGAGGTGCCAAAAATATCAATATACTTTAACTCGATCGTTAATAAATCACGAGACAGTTGGAAAAATTATGATTCAATGAATTAATCAGTCACGTGCGTTCGTCTGATCAAGACGATATAAAGGTTCGTAGCGTAATATTTACTTGTGATTGTAGGCATGCTCGCGGCGTGCCGGCCTTGATCACAAAGCACGTGCTCGCCACACTTTTTTATAAAAAGTTAATTGTTAGAAATTAAGATTTATGCGTAGAATAACTTATTTTTTTTTTTAAATTTAAGTAACATTTGTATTTTTTAAATATCTTAGTTCAGTAAATTTTGAAAAAAAAAAAAAAAAATAAATAAATAAAATAGAATTATTCGAATTAACATGCAGTATATCTAAAAATTAGACTCTCGAATTAACGTCGATTAACGTATATATATAAAATAATTAAGATGTTAATTGAATTAAATTCACTTACCGTTGTCAGGTCTATAACCCCATTGTACGGACATATTAGCAGCCGGTGATTAAATGTAACTCGGACAAAAGTTGACTCGATACTCTCTGTTCGCCGTGCGTTTGCTGACTAAAAGATGTGGCCGCTGCTGGCTTCTGCTGGTCGCACTAAGGTTTCGCTCCAGTCGCGTCGTGCTCAAGTTACCCGCGGGGCATGCTTTTATACCCCACCAGAACCCCGCCCCCCTTGTCCCTCCCCCACCCAACTACGAATGATTGTTTCCCCGACACCCGCAATTATATGGACAAGAAGAATTACACCGCTTAGCACCCATTACCTAGGTTTATAGTTCTCCAACTTTTGAATTGTTTGTCCAGAAATGACGTCACTACACGTCCCAGATGTGAATCGAAAGTGAACAAATTAACGCTTCTGACATCTAGTGAGCACGTCTGAACTATTCTGAATTAAAATAAATTTCAAAAAAGTTTCCAGGAACACATAACCATTAACCATGCAGAGACCCTACAGAGACCTCCGTGTCTTATGGCCAGAAATTTGACCAGCTTGGCCGAGCTTCACTGTAACTGAGAGTGGCGGCGCCACTGAATCGCAGCGGCACGGCCCGGTTCTCACTGGCTGCGTGGGCAATTTTAGCCAGCAAGAACCGGGCCGTGCCGAAAATTTAGCAGCTCCGCCACTCTCAGTTACAGTGAAGCTCTGATCAAATCCCTGGCCATAATTTTATATATAATATACTTAAAAATATACATAAAATTTGCAAGGTATTATATCAAATGAATTGAAGTCATATTTATATAATTATATGTATAAATTAATATTATATATATATATTATAATGAGCACGTACATTTAAATTTATCAATATTTTTATTAATATATAATACAATATATAATATATATATATATATATATATATATATATATATATATATATATATATATATATTTATATATATATAATAAATCCTTAATATAATTATTATAAATCACAATTCAAAACCAAATTAAATATATAGATTAATGCACTAATTAAAAATATAATAATGGAGTACCGACCTCAATTTTTTTTATTGCAGAAATGGATAGAGGGTGCAAAGTTATGCTACTTTGATTTTTTTCAGATTTTTTAGAGCCCGGCAACTATTTTTTAAAAATTATTGAAAGTGCAGAAAAAGTGCCGCCTCTCACAATAAAAGATTATAGGACCCAAAAGGGACATGGATTCGAACCCGACCTCGCCAAAACTTTTTAGCAATACTTCCCGGTTCCTTAAAAATCTGAAAAAAAATCAGAGTAACATAACTTTTCATCTTCTAACCATTTCTGCTATAAAAAATTTTGAGGTCGATACTCCATTAATGCATATATTAATTTTACTTTCATTTAATTATGTGACAGCTAGGGCGAATAAGAAAAGGGATTTAATTATCAAAGTAGATTGCAGCAGAAAGTCATCAATAAGAATTTAGTTTAGAGAAACTTTTTGTCTTTTAGCCAGAAATTTTACCATAAGTTTCAGAGCTCTATATACAATTGAGGTTTAGTGCCACCCACATGCTGCTCGGTCACACAATTAAATTCTGAAATTTTGGTCAAGCTTCTCTAACTCTAAGCTATAAGACATGGAAGTCTAGCTCTGACATGATATCACTGTATGTTGATTAATTAACAAGCTACCATTAATTCTCATTGTTGTTTTAAAGGCTATTTAATAAAAAAAAAAATATAATTTAACATACTTTACTGCAATACTGCAGTCATATAAAAATGGTAATATACATAATAATATATATAAATGAATAACCTGCTGTGACTTTTTTGATTTGGTAAGGCCTTGCTCTGGTTATTCCATTCCTTTTCTTTAAATAATAAGATTGGATCCGATACAAGTGTTTAACATAATATTACTATTTTTAACCAACCAAACCAAACTATTTTTAATAAATGCCTTTACCCATGTTGGAAATCAAAATTAAACTCTTACAGTTAGTGTAAAAATATAATCACACAGCAAATTAACAACACTTCTGAGTTAAAAATAATATAGTAAATTTTATATTCAATGATAAATGCATGGAAATATTTTTTAGTTAACATAATTAAAATTCTGAACAATTTAAAATTATAAAATTTGATTTAATAGCGTTTACATAATATCATCTCATTATACATCATTATGTCATTGTGTCTCATTCATTATGTCATGAAATATGCAAATTATAGAGTCAAAATAATTTCAATGAACTATCCATAGTTCATATAATATATTTTATTATATATATATTCTTAATTTTTTTGAAAGAATCGAATCTGTAGTCATCATCATTATCAATTAAAGGAATTAAGTGAATCAAAAAGTTGTTGAGAAAAAGCTAAAAAAATCTGCTATAAAACTGCATGGTTTGCCCGAACAGCAATATTTTTATTATTATTATTACTTTTTATTTCAGTAAAAAATTATTGCACGGTAACGTACAACACTCGAAATTGAACTCAATTTACTGATGTTTGACTTTGGATCTGTGGACTAAGAAGTCATTGCATGCCCATAAAGACAATACTCACAAACAGAACAGGTCAAACAGGAGTAACATCTGTACTGTCTTAAGGTGTGTGGCACATTATTTTACTTATTATTTAATTAGTCTGTAGTAAAATGCACAAATTAACTTTTAATTGGAATATTGTAAGCATGAAAAAAATTACAATATAAATTAACACTCCTTATAAATAACGCATTAATTATTTTAAACTGTATAGCAATGAATGTTGGACGACTGGTAAAAAATAACATCTTAATTATCTTTTCTTAATACTACTGTATATTGAGGGTAATTAAAATTCAGCTACTGTAGCAATACCCTGTCAAATCTGATTACAGTATTATATTTCTTAGTGATTATTTCACAATCAAGCACTTCCCCCACCAATGATTTTAGCATTAGATGCATGCATGGCAAGTAAGTAGGTAGACAAGTTGCGATGAAGGACTCAAGCCAACGTCTTTTTGCTCTTGACATGTTTGTCGCAGTGACGAGCCAGTGCAACGTGCAGCGTGTCCGCAGCAAAGTCCGCATCTTGCTTGGTGATGCACATGGGGGGTTTAATTCTCAGCACCTGCAATAAAAGTAATAAGATAATACTCTGTGAAATCTCAACGTTGAGTCATATTAAATATTGTATACTAGGAGAAATTTGAAAATCAAGTTATGCTTTCTTAAAAAAAAATATTTAAATACATGCTGAATTATTTTTCAGTAAAATAATGTGGTAGGTTATAGAAGCAAGTAACAAATTCAAAATGAATTCATCAATGCATTTTAATATTGTTGTAAAAAATACTGTACATGTCTGCTCTTATTAACCCCTTTTCTCACATAACATTAATATTGATCCAGTCTCACTCACATTGCCATGCAGTCCTCCCCTGCCAAGCAGCACTCCACGGTCCTTGCACTCCTCCCAGATCTCGAGGAAATGTGTGGACTGCAGGGGAGTTCGGGCCTCGTGGTCAGAGACAAGTTCCATGCCGATCATGAGCCCCTTGCCGCGTACGTCCCCCACCACCTGGGGGAACTGGTCCCGTAGTTTGGCCAGCCGAGAGAGAAGGTGAGTGCCCACCTTGAGGCTGTTGAGCTGTGTCCCCTCCTCTTCTATCACCTGAGTATCATTCACATATTGCACTTAATAATTGACTCGAGCCAGAGAGTAAGGATCTGTATTATTAATTTCTAGATTTTAAGAAAAAACATAATAAACAATACTTTAGAGGTGTCAAGAACTTAATTGATGAGCTTGTTGTATTTCTAAAGCCGGTATTACACGATACAATTTTTCTAATTATTGTATACAATTTTTCCTTGCAAGAAAATTTTATCTCCATTTGTTTGTATGGAGAGGAAATTTTCTTGCAAGGAAAAATTGTAGGTAAAATTGTATCGTGTAATACCGGCTTAATGAATCCCTGCATCACTTACATTAAGCACTGCTAGCCCAACTGCACAGGCAATTGGGTTGCCTCCATACGTGTTGAAGTGCAGGGCCTGGCCGAGAGACTCTGCGATGGTAGGCGTGGTTACAACAGCTGCCAGCGGGAAGCCATTGCCAATACCCTTGGCCATCGTCACTATGTCTGGCACCACATCATGTGATTCAAAGCCCCAGAACGTCTCGCCTGTCCGACCAAACCCAGTTTGGACCTGTGAGAAGTGAAGATTATGATAGAGTTTACAATGTAAAAGGAATTTCAGATACTGTGTAACCATAGGTGCTAAAAGCTAAGTGTATATATTGCATTAAATCTCAAGTCTTGAAGGCTACTAAAGCATAATTAAAAAAAAAATATATTTATATTAATTTATTAACAACAATTTTTCTGAAGGCATATCTAAATGTCACAAGATCTTGAAAAACGGAAACGAAATTATTAATAGTTTTATTGCTTACCTCATCTGATATGCAGACACCTCCATTTGCTCTGACAATCTCAAAAGCTCGCTTCAGGTAGCCCTTGGGGAACTGGACTGTTCCACCTACACCCTGGGGACACAATAATCATGAAGTAAAGGGGAGAGGGATTTTGATAAGTACAGTATAGAAATCTTCCATAACAATAGCAAAATGAATAATAAATAATAAAAATAAACAACAAACAATGGACTGTTGTTATTAAACTGATTAACAATTAAATCAACACTGTATTAAGGTGCTTTCACATAGTCCTGCTTTTGGTGTAGTGGTTAGTACACTTGGCTCTCGTCCGAGAGGTCCCCGGTTCAAATCCCGAATACGGCAGACTTTTCGCGACTTGGAATGGGTGTGACTGGCTACTAGATGAAAGAGTTGGTAGGAGGAAGGCAGCTTACGGCTGTCTATACTCCGCTGGGGTGATTAAGACCGCGGAATGTTGTGCAAACAACATACGTGCCCCGCTAAGAAACGGTACTTAACTGTCTGGCGTGCAGACTGGGTATTAGGAGCCCCAGAGAGCACTGTGAACAATGTTGAAAAACAAGTTCCGCCATTGGTAACCAAACCAACATATTCGAAAATCACTACGGAGTTCCGTAGCAATGCCGTAAGCCTTTCACATATTCTCGTTCGTCTGCGGCAGCTGCGGCGGAATATCATGTGAATGCCGTAGCAAAATCAAGATTAGTTTGATTTTGCTACGGCGTGCCTTAGAACGCCGCAGCAGCAGATCACGATCTCTATGGCGTAATCAACAACAATTGCTATGGTGTAGCTACGGAGCGTTTCCGTAGCGATTTTCGAATATGTGAAAGCAACTTTACATAAAGATGACCAACAGCGGGATAATCGTACCTGGATTGACTCAGCAAAGAAGGCAGCCACCTTGCCACGAGGCAGAGAGTACTTAAACACCTCTTCCAGCTGCCCGTAGTACATATCGCATGCCTTGCACTCGTCAGGTGCACATTGGCACGTACGAGTTGTCTGTACCGGTGAGTCCCTAAATATAACATGAGAGATTTGAGCTAGACACAAAAGTTATAATTAATTTATTATATTTCAAAAGTATTGGTATTTATTTTAATTATATGATTGTGTGCAGTGAGAAATATTGAAAATAATACTAACAATAAGAGTGAAATGTAATCATTTCGCTATAGTAGTTAAGTAAATGTGAATTAACTTACATTTTTCCAATCTATGCATGTAGGAAGAAAACTTGAAATTACATTCCCAAAAAAACAGTTTTATCAATGAAGAATTATTTACAATGGAATGAGTAAGAGTCTCACCTGCAGCGTGAGCCTCCCCATATGCCTTGGTACACATCAGGATTCATTGTCTGAACACACACAGAACAAGCGGGCAGGTTAGTGCAAAAAGGTTAGTGGGTTTTTAAAGTTAATAAATGACAATGCAATATCATTATGACCAAATATGGAGTATCGACCTCAAATTTTTTAATTGCAAAAATGGATAGAGGGTACAAAGTTATGCTACCCTGATTTTTTTCAGATTTTTTTGAGACCGGGAACTATTTTTAAAATATTATTGAAAATCCTTTTTGTGACGTCACGAGGTGGCAAGTGCTATCTTTTTCTTAAGGAGCGGCGTCTCGTGACGTCACGAAAAGAACTTTTAATAATTTTTTAAAAATAGTACCCGGTCTAAAAAAAAATCTGAAAAAAATCAGGGTAGCATAACTTTGCACGCTCTATCCATTTCTGCAATAAAAAAAAAAAATTGAGGTCAATACTCCATTACCAAAACTACATACAGTACATAAAAATGTATTCTAAATAACTCTAGGTGCAGAGGGGAAAAATTGAAACTGGAAAAACTAAAGTATTATATTACAGGTGTTGTCAGCTATAAAACCACTCAGAATTCTGTTGTGAACAACAATTTTGTACAATTTTGGACAGACTCACGTGGTGTATTCCGTGTCCGAGAGGTACATTGTAGCGCCAGGTGGAGAGTGCAGTAACACCCATCACATACGGGTTCATACCGTGGTAGGCATTACGTAGAGAGATAACATCAAAGTTACGAGTGTAGGCTCGCGACATCAGCATTGCAAGGTCATTGGCCTCCGAGCCACTGTTCACAAAGTACACAACCTGCAACATTATAAGTTAATGGTAATACTCTATCTTTTAATGCAATGCAAATGAAAATAACAACATGCAGGACATTTAATTATATTACAAGATTTTACCATGCTATTTTGTATTTTATTTGTTGCTGGATGATATAAGTTTACCAGTTTGCCACTAATGTTAAGTAAAGTTTATTTGTTGAAGTATTTGTACTGTACCTTAAGTTCTCCGGGCAGCTTGGAGGTGAGAGCCTCTGCGTACTCGTGTAGTTTGGGGTGCATGTAAATGTTGGTGGTGTGCCACAGACTCTGCATTTGCTCCATCGCTGCAGCATTAACTTTCCTGTTAACACAATTATTGTTCATTAAAGTGTGACACGATGGATCTACGAATAACATTTATTTGAAGAATTGTTATTACAATTATGAATTAAGGAAGGAATATTGGCGTCATAAAGTTAGTGCGCCCCCTAGTAGTAACTGCTGGAACTACGTGCGTCTGGCGAGGATTGCTGTATATGATTAACATTGTAAAATCATGTAAATGCTCTATCAGTAGCCACAGCATAATTTTATAGAAATCACAACACCATAATTAGTAGTTGTCAAACACTTTCGGACAAATATAAAAAAATATTTCAACTTCGTAAGTAATTTCTTTCGTATATATTTGATAATTTTTGTGATTCTCCCCATGCTATAGGTATTGACGTATATTCGATGCAAAGAGCAAAATTTGCAGACGTCAGCGCCATCTCTTGGTCCTTTATGTCCTCTATACAGGAACACAGAGGAATGAGAATTAGTTTTCTTTACTGTATATTGATTAATTAATAACCCAAATAAAAAAAGTACCTATTACAGTATACATTTTGTTAAATATTAATACAAATTTCTCTTTTACCCCTAATTATCTTTTGAGAATACTACATACTCAAAACTTAATAATTTTCTAAACTACAAGAATGAAATATTTTTGACAAATTTTAAATTACTTATAGGACAGGAAAAGCTTCAGCTTTTACATTTTCATCGCTTTATAAATAATGTCAAACTTAATTATTAGTGCACCCCAAAAAAGTCACCACCTTTTACGAGAACTCCAGGAGTTACTGGTAACACTCAAAAGAGCGCCAAGCAGTTTCCCTCCTTTAATAATAATTATAATTTCAAATATTTCTGAGTAGAGGATATTTTCTCA
The DNA here is from genome assembly GCA_949825025.1 of Siphlonurus alternatus. NCBI lineage: Eukaryota > Metazoa > Arthropoda > Insecta > Ephemeroptera > Siphlonuridae > Siphlonurus > Siphlonurus alternatus. The sequence continues at coordinate 26,533,180 of OX463781.1, read as the reverse complement.
CGGGTGACAGTGGCCAACGCTGACTGTGACAATGCCTCCAAACATGTCGAGGTAACGCTTGCCAGTGTGGTCGAACAGCCATTGCATGTGTCCCTCGTGCAGCAGCAGAGGCTTCTTGTAGTAGGATAGAATGCACGGAACAATGTTCTGCTTCTTGATGGCTTGAACCTTGGTGTAGTCTGGGCCCTGGCAAACATAAAAAATGTAAGGGACAGTTAATTGAAGATTATCATACGATTCATACGAATATTGTAATTATATAATATAAATATATATTATATATAATTTGAAGGTAAACATTTTACATTTTCTGATTACTAATTAAGGTGCCTCTAACGAATGTAAACAAAAGATATAGGCCTAGATAAAATTTTCATGTTATCAAATATGATAAAAACAGAAAAACAATATATCATTTTAGCCTGATAACTTGATAAGCTTTTTTTTTTTCTCAAATTTAATCTGCATGATCTGTGATATTTGTTGCCATTTTATTGAACACTGCTTGCTCTGTATTAACAGGCATAGTATATATTTTACATATATTATTTATGTCAAGGTTCGGCAATTCGGAAACCTTAGTGAAAAACGTGCCTAAAATTTACAAACTGATTATCTGCAGGTTATTAACCTCGTCAATGATAAACAGCTAGAGGGGACCAAAGGTCAAACTTGCACGTGTCTCGTCACTACATATAAAGAAATTTGACTACTTTTTTACCTTGTAAGGCTTAGGCACATGGTCACATGGAGGCATCTGTGGCGAGCTCATACATCGTATTTGTCCACGATTCGAGGCCGCTTTGGCCAAGCAACGATTCTGAAGACCTGCAAAACGAGAAATGGCCTTGGCATTTTAAAATCCTGATTTTCAATTAATGTCATGATGTCAGTTTTAGATTTTACATTTAAATGCAAGGAGAACTCACCTGATATTGATCTGAGCATTGTAAAAAACTTTATTATACAAATTTATAGGTAAAAAGCTTTAAAAACTATGTGCAGCACTTGAGAAAGCGTCGTCTCGTAAACAATCAGCTGTACCATCTGCTCAGAGTAGCCAACATAAAAATGTAAAAAAAAACAACTAAAAATAAAAGTTAAAAAAATTAATTAATACTTAAAAAATGAAATTAACACATGTGTTACTAATGAAATTAGATACTTTGTTGTAGTAACAATTAATAATGTAAATACAGAGATTACAGAGGATATGAAAATCAATGGTAAAAAAAATAATTAAAATCGCCTGTAAGGTATGCAACTTATCCTACATAAAGTCTGGAAATAAAAGCTTTATTAATTAAAATATAATTAATACACATGCATGCCCCCAAAATTATTTTAAATTTAAATACATATTTGTATATATATTTAACTACGATTATTTAATTATTTATTATTTACTATTTACAATGTATAATAATTTTAATTTGTCGTACCTCGCGGAGTCACGGCGTGCCCAGAATACGTTTTTTTTTTTCAGTAAACATTAAATTATTTTTGTACCATTTTGCTATATAGTTCAGTAATCAACATAATAATTATGGTCTTACTATCAATATAATTTTTTTTCCTAAAATAAATTTAATTGACAATTTTAATTATTGTTTTTAATGTGTTTATTCCAGAAAACATATAATTAATGACACGTACTTTACATAGATTATTACAATAATTAAACCCCAAGAGTTTGGAAAACTCATAAACGGGGAACGTCAGTTTTTAAATAATTCAAGGCAAGATGGCAAAGATATGACAAAAAAAAATTGTTGTACAGAAGAATAGTTTTTGAATATTAGCAACTTGTGACAATAGACATATACCGTTCGTAAACCCTGCTCGGTGTACACTTTCTACACCCAATCGACCTTATATTCCATGTACATAAGGTCGATTGGGTGTAGAAAGTGTATATTATACCGAGCAGGGTTTACGAACAGGCCTATATAGAATTCTGGTTTTCATACAATAGACATATAGAATTCAGGTTTTCACACACACACACACATATATTATATATAATATATATATATATATATATATATATATATATATATATATATATATATATATACATATATATATATTATATATATATATATATATATATATATATATATATATATATATATATATATATATATATATATATATATTATAGGGCGTATAAATTCCCGCGTATTGATCATTCACGATATTTAATTATAAATTATATACTTATACAAAATTAAAGTTCTAATACGATAATTTCTTAATTGTTGTACTGAGAGAGCCTATACAGAAGATGAAGTAAAATGGTTGAAATATATGTCAACGTGTTCAAATTGGTCAAATATAAATGTATACTATAATATATAAATATATACTGTGAATCAGAATACACTAATAATGACTAATTTATTTGTAGCTGATGGGGCTTTGTATATAGTGTGATTAATTTAGTCTGACATAGCAAACAAGATAATTTTAGTCTTTGGTTTATCTGAGAGACCATGCAATTTTTATCTCATTCTTCCAACTCCATACTGCAGACAAGTGAGTGAAGTACAACAGAGAGGTACGTCGCGGGCAATTAAGTGTATGGGCAGCCTGAAAACATGCCGTACATCATAGTCAAGTGCGAGTCAGACAAGCTGGTACGTTTGAAAGATCTGCCTTACTTTGCATTATGGTTGATTTACAATTTTAGAAGTAAATGTAATATTAATATGCATAATCAAAGTTTTCAAGGTGAAAATATTTTAAATCTCACTCCAAACCAACATTTTACATTTGCCTTGTTTATATCTCAATTCGTATCTTGAAATTAATAGTATATTTTTTAAATTTCTAATAATGTGTCTTATGATTTATGACATGACATGTATAATTAATTTTTGTTTTATGTTTCACCAATTGCTCAATAAATATATAAATAAAACTTCTAATATTTTATACGTGACATGAAAAATAACTATAATAATTAAATATGACAATTTTTAGTTTTTACAAAATTCAAGCAAATTTTTCTTCTCATATTTTTTTGTAATGTTTTCACATATAATATATGATTAATATGTTATTGTAATGTACTGTATACTGTCCAGTACCTACCGTGTCCATGTCGGTAAAAGCCGGTATTAAGCCTGTATTACACCATACAATTTTGTATACAATTTTTCCTTGCAAGAAAATTTCATCTCCACACAAACAAATGGAGCTGAAGTTTTCTTGTAAGGAAAAATTGTATGCAATAGTTATAAAAATTGTATCGTGTAATACCGGCTTTACACGATACAATTTTTATAACTATTGCATACAATTTTTCCTTACAAGAAAACTTCAGCTCCATTTGTGTTTGTGTGGAGATGAAATTTTCTTGCAAGGAAAAATTGTATACAAAATTGTATGGTGTAATACAGGCTTAACCGTACTAGTTATATGATATATCTTCTTTTGCAATTAGGAAAGTACAATAACACCAACCAATATATGTATTATATATTGTAGTGTTATAGCCGGCCCCAGTGACCACATGGACATCCCGGGGACCTTGCGAACATCCCCGTAAGATCCCCCAACATCCCTGAACGTTTTACGTGCTAGTTTTCAAAACCCTTTAACTTTAAACATGTTTTCCGTGTCCTAAAAAAGGTTTTAGCTACACTTCGAAAACAAATTTCTACGTTTTTTAATATTTTTATGAAAGTCTCTCAGAACATCCCCTGGGGATGCAACACGGCTGTCCCTTGAACATCCCCGGGGGACTTTGAAAGGACCCTTTAGTCAATGTTTTCATTAAAATCATAATATGTCCTGTTCATTATTATGTACTGATTTTAAAAATATACAAATTTAGTTAATATTATTTAAAATATTATATGAAAATATTAATATTTAAAATAATACGTGAAATTTTACTTAATATTAAATTGCGTAATTTGCACCGAAAATTATTTTTTTTTTAATAAAATATCCTCGTAGAAAAAAATATATATGAAAAATAAACAAGGTCCCATCAAAGTCCCCCGGGGATTTTAGAGGGACGCTTGAACGTCCCACAAGTGTCCTCGGAGGGACCTTTAAAAAATTCTAAAAAATTAAAAATATATTTTTTTAATGTCGAAGTCTGTTAACAATTAGAGATGCATTTGAGCGTTGCAATTTATAATTAATTAATGTATAAACATGTTTTTATTAGAATTACAAAATTTTATTTTAATTTATGTTTAAAAAATTTAAATCTCAATATATTTAATGTTGTATTAAATAATAACAATCTCCCAATGTACCAGTTTGCTTAAAAAAATAAAAAATCGCAACTTCGCTCGTATTATTAAAATATTATACAACACCCAAAACTTTACAATTTATATATACCTAACTAAACCACACGTTAGTAACGAAGAGCAATATCCAAGTTGTCTACGACGTCGTCTATCAACCAAAAGGTCCGAGTTCGATTCCCGACGGAATCAATTTTTTTATTTGGTAATCTTGTAGTCCTCATTCTAAAAGACCCTAAACTTCTTTAATATAAATTTTAAGATGAATTAATATATAATTGGCAAGTGAAAATTAGGGAACATCCCCGAGGGATGTCCACAGGACGTCCGCAGGGACGTCCTTTTTTGATGGACATGGGGGATGTCCTTGGGGATGTCCAACGGGGACCTTAGAGGGATGTCCCCGGGGCGTCCCGGGGACGTCCATGTGGTCTAGTTTGTTATTGTTTTCTTTCTATATTGAAAAAATATAAATATAAAAAAATATTAAGTTATAAAATGGTATAATTTTGCTCATATTAAGCCGGTACAAGATACAATTTTTCTGTTAATAGTGTTAATTGATTATTCTAATTCATTATTGTATACAATTTTTCCTTACAAGAAAATTTAATCTCCATTTGTTTGTATTGAGAGGAAATTTTCTTGCAAAAAAAATTTGTATACAATAATCAGAAAAATTGTATCGTGTAATACCGGCTTTAGCAACGCGCCTTCATGCTTGTTTATTTTTTCAGTGTCCCTTAAATTTCTTTATATTACTGGAACTTGCATGGTTTCTGTATAAACCATATTGATCTTATTGATAATAATTATTAGTTATATTTTTCAATATTTTATGCAATTTGTAAAAAGAAAATATGATTTAAAACTAATATAATATGTATCGAGAAGCTTATACAGTATAGCATAATATATATTATTGACTTTGATATGTATATACTTACTAACATACTAACTTTGACGCTAACAAAATATATTTTATAATATATTATATGCTACCAACAAAAGTTAAAAAATAAATAAAAATAAAAATCTACTGTGAGTTTTAAATTAGTGGACCCCCTGACAACACTAAACGTATTTAGTTGAGGAGGTGTGACCAAGGCAAGCGAAGACGCAATCTTCAGATGTAAGGAATGCCGTTTTGACCGTGATGCTAATTGACAATAAATTTAGAAGTTGCTAAATTTAGAGTTGCTGGTTGTATGAAACCTGTCTTTTTTAGTGTGAGACCTTGAACGCTACCGTGAAGCTAATATAGAGTATAATATATGGTTGGAATTGTAAATGAGTTGCAATGTTACAAAATCTTATCATAATATTAATTCAAAATGTTTGGATGCTTTTAATGTTATTATAATGGCATAATACAATAACTACACTGTAATTAATAAGTATATATATTATATTATAGTCTTCATAATAATACTTATTAATTACATAATAAGTAATAATAGTAATAATAATTACTATTATTTTGTTTTAATTAATTGCATTTTTCTGTTTAAGATAAATATTATTTTGAAGCATAAAAATATTAGAACTGGAACGATAAGCCCCAACAATCCCCCTGCTACATTTACTTTAAGTTATAAGTTATCTAATGTCCAAATAATATTATCATTTGATTTCAGGCCACAGGAAAAACGTTGTTTGGTGACACATCCACTGAACAACAAATTGTAACCTATGTGAAAATCATGAGTGGTGGCAACGTTCAAGACACCATGCAGTAAGTGTTTGTAATTATAGTTAGAATTAAAAGTAAAATTTAATTTAATTCATATTTTGTTACTAAAAATCGTACTTGCAGCGGAGATTGCAGAGAAAAAAATTATCTATATGAATTCGCAACATAATAGTAAATTATGAATGTAATTTTTCTTGATTTAAAATAATTTGAATACAAAAATTTTATAATATATTATCAATGTTTTGCTTAATTTTTCCTGCAATAATTTGGATCTCAAGCAGCCCTGGTAATAATTCTCCACAGGAACATTGGAGAATTGTTAATTAAGGATGACTCTACATTTAATGACTCCTGCCTAAGGTCGTGTACGTGTGCAGGACGGTACAGGGCTTCTACTCGATTGATCGGCCGGCCTGCTGGATGCTGAACACCCTGGAGAACGTGGGCTACAAGACGCGCTCCCCACCCACCCTGGACGGCAGGTTCTACGTCTGGGTCACCTACAAGGAGACGTGACGTTCAGGGGGATGTTAATGTATCATGTGTCGTGGAATTTAAGTTTAATTTATGTAATGTAATATTTAATAATGAATAAAAATTATATTATAAAAACTCAAATTTATATTAAACAAATAATGTACTTTGGACTTTAAGACAATCACAGAGCAAACGTTCTTTTTTCAAGTAAATCTTGCTGTTGCGATCAATAATAATTTTTTTCATATTTTTACTGATGACTTCATTTTAATCTTAGGTAATTTTTCATTATAAAATCAAAATATTTTTACTACCTAAGTTTTAAGATATATTCATTCATTCATATTAAGTATATTACATTAATTTGAAAACACGGTCGTAGAAATCATGGAAGAAACTTTTTGTCAATTTAATTGTTAGTTAATTTTATTGAATTTCCCAGTGCATAATCCATTTTCATTTTATTTATTGTATAAATTATATACTCTCAACTAACATATTTTTTTTTCTGCGGAGTGCAAATGCATTTATTTTATTTAGGCACTATCGTCATGATTTTAAATAAGAATAATTAATATTATATTTTAATTTCAACTTAATATCTATATGATAAGAGTAAAATAAAAATAACAAATTAAGACCTTAAGAAATATCCAAAAACTGAGATCTTCTAGGAAGCTTTAATTAATTTTGAATATTAATAACTGCTTGTTATAATAGAATATAGATCATGCTTAAATAGGTAATAGAAGAGGGTTGGCTATATAGATGAATGGTTTACAAGTGACAACACGTCACTATTTTGCCACATCTCGCTGTTCAAGTTAAGCCATAATTAAAGATAAGAGAGCAATAATGTGGAGTTTCTGTGATAAGAGTGTTATCTGCAGCTCCAAAGCGACAGCTGGATCAATGTTCCGACATTCCCAGTCGCCGCCATGCCGTACATCATCGTCAAGTGTGCCATCAAGGAGCTGGTGAGAGAATTAACAGAAACCATGCAACACGAAATTAATGAATAGCTTCAATTTGTAGAAATTTGTACTCAAATGAATGTTCAATGCATTGGTATTATAAATTATGTTAGTGTATGTAGTATTTAATATTTATGGGGGTCATAGTAAGAATTATTTGATATGAAGTCATCATACATATATATATATATATATATATATATATATATATATATATAACTTTGTATGAAGATTCTAAATTGAATTAAATTAAATTATTCTTTATTATAGCTTGCGCTAATTAAACATTGGTGAAAAAAAAAAACTTACATATATTATATTTATACAATTTTGACATAAGTTAAACATCCTTGGCATTTATATTTGACATATTAGATATTATATATGGTTATGTGCCAATAAAATTTAAAAAAAAAACTATTGCTCACCTTACAGATAGCAGGTAAGAAGTTTATACAGCACATACAAATAATATTTATATTAATTGACGTAATGGAATCCCATGATAATTTTATTCACAGTGGACAACCTGCATGAAATTTTTATATTGCATTTTTGGATATAGAGACACTTCAAATTATAATATATATCGTCAACTTTTCAGATTTTTTTAACAATAATTACACTTTAAAATTATTTTGCAAAACGCTGTGACGTCATATTCATGCAAATATTTATCACACACAAGCATAGAGAAAGACATTGCATCAATTCATGTCTATGACGTCGCGACGTCTTTTCCCTCGATTTTGAGCGGAAAGTTAAAAATAGTTTTAAAAAAATGACTAGTACTGTACATAACTCGAGGTCCTCCATATATATGCAATAAAATTTTTCATGCAGGTTGTCTATTGTATTTAGTAAAAGATTGTTTTAAGGAAAAAAATCACATGGGAATCAAATCTGTTTGCATTTAGCACACAACAAAACGAGATCGTTAAATGAGCAAAGCACAATCACGAAGGTTTGGTGAAATTTGTTTTTCATATAAAATTTACAAAATGTGATGCGTCCATCATACAGTCTGCCTACAAAGCTACAGACACGTGATGTGATAAGATTTATTTGTCATTGCAATTGCCCGTGATTGTCACAGTGAGTGAAGTTGTGAAGTTTTGGTTGGCAGGACACGGGCAGCACCTACTTCGGGGACAAGACGACGGAGGCAGAGATCGTGCAGAGCCTGGGGCGTACCTGGTACTCCTCCACGTGAGTATCATGCAACAAACTGGACCGAGAGACTTGCTTTGAGCATGATTTTGAGGTTCAAATGATTAATTACAGGAGATGGAAATTATATTCTGACTGTACTTCGACGATTAAATGACAGTCGAATTCTTTAATAAAAAGAATTTTTCAAACGATAATATTTTATTGTTGTTAATTCTCTTACATAGAATTTTGCATCGCATATAAGTAGAATATTGTATGAATATAGTATGCTAGAAAAATGACAGGAATATTTTTTACAATCATTTTTAAGGTATGCATGTTGTAATTTAAAAACGTAACATTCATAAATGTGTCTATCACTACATGTTTCAGGTCGGGGTACTACGTGGTCCACGAGCCCGTGTGCTGGGTGCTGAACAAGCTGGAGGAGCGTGGCTACCTCGCCTCGCAGCCCATGATGAGTAACGACCACCTGCTGTGGGTCCTGCACAAATCCAGGCAGTCCTATTTCCAGCAATGATCATGCAGCTGGCCATCCGGCCTCTCGAATTACGTGCAATTATAATTCTTTGAGACTCTCTTGCATGGAAAAATTCTGTGTAATTATTAGCTTTCTGTAAGATCTTCTTTTTATTAAATTTAATTTTTTATCATCCTTTATTATGTTTGTATTGTTCTGTATAACTGAATGTATTCAATATTTTACATAAATATATATATTATTTAACTATAAATTATTATTTATAAAAAACAATTTTACTTGGTTTGTTCTTTTTATAAAATAGATCGTTTTGCTGATTTTTAAACGATTCTAGCAACGTGCAGAGAAAAAAAAAATGCAAACCATTGTTAATATTTCAATTATAAGTACATGTTTCCACCATTTGCCCATATTATATTGTATATTATGTGAGGTTAACATGTTAATTTGAGCTTTATTGAATTATGTAGCTATATAGTTGTTTCTCAAATAACAAAAACTGGCCGAGAAAATTGACTAAATTTGACATGCTTGCATGTTTTATAGACATTATTGGCAACTATTGAGAACTAATTTAACAAGTACTATTTGGTGAAATATGCAATACCATTAATGTTTTCCACAAGCCTGTTCGGTTCTTTTAAAGGTTAATACTTAATTCACAATACATTCATTGTATGAAAATAAAGCATTTAAAAAATATTTAATAACTAAATATCAATATCCCATTATTTTTATATCATCAAATTAATAGTTAATTTATCCTTTATTTTTAGGTTTAAAAATATTTTAAGAGTCACCATCGAAAAATAACGAACAATTGCCGTCCATAAATTTTAATCCTTATAAAAATACAAAAATCATGTTAAAATATATCATAATTATTTAATTAACCTTTCTTTTACTTTGATATTCCATTAATAGACTATAATATTTCTACTTTTAATATATGGCTATATATTATAATTATGATAAAAATTGTATTAAATAATTTTAAAGAGTAATTTTAATGTTGGCTGTTTTTCACATGTATGTGTTATCAATAAAATATTTATGTCACTATTAATATTATCTCAACCCACTTCCTGTATCAGGAGATAACCTCCAAGCAAACACTTCGTATCACATTGCTCATTATACCTCTTTCTTATGTCAGTACTGCATGTTCTTACACAACGTTTAACGCTAGCACAATTTTTATAAGTTAAGCAATGCCTTTCGTGTTTGTCAGTTGTGAGGCGAAATATTTAGTAAGTATATATTTTTTTATGTTATTTTAATATCATGTTAAATCATAATTAAAAAGTAACTAAATAAAATAAAAAAACTGAATTCTTACATTCAACCATAAGTTAATTATATTTTATATTACAGTGTCACGCAATTGCATGACACAACATAAATATTATAGAGTAACTGAAAATGGATAGAAAAACTATCTTTGATTAATATTATGTAATTATGTACAGTCACTGTCAAAATTAGTGGGACGATAGGATATACGCACTGCATCAATAGCTCTATTCCAATATTTTCAACTAGTTCTATGTACAGAATATTTATATAAAAATAATGGTAATCTCATTTCAATAAAAATAGTAACCAGATTTATAATATTACTGTTTCAAATTGTATTTTTTTTAATTAGCTGGATACTTTTCAGGGAGGTGGAAAAACGTATTATGACACTGAAGATCCTGAAGTTGTTAAACTAGTGGGGAAAATCAAAGAAAGGTAAATATTGACATGATTTTTTTTATTTGTTGGAATTTTTTAGCGCATTGTTGTCAAAAGAATTTAGTTTTCATTTTAATGTATTGATTCTCGAGCATATTCCATCTGCTGGAGTCTAGCGGATGGAATGGCTGAAATAATTACGTTTCAACCTGCCAGGTACTTTTTGGCCCACTGGTAATCCCCATACATATATGAGGTGTACAGGTGTATGGTATTATAGACAGCGTCTTAGAAGTCTGAACTACGACCAATCAGTATATTTATATATACATATATAGGAATATAGGCCCCTTACCTGGCAGGCTGAAATGTCCCTATACTCTCGCGGATGGAACTTGCTCGCCGCTATCTGCAAGTCATGGGTCTAATGTTACGTACCCACCTTGGCCAAAGCGAGGAGGCGAAAATGGTGTTGGACTCATCATCTTTTGATATTACTGATAAACAAAATTATTTAAATTGACCTTGCCCTTTAATTAAATGTAGTAACAATGCAACCTCTTTTTGTGCTCAGTGACGGCCTCAACGTGACCACAATGTCGCCGTGTCTGGTGCTGAACGTGCTGGAGAAGCTGGGCTACACGTTGTGCCACCGCCCGTTATCGAACATCAAAGTGGTCGCTCTGCCTGATAAGATATTGTGGATGATGCACAAATAACTGCAAACAATGAAATTGTAATGCACAGTGTGTCTTCTATATGAGTTCACACCAAGATTACTCTACATATGTAGAGGGACCTTGAGTTCACACTATCCATATAAATATCATCATGACGTGACATTTTAAAAAAAAAAAAATTATCACTAGAAGTATTAATTTGAATTGAAAGATTTTATAATAAGACAAGGGTAATCCATAATAACAGAAAGACAGGCGGGACACTTTAATAACGCGCAATAGAGACAATCAGTCTATTATTGGCGTTTTATATATGTAACTTAAGATTCCATATGAAAAAGTGCGTGATTGTATTACTCTGAATTGTATATATAAAAATAAAAAAATCTGACAATTGATATGCAAAATTGGAAAAAAATATTCAATCGTCACCGTTCTAGTTAGAACGGAGTATCGACCTCAATTTTTTTTATTACAGAAATGTATAGAGGGTGCAAAGTTATGCCACCCTGATTTTTTTCAGATTTTTTAGAGTCCGGGAAGTATTTTTAAAAAATTATTGAAAGTTCTTTTTGTGACGTCACGAGACGCCGCTCCTTAAGAAAAAGATAGGACTTGCCGCCGCGTGACGTCACAAAAAGAACTTTCAATAATTTTTTAAAAATACTTCCTGGGCTCTAAAAAATCTGAAAAAAATCAGGGTAGCATTACTTTTTACCCTCTTTCCATATCTGCAATAAAAAAAAAATGAGGTCGATACTCCACTGCCAACAATTATATTATATTTATACTTGTATTATATATACTTGTCTTGATGTCAAAGCTCCATTACTATTTGCGATGAAAAAATTCACATTATCGGCTTCAAATATTTACAAACTTGCAGAAAAAAAAACAAAGAAACAAACACTTTACCTGTGACGCACGGCAGAAAACATTAAATACATAACGTGATCAAATGTTTACTGCGGATGGCCTCTGCGTTTTTTTTTTCTCTTTTTAACATCACTGCTATATGACATAATAGGCCTGTTCGTAAACCCTGCTCGGTGTACACTTTCCACACCCAATCGACCTTATATCGCATGTACACAAGGTCGATTGGGTGCAGAAAGTGTACACCGAGCATGCAGGGTTTACGAACAGGCCTATTATAGTCATAATATATGACTATATTATGTGCTGGAGCGGCAGAGCCAAGAGATTTAAAAATAAATTCGGAGAATTCATTGTAGTCTATATAGTTAGTGCTGTCTTGCTGAGCTGCAAAAATTTAAGTATTAACTTAGCATTAGCAATTAGCATTAACTTGTTTGATACCCTGCATGTCTCTATTATAATATATGTTTAAGAGACTTTACAATTAAATTAAAAATCAACTTAAAAAAAAACACCTTCTGATATGATGTTGCAGAGGCGTTTAAAAACAGATACAAAAATGAAAAAGTTTGCATATTTTATATTTCAAACTAAATAATCCTATAAACCAAATTGTGCAAGAGTTGTGTATGAGTGATAGAATGCAATGTATATACAAAGATATTGTCCACAGATGAATTCTTAATTAGTTTTTTTTTAATTATTTAAATGATTCGCATTCTGATGGTAATTTATTGATAAAAAAATTAAAAATTATTAGTAAAACAATGGATTTTCTGTTTTAATGCAAAGTGTTTTTTTTTTTTTTTTTTCTTTCTGTACAGACCAAAGGAGAGATTATATATATATTTTTTTTCTTTTTTACAAGGATACACCCCTAAGAGCTTACAGCTCGCGTCGGGGTACTGGGTAGGGATAAGGTAGGGAACGGATAGTGGCCACGGCCTGCATGCTTACGCGTCCCAGCATTCGCTGAGGTGAGACTGAGGGAACCGTGGAAAACCTCAGTCAGGACGGACACCTCTACTTTTTCTCAAATAATGGACCAAAGCGATGTCCAAAGCCTGGGGAACCACACACAAGTGCGTCACTGCACTGGGTGGAAAGCGAGACGAATTTACCCCAGGGAGGGAGCAGCGTATTTTTTACTTGAAACGGTCACCTATCCAAGTACTAACCACGCTTGACGTAGCCTGACTTCGGTGATCTAACGAGAACCGGTCAATGCACTGCGCCACGCTCGAGCTCGATATTATGCTAAGAACTAGATATCATATATTTTTTTTTTTTTTTTTTTTACAAGGATACACCCCTAAGAGCTTACAGCTCGCGGCGGGGTAATGGGTAGGGATAAGGTAGGGAACGGATGCCACGGCCTGTTACGCGTCCCAGCATTTGCTGAGGTGAGACTGAGGGAACCGTGGAAAACCTCAGTCAGGACGGACACCTCTACTTTTTCTCAATGGACCAAAGCGATGTCCAAAGCCTGGGGAACCACACACAAATGCATCACTGCACTGGGTGGAAAGCGAGACGAATTTACCCCAGGGAGGGAGCAGCGTATTTTTACTTGAAACGGTCACCCATCCAAGTACTAACCACGCTCGACGTAGCCTGACTTCGGTGATCTAACGAGAACCGGTCAATGCACTGCGCCACGCTCGACCTCATTATATCATTTAACATATTATAATATATATCAGCATGATATTATTATATACTGTACATGATGCTGATGTTAATTGATATCGAAAGGATTCTTTGTCCAAGGTGCAAGGCACATCGTTTAAAATTTCGCGCAAACGCCGCAAACAAAAATAACAAATCCAGATTCCAGCTGCTCCATGGACACGCCCCCCACGCTTCCCATGTTAACGTCTCGTGAACTTCATCCTGCAAGTTATTTATGTTCTTAGAAGAAACGAACTATTTAAAAACGGTGGAGAGAACTATTAGTTCCTATGCCTTACGTAATTGTTGTGTGTGAAGCAAAATTGCTGGTAAGTAATTAATCTTTGCCTAAAGAAAATGTTGCAGTGGTCTCCCGCTAAAGAATTGTTTTGGTAACCAGTGCTGCCAACTAAACTGAATATTTCTAATTTAGTAAAATTTCTAGTAGAGTTTGAAGATGATTCAAGAACAGGAAATCAAATATTTATAATAATAGAAAAATTTAATAAAATATTAGATAAATGCTTATAATTTCTAAATTTTTCAATGAAAAACATTTTATAATTATTATAAAAGAACTTTAAGATTTAGTAAAATGAATAAGTTTTATTTTTTTTCATGAAATTTGACTGACAAATTTCTTTTGATGCACAATGAATTATTGGACTTTCTAAAATTCTAAAATATTACTTTAAATTATCTACATTGTAGCTTACGCCATTAAATATGTGAATATTTTGTAAACAATAATAATAAAAAATTGCATTGTAAACATCTTAACATATTGTGCACCATATATATTTTGATTTTTTTATAATTTTTTACATATTTTTTATAATATATATATATATATATATATATATATATATATATATATATATATATATATATATATATATATATATATATATATATACATCTTTTGTTCCTATAGATAAATATATTTAATGAAAACAATTTAACAATTAAAAAATTAAGGTACAAAACTTAATTTGTACTGCTGACCTGGCTGGAATGTTACTTTTGCCATCCTGCAAATGCATTATAAATCACACGAAATCTCTGTGTGGTGCATGTGCAGGGTATCGGACCCACTTGCTACGGCGATGAGTTCACCAAGCTGGACATCGTCAAGGTACTTGGCGGCGCTCGCAGAAGTGGCTGGCAACAAAGGTAACTTGTCTGCTCCAACAATGAGAAACTAAATTATTAGAAGAAAAAGACAATTGATGTTGACTTCTTTTAAATAAGCTCCTCAGAATTATTCTTTCCATGTCACTTTCACTTTTTTAATGTTGATTACCGCTCACCTGTTTTATAAAACATAAAATTTGTTATTTTCAGGCCTGGTTTCTATGTGACTGACCGCCCGCCGTGCTGGGTACTGAACCGTCTCGAGGACCTGGGCTACTCTGCGATGGGTACGATGCAACACGTGGCAGGTGACATCATATGGACAACACACAAGAACAAGCCACCCTTCCAGCCTCAGCCTCACTTTGGACCACATTTACAACCATTCTTCGGTCCTCCACCCCTCCTAGAGCAGCCTTGCAGCCCCCAGCAGGAGCAGTCACGTTCTGGGAGGTCTAGTCCCTCTCCCAGACCATCGCGACCTGCACCCTACTAATTTCATTGTTTGTGAATGGACAACTAAAATTAGTTTTTTTTATTACATAAATAAGTAGAGCATACAAATTATCTGACATTTCGATATTTTTTTTTATAAGTCAGGGGACTATTTTTTTATATACTTTTCACGCGACGTCATGTATGTTGCTTCTTAATAATCTTATTATATACTGTAGTGTTTCGTAAAAAAAGTGACACCTTAATAAGTTTTCAATTATTCATTTAAAAAATATAGTTCCAAACCTCTAAAATGTTATTGAAAAAAGTAAAACTTTTCCTTCATTGTTTATGTATTTATGACAGTAAACTATAATTTCATGTAATTGCTCGTTGTAATGATGACTACAAGTGTAGTTTTGGTTGAAAACTCGTAGTGAAAGTAACGTTACTGCCTTCTTTATTATTTTAGTTTTTTTTTTACAAATTTGTACCAAATATTATAATTTTAGTTTCAAAGCGTGAACTTGACAGTATAAAACTGCACTTGCTGTTCAAAATTATCATTTTAAAGGAGCGTGAACATAAAATAATTATAATGTATAGAGATACTTGAGAGCAAATAAGGTATCGTCAGTATTATTAAGGTACTGCGAGTGAACATTCCATTCACTGTATGTAATGTATGTGATAATATTATCACTCTTTGATATAATAAAAATTATGATTATTATGAATGAAATTAATGTATACTTTATTTTTAATTAATTATTCATCCTCTTCTATTTAATTATTCTGCATGTTCTATAACAATTTTAGATTAGAAACTACGATTGACGTGTGTTAGCGGGACAGTACGAACTTGACTCCAGCCTCACTTGCTAGAACTGCAGAGCTCAAATAGACAAAGACAAATTTGAAATTTTGGGAGATGTAAGAAGAGCACCCAGACTATCAATAGCAAAGAAGTTTTGTTGGTTCACCACGTCCCCATAGGCTGCGTGGTAGCGCCTACAAAAAAAAAAAAAAAAACAGTAAAGTTCATGGTGTCCAGAGATGTACTTGTTTTATGATCGAGGGAAAGAGGGAGTACTCGATTACTAAATTTGAGCAGTAATTATAGATGATATTGGAAGCGTAATCTGTTAACAGAGTTTTATGTTATTTGTACCGCGTGCACATGAAAAGGTACATATCTAGCATTAGATACAAAACAAAAATGTGTGCATCCAATTAAATGTAAAGCTCACAAGCTTACTCACGATTAAATTAAGACAATTAGAATTTAGAATGAATTACAGCATTTGAAAAGTCATGTAGTCAAAATTGAAGTGGAAGTTTTTTTTAGTACTGAGTTATATATAGAGGAGTAAGACGTATACATATATTACGATCTCGATGCAGCATATTATATTCACGTTCCATCTCATTCAATTTGACTGCCACTGTACTTGTGTGGAAGCACCCTCTTTTGCTTTAGTTGGAAACAAATTTAAAATAAAAATGAATTACTTTCACTTTTTTAGAAGATTTCTTGAAATTGCTTAAAATAAGATAGTATTCCACAGTTATTATATGCTTATATGCTTATATATTACATTATTACATTTATTATACTTATAATTATAACATACATATTTTTAGATAAATTTTGCATTTAACATGATGTCTTCCACTAGAATTATATTGAGTGCTCCTGATAAAGCATTGATAACTTTTGCTGCATGATCATCAAGTATCTGATAGTGTATAATAAGTATAATAATGACATAGGATATATACAGTTGGACCACTGATAACATCCAAGATGGTATTTTTGTGCGCGTTTTTCATGGCTCTTTCCCTCAAAAGTACACAAGTAGGTATCCTTTTTTTCCATTATTAATGATAGTACGCCAACTTAGATGGCAATACTGACTTTTTCTATCTTTATATATAACTTATAACAACATATCCCTTCCACTAATATCCCTCTCACAGCATACGTAAACACCTCTATCCCTTATCTAAGCAAGCACAAAAATCCCATATGGTGCGTAGTTTGTGGTTAATAGATTTATACTTACTTCGGGAGCGAGTTGAAGCTCCAGCAATGCCGTTCATTATTGTGAGATGTTCTTCAGATAAAATGGTAAGTTCCAATTATTATTATAATTTATTAAAGATATTTGTTGCAATTAAAACAAAATGTACAGAGAAAAGAGAAGAAGTGAAGTTTTTTGCTAATTTTTGTATATAGAAGCTTTTTTTAAATGACGCGTCTTGCCTTATTTTGCAATAACAGTTAATAGCATATATGTGAGCCAGAGCCTTCTCATCAGCTGTACATTGTACTTGATATAAAATGTAATAATTTTAATTTTGATCAAGTACCAGAGAACCAAGTCAATTTTATTGCATATCTTTATTTATATATAAACGCTGCATAGCTCGATCCCTGACCTATATATATATATATATATATATGTGTGTGTGTGTGTGTGTGTGTTGGCACCCAAAGCCGAATTCGGCCCGGGGCCGAAAAAAATGCGCAGAACTAGATTGGTGATTGGAGCATCGCGGGATGCTCCAAAGCCGATGGAGACTTTTACTTCGGCTTTGGAGCATTTTCATGTTTGACTAGAACTAGATTGGAGCATCGTGGTTTGACCCAAAACCGAAAAACGAATTCATTTCGGGTTTGGAGCAAAATTTGACCACATCTAGATCTGCGCATTTTGCAGAGTTCACGTTACTTATTCATATTCTTTGATTATAGTTTGAGTACTTTACGTCAAAATAGTGCTTACCACATTTACTCAAGAGATGGATTATAAATGCGCAGCACAATATTTTGTAATTTAATTTTTTATTTAAAAAAAAGTAAGGGTAAAACTACAAGTTTCTAACTTCACTTAAAACTTTAAATTTTATGACATTTATTAGTCATTTATTTAATTAATAGTTCTTGAGAACCGGGACATTTTCACGATGAAGGAATAATTATTACATAAATAAAATAAATAAATAATTATAAAATAATTGTTCAGCTGCCACATGGGATGGTAAAGGTAGATTGTAAGTCTTTTCCCTAAATTTATCCTATTTTTTGCTCGAGCCTATGTTTTAAATCACTGGGATCAGCATTTATTATAATACAAAAACATGATGGCAGTTTATTCAATTAGACCCTAACAATAAATAAAAAAATTGTAGTTTTACTTTTTTTAAGTAAAATAATATAATAATAATGATAAAGTACTTTTTAAACAAATATTGTGCCGCGCTGCACTTAATATAATATAATCCATCTCTTGAGTAAATATGGTAGGCATTATTTTGACATGAAGTACTCAAGCCGATAAAAGATTATAAATAAGTAACGTGAACTCTGCAAAATGCGCAGAACTAGATGTGAGCAAATTTTGCTCCAAACACGAAATAAAATCTCATTTCGACTTTGGGTCAAATCACGATGCTCCAATCTAGTTCTGGTCAAATCGAAATGCTCCAAAGCCGATCTTCGGCTTTGGAGCATTTTCATTTGACCAGAACTAGATTGGAGCATCGTGGTTTGACCCAAAGCCGAAAAACGAATTCATTTCGGTTTTGGAGCATCCCGCGATGCTCCTATCTAGTTTTGCGCATTTTTTCGGCCCTGGGCCGAATTCGGCTTTGGGTGCCAACATAATATATATATATATATATATATATATATATATATATATATATATATATATATATATATATATATATATATATATAATTCACAATTTTATTTCTTTAAAACTGCTTTTTCATACACAAATTATGGTTTCTATTTAAGTTATATAAACATATAAACATAGTATTTTATAGCAGTATGGAACCATGCGTACGTTTTGTATTTGAATTTATAATTTCAAATATAAACTCAATTTGCATATAAATTGCATTAATTTCTTTTTAGCTGAAAGGACCGGTATATGTTGGTGACAGCTCAACAAATCCAGAAATTGGTGAAAGATTGGGTGCCTCGAAGCCGCCTAGATCCAACAGCTTCCGCCTAGACCTAGGGTATAATATGATTTTTGTATTTATTAAAATATTACAAATGTAAACATTTGCTCGATATGAGATGAGCTGAGAGATGCTTTACATGATCTTTATATTGACTACAATATAATTTTTTGACCGGGCACTTGAGCCACGCATTTTTCCACATGGTGGTTAACTGAAGAGCGTCTTGCATTCGGGAGCCCGGAGGATAATTTATGGAATCATTCGATAACTACTGACGATCCTGACCAAGGTTTTCATGGTCCCCTCAATCACAACTAGACGAATGCTGGGATGAACTGCTAGGCCATGGCTTGGAAGAGATCCATAAAATTCTAAGCATTGCTAGGTTATGGTTTTACGAAGAGCCGGGAAATTAAATTCAATTACTTGTGATCATGCAGCTCCCTACAACAGGGTTCATTTAGAAAAAAACTGTTCCTGTTAATCAAAATGTGGTTCTGAAACTTTACAGAAAATCCTACGAAGTAAAACAACCTCTGTGCTGGGTGCTGGATCGACTGGAGGAAATGGGATTCAAGTGTGACTTGGGTGGACCGCAAAACATCGACATCGAAGGGTCATTCCAACGCTCTAATATGACCTGGTTTTTGCACAAGAAGTTATGTAATTGAAGTGCAATAATTCAATTTTGTTGCATGATCATGTAAAGCAATAGTTTTGCATATTTATGTTCACATATAATTATTAATTAATATGTAATATAATAATGCATTTTCACCCTTTTAGTTAAACTGTACAAAAATTTCTTTTTTTAATAAATATTGTAAACAACCATAATAATTAATTTCAATTTTATTTTCATAGCATAGCTAGTCCTATACAACAATATTATTAAATCAGATGTGCTCGCTTGGCGATGACATACGTCACTTTCAGTTTACTAATTACCAGATTATATGATATTACAGTACATTTTTACAATATGTACGTGTACATCCTAACTATAGTTCATGCAGCAATTGTAAGATTAATATAACACTGAAAGTAACAGGAAGTGGGAAGGATTTGGGCTGAGATACAGATAGGTTGTAATCCCTATCATAAATCTGGCTTTTGCAAAGTGAAATTTCACTTCCAGAGGTAATCTTAAATTTGTTAAACTGTATTAAATGTCTAAAAAAGAATACAGTAAAATTAATTTGATATTCCTTCCGGAAGTAGCCGGAAATATGAAGTTTGCAGCTGTTCTGTTTGTAATTCAGTTTTGAAATTGTTCATAGTGATTTGAAGTGGAAGTACTGACCTATATGTGTGTGAAATTGTAATACTGAAATACGAATACGAAAATCAGAAACTGTACACTTCCAGCTACTTCCGGAGGAAATATCATATAGATTTTACTGTAGTATCAATTGGATACAAGAATTTAACGTATAATTATATTAATTATATATTCATATACACATGTAAGGTTCTTACTTAAGTATAATGATTTTTTTAAATATATATAAAAGTACGTACATTGCAGTTGATACGCCGCGGCGAAAGTGGCTTCATCATGCATGTACTGTACATGCATGATGAAGCCACTTTCACCGCAGCATACTGTACATAAATGATCATTTACCAACATAATTTCGATAATTAATATAATTATTATTTCAATATATATTATAATATTAAAAACAAAATCAGTCAATAATCATATCACGCGTACAAGAGAAAATAATTAGTTTATATGGCATTCGATTTATCTAACAATTAATAGTTTTTATCAAGACGAATTTAGAGATAAGTGCGGCGGAATTGATAAGAAGCGCCATGAAATTAATATAATTATTCGCCATACAATCTATTTGTAAGTTGGGTTCATCAAATAAAATGCCATACGTTATCATTCGCTGTGAATTGAAATGTTTGGTGAGTTTTTTTTTTTTAAAGAATATTATTTAAAATAGCGAGGATCTTTTTTAATTTTCACTGACGACAAAAAATAAGTGAAATTTAAAGTGAAACTGTAATGCACAAAAATAATAAATTTTCATATTATTTTTAATATAATCTCCATTAAATTTGCATTATTGCATTTTTAAAAATTTTACTTTTTTAAAAAGGTTCACTCTCTATCTCCTGAATTTTATTATTTTACAATATGTTGCCAAAAACTGTGGCTATGTCATAGAATTAGGTTGCTGCATGCCATTTTTTTAGTAGTTCAATTGAAAGAGGAGGTTGAGAAATGCACCTATGAATTTTATGTGATTTTTTTAGTACTGCATCATACCTAAAATAGAGATGATAAGAGGTCACGTGACCTGGAGGCTTTGTCCGCAACGCCTATGACGTCATTACATTCTTTGGTTCAACTATATAATGCTTGTAAACAACCGCGTTGCTATGGAAACAAATAATAATTTTTAATAAACAAGCAACAATGCAATAATTGTTTACATGTGTTATATAGATAAACCAAAGAATGTAATGACGTCATAGGCGTTTCGGAAGGCGCCTCCAGGTCACGTGACCTCTTATCATCTCCATTTTAGGTATGATGCAGTACTAAAAAAAATCGCATAAAATTCATAGGTGCATTTCTCAACCTCCTCTTTCGATTGAGCTACTAAAAAAATGGCATGCAGCAACCTAATTCTCCAAAATCTGTGTAACTTAAATGAATGAAAACATCTTAGAGTTTTAATTTCAATTAAACTTATAAAACTATTATATAGCTGCAAAGAAAAAAAAAACTTAATTTTGATGATTTAATCAATAATTGTAACATTGTATAATTTAAGGGTTCGGGCAAGACATTTTTTGGTGATGACTCGATAGCAGGTACCAATATTGTAAAGTGGTTACAAGGAGTAAAAGTGGAGGAAGGTGACGAAAAGAATCCATCAGGGTATGTATTACAAACATATAGCACTATATAGTGTCTGAGTATTATTATTATTATTATTATTATTATTATATTATAATTATAATAATTATTATTATTATTTTTTTTTTTTTTTTTTTTTTTTTTTTTTTTTTTTTTTTTTTTTTTTTTTTTTTTTTTTTTTTATTCTATCTATTTTCTATGTCATATTTTGTCTTATATATATGTGATTATATATATGATATATTATTATTATGATGTAACAGGCTGTTAGTATCATCTGTTATTTTATTTTATATTGTTCTATTATCATTTTCTATTGTTCTATTATTCTGTAACTATTATATATGTTTTGTATGTATGTTTTATGTGTTCTATTGTAATGTTTTTCTATAATGTATGTTTCTAGTGCTGTTAATATGTACACTTTCTGTGTTTAATAAAAGACTAATAATAATTATAGCAGCAGTGCGCGACAGTACTGCTCTTGAACGGAAAATGTTTTGCTTATTTTTTTCAAAATATTTAAGTTTGATTCTTGATTTAATAAGACATTGTTCTTGCATGTAACGTCAGTTTCCGAGTTGCAACGGCTGACGGCATCCTTGTTGGTGGAGTCTTTATTAGTTTAATACAAAACTTAAAAAAAAAAAAAAGCATTAAAAAATACTGTAAAGAAGAAATTCAAAAAGTTTGCAAGTTTAAAACTAAAAATTTTCTTCAGCTCAATTTTTTTTCCCGTTTTAAATTATTAATTTAATATACTAAAATATATAATTTTTCAAACTTCTTTCTGCATGAAAAATTGTACCACTGTCATGATACGACTTTCATCTGTTTGTAATTAAATTATCCTCTGTAAAGAAGGCTGATAGAGGCTTTAAGTGTTCACCGGCGGGAAAATTTTCTCCAATGAGCACATATATATATATATATATATATATACAGTATATATATATATATACCATGTTAGAAAATTTGAATTTTTCTCAATAACTATTAAAGCTATTAATTTGAAATCATATTCTACCCCCCTCCTATTTAGGTCTTCTGATAATGAATCAATAGCTTATTTTTCTTTAAAAAAAATTCTTTAATGCCAAAAAGTAATTTCAATTTTTTTTTACATAGGCTTAGATATAGGACGGTGCATCGGAACACCGCAAAATTAGCTGACTTGAAGCTTCTATTGGATTACTCATGCAAGTGCCATGCACGCGAATTTAAATTTAAACATCCATACTTTCAAATGACAGTTTCTGAAATTAATAACACCTCATAAAATAAAAAAGAAAAAAAAAAAACTATTTGTCGCCTAAATTAATCCTCATTTATACTACAAGGGACCCAATTTGATTATACACGATGTGTTATAACAGATGTCTCATATTATATAACTAACTTACGTTTGTTTAAATGTCCAAAAATTTATTTGCTTATGTTATCAATGAATTTCAGTGGAATGTTCAGCACCAATAAGTCACCATGTTGGGTGCTGCAACAACTCAACGAAGTGGGCTACAAAATATCAGACCCTATTTTGGAACCCAGTGACAAAGGAAATTCTCTAATTTGGTTTGCACGAAGGGAAAGAGTTAATGACTAGAATATTGTAGTAATTATTTCTTATGTATCTTTTTTTAATTTCCTTAAAAATGTTTATGGTAAAATACGGTGTGAACAATACAGTTAATTTCAAGCACACATATTCTGCATGTAAAATAAAATACAGGTTGTTGGATACTTTTTTAAATGTAAATGTATTAATAAACAAATTAAATCTATGTTCTACGACTCAATTATTTAACTATGATCGTATTTAATGTAATACCCTATAACGTAAAATTGTTGCAAAATAAAATATTTTCCAAGAGTTCTTCATAAAATGATATTGTAAATCTTAAACATTCAAAAAATTTCATTGATTGATTTTGGTAGCAGGATGTAAGAATTTTTCAGGATTATGCATATGTATAATGTTGTAAATATAATTGAGTTTCTTTTTAATTTTGTTTATGTGTGGACGTTTGACATCAAGCCTTCATTAAAAATTGTATATTATGGCCTGCTTATTGGCCTGAGCTTGTGTATTCAATCGAAGAGCAATGAAGAGATTATGAATTAGATGATCATATATAATAGCCAAACTCTGTGTGCTCCTAATATACTATATAATTATTGTTTTTATTTTTTTATATACAGTATAATAAAATTTTACTATATTATGATTATGCGATTATGCATCATGATGCAGGTATATTAAACACCAAACGTAATTTTATTTTGAAATTAGCTCTTTCTATTTTTGTCATTTGTACTTAATTTTTATTTTATCATCAATAACAAAATACACAATAACAATAAAAAAAAATCGAGAAAGGTGTTGTTGATCTCAAGGTATCATAATTGAATGAAGTAAAAATTCCCTAGCGGCTTATGATGTTAAAATAAAGTAAATCGCAGGGATTCTTATCTCATCGACGTACAGTACGTTGGTCTATTCTGAAATGGAAAGTATTAATTTTTTAAATCTAGCTTATATTACACCGCTACCTGAATACTTTGTGTTACTTTTTGTTTTAATGATTGAAATGATTGAATAACCATGCAAACAATTACGTTCCAAATATATTTGCACTACCATAATATAAATATGTCCTCTATAGCTCGAGATTATTCACAGACGACCCAGATTGTATCATTGTAATGATAATTAGTAGAGGGCAGGTGGCAGTGATTGTTTTCATCACGCTGGGCGCGATAAGTAGCACCAATCATGACGTCACAGCCCACGGCGGTGAAACTTCCTGCAGTACCCGCGCTGGGCGGGCGATGCAGTCGACGCTCGAGAGTAAGAGTGCAAACAGCGGTTGTCCGTGCAGTCAGGAAGTGTCCTGGAGACGAGCAAACCTGCTGGACCGCAGAACCAGAATTCAACTGGAGGGAATCTCCTAAAACGACCTTGACTGGCCA
This sequence comes from Siphlonurus alternatus, assembly GCA_949825025.1. Lineage (NCBI taxonomy): Eukaryota > Metazoa > Arthropoda > Insecta > Ephemeroptera > Siphlonuridae > Siphlonurus > Siphlonurus alternatus. Next base: position 26,507,803 of record OX463781.1, on the reverse strand, counting down.
TGACCTTGGAGTGAGCACCAATAAGTTAACGTACTTGATTGTTGGTAAAATTCAAAATGAAGAACCATCAATCCATGGAAGATATTATAAAAAATGAGTAAGTAATATGATGATAAAAATCTTGTGTAATATACATAGGAAAAACAACAATATATTTTAAAGCATTATCATAATAAGAGTATCTCTTAGCAATTTTGTGAGGTAGAAAGGAAGATGACCCAGTCTAGCCAGACCAAAAAGTTCAATTTTAATTAATTCATAGACTGCATGACAACGGTACGACGTCCTCAACGAGAGAGAAAGAGAGAGCATATTTTTTTAAGTATTTTGTGTCTCAGTATATATCAAATGTTGTATTTTTAAAATATACACATTTTAACTTTTAAATAATTATTTAACAAAAAATGTAAATGAGGAAGAAAGAAAATGAAATTGCAAGAGTATGCATTAAATGTATTTACTTTTAGGTTAAACAATAAAAAAATACATATATCCAACAACAACACTGCACTGCACTGCACTTGTTCAAATAAGCTCATGAGTCTCTTGACCGTTGCTGGCTGATGCACCTGTAGCATGCTTGCGAATATGTTGTCCTCCAGTGTTGCATGAGGTTAGCGGCCGCATGACCTAGAATTTAGACGGGAAAAGTTGCTCACCAAACTTGTCAACGGAATGCGCTGAAACCGAAAGTTGTCATAAACGTACTGTACACTATCTGTGGTAGAATTTTTCCGAGAAGATATAGAGAGCCAATTGAATTATAGCATACGGAGTTAGCAACGAGGGGTTCATTTGTTATCATTGTTCTTTTTTTTTTGTTGTTGTTGAGACTACAAGGTCGCTCATCTATTTTGTATGATCAATAATTTGTTTATCCAATCCTCAATGAATTTGCATTTTTTTCAAATCGGATCGGTATAGCATCGAAAAAAATATAGTGTTGGTATCTGAAGCAAAAGCTGGCATTAAACATACGAATCCATACGATACAATTTTTCCTCACAAAAAATTTCAATTCCTTTTTTCTTTGAATAGAGATAGATTTTTTTTCTCAAATATTGTATGCAAAATTATTGCATACTGTACTGTGAAATGCAGGCTTTGTATTTTCAAAATATAAAATGAAAAATCAGAGAGAAAAAATATGTAGAAAAAAGCATTATTTTGCTTGCGAAAATTGTAAAAAATATTGCAAAAACAAGTCATTTTTCAAATTGCTTCATATTTTCCTATAACTTATAAAAATATATGATTACAAGAGGATTTTTAAATGAATTAATTATATTCCATTGCAGTAAATGAAATGTTCAACAAGATAAAGAGTTTGAAATGATAAAATGAATTACAAACCGTCCATTTTAAAGTAAACAAAAGTTTTTACTTTAATTTATGTTGATGACACCAAAAATAAAAACAATCTTAGAATTTTAATTTTCTTTTTATAGTAACTAATAAAAAAAAATGTTAGAAATAAATTTATATATATTATTATATAAATGGATTTAGTTATTATGATTGGAAAGCATCAGTGTTAATGGTAGGACCATGGATAAACATTTGATGACAATTGAAAATTTTTATTGTAACAAACTGAACATAGTTCTTTACACATGTATTTAATGATTCTCATTTCTAAGCCATAACTGCATTTTTAAAATATATACATACTGCCATGTGCTGAATATGTGTACTCTGTACCTTATTTTGTATTTGGAATGAAATAAAATAAATAATTTGAATTATAATATGCAATAAACCTAATAGATACTAAATAATACATTAAAAACATGTGTAGTAACATTATTGCTGCATATAAAAACAGTATTATATTGTATAATCTGCCTGCTGTTGCTGGAAAATATTATAAATGTATGACATTTTTAAACCCGCCACCAAGGTCAGACCTCTTGTCATTAGTACTTGTACATCAACATGATAATACCAGTAATCTGTTACCTTGTGATGTCACCGTCTGATGGTTATATAAATGAAGTAGCTTATTTGAAGGGTCTAAACGTGGCACACAAAGAAATGATATTTCAAACTAAAAAATTAGAAAAATGGTGATCCTCACTAATAATCTGTTGTCTTGAACTTTTTGCAAAATTCTATGTTTGTTTTGTTTAATAATAATATAGCCATGGCACAGTTTGTTCATCTTCTATTTACGAGTAAATTATTAATTTTATTAAATACGTTTTGCCACCTTGTCAAAAATATATAAATGTGAAACTGATCGACGTTCTCTGTATATACGAGTTTTCCAAACACTTGCGGTTTACATGTAAAATATTATATGACATAAAATAACATAATAAATATATATATATATATATATATATATATATATATATATATATTATATTATATTATATTATATTATATTATATTATATTATATTATATTATATTATATTATATTATATTATATTATATTATATTATATTATATTATATTATATTATATTATATTATATTATATTATATTATATTATATTATATTATATTATATTATATTATATTATATTATATTATATTATATTATATTGTATTATATTATACTAGGTTTTTCTGTAGAAACAAATAAAAAAAGTAAAAAAATATAACAATAATTTATTAAATACCTACCACAATATTTAACATTTATCTAGTAAACTAATTTTATTGTTTCAAAATTAAATAAAATGCCATTACATGAAAAATGTTATTTATTTTAATGTTTTACAATTATTTTTAATTATTAATTACATTAATTAATAATTATTTTACAATTATCCCCTTGTATTATATGATCCTATATTGGAAAGGTAAAATCGATCATCATTTATCACACACGCAATCAGTTAATGTCATGGTAATAATAAAATTCTTGGTACTGTAGTCTTAGTTCTACTTTTATAATTTAAGACTGATCACTGAAATAATAATATTAAAAAAAAAAAAAATACAACAGTGCTTTGATCGTCACTGCAATGCAGACTGGAGAAGTTTGGCTTGAATAAATTTGTGACGTTCACTTTCACTCACGCTTCATTAAGGTGCATTGACTCTTCAACAAGCAGTATTAAACCTCGACTCGATAATTTCAAATAAAAAGATTTCACAACAGAAATTCAGTTTTTTAGGGTATATTGTGGTATTATTACGAGACAATAGAAAAATTACATTTTGTAATAAATTTTCGTTTTCATCTCATATTTACAACTTTATTTTTTTATATACACAGTATACACACGTGCATAGTGCATATTTTTTGTTTTAGCACCGTGCATCACTTAACAAACACATAATTTAAAGGTATATTATTAACCTGCGTACTAAATTTTTTACATCGTTGGCACATGTTTAATCAGTATAAGTCTATAAGTCCAGATCATACAGTGACAAATTCAAAAAAAGGCTATAAAATAAAAATTGTGCTAGTTAAGATTTTTACTGTATTTTTTATTTGACTTAAAAATTTATCTATAAACTCATATATTCAAGTGTCACAGAAATTAGGGTTTCTGAAGACTCGGGTTGTAAAATTAGTGAGTAGTTGGTAAGTAGAAGTAAAATTATGGTTTAATTAAAAAAAATGTATATTCAAGTGTCATATAACAATAATATGAAAAGTAGGTTTTAAAACAACGTGATAATTATTATTATTATTAGTTAATTATATGGAGAATGAGAAAAGGAGACGAGTCTTTTACTCGTACCCACAATATTTTTCACTTCTAATTTGCCTCATAGATTTTCTAGATATTGAGTAAGCGCATTCTCGTTGTATTACGGGTTATAACTGCATGCATGGCATTGAGCCGAAGAACTGCAGTTGCAAGCGAGTGAAAGTGAATCTAAAGAATACATTCGGAGTCAAGCCGTTTCTCTAGTACAGTCAAATTAATTTAAAATTCCCTCCAGAAATAGCTGGAAGTGTGAATTTGGTGGTTATCCTCTTTTTAATTTAGTTTTAAAACTTCGCAGAGGGTTTTGTATTAGAAGTACTGACCAATGTGTGAAATTGCAACTCTAAAATACAAAAAGAAAAACCACAAACTTCACACTTCCGGCTACTTCCGGAGGGAATATCACATAATTAGTTGTATCTTACCGTTAGTCTCTTCATAAATTAATAACTAATAAAGTTGCATCGATTATTTTTATCTTAATTAAGCAATCTGATGTGCGGATAATTAAAAAAAAACAATGAAGTTATAGCAGTTGTAATAAAACATTTGACTTGCGTGACTTGTGACAAATTTATGGCATTGCATAAACTTTTGTACTATAAATGAAAGAACTACGAACTGGACCACCCTTATTTTGTACATTATTATTTAGTGATTTACATAATGAAGATTATAGCATTAAACAAAGGATTAATTATTTTCAACAATCTTGTCTTCTAAATCAGTTAGTCCTACTGTCTTTTGTTTTGCTATTACAGTTAATTTTTATTTATTAAAAACAAGAAAGGGATTTGCATATCAGATGAAAATATTTCTCGAAACCTTAACTTTATTTGGTTAGTAAGGTTATAATACTGTATTGTCTACAGCACACCTAATAGACTAGTTTAAACAATACAAATAAAGCAAAATTTTTCGTTTACATCTAGTTACTCTTTCAAAATGATGACCCTTGCTGTTAAAACGCGCTTTGAACATCTAATAGGTCTAATATATATTATATATACCATTGTTCCTTGTACTGTATAAAAAAGATTGACGATTTTTTTTTTTTTTTTTTTTTTTTTTTACATTGTTCTGAAATGAGTAGGTGGTAAATGTTTGTATATTTCTCCCACAATATCAACTAGATTATTTTATCTTTTGTTTTTAACTTAACGAATTTTTTTTTAGCTATTGTTACACTCGATTCACAACACTGACAACACAACTTTTTTCATCAAACATTAGTGCTTGCACTGTGATACGACGAACAATAACATTATTTGAGGCCGCGGAATTCGTTCTGTGTGTTTAGGCTTGTGATCTGTACCTCCAAGCCAGCAATGATTTTCTCCATCTGCTTGGGATTAACGTTCCTCCCGTGTTTGTTGAGTGAGTGTGAAGTGCCGTAGCCTCATTATATGTATGTCAATTATACAAGTACATGTTGGCATCAATAAGAAAGATGTTGGTAAAACATCAAGGAAAATAAATAATAAATTAACCCTATAGCATTACCAAGGAGGGGGGAAACGACCCACAACTCTTTTAAAACGGGAAAAGTGTACTGCTTCAAAAAATCTGAAAAAAATTGTATCCTTATAGGTAGCTAACGAGTAATGAATTCCCGCAAAAAAAAAAAAAAAAAAAAAAAAAAAAAAAAAAAAAAAAAACAATAAAAACATTGATTTAAATGATTTGAAATAGTGGATTGTTTCGACAAGCTCCCCCCTCCCTCCTCCCGTTGGTATAACATGGGATTAAAAAGGTCTTTGGTAATGCTAGGGTTAATAATTATATTTTAGTTTGCAACAGTATTAAAAAATGTGTATTAACCAAAGGGAACGAAAAAAAAAAAAAAAAAAAAAATGCAATAAAATTGCTTGGTAAAAATACGTCAAATTTTGAAATTTAAAATATAATTATCATTAGCAAACAAGAGACAAAAAATGTAATTATTAATATTTATTATATTAAAAATATTATAAATGCTATTATAATGTCTTATTACTACATTTATATTCATTTTACAATCGGTTTTATGACATTCAAGATTTATAATACTGCAGCTAATTAAGTTAATCCTATTTATTGCTACGTTGCTTCCACATTGCAGCTGTTTGCTTACAATTAAATTAACAACTTCTTGTATTGCATCAAAGATTCAACGCACGTACAGTATATTATTATTATTATTTTTTATTTCTTATGTAAAATGTTACTGTATAAAATTTCAACGTTGTGAAGTATACTGTGTACAGTATAATATCTTTATCTATAATAAATTGAAGAGAGGTATTTTCAAAATATCAAATTTGAATGATTATCATAAGAATATAATTATCTTTGATAACCTCTAATCTGGTTGATTTTAATGCTTGAAGATAAAATTGTTAAAAGAGAGGACCCTTGAGAATCAATGCTATCCTATAGTACATCAGCTGACTGAGATTACGTACAGCTGATGTCTTGCTCTGCTACGTATTTTGTTGTTAATGAGGCGACAACAACAATTTATTAACTTCGTTGCACCCAGGCGTGTGGCCTTCGTTGTATTCAGACTCCGCCCTTGCCTCACGACTATTGCAAAAAGAATTAATGAGATTGCAAAATGTTTTAGAGTACCACGATCATGTAATAATATTATATAAATAATTTTTTTACTATCCCATGTGCGCTAAATAATTATCTTTACTGGCTGTAAGTTAGGTGCTTACTGTGAGCGCTTTTTTTTCTTTCAATTAATGAAGAATAAAAAAAAAATAGCCATGTTGTAGGTAATATTGCACCTCTAAACCATAAAAAAAAAAACGTAGAAATTAAGTATTAAGTTGCGTATTTCAGACACATTTGAAGTTTATATCGAATGGATTGCAACTTAAAGGTGGTATGGTGAAATATATATTTAAATTGAAAAAAACATCAACTATCTAGATGTATTATAAGTAAGTATTAACAATTAATGTTTACTGTTTACAACTTACCAAAATGTTTATATTAATATTAATTCATCAGTGACATCAGTGTCATCATTCAGTTTACATCAAAACGTGTATAACTTTTTTATTATTCCATAGTTATTATTTTTTAACATAATTAATTAATTATATAACGTGCATTAAAATTATTTTCGTCTTGATCTCGGTTTAATTATGTTAACAGTAAGTGCTCTCTCTCTCTCTCTCTACCTCTCTCTCTTTCTCTGCGCCTGTAACGTAGGCAACTTTTTCAGCATGTATTTGCTGTAACGCCTGGAACATTTTTCTTCATCAGTTTCAACAATTTTGAAGTATAATTACTATACACGATATTGCAGTAATTTATTTATAAATAATATATGATTGTCAGAATTATTTGAACGAGTCTTCTACTGTGAATTACATAACAGTTTACAAATTAATATTGTTCTTATATAACTTTAAAATATTGCTCTGAATTGGCTTAGTGTATGATATTATTAAATCTAACTTAGATTTAATAATATCATACGCTAATTCAGTTTATAAAATTTGTCTGTTTATTATATACCTTGTCGTCAAGAATATTAAAATAAATAAATTTATACTTTAATAAATTAATTACCAAAAAGTATAATTAATCAAATTGACTCACAAAGTCAGTTATAGTAGCTTAATTACTTCCGATGTATGTTATGATTATTGTCTATTAATATGCAATAATTATTTTCATTGACTTATCTTGTCCGCAATGAATTGTATAATAGACTTAGAATGAAAGCCTTTTATTCTTATGCAAATTCGGGCCTACTGTCGTACAAGTGCCTCCGACCTTGCTCCAATTTCTCATTCACATCCGCCGCTCATTCACAAAAGCCAAGCTGATTTGTTGCGTGTGTCACGCCGTCTATTGACAGCTGTCACCACCGTCTTACTCCAGCTGCTACACGCAAGGCTTATATTAGTTAATTATACACTTATGTGCGCTCTTCATGTTTTTCAACTGCATACAGTACATATTTGTACAATTACTTTCTTGGAGTGAGATCAGCGCTCAATATTTCAAAAGAGAATATGATGAAATTCATTATAGTGAATAAAATTAACGTTAAATTGACACCTTTTACATGAAAGAATTGTTGCATATTATCTATTTTTACTTCTGAGTTAACTATTTTTTTATATATTGAAAAACACTTCAGCCGTCACAAGAGCTATTATTAACATATCATACTTCTAAATTACCTATTTTTTTTAAAATATTATATAAAAACATTATTTGAATACATCATGTAGACTCCTAATTTGATTTCGTTAATTAGTATATATTATATAATGTTATATAAAAACAAAATTTTAATTTATTATGAAACATTGAAGCCTGTAATTTCCATTTTAAAAAGATTAAAAAAAGGCAGCTATGACCATTGTATTATTTTTTTCCCCCTCATCTCAATATTATATTGGCTAAAACCCACTTCCTGTATATTATGTAACGGATTATTAAAACCAACATTATGTAAAATGTTACATAATTTTTACATTCGGTCTTAGCAGCAATGGGTGTAGTCCGTATTATGTTCTGAACGTTCGGAACCTTCGATTTGGCGTCCCGTAATTATGTTCTGAATGTTCAGAACCATTTCCGAGGTTACCCGAAGTGAGTCAGCTGACTTCAAAAAAGAGGTTCCGAGTGTTGCGAACTTTTCCTCCGAACCATCGGAACTAGAGTCAGCTGATCACAATTTTTTGGGGGAAATTTGAAAAGTACGTTAACAAACCTGTGCAACCTACGTGTTAACTGTTTGATTTGAGGTAAATCTTTGCTTAATTGGTGATCAATAACTGTTACGTGAGTTTTCTGTTAAAATTTCTGAAGCCAGTGAACAGTTCTCTCTTTTTCGTATTTTTTTTTTAAACTGATGCGTATTACCGCGAAAAAGATGTTCTTAAAGTGGTCCGTTATACGATGTTCTGAAGTCAATGTTTTTGTTCAGAGTCGGTCCGTAATCACTCATATGTTCTGAACGTTCGGAACATAATACGGACTACACCCAATGTTACCTACAAGGACTATACCATTACTACTTACCATACTTATACTTAAGAATACTTAACTATTAATGGCAAAATCGTATTCAATTAAAATTTGAAGAGATTTTGAATTTATTTATCATTAATACTCATCGTTACTTGTAGATAAATTTATATTCTAATAAAAAGTTTTTATATAAAATTTTTACAGTTAATGGAACATTTTAAGATTTTTTTTATTTTATATATTGTAATATTTCTAGTAAAACATTGTATTTTTTTTAAATGTTTCACGTCATTGACCCAAACTCAAGCCGAAGGCTCACGGGAACACACGATGGTAGTCTCTACTTTGACCTGATGACCTTTGAAAGAGATCAGATAACTATGACACCTGTTTCCTTGATTCACATTGCTGACCAATGTGTGATAGAGCGAATGACATCTCGATCGGTGCGGTAACATTAGAGCGGCATTGAACTAACCACCGAGGTCTTGTATTATACAATACATATTATACGTTTAATTAATCAACCACACTTAAGATCGTAGCTGACACCTATAACTGACATCTCAACAGTTTCTCATGTGTGTGTAAGTCAAGATGATCAATGTTACATGATAATTTTTTTTTTTAAAATGTAAAAAGCTTGTTGAAGTTATTTGAGCTGCTCGATCGTGTATGTGAGATAATTAGTGTAATTAACAATTATACCTTCATGTTTTTTTTTTTACAAGAGATAAGTAATTTACAACATGGAAATTTATATAAAGTTATACATAATACATGATATTACTGCCAATCAAGCAATTAATAAATTGAATTAAAGGCATGAAGCATCCATTAAAATGCTTGCTAATTTAATTTTTTTGCAATTGATTTATACGTATACGTATACATTTAGTCATAAAGAGTGGAATAGAGCTATTTGTGCAGCGCGTACTAAATTCCACTAAATTATATATATATACACATTACACAATTATATTGCAACAATATTTTTAAGTGTCTCATGACTGAAGATTTGAAATAATTCCTGTATTATTTGTTATTATTTTATGTGTTAGTGTCATGCAATTAATTGCGTGTAATTTTTCGCTCTCTTACCCACGAAAATTACTCTCAAATCATCAGAGGACACAAAGTTTAAGATGAGAAATGACGTGACAGCATTGTGTCACTGTAACAATAAACAACGTTCCTTTATACATGCCACTGATTTGACTAAAATGTTAAACGGCTTAGCTAGAGTAAACTTCATCCTTTTGTTTAAAAACGATGCAGTCTAATTTAGGCTTAGCAGCATTTCATTTAAGTCATAATGTACAGTGAAATTTTCAATGCACTGCTATTTTTACGGTCCTAAAATATTGACGCTTGAATTTCATGCTTGTCTTATCTGATAATAAAGAATGATCTTTATAAAAACAAATTGACTTAAATAAATAAATAAATAAATAAATAAATAAATAAATAAATAAATAAATAAATAAATAAATAAATAAATAAATAAATAAATAAATAAATAAATAAATTTTATAAATATAGTCGAACATTTTAATATTAACAATCGTGGAATAATATTTAATATGCAGGAAGGAATTTTGTGTGAATCTAATCGGATGATACTTTATCATTCAATATTGTAAAGAAAGTGAATGAAATGACATACACGTGTATATGTGTGCAATATGCCAACTTTATACATACAACTATATATTACTAATGGACAACATGCATGAAAAAATTTTATTGCAGAAATGAATAGAGGGTACCAAATTATGCTACTCTGAATTTTTTCAGATTTTTTTGAGACCCAGAACTATTTTTAAATAATTATTGAAAGTACGGCCACGCCCCCTGGAGGCGTCAATAGGCGTCCAGTCTCTATCCTTTTTATTAAGAATTCAGAGGTGCCAACTGAAATCACAGGACTTTCAATAATTATTTAAAAATAGTTCCAAGTCTCAAAAAAATCTGAAAAAATTTAGAGTAGCATAATTTGGCACCCTTTTTTCATTTCTGCAATAAAAATTTTTCATGTATGTTGCCCATTATTACAACAGAAATGTATAGTCTTAGTCAAAATTAATGATAGAGATTTTATGGGAAGCACCAATCTCTCTTCCTCTGTCTCAGTTTTTATGAGTAAATACATAAAACTATTCTATCATTGTATGTTCAAGCTACGCCCAAAAGCTTTCAATCGAAAAATAATAATAATATTAATAAAACAAACACAGCGGGAATATATTTCAGTATAATCAGTATTTTGCAATATTTTCAAATTATATTATGTTTAATAATATATATTAACCATCTATTAAACACTAAATTAACAATTTTGATTTAATTCCTAACAAAATTATTTTATTACTAATTTTACCAGTATGCAAATAATTTTAATTTTTTATCCACACACGTTAATATTATATTGGATGCTTAAATTCACAAAGATTTGTCGCATCCGAAGGCGTCTTAAGAAACCTGTTATTATTTGTTTACTTCTGGAAACTTTTGCAGCAACGTAAAACAAACTTGTAAAATAAAAGGTCGAGGTTAAATTTTCCAAAAATTAAATCGTATTTAAAGTAAGCTGTTCTGGCTTGATTATTTTGAATTTTTTAACTAAATGCAGTTAAATAAGCATAAAATTATATTATAGATGAAACATTTTCTCTGAGGAAAGGAGTCTAAAAGAAGGGGGGGGGGGGGGATCTTAACTTAAAGCAATCTGCTGATCTGCAGCCAAATTTTAAATGGAATTAATTTTCATTTAAAAAATAAGGGAACATTTGGATTTTGAGAAAGAAACAAAGCATAAGAAGCAAGTATAATGATGGCAAGATAAATTTGTAATTACATTATATATTAGAACATCAGAAAGAGAAAAAAAAAATAGAAAATACGTCTTAAAAAATACACTAAAAACTAGTAAATAGCTCGCGATCCCCACAGCCTCACAGTTGATAAAATTTAAAGAAAAAATTTATTCCTGGTCAGAATAGAATTGTTAAATACCTTTATACGTCTTAAAATTTAGGTGGATTCAGAAAGCGACAACGGCGATGCGACGCGATTTTGACGTACAAGCTGTGAAATTCTATGCAACGATGAATTCGCCAGGAATCGCGCTAATTATACTATGCTATTTTTCTTTTAATCGCCAAATATGGCCGCCAATGGATGTTACAGCAAGTGCGCATTATTCACGTCGCGTCGCATGATAAAAATCGTCATGTGAATCCATTACGCAATAAAACTATATGTTATAACTAGTGTGTGTGAGAGATTGCATAACACTCGGGGTCTAAGAACTTGAATCGCCTGTCTACTTTGCATGACTGCATGAAGATTTGCACAAGCTATTAGCAAAAGTTTTAAAGTTGGCATACCTATAAATTATACATTTAAGAAATGAATAAAATTACTAAAGTTATACTCGATTAAAAACTGATTTTTACTTGATAGGAGGAACTTCTATGGCCAGGTAATAGTTCTATTGAGTTACATACATTCATAACTTCTTTATTCGTTTAGGCATGTACATAATTTTTTATGATCTCCAATGGCCCGTTTTCAGCTTCCTATTATAAGCAGTAAGCGATGAAACAATCTCATTCTGAAAGGAACTAAAAGACATTGCAATTTGTAAATATTTTTTTCACATAAATATAAGTCACATTTTTCTTTAATAGTAAAGATGAACGAACTCGTTTGTATTGCATGCAAGGTCTCAAGTTTAATAATGTAGCGTGGAGATTTCAACTCTTGCAAAATTCAAAGTACTTTGGCCATCAACAAATTGTATAATGTAGGTAATTTTAAAACTAAAGCCGGTACTACATGATATAATTTTTATAACTATATTGCATAAAATTTTTCTTTAAAAGAAAACTTAAACTCCATTTTTTGGTATGTAGATGAAATTTACTTGTAAAAATTGTATGCAATTTTATGGTATAATACAGGCTTTAAACAATTATCATTTTAAGTTAAGTTCATAAATTTAGCTGAATAGCTTATAAATGTTAATTAGTTTATAAATGCTACACAGAAATCCAAAAATCTCTTGATCTCCTCTATAAGCCTCTATAAATTTTGTGTCATAAATTATATAATATGACATTCATTACAATAAACTCAAAATTTAAATATCGTAAACTTTATAAGTTTTAAAATATTTAAAATTTTCTATCTAAGTCTTATGATGTAAACTAGTTTTTACGCAATATCATTTTAAAATTCATTAATAATAAAACTGTTCAACTTAATAAAGCTAAAATATAATATGATAACACGTACACATTATACGACTTTTGCATAGCAATAATATTATAAAAAATGTTATCAACAACCTAACTGCCAAGGTCAAAGCAATGAAATAATATCTTATGCGGGTTACATAGAATAATTATAATATTATATTCTCTGAAGAAATCAGACATGAGCTTCTATCAATATAAGAATATACGAATCAAAATTGTCGAGAAATTGTTTCTCGATGATATGCATCTAAAATGTCAATATTTCTTGTTGCAAAGGTGAGACAACAAGTTGCTTGGTTCAAGCTTACACCACAACGGGTTCTGGAAGGACGAAAGTCGTTAGTGTTTTCATGAAAAAATATCCCTCTGACGTGTTTTGAGCATCCGTGAAGTAGTTTTTACTTCGCAGTTATACACGCGGCGTAAGGTTCTTGTTCGAGTCTTTGCAACTTATAAAGAATTATATCACAAATTATATGCAAAGAATTGTAAAGAAAATGATTCAGGGAGCATCAGTGGAGGTGTATATATGCACAAAATAATAATAAGAAATAAATCTTGCAAACAATCTTGCTATCGTTATAATCGTGCAGTAAATAATGATGTGAGATTCGAATTTTGTTCGACCATTGCTGTTTTTCCAACTAATTGTCTTAGACTTTTAAATTAATTATTAAAATTGAATGAGGATTTTATTGATAAAAAAATTAATTTATATAATAATATTAATAATATATAAATTTATAATAGAAAACATTTGTAAAATTGAATATAATTCACAGTATTTTAGACAATTTGATTAAATTTAAGAGGCCTGCAATCTTTATTTAGTTATCTTTTATCAACAAATATGGAAGTACTACCTCATTATCTGCGTGGTGAAAGCCATGGGTCTGAATTACCATGTCCTTCAACTTAACGTTACTGCTTTTTTTTTGTCGTTAAAAAACAGCAACATATTTATGCATTAAGAATTAAGAGTGTATAGCCCAGTTGAAGTGTTTGTCAAAGCGTCAAATAAAAGTCTGGTTTTTAAATGATCCTGTCTCTCTATCTCTCTCTCTCTCTCTCTCTCTCTCTCTCTCTCTCTCTCTCTCTCTCTCTCTCTCTCTCTCTCTCTCTCTCTCTCTCTCTCTCTCTCTCTCCCTCTCTTTCCACTTTCATAAATTTACATATAAACATTTTATTTTTAAATCACTCTAATAAACTGCATCCAAGGAGATCGTGTCACGTGTCTCGTTTTTTACAATTTAATGCTCAAATCTCACTTTCCTTCGCACTGTGTTCTTTTAATCAGAAACGTTTCCTACACAGACAGAAATCTTTCAAAATCTCACTTAACGATTGATCTCACAATCAGTTACATCCAGAGTCATAATTAAGTTATAATATATATATATATATATATATATATATATATATATATATATATATATATATATATATATATATATATATATATATATATATATATATATATATATATCATAAAATATACAAAAATCTGTCAGATCTATGTTAGATTATCTAATTAATAATTGTCCATATTTTTGGGGTAAAAACTAAAATATTTATGTAATATCTAGATCTAGCGGGTGCCATGGTATAGCTTGTCATGCATTGGAAATGTGAGGATTCAAGATGCGAGATGTTTCCCTGTAGCATGCTATTTTTTATGAAAACTTTCTATGCAAATTTTAAATACCGGTAGTGGGGTTTGTTCAATTTTATGTGACATTTTTACGACTAAAAAGTTGCCTATTTTCATTCCACTCTAAATGAGTTTGTAAGCGTCTCTCTAAGGCACGAGGCGTGTCTCTCTTAATTCCTGTGGTTGCTAACCAAATCTTAGTTGATCCCCCTCTTATTCTCACTACATTCAGGTTTTGAATCTTTACGATGACAGTCAATCCCCCACTTTGCCGGCGAGCCCCCCGACGAGATGCCGAGCCCCCTCCCGTAAGTGGTCACTCTGACACTTGGCGCTGTGTGCAGGGTCGGGAGCGGAGATGGCGAGCCTCCAGCGGCTCTGGCCTCCGAGGGCGCCTCCGAGGAGCCTGCAGACGTCGTCCAGGACTCAGACGAGATGGCGAGGAAACGACCCGAGTACACGGAGGAGGAGCTGGGCGTTATGATGTCGCCAAGCGGACAACCGCCGCACAAGCCCGTGTCCAAGTTCAGGGAGGCGCTGCCTCAGGTACGACCAGTTTGTTATTTAATATATTGGTACGCGCATGTAGTAGTTTAGTAATAATTTTACATGTGTCGATGGAGGCATCACTTAAATAAATGTGAAGATTTGACATTCGATGACAAATAAGAAAGAATGAAAATGTAAATATTTCGCTCAACGTTGCAGTTGAATTTCACTTGATTGGTGAATTAGCTAAACTGCTAAACATGCACACAAAATTTACGTCATTTGATGATTTTAGAGTATTTAGACACTTTTGTAATAAATCGATAATAATGATGCAACCTTCCAGCAATAAAAATAAAATATTCACCTACTTTGAAGATCGTGCAATCTCGGCCATGGCAAGAACGATAAATATGTATAAGATATGAAAATATGATGGCACATTTTGAAATAGTGTATTTCGTTTAAATTATAAAAAAAAAGCAAAATTTTATTCATCTTCCATGAAAATTATGTCAACAAAAATATATAATGCTGCTGGCAAATTCAACATAAAATAAATTTTTATTATGTTTTAATTTATTTAAATTTTTTATATAAATTTAAAACAATATATTTCATTCACACATTGCACTCATTGCAGTTAATAAAATTATGAAGTGCAAATTTATTTTTCAACTTTTCATAAAGCTTTTTATATATCACGACACTGCAGCATCTAAAATTCAGGACTTCTCGGTATAATAAAATGAAAAATAAACTATTTTAGTTATTTAAAAAAACATTTCTATTTATACGGAAAACGGTAAACAACTTATTTAGTTAAAATTAAAAGCAATTAAATTATTTCCACAGCGATAATTCCGCTAAGTAAATAATTTTTGTTTTAAAATAATTAAGTGTTTATATATAGCACTTTGCATCCAAATTATAGCCTCAGGAAACACTGGTTAGTCTGTGACTTACTATAATTAAAAAAACAAGTTTGAAATTAGAATATTAAATAAGACAGGTAACAATTATACTGAAAAGCATTACCCTGTTGTATAAATATCTAGATTGTAAGTTAAATTATTTCAACGTAAAGTTTATTATTAGATTTGTTAATAATAAAGGATATTCGTTATAATAATTTTACTGCAAGTAAAAAAATAAATTAGTAGCTTTGATTCCAAATTATTAAAAAAATCCCTTTAATATTTTAATTGTAAGTATTTAATTTTTAAAAACGTTTTATCATGATTATTTAGTTCATTAATGAATTTATTATTTCACTGAATGAGTGAATTCTAAATAGAAGATATATTATTATTTCTATACTATATACCAGAGTCTTCTGCGCGCAATGTTTCTAACAAAACATTGTTCAATGTCTGTCGCGTGGTCCGATTATTGCGTGACGCTTTAGTTCCATTTTGCGCCCGCCAGAGTGACCAGAGGCGCCACCAGCGAGCGGTTTTTGTTGACTATGTGCCATTGTTTAACATAGGAAATTTGCGAGTTGACGCCTAAATGTAACGATAACTTCTAAAATACCACACCAAAATATAAAAAAATATCATAATTTTGTACTACATTGATCCAGGTAATGTAAAAAATAATTATTAGCAAATATTACGGTATTTTATCTTATTTTAAGCACATAGAAGAGACGACGCAGACTGAGGTTGGCGTTTCATTGCCTTTTATGTGATTCTGTGCAATCAAAGATGTTGGACGGGACTCCAGTCACTCCAGTATTAAAGTCTAACAGCATAGAAACTTGAAGTTTATCGAATTACTGCTATATCTTCAGTATGTATAGAAATTCAAAGGTAAAGTTTTGAAACCCTATTATATTGCTTTTTATTTTTAAATAAATCAACAAATGGACACTGGTACGGCTGGTAAGGGCAGCCAAGTCCTGCCAGAACTTGCTAGCTAAAAGATTTTAGTGCTTACAAGCCCTTGGAAACACAGAAATGATATACATTACCTACACCATGGCTATCGCTCCACATTTCTTCGACCGTTTCAATGATAAAAAACCGTTAAAAATTCTTAATTTTTTTTATAAAATTTGCGCGCATGTTTCTTTCCATTTCACTTGATTTTTGAAAACATATTCTCAATTTTTTAATTATTTCCATTAGTTTTTCATGTTATTCATAATGCTTCCCTTGATAATTACCGCTCGCTGGTGGCGCCGCCAGCGGCAAAAAATTGTAAACAACGGAGTTTGTTTACAATTTTCCTTTCTCGCGTTCAACAATCGAAAATGACACCACGCGACAGACATTGAACAATGTTTTGTTAGAAACATATTGCGCGCAGAAGACTCTGCTATATACAGATATTTAATTTACCTATATAGACAATGTTAAATGACATAAACTGCATGGTGCTCAAGTGAAGCTTATGTTACACAGCAGGAAGTGTTCCACTGAACTACTGATGCTTCGTCCGATTTATTATCCAATTATAAACTTGAAATTACTTATAAAATAACTACATATAGGGATATATGGACCAAATTATAAAACTTGCGTACATAAATTATTATACGAAGGGATTCAATAATATAAATTTGTCTACATTTATAGATTCCAAACAATATGTTTTTTTGTATACTTTCCTGAAGTATCAATTTACATTTTTTTTTAACTATAATTTGACTTGTTTAGTTTTTTACTATACTCGGCACGTGTAAGAACAGTACAAGTTCAAATATACGACAAAACTTAATTGTGATTTTGAAATGTTTTAGAAAATGTGTGTGTTTTGAATTAAATATTTTGTATATATTAGAGTTTCAGCAATTCCATAAGCAGGAAAGTAAAATATTTACTTAATCTTGCCCAGTATTATTTTTTGGAATAAAACGTGCAATTTTTAAGCTCTAACCCTCTAACATGCAAAACCTATATACTGGTTCACTTTACCACATGCATCTTTTACATAATATTTTTTTTAGTTAGCTAATCCAGGCTGTTATGTAATTATAAATTGGTATTTTTTTTATAGGTTTTGGTTTTGTTATAACATCGTATTATAAGAGTCTTATATAACAACAAAAATATACTGTTACGCAACGCAAGAAAATGAAAAACATGAAAAAATATGTATCTGAAAAATAAATTTAATAAATTATTATAAATTAAATAAAATATACTTTTGAGTAATCATTACTACTAACAAATTATTTAATTATATCAAGACATTTTTGTGTTGGAACAAGATATTAGTTGAAAACATTAAATGTGACAATATTAAAATGAACAATTTATAAAAAGCAGAGTGATAGTCAAATGAGAATTGGTCAAGTCAGAAGAAATTTAATGGTCCTTTCGTTTTTTTCTCCTGTTGGATTTCTCTTGATTTATATTCCACCTGATATAAGATAAAGAAACGATGTTTTGTTTTATATGATTCATGTCATGGTGGCAATAAACTCGAAACTGTTCACGAATGAATGGATATTTGTGGCGCTCATCCACTCCCCGCCACCGTCAGTCAAATATGATTAATTTGACTGACGATGGCGTAGCGGGGAGTGGATGAGTGCCATGACAATAACGTGTGAAGTTGCGGCGAGACAATACACGACTTTTGACCTGCCAGCTCGCCATTCTCGAACTTCGTGTAACCGGAGACAAAACTAATGCTTAACACTTGACCTTTTTTTTTTTTTAAAGAGAATTTATTAATAAGTAATTTTACCGGTGTGATTATAATAGCTTGTAATTATTATGAGGTTAATAAGTACACAACTTTCTACACCACATAGAGTAAGTTAATGTATTACATAAAATTTTAATATATAAATGTTTTTGAAAACTAAATGTAACATAAATTTATAAAAGCATTTTTTTTTTGTACATGTACAAAAGCAGATCTGATAATTTTTGCTACACATTTTTTTTTCTTTTTTTTTTTTACGTGTATACGGGTCTTTCACCATACGTCACAAAAATATGACGTCACGTGAATGTAGGCAAAAAGCACCTATTTAACATGGTAGTAGCATACCAAAAACTATTTATTTTCTGCGATATGACAATCGTGGTACATTTGACAATTATTTTATTTGATAGATTGAGATGTCAAGTAAATGGAACAAAATACAATATTTGCCAATGATATCTGTGAAAAATACAATAAATCATTAAATAAAATGTAAATCGACTCCAAATTTCACGTCAATAATGACCATTTTACGACACTTATGCACTGATATTGACCCTAAGATTCTTAAAAAAATTCAGCCAATCACCGGCCATTGCTTTCCCCGCGAACTTTTGAATACGAGGAGGAAACGGAACAACAAAAAGTAATGATAAAGAAACTAGGTAAAATAAAAAAAATGTATATGTTCAAGTTATGTATATTTATTTCTTACGTATATATTATTGTTAAAAAAAAATTAAAATATTTTAAATTAGGAGGAATAAATTAAGTGATTCCAGTTCCCTCTCTCAGTACCTACTGCTGAATGTAAACAACAACAAAGCCAAGCAAACGCTATATTGAAAACGACAACTAAAATTCAGCGCGCAAATTTCAATTAAGGTCACATACGAGACTGGTACATGCACGTGCCGTTCAGGTCGGTGTTCGCTTGCATATAACCGCAGACATGATACCTGTTACACCGCATGCTAGCTGATGCCTCCTGCTAACGGTGCGCACCATCGACCTTGTGCTCGAGACACCGCGAGGCTCACGTGTCACTTCACAGCTTCACACTTTCATCGCTCTCACATGCATGTCAGAGCACACTTGTCATGTTTACGTTGGACATAAACGAAGCAGATGACCAGAGAATTTATTACGTCCTTGCAAGTACATACAATTTACACGCTGCGGTTTTGCTTGTCGTACGAAAAACATAATGTGTTCGGTCGAGCGTGGCGCAATGCATTGACCGGTTCTCGTTAGATCACCGAAGTCAGGCTACGTCGAGCGTGGTTAGTACTTGGAAGGGTGACCGTTTCAAGTAAAAAATACCCTGCTCCCTCCCTGGGGTAAATTCATCTCGCTTTCCACCCAGTGCAGTGATGCACTTGTGTGTGGTTCCCCAGGCTTTGGACATCGCTTTGGTCCATTGAGAAAAAGTAGAGGTGTCCGTCCTGACTGAGGTTTTCCACGGTTCCCTCAGTCTCACCTCAGCGAATGCTGGGACGCGTAAGCATGCAGGCCATGGCCACTATCCGTTCCCTATATACCTTATCCCTACCCAGTACCCCGCCGCGAGCTGTAAGCTCTTAGGGTAGGGTGACCAGATATCTTGATGTCCAAAACGGTACATGCCCCCAAGATAGAGGCCTGAAGGGCCAAAACTCCCGCCGGAGGCGCGATTTTTTTGGGTGCCACGCCCCCTTTTTTACTTTCTGGATTTTCAAATGAATTGTTTTTTTTTATGAAGCCGTTTTTTTCCGAAAAAATTTATTTTATTTGTAAATCCATTAAAGAATTTTCGTCATAGATTATACGTAAGTATTTTTTAATTGATACCATAGTTCAGACGAAGTTTGAGTAAAACGCTGTTTTCTGTTCCATAATCCATAAGGCTGCATGCATGTTAAAGGGCTCAGGAAAACAAACTTTGGGATTTTTTTGCGATGAAGCTATTTGAGATGAAATTTTTTGGTTTTCATTTCTCAATAAAGCAGGGCAGGTTAAAATATTTTAAGGAAATAAAATAATAAATTATGCAATCGCTCACTCTACTATAAATAATATAAATAATTGCATTTTTTTATGTATACATTTTTCATAGAATTAGAAAAAAAGAGATTTATTATAGTCACCATGCAAGAAAACTGTGCCAGTGAGTTGATTTCCTAAAATTAACCTTTTTTCTTGGCCTGGCCACGATTCTATTCATGTTGTAAAGTTACATGTAAAATAAAAAGAAACAAAAGCAATACAAGAAATTTATTATACTCAAAAAGCATACCTTCGAAGGATACTTTCCCAATATAAAAATTATATTTAAATATTTTAAATTGATTTTTTTTTTTTTTTTTAATTTCGTTATCAAATTTTCCGTCTCCATTCACAATATTTCTAAATGTACGTGTTACTTAAATAATGCAATATATATTTGTTTTTAAATAAATAAAACTTAATATAATGTCACGAGATAAATTATACAAAAAAAAATGGAGTAAGTATAAAGCAAGAAATTAATTTGAATTAATACTTTTAATCGAAGTGCAGTTCATTTTGCAAATAGTGTGAACTTTTGTTATAGAGTGAAATAGCTGAATTAATTTATAGCATTCAAATAGGGCTTAATAACAGCTAAAATTACTTGATTGTATGAATAATATTTGTGGCGTTTTTCCCTCATATTATTTTCCATTTATTTATTTATTTACGTAATATCCATGCACGATTATTGTGAAAAAAAAAAAAAATAAAAAATAAAGAAAGACAAAGAAATTTTTGTCTCAGCCTCGTCACAATGCATAAGAATGATTTTTTCAATTTCATATATTATTGGAAATTTCCATCAAGTGAATATCATCAATATTAAAGGAGATGATATTTTTGTGCAAAGTTTTTTACTTATTTTTTATTCAAAATTTAATCGAAAAGTAGTGACTTCATTTCACGTAGTATATGCATACTTGCGCGTATATGCAAAATATATCTATTCCGCAATTTTGGAAGAAATATGCTGTTTTGCGAATGCGATCGACAAAAAAGGGGCATGGAGTTGCAAAATCATTTGCGTCCGTACATTTTCGTAAATATTCAAAACCACATTTCTATGAATTTTTTATTTTTTTAATGATAAAATTTTTTAAAAAATGTCCCTTTTATAAATTTTGTCCGAAAGCGGTACATTTAGGCGTCCCGAGAGCCTCTTTGGGGACACCGGGACATGGTACTCTAAAACGGTACTGTACCGGTCAAAACGGTACGTCTGGTCACCCTATCTTAGGGGTGTATCCTTGTAAAAAAAAAATAAATAAATAAATTGCAGCTCGATATACAAGCATTTTTTTATTACTATGCACATGATAAATAATATGAAATTCTATTACTTTTAAAGTTATGACAGTTAAATCTATCTCGTGATCATAATTTATTTATACTTATTATAGCAACTAATCAAATTAATTTTATATTTCAACATAATTATTTCATTTTGCATTAGATATTTTAATAAAAATATATAGAGTTGAAAAATAAAATGTATTTCCATATATATATAATTTGCATAACATAATATTTGCATATTGATGCATATTTGTTGTACAATATCATATTATGTTAATTAGCTATAGAAAACAGATATTGCTGATTGCTGATCAATATCATAAACACATATTACCCTGGACGCCTCGAGAATATTATTTATGCATCAATGCAGCAAGGTGTTTCAATAATTATTATATAATATTTTTATTAAATTTATACCTATTACCTTGCTGATAAGCAAATTATGTGTACAATGTTAGATATACTATGTATAACTTTTCAGCGCCTCTGGGCATATAAAGAACTACATTTACATGTCAGAAGCTATGAAGTGTCCTCTATCAGAGTTGTATGAAAGTTATGGTAGTTCAATTAATATTTCCTGGTGCTGCGAGAAAAATGTTATTTCTTGACAGCATATCTACATAATATACGAGCATGTTGTATCGTTACATGTTTCTACTTTTTTTTATTTATTAATTGCATTGAAGTTGAATGTATAGTCTCTTATTTGTTAAAAAAATATTCCATTAAATCAACTGCACATGAAGGGAGAAACGTGAAGGAGAATTTTTCAAGGTTATTTGTATCTTTCAAATGTTATTTATTAAAATTTTGTAATTAATTTAAATTTTGTAAAATTTTAAGTACATGCAGGTGGCGGGAGAATATACCAACTATGACAACAACAAAAATGCTTTACTTGTATTTATTTCAAGCGCTACGTCGTGAACAAAAGTTAATTTGACGCTGAGGTTGTTTGGCCAATGATTTGCCTTGATAATATTCGACGTAGGTGACCGGTCCTAACAGGTGCCTCTGTTTCAGGTATTGGCGACGTTCGCGAAGAACCTTCTGCTGATGGCGTACGGAATGACGCTCGGCTTCCCCACCATCGTCATTCCGGCGCTGCAGGACGGCTCGGAGGCGAACCTTCAACTCACGCCCTCGGAGATCTCCTGGTTCAGTGAGTATCGTATAGAGCTGATTGCGCTGACGTCATGCCCCTGTAAGTTAGACTAATGGAAGACCAGAATGCATAGACTAGTATATAAACAAATTGTGTACTGTTTTTTTTTTTTCACTTTATTAAACAAAAACAAATCAGGTTTAAAAAAATTCTAAAAATACGCCAATAAACGATAGATATAGTATAAAAAAATCCCATCATTATAGTACAATTAAAACTTTTTTTTTCTATTTATTTTGATAATTTCTTCTATCTAATGCCATAGTAGTTGGACCTCCACTTTCTCTTTTCTACCCACCTGACAGTAGTTGGACCTCCACTTTCTCTTTTCTACCCACCTGACCGTCCGTACACCTGCTATGCTATTTTCCCTCGTAAACAAAAACAGCAAACAACTCTATTGCTAAGGATCGAGAGGTTCTGGTGAACCGAGTGTCGTATTCCGTCATGCTAATTTTAGTATAGCGATACGCACTCAATATGATTTTGTATAAATTAATAATTATGAAACGATCTCCCTCCCATTAAGTTTGTCATTCAAAGAACTAAAGCTGCACATTAATTTAATTAAAACCTCATCTGTTAAAGTTCTGTAAGTTTTTTCTTTCAATTTAAATAAGAATTAAAAAATAGCCCAATTAATTAATTATAGACTTTTGAGTCTAATTTGGAGCCCAGATCAACGAAGAAAGGGGGTGGGGGCATCCAATCGATCCCTTTTCCTGTCTATATTAATGGGAGCGATTCACGAAGCAGTTAGCCAGGTTCCTATTAACTACGTTTAGCTTAACCACGTTTAACTAGATGTTTTAACACGTAAAACAGGTATATTTAAACGTGGTTAAGCTAAACGTGGTTGGAAACCTGTGGTTAATTGCTTCGTGAATCGCACTCATTATATTGCTTCTCAAATTACATCTTGCATCTCTTGATCTAATGCATTATCGATATATTGAAAGACCTGATTTTGGTGTTTTTTATTTATCTCAGGGCTGAAATTGCTAGCATGAGTATTTTCTCACCTGTCTTTCATATGACATACCATAAAAAATATGGTATACGTGATTCAGAAGAGACCTCGATGCTTGCAAAAAAACTTAAAAGTTCATTGGTTTTAAAATATTATTCGTAAACAACGATCGAGGTCTTTAATAATTTTCTGAGCAGTGCACCAGTGCGGGTTATAGGTACTGAAGCTTATGATTTTTTTTACATATTCAAATTATTATCTGAACCTGTATTTGCAACGTTGTCCTATTAAAATTTAATACTGTATGAAAGAAATTACACAAATTATATGAGTCTCTCATTACAAGGTACAATAAAAATTTAAACAAGAAAAAAATGTAATATATGCTGTTTGAAAAGACAAGCTTAAAAATTGAAATTAAGGTATACAAAATAATAGTAATAATTATATGTGTTATTATGATGCGTACTGTACATCAAAGTCTTCAAGCCACTTCACATGACATTTTGTACGGGTTGTACAACCTTGTTCCACGACGTTACTTTGTTAATCACGATTAAATTTGAAAAAATATTTAAATACATTTATAAAATACAGAACTGGAAAAAAAATATTAATATAATGATAATATATCGTATTGCTAAATTTGCTAACAGTTAAATTAATCTAGAGTCAAACCTAATGTAAGAAGTTTAATATAATTGTTTAATTACAAGATCAAGAAATGATATTATAATTTATAATCATATAACAAGTGTGTTATGCAATTGCTGAGGGAAAAAAATCAAAGCATTGGCTGTCATATTACGTATGCTAGTTGATTTTTTTAATACGATTGATAGCTTTAAGGGTAAGGTAACGCCACCAATGTTAAAAAAAATCCCTCGCACAAAAATTCTGAAAAAAATTTAAAATGTTCTCCTCTACACCCCCTATCAGTAGCTAAAATATCAGGTATACAAATACGATCTAGTTTTTGAGTTATAAATTTTTAAAGTTGACTACTTTAACATGGAGAAATGAAACTTCCATGTTAAATTAGTCAACTTTAAAAATTCATAACTCAAAAACTAGATCGTATTTGTATACCTGATATTTTAGCTACTGATAGGGGGTGTAGAGGAGAACATTTTAAATTTTTTTCAGAATTTTTGTGTGAGGGATTTTTTTTAACATTGGTGGCGTTACCTTACCCTTAATTACTGTGGAATGTATTATGTAATTATATATGATATGACGTGACGGGTAAAAACGACGAAATAGAAACTCTAACGGGGAAATAATATTATATAAATACGTATATATATATATATATATATATATATATATATATATATATATATATATATAATTTAACCCTCCGCCTTGTTCATATCTGTACATTTTATGATTTTTCAATTTTGAAGTACGAAGGATAACGTTAGCGAGATTCTCTCTGCACTGCTTTATAAGTATACATCAATTATTAATGAATCAACATGTATAATAAATAAGATTTATTGTTGCGATCTAACATCATTTATACATGGTACATGTTAAATAAGCAAACAAGTTTAAGAACAATATAATACATCAAACACTGTGACCACTGTGTACTAAAAACACCTTCTTAATCTTAAGCCTTGGTACGTGTTTCAGGCAGTATCAACCTGATCTGCGTGCCCATCGGCTGCCTGGGCTCTGGGGTGCTGACCACGTACTTGGGTCGCAAGCGCGCCATGATGCTGGTGAACGGACCGCTGATCGCCGCCTGGGTGATGCTGCACTTTGCGCAGAGCACCACCATGCTGTACTCGGCGCTGGCTCTCACCGGCCTCACTGGCGGTCTGCTCGAGGCCGCGGTGCTCACATACGTGGCTGAGATCACCACCCCGCTCATGAGGGGCGTGCTCTCCTCCACCTCCAGCATGTGTGTCATCCTTGGCATCAACTCTCAGGTAACATACCTTGTAGTAAATATATAGCAATATCCATGCAATATGAAACAATTTCACTGTCTGATCAGCCTTTTTTTTTTAGTGTTTGAAAATGAATCCATGCAATTTGTTTGCACGGAATGGTCTCAACATTATACTTCAACAGAAAATTTAACAAAAGATAATTAATATAGTCGCTAGGTTGAAGATCTTTCATCGCATGCACCAATTTTATTGTAATTGAAAGAACACACCGAACACACGTGTAAATATTCTTATCCTCACCGTGTTTTTAGTTCATTATGGGCAACTTCCTGTACTGGCGCACCGTTGCCGCCATCAATCTAATTGCCCCCTGCATTGCATTCGGCGCGCTCTTCCTTGTGCCGGAGTCGCCCTACTGGCTGGCAGGCAAGAAAAGGGTCGAGGACGCGCGCCGCTCGCTCGCCTGGCTCCGGGGATGGGTGAGTGACCATAATCCGAGACCAGCAAAACGACATAAGGGTGCAGGAACATACGACCATTTATGCAGGACACGAAATATTGTCTTTTAAAGTAACAATAGAAAATTTAACTTATTATTCATAGTACATTCAATTAAAAATTTCAATTTTAATTTAACTTTGAAATTTTTAATTTACAGAAGTTATTGCAAATCTAAAAGACTAATGCTCATTTAGGTGTCCGTTAATGCGGTGGAGGCTGAATTCAACGAGTTGATCGAAACGGTGAACGCGCCTCAGTTCGTGGGTGACACTGGTGAGGTGCTGGCTGTCAGTGCGAGCCGTGGAGAACGGTTCAAGCACACGATGCGGCCGTACACGCGCGCCACCTTCGTCAAGCCGTTCCTGCTGGTCTCGGGCGCCTTCTTCTTCGGTCACTTCTGCGGCATGACGACGCTGCAGACGTACGCCGTGAGCATCTTCGAGGAACTGGGAGCGCCCATCGACCCTTTCCTGGCCACCATGATCCTCGGCCTGGTTGAGCTCACGGGCACACTGATCGGGGTGTTTGCCGTGCACTGGACTGGTAAGTTCGTGAGGAGTAATTATCAGATTTAATGTAAAACGTGACATCTTTTGTAAATTTTAATTGTAATCAAGTAAATTTATTGTACACTAAATCCACCAAAGTTCAGGGTTTCTATTCCTACATGCTTTTATTTCAGCATTAATTAAAACTTTGTACTAAATAGTTATAATTAAGCATTATACGAAGATTCAAGATTAGTTACAATGCTTAATAGGTTTACTTGCACAAAGCCAAAAACGTAGTACTTCCCTCAAGTAACTTTTCTCTCCGTTCTCCACCAGGCAAGCGGCCACTCACGCTGACCTCTACCATCGGCACTGCGCTTTGTTTCGCTGTGACGGCCACGTACGACATGACGCGCCACACGGAGCAGATTCCTCCCGTGACCGCCTCGTGGGTGCCGCTCACTTTCCTGCTCTCCTCAGCTCTCCTCACGCACATGGGCATCAGGCTGCTTCCGTGGATACTCATAGGTCAGTATATAGTCGCAATATAGCATGGTCAACGAGGCTTCAAGTTAAGTGATCGAGGCTTCAAGATTGCTTTTTACTTTAGTTGCTTTGATAGTCAGAAAGAACTTTATAAAAGTGATAATTTGCTTAATAATATATATAGCAGTGCTAATATTTAATTAATTTCCTCAGGTGAAGTTTTCCCTGCTGAGGTCCGTGGTATGGCGGCTGGCGCGGCCAGTTCAGTTGGCTACATCTTTGGATTCCTAGCCAATAAGACGCACTTCTCGTTGGTGGGTGCTCTCACGCTGGCTGGCACCTTCTGGGTGTACGTGGGCGTGTCCACGGTGGCCACCGTCATCTTCTTCCTGACCATGCCAGAGACCGAGGGCCGCACGCTCCTCGAGATCAACATGCACTTCGCCGGACACAAGTAAGTCAGATCAAGTATGGTACCTTATTTACCCTGGTGTAGTAATTATTGACAGGAGGATTCTGCATGACCCTTGAACCTATATATATAATAGTATATATAATAATAAACAAATTTTTATATTACAGAAAAATTCATAAAAAAAATGTATTAATTGTCTACATATAAACATACATACACAAGGATTGTGAGTATATAGAAATAGAAGAATTGAAATTAATTAAATTATAATATATATTTTGTACTTATTATTTGTTGTAGAATATCTCATATTTAATTGACGTGTTTACCGCACTGTAGCATGGCAATGCGTGTTCCCAGGCAACCAAACTGGAAGAAGCGACTACCTCGGCGTAAATCTGCCCGTGGAGAGGTACCTCAGGTCACGGACGACATAGAGAAGGTGGCGAACGGGAACGGCAAAACTGAGAACATCGCGGTGAACGGGGACACTAAGGTGTGCTCGGACAACCCAGGGAGCGACACCAAGTTCTAGCAACCCTTACAGCCCGGCTAGGTTTTAACCTTGGTCCGCTTGGACGTAAATATTGGAATATACCGGTTCTAGATGCTCAAACTGCCATTGCAAAGAAAAAAAAAATTAAGAGAAATCTGAACCTTTAAATGGTGGAGTTAAATTGAATATATTGCTTTTAATTTTTACTTGCATTGCTATAATAATTTTATTTGATTGCTACCAACTTGAGATAATTATTGTATTTTTATGTACTGCGCACATATTATTACATATATTACAGTATTTTTTTTAATATATTGATAAATACATTGCATTATTTAAAACACTGTTTTCTAAGGAATACTTAAATTAAAATATCCTTAATTATAATGATTTTTTATAACTATATCTAAAGCATAATATATATATTATATTTATATTACAATCTAATTGTATTTTTATATAATTAAATATAAATGTCTTCTTGGACAAATGCGTTTGTAAAAAAATAAAACTGTTAACTGTTATTATATCAAATACTTATAGTACTAATTTGTACTCGTGCCTTAATATTGTGATCATTTATGTATAAATAAAATTTATCTGTGGTTTACTCAATGTAATTTTCAATAAATCTGATGCGCTTTGAGACATTCAGATTTTCAGATATAAAGCATAATTTAATATTAATATAATATTATTATTATTATTATTATTATTATATAATATAAATGTTAATTTACCCAGAATGCGTAGAAAGTAATTAAATATGTGTCGATATATTATACTGCCATGTCCTCCATCAAATGTCAATGGTACATCTAGCAAGAATTTAAGTTCCTGCATGGTACTGTTTCATCAACAAGATGAGAAAGTTCATACATTATCACAATCCACCAAACTTCCGAAATAAAGATGAGCACTTTCAATAACAGCTGTCATAAAAAAGTGTGAAAGATTTTAAAAATTCTGTGAATGTTGTCATGTGTAAATATAGCTTTAAATAAAGTATTTTGACACCACATTTTTACATTTAAATGTATTTGCCGTATGCATCATATTGTTCTTTTAAATTATAAATTATAATATTTAACATTGTAAGAGTTTGTAGGTGCCATGTTATAAAATTGTGATTATTTTATATTATTTTTTAGTATAATATAAACTGTAATAAAGAATAAAAAATGCTATCCATTTTTTTTAATATAATAATATACAATATATATTTATATATATATATATATATATATATATATATATATATATATATATATATATATATATATTAATTGAACCTATAATATTAATTGTTAAAGGTGTGTAAAAATAAACAAACAATGCATCAAATAAAAAAAATATTCCTGTAAAATATAGCAGTAAAAAAGTCTATATTATACATATATAATACATACTATATTAATTTATACTCGCCCTATATGTTTTGTATGTACATAACAGTACATACAATACATAATATAATACGTGCACGTGTATAAAAATATAGTTCCCACGTTCCCAGCCCTTATTTATATAACTATATATATAATATATACATGCCATGATAGTACAATGTATTGTTTAATTTTATTTAATATTATGTGAGACCATAAATTTCCATTTCTATAATTTATTTTCAACGTGTAGTATATAATAATTATTATTAGGATATATTATCATCGATAATTTAAAAAGCTAATTAGTGTCAAGTTATACTACGCATATTAATGATATTAATTAAAATTGCACATAATATATTGATTGAAAAATATTGAAATTAATTTAATATCAATTAAATGATATTTGCATGATCTCATTTTATTAATTAAATATAATATACCACACGTACGTGTGTTTTATATTGTTAAAATTTATGTGGATCCACCATGCGACAATTATAATAATAATTATAAATTATATACCGGCCACCAATACGGTGTTTGCTTGGCTTTGTTGTTGTTTACATTCATCAGTAGGTACTTAGGGGGAACTGGAATCACTTGATTTATTGCTCCTAATTTAACATATTTTTAATTTTTTTTAACAATAATTTATACGTAAGAAATGAATATACATAACTTGAACATATATATTTTTTTTATTTTACCTAGTTTCTTTATCATTATTCTTTGTTGTGCCGTTTCCCCCTCGTATTCAAAAGTCCGCGGGGAAAGCAATGGTCGGTGATTGGCTGATTTTTTTTCAGAATGTTAGGGTCAATATCAGTGCATAAGTGTCGTAAAATGGTCATTATTGACGTGAAATTTGGAGTCAATTTACATTTTATTTAATGATTTATTGTATTTTTCACAGATATCATTGGCAAATATTGCATTTTTTTCCATTTACTTGACATTTCAATCTATCAAATAAAATAATTGTCAAAGGTATCACAATCGTCATATCGCAGAAAATAAATAGTTTTTGGTATGCTACTACCATGTTAAATAGGTGCTTTTTGCCTACATTCACGTGACGTCATGTTTTTGTGACGTATGGTGAAAGACCCGTATATATCCCATATGATACATATATATATAAAAAAACTGTAATCTACAATATGTATTATGTATATTTATAATGAATAATATATATATATATATATATATAATATATATATTATTCATTATAAAAATACATAATACATATTGTAGATTACATTTTTTTTTTTTACAAGGATACACCCCTATATAAGAGCTTACAGCAACAGTTACACCTCAATTAATGACCTGCTCGAAGCTCTAGAAGAGGGAAAAAAAGTTTTTCGTTTAATACCTGGAAGAGTAATTAAGGTAGAGATAATATGTATCAGCTGGCCCAATGCTAAAAAAATCCCATTCATAAAAATTATGAAAAAAATTTAAAATGTTCTCCTCTACATCCCCTATCAGTAGGTAAAAAATCAGGTATACAAAAACGAGCTAGTTTTCGAGTAATTAATTTTTAAAGTTCTCTAATTTAACATGGAAAAATGGAACTTCAATGTTAAATTAGTCAACTTTAAAAATTAATAACTCGAAAACTAGCTCGTTTTTGTATACCTGATATTTTACCTACTGATAGGGGATGTTGAGGAGAACATTTTAAATTTTTTTCATAATTTTTGTGAATGGGATTTTTTTTAGCATTGGGCCAGCTGATACGTATTATCTCTACCTTAAGATAAACAAAAAATATATGAGTGGCGCAGAGTGCATTGACCGGTTCTCGTTAGATCACCGAAGTCAGGCTACGTCGAGCGTGGTTAGTACTTGGATGGGTGACCGTTTTAAGGTATATTATAAATTCGTCTCGCTTTCCACCCAGTGCAGTGATGCACTTGTGTGTGGTTCCCCAGGCTTTAGACAAAAGGATGAAGTTTACTCTAGATTATAGTGTAAATATAATATAGTCTACTATATAGTAGTCTAGATTTGAGTTCCAAGCTTCGCTTCAGACAGTATGGAAATAAATAAGAATTCACGGAATAGACACACGGTGAATGAAAATGTGTGCATTGCGATTTTAATTCAGTGTATTGAAGAAAAATTTAAAGTAATAAAAAATGTTTATTATATACACACTGCAGTTGTATTACCATGCTTTTTTTTTTTTATTAAGTTGAAATGACAATATTTTTAATTCATTTGAAGGCAAGTGACGTAAGAAATATGAAATGTGAAATAGAGTTTAGAATAGAGAAAATCCAATGAATCAGCACCAACTTATAAATAGATAAACTAATCTCTGTTTAGGTTTCAACTTCATCTTGGAATTCTTGGAGATATGAGATACTCTAAATATTAAATATATAATAATCAAAACAATAAAATTATTGATTTCATTAATTCCAAATGAAATAAAAATGTAATGCAGACTCGCTATGAAATCATAAATTAAATTATTTTAGGATTTTTATTTCTGTCATATTGGTATAAATTGTAAAAATATGGGTCAAAGATGGGAACTGTCTGGGTCTACGCCGGTCGTAGACGCATTAAATCTACGCCGGAACTTTTTCAATGTTCAAAACATCCATGACGTCACCCGACGTAGCTCTATTAAACCTACGTCGGTTGTATAAAACATATGATTCATGACGTCACTAATATAACAAATGCAATAAATGGAGCTAATTGTTCAAATTTTTTACTCCACTGACTTGTACGTGTAATTATATTATAATTGATTGTAATAAACGGTATTATGCTGAGTCTGTAGTAATTTTTATATTTATTAACTGTAAATATATTATATTTATATAGTGCATAATACACTATATGCACTAATCATAATTAAATTAATAAAATATTATTAAAAATTCGCATCTGCAGTATAATTAATTCTGTATATAAATAAATAAATATATATATATATATATATATATATATATATATTGTATATATATATATATATATATATATATATATTATAATATATATTATATAATATTATAATATAATATATATATTATTCTATATATAATCATATACTAAATTAATTTAACTAAAAGGCAGCTATATAGTGCAATGGAGTATTGTCCTCAATTTTTTTTTTTATTGCAGAAATGGATAAAGGGTGCAAAGTTATGCTACCCTGATTTTTTTCACATTTTTTAGAACCCGGGAACTATTTTTAAAAAATTATTGAAAGTTATTTTTGTGACGTCACGCGGCGGCAAGTCCTATCTTTTTCTTAAGGAGCCACTGGACTTATTTTTCGAGAAGGGATATATATAATTATATATTAATTGGAAGCTGTGACCTTGACGTCATCGCGACCTTTGTCCTGACATTATATACTTTTACAAGAAAACAGATGGGGCGCACTACACGTAAAAGATCCTATATTATATATACGGAGCAATTTTTCGATCGCGGTATTATATAATATATTGTATATATTCTTTACACAAGTTCTGTTTCCGAATTGAAAATCACGTATTGTCACTAACCTTTTACATTTTTGCCACTATTAAAATATTATTTGCAACCCCAGCTCAGTTTAAGTAAAAAGAAACTCTAAAAAAATTCGCGGTACTTGTATTAATTCTAATTTTGGAGCGGGAAATTTGCGCAATATATGCCCATGGTGTCAAAATCTGCTGATCTTCAACATACGAATATCTTCCAGTAAAAATATGGCGACCAAATTGGCAGGTCAAAGATTCCCATTGAAATATTCCTTATGGGCAATTAAAATTTAACCCACAAAAATTCCATTTTTTTTTCCAGGAAAATGGTCCGTAAAAAAATATTTGAAAATGCATTGAAGAATGGAGTATCGTCCTCAATTTTTTTTTATTGCAGAAATGGATAGAGGGTGCAAAGTTATGCTACCCTGATTTTTTTCAGATTTTTTTGAGACCTGGAACTATTTTTAAAAAATTATTGAAAGTCCTTTTTGTGACGTCACGCGGCGGCAAGTCCTATCTTTTTCTTAAGGAGCGGCGTCTCGTGACGTCACGAAAAGGACTTTCAATAATTTTTTAAAAATAGTTCCCGGGCTCTAAAAAATCTGAAAAAATCAGGGTAGCATAACTTTGCACCCTCTATCCATTTCTGCAATAAAAAAAATTGAGGACAATACTCTATTCATGATAGATTATATAGCTAGATTGAAACTTTTCGGACCAATTAATTAATAAGTTTTGAGTAAAAAGCTGTTTTCTGTTCCATGTAGGACTACATGTTAAAAAATTAAAAGACCTCTAAAACGGACCAAAACACCAACTTTGGGAATTTTTTTGGTGAAGAATTTTTTATCGGAACAAAATAAAATGTTAAAAAAATGCAATCGCTCGATCGTCACTCCACTTTAATAAATATTAAATATATAATAAACTGCATGGTCTGCATGACGTACATACGTACTTCATTACTTCGATTATTTGGTAATACGTCTATAAATTAATTCATGTATTTTTCGAGTACTAGCTTATAGCTCCAAAAATGTACTATATAGCTATAACCTTCTAAAAGCAACATCGAATAGTATGCCATTTCACGTCATATGTGGCCACCTACACCACCAAATATTAAAGTTCTTTGATTTTAATAAAATTAAATCACAGGACATGTTTGTATAATGAACCTACAAAAATGGTTTTTGTATTTTTCAAAAATATTCAAAATTGAAGGACAATGGGCCTCGTATTTACGAAATGGCGTCAGAATTCAGAATGCAAATGTAGCAAACGGCGGCTCCAGTAACTCGGAAAATATTATGCATAGATTAAATTTGATTTTTT
This sequence comes from Siphlonurus alternatus, assembly GCA_949825025.1. Lineage (NCBI taxonomy): Eukaryota > Metazoa > Arthropoda > Insecta > Ephemeroptera > Siphlonuridae > Siphlonurus > Siphlonurus alternatus. The sequence goes on along the minus strand of OX463781.1, from coordinate 26,473,099 downwards.
CTATGGATGCATAACCATATGTGTCTACAACATCCTGCTTTCAGATTTTCTCTATGGGTTTTAGTTTTTTTGTTATACCGGTTCCCGTAAGCCAAGTATGACGTTTTTGAAGCATTTGCTTTCCGCAGCCCAAATAAAGGCTATTTTTTTTTTTTAAATAAAAAATTGATTCTATATAGCTCCTAAACATCTCTTCTTACCATAAAACTCCTAAAAATAAAAATATTTTTTTTTCTCAACTAATGGCACAGTAAACGAAAAAGGGTACAATTCGTTAAGGTACCTACTTTGCGGGCCAAAAAAGTCGATGTCATTCAAACTTTAGGAGAATTTTAATGACACGACTGGAATCCTCGTATCTTAATTAGTAAGAATAAAAAATAATCTCGATGTACCTCTCGAGTATTTCCTTGCAAAAGCTATACGGGCCTTTCACCATACGTCACAAAACAATATGACGTCATAATTGTGTAGGCAAAACATTGTCAGCGGCATAGCAAATACGTGTTAAAGTTGGTCTCGAAATTAATTTCTCCTGACGATTCGTATCATTTCTCGTAGAAATTTCTTTCATAAATGGTGACAAGAAGAACCAATGCTAGTGAAAAAAAATATTTGGCGACCAAAATTGTTATGAGAAAAGAGGTGTTGCGAGTTATGTTAAGGTAGAGATAATACGGATCAGCTGGCCCAATGCTAAAAAAATCCCATTCATAAAAATTATGAAAAAAATTTAAAATGTTCTTCTCTACATCCCCTATCAGTAGGTAAAATATGGGCGGAGAATCAAGATGGCGCGCCAGAGTGAGCAACGCCGACGTGACTCTCCGCTCAAATTGTCTGTCCTCTCCTGGTAACTATCCCTATCCTATTCTATATATTAATCGTCTTGATTTCTATACTCCTATCCCCAGTCAATTTGATTCATAATCATCATCTCGCCTCACCGCATCCACATAATCCTACTTTGACCCTGCTCTTCGGTCGGCCCACAGGAGTCGACACGTTGAGAATCTTTCAAATTCCTGCCATTCCTTGCATGTTGTCGCCTGCATCATCAACCTACATTATTGCACCCCACACCACACCGTCAACCCAATGTCCTAAAATCCAACCAATTCCTTGTGTGGTTTTGGTTCACCCACGGTAACACGTGGTGGGCATATAGGTACCACTTCCATCATCACCTTGCATCCCACATTCCATAATCATCCTATCCATTGTTCGTCCATTATCCTTTACAAGACCCTGCAAAAAACAGTTCAACTATACAATTGATCCAAGTTACTCAGTACGTGGAATTATAGCCGTTTAGGCTCCTTCCAACAATTGTAAGAAGAAGAAGTAGGTAAAATATCAGGTATACAAAAACGAGCTAGTTTTTGAGTTATGAATTTTTAAAGTTGACTAATTTAACATGAAGAAATGGAACTTCCATGTTAAATTAGTCAACTTTAAAAATTCATAACTCAAAAACTAGCTCGTTTTTGTATACCTGATATTTTACCTACTGATAGGGGACGTATAGGAGAACATTTTAATTTTTTTTCATAATTTTTATGAATGGGATTTTTTTAGCATTGGGCCAGCTGGTCCGTATTATCTCTGCCTTAACACGCACAGCATGGGGTTTTTGAGTTTTCTGCCTACATCCCGAAGCTCTTCGGGCGGCTTCGGGCATCCCCGTGCTACCCAAAATGTAAACATGAAATTCCTGTATACTGGGGGTTAATATCAGGTCAGTCCAATAAGGAGATGGGCTTGGGTCAGAATAGATTTCGATGAATTTCACATATATTATGTTAGACATCTAACCTAGTTTGATGAGGTTTGGGCATTATTTTTCGAAATTTCAAAAAAAAAAAAAAAAAAACGAATTTCAGGAATTTTCAAAAAATCAATAAAGAGGGCAATCTCGAGAGATAAAAAAAATGTATCTTAAATTCTGCTACACATAGAATTATAATTTAAATTTTTTCAAGTTTGTAGTCAGATTGCCAAACTTTTTTGCATTGAAAATTTTGACCTTGAATAAATTAATAATTATTAAGGTCAAAGGTCAGAGGTCAAATTACAAAAAGCGTATAACTTCATACCAAAGCACATTGTTAAAAAAATCAAGACATGGGTTTTAAACAATGTTTATCCTTCTATAAAAAACCGGTTTCAAATTTATGGAGAAATTCAAAATTTTGAAATTACGATTTTTTTTACTAATTATTCCGAGGTTTTTAGAAAAAAAAAAAAATCGAGTTTTGTGATGAATTTTACACAGGTTACTCATCTGACCCAGGTTGATAAGATTAGGAAATAATTTTTTCAAATTAAAAAAAAAAAAAACGAAAATCGAAATTTGACCGTGAATTTAGATTTTTTTTTTTTTTTTTTTTGAAAGTTGAAAACATTATTTTCAAACCTTATCAACTTAGGTCAGATGAGTAACCTGTGTAAAATTCATGACAAAACTTGAAAATATTTTTCAAAAAACCTCGGAATAATTAATAAAAAAAATTCGCAATTTCAAAATTTTGAATTTCTCCATAAATTTGAAAATGGTTTTTTATAGAAGGATTTAAACCTATATCTTGATTTTTTTAACAATGTGCTTTGGTATGAAGTTATACGCTTTTTGTAGTTTGACCTCTGACATTTGACCTTAATAAAATTTTAAGGTCAAAATTTTCAATGCAAAAAAGTTTGGCAGTCTGACTACAAACTTGAAAAAATTTAAATTATAATTCTATGTGGAGCAGAATTTAAGATACAAATTTTTTTATCTCTGGAGATTGCCTTCTTTATTGATTTTTTGAAAATTCCTGAAATTCGTTTTTTTTTTTTTTTAAATTTGAAAAAATAATATCCAAACCTCATCAACCTAGGTTAAGGTGGATTTTCATGGGCGGCAACGGCGACGCGGCGCGATTTTAACTTAAAAGCTGTGAAATCCTATGCGGCGGCGAATTCGCAGGTAATCGCGTTAATTACGATGCTCTTTTTCTTTTAATCGCCCAATATGGCCGCCAATGGATGTTACAGCAAGTGCGCATTATTCGCGTCGCGTCGCATGGTAAAAATCGCCATGTGACTCCACCTTTAGATGTGTAACATATGTGAAATTCATAAAAATCTATTGACGCGCGGTACCTAAGCCCATCTCCTTATATTGGACTAGCTGACCTGATATTAACCATGCGTACTTTTTTTTCTAGCTATATTATATTATAATTTTATTACGCATTTTTTAAATAACATAATATATAATACATATGGTAATTAAGTGCCGGGCCCTGCAGCATTAATTGTTTTAATTATAAATTTTTCACATTCTACTATCTCATTAATTGTAATTTTTGTGGGTAAATTTCTCATAAGGAATTTCAATTAATATAATATTTCGCCTATAATGGACAACATGCATGAAAAATTTTTATTGCAGAAATGAATAGAGGGTACCAAATTATGCTACTCTGAAATTTTTCAGATTTATTTGAAACCCAGAACTATTTTTAAATAATTATTGAAAGTGCGGCCACGCCCCCTGGAGGCGTCAGTAGGCGTATCCAGTCTCTATCCTTTTTATTAAGAATTCAGAGGTGCCAACTGAAATCACAGGACTTTCAATAACTATTTAAAAATAGTCCCGGCGCGCACAAAAAAATCTGAAAAAATTCAGAGTAGCATAATTTGGCACCCTTTATTCATTTCTGCATTAACATTTTTTCATGTATATGCAGTATATGTTGTCCATTCACGCTTTTATTTCTTTTGCCGGAAAGTTTTTTTTAAAGTAGAGTGAGCGAGTTCATTTTTTTAATATTTTATTTTTTAAAGATACTTTAAGCTGCCCTCTATATATATTGAGAAATGAAAACCAAAAAATTCCATCTCAATTAAATAGTTATTAATTCACCACAAAAAATTCCCAAAGTTGGTGTTTCGGAGGCCTGCTTTAACGTGCAGCGCGGCATATATAAAACCGCGTTTTACTCCAACTTTTTCTTCTGAACTATGGTACCATTTAAAAAATACTTACGTACGTAATCTATGATGAATTCTTTAATGAATTTTCAAATAATTTTTTTTTTTTGCGGGGTCGTTTTCTTGGAAAAAAATCATGAAAATCCTTATGGGAATTATAACCCGCAAAAACTTAAAGATTTTTTTCCGAAAAAACGGCTCCGTAAAATTTTTTTTTTTTTAAACTCCATTAAAGAATTCATCATAGATTACGTAGGTATTTTTTAAATGGTAGCATATAGTTCAGAAAATGTTAATTGGAGTAAAACGCGGTTTTATGTTCCATAAAGCTGCACGTCAAAGGCCTCCGAAACACCAAATTTGGGAATTTTTTGTGGTGAAACTATTTGAGATGGAATTTTTTGGTTTTGATTTCTCAATAAAGGGCAGCTTAAACTATTTTAAGAAAAAAATTAAAATATTAAAAAAAATGCAATCGCGCTCGTCACTCTAGCTACTTTAAATACCTCTCCGCTTAATTTTGCACTGCCTTATTTATTTTTATTTTTTTTAGTATTTATATATATTATAATTGCTACATTTAATTTAATAATATATTTTAATAAAATTTTATTTACTTAATATATACACTATATATATTATATTTACAGTAAATAAATATAAAAATTACTATATTATAGACTCTGCATATTAAAATACCGTTTATTACAATTATTACAATAAATTACTATAATATATAATTAGTTAATTACTCGTACGATCGAGTCATTGAATCGAGTAAAAAATTTGAACTTCAGCCTCGTTGTTTGCATTTGTTATATCAGTGACGTCATTAATCATATGTTTCATACAACCGACGTAGGTTTAATAGAGCTACGTCGGGTGACGTCACGGATGTTTTGAACATTGAAAAAGTTCCGGCGTAGATTTAATGCGTCTACGACCGGCGTAGACCCAGACAGTTCCTCAAAGATGGCAACTCAAGGTTGAGTGAGGTCAGCTGACAACAGTGATTTGTAACACTTTTTAAGCACAGATTGTTCTCATTTTGGTCCAGATTACAGCATCTTAGAGAATCTATATAATAGAAGTATCTAATTGGGGTTGAGGAGGAGCCTTTAAAGATCTAGGAAACTGCAGAACTACAGGTTTGAGTCAAAAATACGAAATGATAAATCGAGTTAATAAAGATATTTGAATTGAGCTTTGGACCAGAGCTCCTACTCAAGTACGCTCTGTTTGGACACTGTCTGCTAATTTTAGCGGTTGGTGACGTCTGTGTTTTTACGAAACTTTAGCCTTGGTTTTCATTTAGATACTATATCTCTCCGATTAGACACTTAATTCCATTTTTGTTTGTCTGTGGTCCATGTAAGATATATTATATACTGTAGTGTGTATGCGATACTGTACAGTACTGTACATAGTCACTGCAGTGAAACTTATATGTACAGTACGCCGTACTGTATGTATACATTTCATACAGGGGCCGGCACCTTTCAAAATAATAATATTAATAATTATAATACTATATGCATACATAAATACATACTGTACAGTACATAATACGGCAGGTAGGCATTCTGTACTGTACATACTGTAGTGCATGATCAGCATAGTCAGTTAGGAATGCTAGGATTGAGGACATCGGGTTCATCATGTTCGATATTGACCGTTGAGAACTGAGGAGGGATGGGCTAGGAAAGAAAAATTCGGAGAGATATACAGTACAGTAAGATACCGTAAAAATTTTTACTGCACAATTTTGTTAATTTTTTCCCTACACAGTGAAGTGCCTCCATCTCTCCTTCCTTCCCCTAAACTTGGTATGCATGTACAAATTTTATCTACCTCTGTTCATAGTATATATCATATGTATAGCCATGGCCTTTTCTCCCCGTCACTATACCGGTATATCGTACTGTACACATATTAAACATAGTACATATGTTCCACCACATATCATCCTTTGTTGGCAATAATGAGCTATCTGCTACTACAATCTTTTGTATCTGCTATTTCACGTAAATGCAACAATGCATGAGCTTTTTTTTTTATCCAACTCTTAATAGAGTATTGACCTCAATTCTTTTTATTGCAGAAATGGATAGAGGGTGCAAAGTTATACTACCCTGATTTTTTTCAGATTTTTTAGAGCCCGGGAACTATTTTTAAAAAAAATATTGAAAGTTCTTTTTGTGACGTCACGAGACGCCGCTCCTTCAGAAAAAGATAGGAATAGGACTTGCCGCCGTGTGACGTCACAAAAAGGACTTTCAATAATTCTTTAAAAATACTTCCTGGTCTGTAAAAAATCTGAAAAAGATCAGGGTAACATAACTTTGTACGCTCTATCCATTTCTGTAATAAAAAATTTTGAGGTCAATACTCCATTGCACTCACCTGATACCTGATATGACAGATAGCTTAATTATTGCACACATGATCGTGGTAACAGATATGTACCGGTAGCTCATTATTGCGGACATACTATTGAGTTTAATTAAAAGAACTGCATGTACAGTATGTCTTTTCAAGATTCCATTCATGGAGCTCCATGTAAAACTATCAGCCTGAAATAAATTCCTTCACAGATAGATGACTGTCATGATTGTAACATTTTAATGTGTCAACAATCATACCGCTATTAAATGTATAGAGTACGTACCATATTAACATTAAATACTGTAACTAGACGTCTGCTGTCACAATTTTTTTCCAGGCTTCTTTGCTTGTGAGCTCACAAATCTATCTACTTTCATCTTTTCCTAGGCAGTCTGCTATGTCTGTCTACACTCCTTTACTTCAGAGATTCCCGGTGCAATTCGTTCATCATTGCTGTTGAACTCAACATCATCTTACTATTATTTATTGTTTGCGTCACCTATTTAAATCTTACATTGCCTCTTCTTTGCTGCATAAAAAAAGTTGATAACAGCAGTCATATTTGTAGTGCAGTAACGCAGCAAAGTGAAAAATAATATTACCTCCTCATGCAGCTGGGAAATCAATACATTTTCTCCATTCTTTATGTTCAGTACTGTATTAAAGTAAATGAGGAAGCAAAGTGATTGATTGTTTGATAATTTTAAACTTACAGTACATGTACTTCAAATTTGCTCTCTTTACAGCTTAAGTAACTATTCAGACTTAAAATGGCGGCTCCGGCACGGGTTTCCGTCAACTTGGACGAGCCGAGATGGGACCAGAGTACATATATGGGCCGAGCCAAGCATTTCTTCTCCACCACAAACCCGCTGAACCTGCTGGTTCCGTCGCATGAGCTGGATGAGGCCAAGGAACTTATCACCAAGTACAAGTGAGCAAAGCCCTGCCCTGTTGGTATAAGTAAGAAGAAGAAGAAAAATGGAACTCCGTTTAGTCAATTTATGCATTTCTTCTAAATCTATACATAATTATAATCAGGGCTCTCTTAGAGCGGTCACTCGCTTGTTGTGGACTTGATCTCATGTGCTCATATGCAGTGTACTAAAACCTAGAAGGTAGTATACAGGATACACATTTATATTCACTCAATAGAATTATATGTATGTAATTCCAAGATCTCAACATTTTGTTGCCTTAGAATGTATTTTAGATACAAGAAAAATTAATAGGGGTATTATCCTTAAATGCTATTGACATAAATGCTATAAATTTGTTGTAGTTATATGTATCTGAAATATTCTGAGGTGACGATTTCACAAAAATTTAAGGTGATCTTGATTTTTTAATTTAAAGCAATATCTTAGCAAACTTTTTGAGCAATGATTTATAACATAAAGCAGGTATCTCCTTTAATGCTGATAGATGGAAGTAGTATACTGTCAGTAGTTATTGGCCAATTTCTGATTGACTGTGATTAGCTTCCTGACTGATCCTCTGCTCTGATTGGCTATAGGTTGGGCTCTGAACCTCCTGGTGTGACGGAGGAGCAACTGTGGCATGCCAAGCAGCTCTATGACTCCGCCTTCCACCCAGACACTGGCGAGAAGATGCTGCTAGTGGGTCGCATGTCTGCCCAGGTGCCCATGAACATGACCATCACTGGCTGCATGATGACCTTCTACAAGTGAGTTTAATTTGCTCTTTGTGTGTCAAGTCAAAGTTAATGTTATTTTTTACATTGCAAGACCATTAGCTTTAAAACATGATAGTTACACTTTTAGCTAAAAGCTATATTTCTTTTTGTACAGTACAGTGGTCTCCTCTGAAAAATTCCGTATCCAACATATATCACCATGGTGATTAACAAGGCTGTAATTTAAAGGGAACTCTTCAGAGGCGAGGAGTGTACCTCTATATCATACTTCTTCCAGAATAATGAGCTATCTGATATCTGCCTACTACGACCATGTGCAATAATGAGCTATCTGCTATATCAAATGAGTGTAATTGTGAGCTGTAAATCTACCAAGTACAAGACTCATAATTGCACTCACCTGATATAGCAGACAGCTCATTACTGGTATTGCACAATACCATGCTAGGCAGATAGCTCATTATTCTGGACGAGAGGCGATATGTCATTATAACATCACAGCCTTAATTTCATTTTTATGAGTTATCTAGTTTTGAACCTGACAGTCTCATATCTTCGTGATAGCATCTAAATATCCTATGTCAACTTGGTTGATTACGGGTAAATATCTGATCTCAAATCAATATGTATTACGTACTGGCTTGAGATAGGATATTTACTATTTATTCATCACAATCTACCAAGTTGACATCAGATATTTAGATGCTACCATGATAATATGCTCACATGGACACTCAATTGAACAAAATATATCGTCCCTCGTCCACATAATGAGCTATCTGCTCCACGATCTCGTTGCAATAATGAGCTGTCTGCTATTTCAGATGAACGCAATATTAAGCTATAAATCGGTATAAAATAAGGCTCAAAATTGTGCTCACCTGAAAGAGCAGACAGCTCATTATTGCAACGAGATCGTGGAGCAGATAGCTCATTATTGCAGAAGAGGGACGATATGAAAATTTATCATCTTCTTCTTCCTTCTTCTTCTTTTCTTATGCCCACGTGCTGGCTATTTATTTATATCAAATTTATATCACCCGCACTAACCAAACTATTGCTATTTCAAGTGGTTGTGGCAGTACCTTAGTACAAGTTATAAAGATAAATTAAAATTTCTAAAATTAGCAATATAAACTCAATGAAAGGGAATTACTATTCTTAATATGAATTTTGAAATATTAGTTTATCATTTCTATGAATAGACCCAAGTAATGTCAATATTTGGTGTAAACAGAAAATTCTTGATGAGGCATGTCCTTTTGAATCTGCCTGGATGAGGCTTGGCTCCAGATTAACTTGTCATCATTTCCTACAGGACAACGCCTGCAGTTGTGTTCTGGCAGTGGATCAACCAGTCGTTCAACGCTGTCGTCAACTACTCCAACCGTAGCGGAGAATCTCCCCTTACTGTCAAGTAAGTTGGACTTGCTTAAGAGGAGGAGGCATCTAGAGGGGGGGGGGGGGGAGGGAATGTCTCACATATTATATTTTTTATACAGTACGAGGTTGACATTTTATATAATAACAGAATTATAAATGTTATATTTTTTTCCTTCTTTCACTTGAGCAGAAATGTTGAAATAAGATTTATATTGAGTATAATTATATAATTATTATACTCAATTTTCAATCAACGTTCAATCTAAGTATGAAAGAAAGACAAAAAGTACAGTACAGAGGTACTTCTCCAGAAAGATTGCTGTCAAAACTATTAATAATCCTTATTTGTGCAGGCAGCTGGGCACGTCTTATGTTTTGGCCACAGGTGGTGCCCTCGTTACTGCCTTGGGTCTCAACAGTCTTGTGAAGGTGAGACTGCAGTCTGAATACTTTTGTTCAAGCAACACCTTATGATTGGCAGTGCTTCCTATTATAGCATTTTTCTTTTCAAAAGTGCTCAATTTTTGTTATTACAGTATTATTATTATTATTATTTTTTTTTACTATTAAAGAATATTGTATACTGTGTATTGCTGTATAAAATGACATTATTTAAACCTAAATACTTTGATGAAATAAATTGATGACTAATGGTTGCCTGATTTTTAGACTGCTCCAGCCCTGATTGGACGGTTTGTGCCCTTTGCTGCCGTGGCTGCTGCCAACTGTGTCAACATACCTATGATGCGGATGAAGTGAGTTGAATCTGTGATTATCTCTCTACTTCTATATATGACTCAATACTTTCCAGTCTTTAGAAAAGAAATCATATTTGTAAGCAATTATATGCTCTCACGGAATCAATCAAATAGCAATTTTTCTTATTACGTACTGAAATCATATGATTAAAGTTAGGTAAAATTCGATTTTGAGCAAAGGAGATCGAGGTCCCGTAAAAAATAATTAGCATCGCATGATATAGGAAAAACTCGATAAAAGGTCTAATTTCCTGGGTCCCTTGACTTTACATAATAACAAGTTTTTACTGTATTCATTAAATATATAAGCTAATTAAGTATAGGAAAACATTTTATACGTTAGAATGCCAGTATATTGTTTGTAATGAAGAAATTATTTTAGACTCTTTTTGGATTTCTTGGCGTCAAAAGTTCTGTATACATATTATAAGACAGTGAGATTTACATGTATCCATTGTACTGAAAAAAAAAAAAGAGCAAGGCTTGATCATGAGACTGATTGATGAATGTATCATAGGGAGCTGCAAGAGGGAGTTCCTCTTATTGATGACAACGGCAACAAGCTAGGAGAGTCCAAGATTGCAGCGCAACGAGGCATATTGGCTGTGGTCCTCAGCAGAATTGGCATGGCTTCTCCCGGCATGGGTGAGTCCACTTATTTTTGTTTAAACCAATGGTGGATCCAGACCTCAATTACTACACACAATGTTATTAGAAAGTACTGTAATTGCGACTTGGAAGATATATTTTTTTTTAATGTACTGTATTCATTTTTTTTTTTTTTTTTTTTTTTTTTTTTTTTTTTTTTTAGTACCTTTCTTTAATACAGTACATTTTACAAGTTCACAGTATAAGCCTATAAAGAGATGTCATTTCCCAAATAAAAAAAGCATCATTTACAGTGAATAAAAATTTGTATAATAAAATACACCAGCTTAGTTTTTATTTTTAGCAAGGATGGGTGGACAAATAAGTATTTGAGTATCTTTGAGCCATCCTCAATGGTAAAAGATAGTAAAGCAAGTCACATACTTAATGTTAGTTTATGTCTACTTTACAACTAATACTTGTGGTTGCATGTTTCAGTGATCCCTCCGATTGTGATGAACCAGCTTGAGCGTCGAGGCACACTCAAGCGTATACCCTGGGCCAATGCACCACTTCAGGTGCTGCTGTGTGGCTTCTGCCTCACCTTTGCCACCCCCATGTGCTGTGCACTCTTCCCGCAGAAAGCGAGCATAGCTGTGGATGACCTCGAGCCAGACTTGCAGGTGAGGGTCAAGAGAGGCATTTTTTATTGCATGGTATTATAAAGCACTTGAAAATAATTCATACCAAATTACAGTGCGCCTGTAACTAGTAACTAGATTAAATGCATGTAATTCAATCTGTGAAATATTTTAGTGAGAAGTTTATTCGTATCAGTTTTTGGTATTACGAGTGTTATTTGTATTTCTTCTGACTGTTACTGTATACACGATGTTCAGGCAGCCTCCATGCGTGCCGCCATAGTGTACGTACAGCAGATGTGCAACATTATTTAAATGGAGAATATAAACTTAAATAACTGTCTTAAATATTCTTCTAAGACTAAATGAATAGTTTTGGTGTGATGAGCAAACAAACTTTTAATAATCCCCAAGTCATATGCGCATAATTCCCCCCCTTTCCTTTTTTTCTTTTATTAGAAATTTCTTCACCTGCTTGCTGCCTGCCACTATACACTAGCATGTATCTAATGGTGGAAAAACAGCTGGAGTGGAGGGGATGAACATTGTCTATATGAACAGGCATCACCCCACAAAATTTTCTTAGGTAGCCTTAGTGACAATGTATTGCAAGCTAATGCTTTCTTAAATCAAAAGAGAGAATGAGAGATCAAGCGTGTTGTTAATCCTTCCATCTGACAATTGTATTCCATTGTTTCAGGCCAAAATCAAAGCATTGCCCAATGCTCCCACCATTGTCTACTACAACAAGGGACTGTAAGGAGCACCGTGGCCTACTATCTGAATCCTCTGCCAGCCTGTTTTGTTGCATCAACAATCCACACTGCTGTACTTGGGCTGTGAGACTCGTAGCTTGGCCTGTTGTGAGTACATGCAGATTAGTTAGCATGCTGAATGGGGTGTAGCTGGTGTTGCCATCTTGTGCCAAATATTTCATCCAATACTGTCAATATCCAAAATAAAACTATGGTATTTTTACCTGTTATCAGCAGCTTTAGCTATTATGCTATTATATTAGGTGTTGACAATTGCTTTTTTTTTTTCATAAGAAGTAATTATAAACTTAATATCTTGCATATTTTATGAGGGAAAAATAATGTTGTCTGCTCCTGGATTTTTGTAGAAGTCAGGATGATATGTTTGGCATATAATATACTATGTAAAACTTTCATGCTGATACTTCTTGATTAAACCTGTCCCATAATAAGCTTATTATAAATAAGTGTATGAGCAGACGGGGGACTTAAATTTGTCTATACACAGGCCCTATGGGTGACGTCATGAAAGACATTTTACATCAAGGTCTGAGGTAAGAGAAGGCAGCATCAAATGATCTTTGATCACTCAACTCCACAAATACAATACACATTGTTACCGTTACGATGTAAATAAGACAAATTTAATTCCCCTTTCGGAACACTCTGTCATTGATTGTAATAGCAGTGTATGAAGATTAGATCACATCTATACAAGAGAACATTATTTGGTGAACTTTGGTGAACATATCAAAGACAGTCAAATATGTAAATATCAGAACATTTTATTACAACTGCATACTGTTTATGATATGTTAAGGATCAATAAGAATTCTTGTTATTTGTTAATCAAATCTGGGGTGTTAGTGTGCCACTTTTAATCAAATCAAATTAAAAGAAAAAATCAAATCAAACCTTGATACAATGTATTAAAATATTTCAAAGTAGAAACTTGAATATTTTTTTCTAAAAATGTTGATTTGTTGCAAAGAATTTTTATTAAGATTAATTAATTAAATTAATTCAATATTAACTTGCTGGTAGTGTGAAATAGTTTGTTGTTTTGTGCAAGTGCACTGAATGAGAAAAAATATACAGTAGTCCAAAAAAAGCAAGAAATACTGGAAAATGATGAAAGAGCAGAACTTATTGAAATAATGAATTCCAATGGAATACACAAAAATGCACAATTCAAGTAAAGGGTATTACAATATATATTATAATTTTATTCTCTGCCATTAATGATTATTTAACAAACCAGGAACATTAAAGTGGCACATTTATCCTTAGAAATTAAAAGAAACTTTGTCAGTCAATGTGTTAGGTTCTTATACTCTTGAATTTGTGTACGAATACATCATGAATTTTATCATCATATCTCTCATGTTAAAGGTTGTATCTGTAAATATCACAAAAAATATTAATCTGTGAATTTGACTTAGTATATTAATGGAAAAAATTGATGAGGTCATAAGATTAATAAATATCTACAAGTTGTGTATTGAAAAGAACAAAATTAAGACAAGTTTAAGTATAGGGAGCAAGTAATATTATACCTAATTTTAAAAACCCGTGCCCAAGCCATTTTCCAGTTCGCTCCCCTCCTCTCAGTAAAGTTGCAATCTTAGTATTCCCCCCCCCCCTGCCTTTGGGGAAAAAATACATATTTAAAAACTTGATACTTCGATTACTATATTTTTATAATCTGTTTTGTTTTTATCATGTTATTTTAATTCATTCCTCAACATACTAAGTCAAATTTTGTTGTTGTCGAGACAGGGCCAGCACGGTGATAATGTGTTGGCCCAAGGTTAAGGAATAAGCACAAATGTTGGCAACTAAAAACATTACATGCAAGAAAAACGCATGTCTAAATATCACTGAAATCCTCTGAAGTTGCTGTTATCCTCTTCATGTTACAATTTCACCTATATGCTGTTGTAATTTAGCTTCAAGCACTGTTGTTTTTAATTTTACCTGATACTGTGCAATATATCAATAGTTTTAATAAAGTTCCTTTTTTTACTGGGTACTGCAACTTAAAAAATATTTGCTTTTTTTAGCCACTAGAACTTTAAAACTTTATTTTAAGTTTTATTATAATTTAAAACAAAAATATTTTTTTATCCAATTTTACGAAAGAATGACATTTTTTTCTTCTTTTTTATTTAATTTTAAGCTTGATGAAAAGGCTTATTATTTTTATCAATATTTGCAGGGGAGTTGTTTGCATTTGCTTGATGAATCAAGTCACCTAAAATAAATTGCATGTTTTGTATTATTTTGAATTATTATTTTTTTGCTTTGAATTTAATTTTGTTTAGTCCAATGCTGTGCCTCAAGATTGTTTATTTTCTGCTCATTCCATAAACTATTATTGCCAAAGAAAGCAAAATCTTTATTAGTGTACATTTCTCTATGTTGCGTCCATTTTGCTTGGCTAGTCGCGATTAGTGCCATGTAGTTTGCTTTCAAATGTTGTAATGATATTATATACAAATATGGGTTACTTTTTAATAGTAATAACAGTGCAATTTAAATGTATTTTGCGATTAATGCTTACTCGGGAAACATTGAGCCATGTATTGAGCATTGACGACTACGGCTCAAAAGGTTTACTATATTATGATTTTTGTATATGTATTTCTGTTGTACTGCTCAATTCTAGACAATAATAAATATTAAATGGAAATAGTAATTATTGTCTACTTTACAAAAACTACCAAACTGATCCTAGGAACTGCAGCACTGTTCATACTCAGCTGCTATATATTTTACTCCCTACATTATGATCCATAGATCTGAAATAGCCTGGAAAATAATCAGGATTATTTTTAATAAGAGGAGTTGTTTTTTAGATAAGTAAACATGATTATATTTTATTTTTTTAAAGCTTACAATATTTACAATTGATTACAATTTCTTTATTATTTATTTGTTATACATTTAAATATAAATTATATTAAAATGCAAAGCTTGATTTTAAATTTTAAGGTTTTTTATACTGTCACTGTATTAAGAAACAGAATATTATTTATTAAATAAGTCATAAATACATACAAACAAATAAAATTTTAAAAAATTGCTACACAAACAATATTGAGACCATGACAAGTGACATAAAACTATTTTATATCTCAATTGGTAGAAGGGAGAGAAGGAATGACACAATGATTTCAAGTTTGACATAATGTTAACAACAATACCCCTGTGTTATAACCCTGTGATGTTAACATTTTTGTTAAGGGAAGTGAACAGAGATGGAAGGAGAGTACAGAGTGATTGTTGCTCTTGTCATGTCACACCAGCAATAAGTTTATGTGAGCCTCCCTGTAATTGGTGTGATGTTAATGCACCAATTTGCACACTCCCGTGAAAGATGTTATGAAGAAAATTAAATTGCTTCTCTGCCTTCTTATAACAAAGGTCTCTCAAGCCAAAAGCGTGGACACGTTCCCAGCACTGTGCATATTACAAAGGCAATTCACTTTAATATGACAAAAAAAAAGTGGCATTTAATTAAGTTAAAAATAATCAAAGAATCTTAATATTTTAAGATAGATAGATGAAGTTGATACTAGGCGGCAATTGTGGTTACACCATGCTGACTCGTCCCAGGCTTACGCTTTTAAGCACTAATTGCAACATCAATCTGTTCACTCTGAACTTGAAGATTTACTTTCTCAGAGTCTGTGGCTTCATTGCCATAATTCAGGCAATAATAAATACTCATTAAAATCACACCTGTCATGTTAAGTACAATTCCAGACCAAGTAGTGTATATTATGATGAAGTTGTTAGCATTACCTTGCATTTTATATAATTCATATAGACAAATGAATGAACAGAAAATCACTTGGATAGAAAATGTCAGTAAATTCATAGCACAAGCCTGCAAGTCCACAACTTGAAGGAATAATGTGTTGAACAGGTTCATGAGCATCATCTCTTCAATCCAGCATCTAGAGTCGCTTGTCAGTCCTACTTGTTCCATCATGTTGATCGTGAAATTTGTTATGAAGCATATGGCCCTAATGAGGATAGTAATCCTCAGATTTAATCCCAATGCGATTGACTCCAACAGAATGAGCGATACTGCAACATAAATATTAAAATATTATGTAACAATGAGAATTAAAATAAATAAACTTAATATTGCTTCTTAATAAGCTTGACTTGACTGCAGCTAGCTCATAATATCTTATGACAATAATTTTATTATGTAACTAAGGATAATTTTATTCTGAAAAACTACTATTTCACTATACTGTTGCTGAAATATTTCCTGCAAAATCCTTAGTTCTCTAAAGCATGTTTTTCATTGTCTGCTAATATTTAACGTAATGCTTATGTAATGCTTTTCCATTTAAATTCTCAACTTAAATATAGTTTTAATTTACAGAATTTATGCACCATCATATAACTTTATTACTTACATGTGAAGCACAGGGTAGCAACAATCGAAAGCCAGACATGCCACAGTTCTCCCTTTTTACCAGGGCCGTCGCTAGGGTAGAGCAGGCGGTGTGGCCGAACAGGGCCCCCCGGTCCGGGGGGCACCACTGCGCGAAGCGCAAATGTCGCAATTGCACGCATGTAAAAAAAAAAAAAAAAAATACTTTTAATAATTTAATAATTTTATTAATCGAGAATATTGCGTTCACTGGACACACTATATATATATATATATATAGTCCACATTCCACATAGTTCTTTTCTTCTTTATTTTTAAAATAATAATAAGTTTCGCTCAGAAGATATAGCCTTAGGCCTTAGTAAGACATCTTAGACATCTAGGGGCGGAAATAAAAATTAGAACTTTTTATCACTTTGTTGCTTGGTCGGCGTCGGCACTCGGCAAATTCAAACGGGTCTTTCACCATACGTCACAAAACAATATGACGTCATAATTGTGTAGGCAAAACATTGTCAGCGGCATAGCAAATACGTGTTAAAGTTAGTATTGAAATTCATTTCTCCTGACGATTCATATAATTTCTCGTAGAATTTTCTTTCATAAATGGTAACAAGAAGAACCAATGCTAATGAAAAAAAATATTTGGCGACCGAAACTATGTTATGAGAAAAGAGGTGTAGTGAGTTACGTTAACACGCACAGCATAGGATTTTAGGGTTTTCTGCCTACATCCCGAAGCTCTTCGGGCGGCTTCGGGCATCTCCGTGCTACCCAAAATGTAAACATGAAATTCCCGTATAAATGGTCTTCGTGTTACTTCGGGGAAAAATCCGAAAAAATCCGATGCGGTAGATGATTTTCCACATTACAAAAAAGTTAATTCAAGAGCAAGGTCAAGTACGTGTCCCAGCTCGTGCTTCGCCAGATAAAGATTTAGATTAGATTTTAGTAATATTTTGCTTCATTCGAATTATTGTATAAACATCTATTAATACTTTGCAAGTCAGCAAGTGTTTTATTTACAATTATAAATATGAGGGGTCGTGAAAGTGAAAGAGTGAGAGCCAAGAGAAAACAACTACCCGGATGCAAAAAGAGAAAAATTGCCGAAGACAGACAAAAAGAGATTGAAAAACAGAAAGGAGCCATGCTAAAACATGTAATTAAAACTGTCCCACCTTCTACAATTAACTCCCAGCAAGCCAAATATACGAAATTTATTGAAAAAAATTGCTCAAAAAGGGGGCGTGGCTTAAAAAAATTTTTCGCCTGCGGCGGGCTGTTCTGGGGGGCTCCGCCCCCCAGACCCCCCAGTGGTGTGGGGGCCTCCTTTCCTTTCCATTCCTATCTCGCACAGGGCCCCCCAAAGCCTAGCGACGGCCCTGCTTTTTACCAAAAGTCAACTTGCGGCAGTATGCTAACCGCAGGATGACATAGCAGACTTTACCTAGTCCCCAAATGAAGAAAATGGCCGCCACCCATTCTTTATTACTCCAAAGAAAATCTGTAAAGAAGCATTGCAATATCATTAAAAATATAAATAAAATTCAGAAAAATAAATGAGAAAATATTATATTCTGGAAGCTTAAATAATAAATACAGTATAATAAACAGAATGAAAATATTCAATTGAAGATTGAATCATTAGCTTTGACATTGCTAGACTCATTTTGATTGATATAGAGAGTGTTACTTACCAAACACATTGGTTCCTTCTGGCATTTGGTACGGATCTATTACGAGCTTGCGAATTGTGTACATGGTCTCTGGCAGGCTCTTGGTGAGGGCCATGAAGATAATGTACTTGTCTAATAGATTTTTCAGCTGCTCTATGGTGCTCAGCTCCGCACTTGACTGGTGTTTATGCATCAGTAAGTAGAACAAGTACAAGGAGCTGTGAACATTAAAATACACAATGAAGTGCATTTTAGTGACACTAAAATATATGCGAAGCAATTTTTTTTATTTCATTGTAATTGTTAATTTAATAGTTAAATTAAAGATACAAGAAATTCCAATATATTAATTGATTTTTTTGCATGCATGCATATTCAGAATGTTGCTATTTATATTTTACTCACCAAATTGAGACAAGTTGTGGAGTGACTGTAATTAAAGTCAAGTATCCAAGTGTAAAAACAACTGCGTTTATGACAATAAAGAAGAATGACCTTTCATGATCTTTCAAGACGGAGTGTGGTTTTTGCGTGACTGATCCTTTAACGTCAGTCAGACCCACATTATTGACAGTCCTCTCCTCTTTTTCAGTATGTGTCCCATCAAAGGTACATGGGACACTTTGACCACGAGTCATCTCATTACTATGATTACTATCATCAACGTACATAGGGGTAGTGCCTTCTGGGATAATTCCCTTAGGCATGTCCACTTGTTGATGCAGCATTTTAGTTGGTGTGTTGGTTGACGTAACTGCTTCATTACTAACATTATTCAAGGTCGTCGATCTTGGGCCTTCTGGAATATAGTTGGAAGATGTTTGCCTAAACTCAGTGTCATCAATAGAGGAAGGAGCTGAGGAGTAGTCAGGACGCTCCTTCTTCCAACGCTGTTGCAGATCTGCCACCATCTTTGTTATTAATTCCATGGTAATTTTCCTGCACCTGTAAAATCAGTAACAACATTAAATTACATGCATTTCATTTGGGGGGGGGGGGGGCAACTCGTATTTGCATCAGTACTTTTTATAGTTTTTATACTGTTACAAATTTTGCCTAGGAGATAGGAATTAAGAAACCATATAGAATTTATTACTTTATTACCTTTTTTACATATTTTAAAGTAAAAAGGGTTGTAAGATTTTTACAAACATTTTTTTTAAATTACTTTTTCACGCATATATTTATAATAATAATAATATATTATAATAGCCCTGGCTGACCGGAATCGAAAACAGAGAAGATCTCGACGAAGTAGAAAGTTAAAAAAATTCCGATTACTTGGTAAATTTAAGTAATCAGAGATTTAGGATTTTCTAGATTATATTTTTGGTCGAGAGCTTCTCCGTTTCTGATTCCGGCCAGTTCTAGACAGGGCTTAACTATTATAAATAGGTATGAAAGGAATAATTTCTTAATTATGCATATACCGTGGTGTGGTTCCTAAAAGTTTCATATTGAAACAAAATATATTTATGGTTTAGAAACCCCTAGCTACTAAATGGAGTACCGACCTCAATTTTTTTTATTGCAGAAATGGATAGAGAGTGCAAAGTTATGCTACTCTGATTTTTTTCAGCTTTTTAGAGCCCGGCAACTATTTTTTAAAAATTATTGAAAGTGCAAAAAAAAATGCCGCCTCTTGCCGCCTCTCTTAAATTAATAAAAGATAGGACCCAAAAGGGACGTGGATTCGAACCCGACCTCGCCAAAAAATTTTAGCAATACTTTCCGGTCCCTAAAAAATCTGAAAAAAATCAGAGTAACATAACTTTTCATCCTCTATCCATTTCTGCTATAAAAAATTTTGAGGTCGATACTCCATTGTATTTCTTTTTATTTATATAAACAATATATAAAATTAAAACAAAGAATTCCGTCAAGTGAGATCATAAAATTATATAGTAAGTGAATTTACTTTTAAAAACTCCTCATAGTGACATTATAAATTAATGTATTTATTATTAATGTATATACGCAATAATTATGCTGTACATTAACGTACATGATGTAATATCATAAAATTGACACCGTAAAATATACTTACATTCTCGTATCTCGATGTGCGTTGAAAATGCAAAGACAATAGATGAAACGTAGATATGTTATAATTGCATTGCATCACTCCAGAAAGCATTAATCAATAGTAAAATTACTTCATACTGTGACACTGAAGTTATTATACGCAGAAAAGTATAAAACCATTGAAAAGGAGATAAGCAAAAGAGTAGTAAAGAATTTGGAAAAAGGACCAGTAATTCGAAACTTCCTTGAAACTTGTGCCATGTTTTGATTTTATTTAATTGACTGCACTTTTTGCACTAAACTTATGAAATACTAACTGTTTGAATTTAGTTAATTGAGTTTCCAAAAGCTGCGTTGATGCTTCTTCAATAAACTGTAAATGTATAAAACACACAATTCACACAAACTTCCAGCACGTACAGCGGCGACAGAGAGTGACGAGCTTCTTACTCTTTCAATAACCACACTGAACTGACACAAAATCGTGACAATAACGAACAGAATATATTCTCTCTGGTTATGAATATACGAATACACGAATACTGGTTTTGCGAATACATCGGATACTTGCCGAATTCAGTACATGCTGTGGTAACGAATACTACTAGCTGTATTCGTTTTTCTACAATATCGAGTAGCCGAGTACAGTATTAAACGTATTATACTGTATATATGCATATTATATACGTCGTCCGCCTAAAAATATAATAATTTAATACATACATGTATTAAAGATATTTATATAGACTCGATCGTATTAATTGTTTTTTTTAATTTGCGTATTACAAAGTGTGTTAAATAGTTGCATGATCGATGGCATCATGGCATATATTATATATACGTATATACTGTACATATATACATATTAATGGCACTATGCATTATTACATGAAGCACGATTTTAATGGTGCATGCTAGAGCTAGTGTCAGTCTTCAAAAAATAAATAAATAAGTAAAAAAAAAAAAAAAAACAATACAATAGGTCT
Organism: Siphlonurus alternatus; assembly: GCA_949825025.1. Classification (NCBI taxonomy): domain Eukaryota; kingdom Metazoa; phylum Arthropoda; class Insecta; order Ephemeroptera; family Siphlonuridae; genus Siphlonurus; species Siphlonurus alternatus. The sequence goes on along the minus strand of OX463781.1, from coordinate 26,451,850 downwards.
GTTCGTCTGTTCGTAAATACATTGCACTATCAGAAATAATCGATTATTATTGGTGATCCTTAATTATGTTCCATGTACAGAAGGTTCTGAAGGTTCATTATTTCCAAAGACTTCAGGGAAGTCTTTGATTATTTCATTAATAATAATCGATTATTTCTGATTGTGTATTTACGAACAAACTTAATTAATAAAATAGCATTCGAGTACCTCGAGGTTTTCTATCCAAATACGCAATATTAAAAAAATAAGAGAAAAATGCAGGTTTGCCCATTAACTTTTAAATATGTCCTCTGCAGTCGTCGCCTTGGAAAAATTCCCTTTGCAACCTTGTCCTTATTTGCATCATATCCCATAAGGATAACATATGGCACGATGATTAACAAGGCTGTAAGTGCCATGGGAAATTTTCCTAGGCGACGAGTGTACAATGAATTTGTAGATTTAATGCACAGAATTTTCTACAGGCCAGTTAAATTCATATGCCATATGATCCGACATAACAAAACCTAATACACACACGTGCGGCATGGGTTTGCTTTTAATTATATAATAATACACTACAGTGTATGAGTCGCAGCCACAGCATTTTGTAATTCCGTTTTTGATCAATTGATTACAATTAAAATAAATATACTGTTGAATATATAAAAATTATAATTTCCTTTAAATCACCATGATTATTTAAACAATATTTTACATCATTATATTTTTTAATAATTAGTAAAAACATTTCATTAATTATTATATATTATGCCTTAATTTTTAAAACCTTTGATTAAATTAATTGATTTATTAATTAAATTACCCAAATGTATAGTTGTATATGTATTGTATACTATACAATTATTTTTATTTTAAGTTTCCAGTTTTGTTATTTTTTAAAAAAAATATTATTATTTTTATTTTACATTTAATTAACAGTTTACAGTTTCATCGAAAAACAGAATAAATTTTCATCCATTAGTGATTATTTATCAAATTACTATTCAAAATTATTTTTCCGTATTAATTTGAATTTACCATTCCTTTATTTCCTTTGATATATAATTATAATATGTAAAAGCTTTAAAGGTGAACCAAAGTGGGATTTTTTTGTTTGTTGTTTTCAGTTTCTGTTACATAAAGTATTTGGAAATCAAGTAGAGCTACTTTATATGTGCCTCAATATTTTCGAACGTTTCCTAATTAGGGTGCTATAATAAAATATATAGCACCATTTTCAAACTAATTGTATAGCAGCTTAAATTATGAAACGTATTACATGATAATATTGAGACATATGGATACAAAAATAACTCCAAGTTTTACGAACATGTTTAAAAAAAAAACATTCACTTTGGTTCACCTTTAAGTAACTTGAAGTGTATTATATTTACAGGCAAAAAGTTTCAATACTTGATTATCAAATTTATCGTTGAGTATTTGCAATACTATTATAAAGATCCGTAATATGTCAGAAGTACGTGAGATCACGAACATCCGTGAATACTTTTTTTTTTTTCACTTTATGTCGAATCTTTAAAAGTATTCGCAATACCGCTGAAGTATCCGAATACTAAACTTATAACATTTAATATGAATGTATTGCGAATGCGAATAATATGAGATTTAGATTTAAGATTTTTTTTAGTAAGTTCTATGACATATACATGTGAATTGTATGTTTAGAACAATTCAAAATACATTCAAATTTCAAATTCAAAATTTTTATTCGTCCATTTCCAAGCATATATACTATATACAAACACAAACATAACAATTGCATAATAAATAACACAATGAATCAACAATTATAACAACCCAAGCACAATCCCATTAAGACTTTTCATAGTGCATGAGTAAATCTTTTACTTACGTTAGTTTTTCTCATTAAAAAAAAAAAAAAAAAAACATGTAAGGATATTTTAAACTGTTATTAAATAGTTCTAATTTTTCAAACTTTCAGGTAGTTTATTATAAAGAAATGGGTGCAGTATTATATGGACTCCTATTAATATCTATATAGTCTAATTAATTTATAATAATTACTTACAAAATGTACAGTTTCTGTACTATGAGTTTGAGATATTCACTCCAAATAGCAATTGTGATATTTTACAAGTATTTTATATATATATATTATATATATATATATTATATATATATATATATATATATATATATATATATATATATAATATATATATATATATATATATATATATATATATATATATAATATATATATATATATATATATATAAGTATACAAATCAAATATATCATATGTCATCATAATATATATATATATATATATATATATTATATTATATTATCTTATATTATATTATATTATATTATATTATATTATATTATATTATATTATATTATATTATATTATATTATATTATATTATATTATATTATATTATATTATATTATATTATATTATATTATATTATATTAAAATTGATAGTTTGCGTACAGAGCAGGGATATCAAGTGAACTTTTAAAATATCCATATTATGCAGGAAAAATCACATAACATTTAATTGAGTTAGTAAAAAAACACAAGGAGGGGGGGGGGGCAATATACCGGATTCGAAGCTCCAGTGATTATACTTATAACAACAAACTTTGAGTATGAGGATGGGGAAACGATATTTTTTTTTTTTTAGTTTTGTATTTTTTATACGTTTTTCATCATCTTCATTAAAAAAAACTTTATTTTATATTTAAATGGGAACTATTTTTATTTTTTAAGTATTTTAATTTTTATTTACTTTTATTTATTTGTTTTAATTATTTTTTGCTTATTATTATTTTTTCCCTCCAAATTTTGTATTTTTAACCCAATAAACAAACATTATTATTATTAGTAAAACATCAAGATGTTAAAAAATAATTTTATCAAAAGTGAATTTCTCAGAACCTCTCTGATTTTCCATCACAAACATAATTACGTAACTAAAATTAATTGCATTTAACATTAATTCGAAGAGGGAATAAGCACCTGTTTGCCCATTTGACGATTTGAAGTATGGTTTTCTTGAGACGGTCCAGATATTTCTCCCTCAAATACCTGTATCATTTTACCTACACTACCACTGGCGTTCTGAAACACCGTATTGTCTCGTGTGTTTGTATTTCTCACAATGTTAGCAGGTGATTCTGTTGGTGAACACTCTTTGGAGCTCTCCAATTTAATACAATAATAAGCCCAAAATATCACCAATCCAAGAATAAAAGTATAAACTATTGTTAAAACTAATTCTCCAGCAAAGAATGGTGCATGTGTTGTAAATATTTTATATAAATACAGTGTTAGGAGTATACAGAATTCAAATACGTAAAGACCATAGAATTTAAAGTAGTATCCTCGACTCGGTGCTGTTTCTTCGTCAGATAAATGAACCCAGCAGTATGTCCAGGCTTTTGCCACATTAAGGACACATTGTTGGCTCCACAGTCCTCCACAGCCCTTGCTGAGGTAACTGAACGCCATGTGTACCCAATGTAGTCCTAAGATGCCAAGGGAAGCGTACATCATCATTGGAGCGGTTGAAGCCACTGCACTGAACAGAAGCACCCGCGACACTGCAAGAGAAAATGCAAATTCTCACATTAATGCATGTGGTATGTATAAATAATTAAGTTACGCAATTGTTATTGTATATTGTTCCTGACACTTATCCCACCTCCAATCCCGTGAATCAAGTGAACATTGTATTATAGTATTATGAGAAATTGCATGGACCATTAGCAAAAATTATTTACATTGTCCTATATTTTTATTTTCTTGTATTATATAATTCCACATATATGTATGTATTTATGTTTATACTTTAATTATAATATAGAATTATAATATGAGGACTTAAAAAATGTTATACTCGTTTTAACTTGACTTGAAATTGACTTGAAATTATCATAGTGCAGGCTAAGTGATATTATAAGTACCTGCTATTAAGACGTGCCACAATCCGTTCAGGACAAGGTATCCGATTAGGTGAGTGTCCAGGATTGGTTGCCCAGCATCGTCCCGCAACGTGCAAGTGGGCACGCGAGCGAGGTACTTGTAGAAAGCAATCATAATGTTGAGAGACGAAATTGCGATGGAAATCAGCTGAGGCGTGCACTGCTCCAGGTATCCTGTAACAGGTAATTTTCTTTATTCACTGAATTTAATACTCAAGTCCATTTTTTTAAATGATATCATACTTTTATTTTATAATTGAATTAAATATGTAGAAGATCGTGCATGCACAGATATGGTGCAAGCATTTTGTTTTAATATATAATTTACCATCGGTAAACAAACATTACGATTCCATATAATTATATATGATATAATATATAGGAGTTCGTTGTGGAACGAGAGGATTAAAAGACAGAGAATCTTACACATGTATGTTTGTTAAAAAAAAATGCTTTAACTTTCTTTACACTGAACATAAGCAAGAGATTATAATAATGATACGCACCATACTCGAATATTGGTGGGGCCTTCTGCATGACCACGGTGAGTTGCAGCAGCACTTGCATTAAGCTCTCGATTATGCACTCTGAGAACTTTTCGTTCTTGCACTGTCGCCAAGTTGCCTTCGCCTGTTTTTGGAGGGTGTGATTGACACGGACCTGCTTCTGCGTCGCTTCCATTTGTGGCGCCTTCCCTGTCTTCAGCAACGCTTGTGAAGAAGGTGGTCCTGCCTCGACGTCCTCAGCAGCAATGTTGTCCTCATCAGAAGTAATTTGTGATGATCTCTTCACAGGCCACCACTCTAGGGAACGCCAAGCAGCCCAGAAGGTGTTCCAATAGCTGTAAGTAAATTGAACAATCAATTATATTTTGTATTAAATACGAGTTTGAGTAATTTAAAAAGTAAATAAAATCTTAAAGTATAACATTGATTGCGTTCTAGCTTTTATATTGATTATTTAATGACGTCAATATTCTGGTATGTAAAGTTATGTGCTTATTTTTTATTAATTAAACATGGTTATATATATATGCAGATATACGCGTAATATGATTATTAATGCAGCAAGAGGATAGAGTATTTTAATATGTATAGTCAGAATCAGCCAAAATTGTATCTATTCTACTTGGATCTCACCTGAGTAGTGTGGATAGTTGTAGAATTGTGACTGCGAACCTCCATGGCCATCGCACGTACCACTGCTTGTGTGTGATCCATTGCTCGTAGAAGGAAGGACCAATCGGCTCGGAGCTCGTCACGTTTTCAGAAGGTCGTGCTCCCTGGCAAGGGACCATCTCCGATCTGACTTGCTGGCCTTGCTGCTTGTACCTGCGGGAGCACAAGTTGTTATAGTGAAGTTATAATAATAATTGAGCTTATTGGATTAAAGTTTACATGATTTGGGAGGAACAAAATAACCCAATTGATGACTGAAAAAAGCAATTGCCCATCATACATTACAATGTGAATAATATATTAATCATTAGCAACTAAGTTAATTATTTTATTAAATTATTATATCTTTATTTTCGAAGAGAACTAGATATTATATAGACGATATGATATAATATAGCTTTAAATTAATTATGCCGTTTTAAATTTTACGATCGATGGATCGATCAGATGTATGATTAAAAATACTAAATTAATTTACTCACCATTTCACGCTCTGCACTGTCGATACTACCGAAGAGAATTTCATGATCAAAAAGGTCAATGCTGCCAGCGTAAACTGCCTGGCAATAATGTAAGAGTACATCACAGCGTAGTCCGAGTATATGTCCAAGAGGCTCAGGGACACCATGAACAGCACTCTCACTATCATCCACTGCATTTGTGTTCGGTTATCATTTCCAGAACTCTCAACATCATTGGCAGAAGAAAGGTTTGATAGCTGGTTAGCCATTTTAATGTTTTAACTATAAATACTGGAAGTAATTATTAACTTCAATATAAATCACGTTTTAAGAACAGAGGCAATCTAAGTCCTTCTTGCACAATTCCTTGTGATAGAAGATGAAGACTGCCGATCAGAAAATGCCCTTGATCAGTGGTGCTAACTGCATCTAGCTATAAGGTATGTGTGACCAGCAGGGTAGGACGTATCTGTATATATACCTATCTCAAGAGTCGAAGACCTGATGATAAAAAGTCTTACTCTGCTGGCGTTTACAGACTGCTCATTGGTTTATTATTACGTAGTTCGTATAATTTTACAGAATGACGTAGTGACAAAAAAAGTCGAAGACCTAGCCATGTATAATAATATATATATTATATGACCTATAGCTGATGATAAAAAGTCTTATATAATTTTACATAATGACGTAGTGACAACATGCATGTATTCGATGGAAAAAATATATACCAGTATTTTAGTAGTATAAGTTCTATAGCAGACTTTATTTTTATTGTTTATATATATAAAAAAAAATTTCATGTAAAAAAATCGAAGTTTAAACGTATTTTGTACTTCTCGATCCTCACATCGCACATGATATGCAAAGAGATGAGAGGTAACTTGTATATGTTAACACTAATATGAACGATTCGATCGGTATATATTTATAATTATTAAAGTATAATAAAAATGAGCGTGAATGAATCTTTTTCATGTTTAATGAACATTTTTACTGAAAAGCTAAGACCCAAAAAAGTGTATGATGTTTTGAGGCATGCAGGACTCAGGAGGCTATAATATTTATATAGACGAGTAATATAAAAGTGTAGGTTCTACGCCTGTAAAGTATGAAACTTTTTCATCTTTAGTGCAACGCGTCTTGCTTACACTTTTAGATTTTGGAATAAACTAAACGTATATATAAATATTACCAGTATTTATAGTAAATAATCTTTAATTCAATATATCTTATTTATAAATAAGTTACATTAGGTACATATATTGTGTAATAATTATAATTCGTTGAAAAAAAGATAGAATTTTATTTTATTATTATAAATATTAACTCTATGATTATTATTTGAATTAATTTATTTGGCGCGCTACAAGGTCAATTTATTTCGCTTCGTCGCCATCTTGGCCAGCTGACGTGTTCTTGCGGTGGCGACGCCCAGGAAAGATTTTTTTGCGATTGATTATTTCATGATGTTATGAGCCACGAGTTGTTATACTGTGTTAAAACGATAGAGTATAGTGTATTAGGCAGATTGGTGAAGATTTTTAAAATTAGAGACTCATTATCAGTCTATTAAGATTGGACATCTGTCGTCTCTGCCCTGCAGGTCTAATTTTACGAGGATCACGTTACTTCTGTTATCAGAGGGCGGAACTCGCTGATAACCCCAGTGCCTCCTCATTGTTCCTAAAAAAGAAAAAGAGGCATAATATCTACGTGACTCGTTTATGACGTGCGTACTTGTGTTTCAGTGAGAACATTTACCTTCAATATTCCGTTTTATAATTTCTAGCTGTCAGAAAAATGTTCAGCTTCTTAACAAAGGATAAAGGCAAAGCGCCTGAGATATACGAGACTGTAGTGGAAGGTTTGAAGAATGTATATCGACAAAAACTGTTGCCTCTCGAAAGTTACTACCAGTTCCATGACTTCCACTCTCCAAAACTTGAAGACCCAGACTTTGATGCCAAGCCCATGATCCTATTGGTGGGCCAGTACTCCACTGGCAAAACTACATTCATCAAATACCTGCTGGAACAGGACTTCCCTGGTATCAGGATTGGACCAGAGCCCACCACAGATAGCTTCATTGCTGTCATGCATGGTGAGTTAAAAAATTTAGAAAATATGCATACTGTATGCATAATATGTACCTATACTATACATGTATACGTACTGTATGATGTTATACCATACATATACGCATACTGTATGTACAGTACAGTATCCTATACATACAGTAAGTGTGGTGTGCTGGGCATATGGATAAGCACACGGTCAGAGATCATTGGAGACCTCTGTGTTGTAAGGAGCTTTCACATAATCGAAAATTGCTATGGCATTCATGCCGAAGGACGTCATATAGCACACTTGGTTCTGTAAGAAAATCAAAGAGACCTTGATTTTGCTATGGCATGCCGCGACAGTTTTCGAATATGTGAACACATCTTCATGGCCAGAAATTTGACCAAAATTTTCAGAGCTTCTTGAGGTCTGAGAGTAATGCTGCTAGTGTAGAGCAGTGAGCTAGCTCCATATGGTCCATAATATTGCAGTTCAACAAATGTAAGTTTACTACTGGAAGTAGATTGAAGTGGAAGAATTTTGACTTACCTATTACATAATAGGAAAACTCTAAGACTTTGCAAATAGGTTGAAATTCCTAATGTATAGATCTTTCTGCCAGGTTTTTGGTTCAAAACTGAACTAGAAAGTAGAGAAATCTCGCACTTCCAGCTACTTCTGGTGGTAATCTAAAATTTGTTGGACTATGCTGTATTATATGTAAAGACTCAATACAGTACATACTACACTATCACTGTATTACAATAGGCTTTGTTTTTTAAAGGAAATTCATTGTGTTGTATCCATTGTCTTGCAGGTGAAGTGTCCGGGGTGGTTCCAGGCAACGCCCTTGTGGTAGACCCCAAGAAGCAGTTCAAGCCCCTCAGCAAGTTTGGCAATGCATTTCTCAACCGGTTCCAGTGCTCACAGCTTGACTCGCCTGTGCTCAGAGGCCTCTCCATTGTTGACACCCCCGGTATTCTCTCTGGCGAGAAGCAGCGCACTGACCGCGGGTGAGTCAACTCCAGGGATCAAATGTAGTAGTTTCTTAGTTTAAAAAATATGTACGCTGCTCAAGTAGCTGAAAAACTCTTCTTGCAGCGTACATCTTTTTTACTTTGATAGTACATTGAATTCTGAGCAACAATTACTTTCTTATAGGTCATCAAAAACCAATGATTTTATTGGGGTTTATAATTTCTGGTAAGGAGCATTGAATTTTTTTTTTTTTGTTTTGTTTTAAATGCTTGGATTTTAATTTGGTAGGTACAGTACCCATCTATGTTGTAGCAGACAAGTAGCAAAGTAGCATACTGTAAAAATTTACAGTTTGAGTGCAGTTTAAAAATAAATAATTTGTGTTGTGTCCATTAATTTTTATACTATACTGTAAGTAACACAGATTGTTAATGAAAAATAGATTTATATATATATATATATATATATATATATATTCGCTTAATTGAGAAGACAAGAGAATGTTCAAATTGTTATGCGCTTGATGTTGCATTTTGTTATTCCTTTTAATATTTAATTCTAAAATTCCAAATATGTTTTCTGATTTAATTAATTTTTGATGAGCGTACTTGGTATAACAATAGCCAAGGCAATATTTTGTTCCACTTTTCATAGCATGATCAAAGTCCCTTCCCCTCTTCTTATATCTATCCAATTGGTATTAAGTTAAAGGCTGACATTTCACAGTGTGTTATTGTTAATTAATAATTGTAATAATTGATTGAGTGCATCCCAAAGCTTCTGTAAGAAAAGTGTCAATTTTGCTAAGTATGGTATTTTATATAAATATTGTAAATTAATTAAATAAAAACAAGTTATTTTGAATACACATTATTAATTCATTGCTTTTAAAATGTGGAAAAATTAGCTTTCATTGTCTATAGTAGTTATGTCGATCAAAATCATTTTACAATATAAAGTGGGTAAAAATGGGAATTCGCAGTTGGAAAATTTTATCTCTATTAATAATTTTAAAATAGTATAAATCTCTTTCAATGTACCAAAAATTAATGCTAATCTGTGATGGTGTGATCAATGATTCAACTCAATAAGTACCAAAATGTAAAAAAACAGTGTGACAACTGACAACATTTAGGTTAGCCTTTATCATGTTTACATTGCAGGCATACCGGTACGTATTCTCGTGCAAGCCTGTTCATTAAGTCGTCACCTTTCTATGAGGGGTAAGGTACCGCTGTAGACCTACAGTAGACTCTCGTAGGGTGGCAGGTGAAAGGTAGAAGATTGTGTTTTCCTAAGTCCCAATCCTGCTGGCTTCAAGCTCGTAGAATCATTATGTGCAATAGTGCTTCTGCTTCAATAATATATCATGCACAAAGACTCAATAGATGTGAGACACACATGCAGTTACTCAATTGACCCATTTTAATATCTGATAATGTATGCAGCATAACTATTTTATTGATCTAATGTCAACTAAGTGGATGTAATATACTGTAATCGAAAGAATCATTTTATTTAACAATAATATCCAATGATATCTATTTTTATTACTTGTTACTGTCAGCATCATAAGTAAAAAATTAGTTAAGCAATATCAGTAGCTATTAGTCATTAATTATAAATGACAAAGCTATCCTGGTATAAGTAAATATTAAATATTGACTAAATTGATGCTTCAATATTTACTTACTATCAAAACCAAAAAGGTGTACCCCTCTCCTTATGGAACTTGTATGCTATTCAGTGGCACACCTTTTTGGTTCTGATAATAGATGGTGTAAACCCTTTGAAAGTCACTCTACCAACTCAACTCAATTTCTATGCGGCTACTTGAGAGTGTCAAGCGAGTAGAAAATATGCAGAAAGTGTCACTTGCTCTCTGTGCTGGGTGGGAGGGGCTAATGAGGATTTCCTGCCATTTGTGTGCTGATATTGCTTGGCTATCTGAGCAGCTGGACATTGGACCAGTTGCCAACACTTTCCAACGGATTACAATTAAATGCCATTGTCATTTTTTTCTCTTATCACATTCTAGCCAAGTTTCTCCTTCAACGTTAGACTGGGGGTAAAATCACAGAAGGATTATGTCTTGATGTCATAGTATGAATGATCTCTAATTGCATGTCATAAATATGAAGATAAGTAATTTGGAGCATCACCAAAAATGGTTACCACTCATTTTTTTTTTTTTTTCAATGTATTTTAATAGAATAGATAAGTGGCGTAGTGTAGTGTAAGTGTAGTATTAGTCATCACTTCTTTCATCAACTGACTCTAATTTATTATGATTCATGGACAGTCTTATCAATAATTCAGGATGACATCATTATTATTTATTATACAAGAAATTAATTAACAAATTTCTGAAAAAAATAAGTATTATATAAATACTTATGTTTGTATTTTTAGCCAAACATGTCCTTCATTAACAGGACGATAAGAGAGTGAAATTTGTTGAAGCAGAGAGTTATGATTCATTTAAGAGGGATTTGAAAGAAACAAACCCTTCGCGAGCCACTGTGGTGTAGCCACATTATTTTGCCGCGTTAATTTTATTATTATTTTATTTATTATTCCTCATTTTTAATGCTATGGAGACCTAAATTTTAGCATCATATTATAAACTACATTTATTAATTATGTATTTATTGAAAAAATAGCAAAGATGTAATTTAATTCACTGAGTCATATTCACATTAATATGTAAAAGAAATATCTTGAGTATGTATTCTACAATTTAGTCCAACAAATAGTGATAAGAATTTCCTAGCTCAGCCCACTATAATAAATGTATTATTAATAACCACACTTCAATATTCTTTTTAGCTCCTATCACTCAAGAAGAACCTATCCTCAAGTAATCTACAGTACTTGTTGTGCCCACAAGCTTTTATATTTAACATTACTTTTGTATGTCATAACATTTTATGTTTAACACAGTGTGTTGTTGCAGCTTTAACTTCAATGGTTTGCAGAGTGCATAAATTTTTGTTTAATTATTATGTCATGTGTAAATTAGAATGTTCCATATTTACTTCAAAATAACCACACAAAAAGCTGTAAAGAAAGTCATAAAAGTAAATTAATATTAAATTATATCTATAAAAATTTAAACGATTTTTGTGTTTTCAATTTTCAATAATATTTTTTCATTATTCAGTAAGAATAATATGTGTTTTTCTACAGTTATTACCGGTAATGTACACTTTCCAGTATTGCTTCAAGGACAAACTGATCCAAAGATAAAATAAATGTAGTGCAGTCATCGCCTGAGATATTTTCCCTGACCAACAAAAATTGCTTGCTCAATAACCCTAAACTCTGTACATCAGTACGTCAGGGACATTTTCCCGGTCAACTGCTGTACAATGTGTAGGTTACTGTACTGTGCTCGGAGCCAACTTAAACAAGTGTTACGTCATGGTCGAAGCAAATTATGTTTGTGACAATCCTTTAAATGTTTATTTTATAACATTTTTTTTTTTTTTTTTAAACTGAGTGTTAAACTTGTTTATTAAATAGTCAAATACTCTCCAAAGTCTCTCCTAACTTGACGTCACTCTATTTTCTCAGCTATGACTTCACGGGCGTACTGGAGTGGTTTGCTGAACGTGTGGACCGTATCATCTTGCTGTTTGACGCGCACAAGCTGGACATCTCGGACGAGTTCCGTCGCAGCATCGAGGCACTACGTGGCCATGACGACAAGATCCGCATCGTGCTCAACAAGGCAGACATGGTGGACCACCAGCAGCTGATGCGTGTGTACGGTGCCCTCATGTGGAGTCTTGGCAAGGTGCTCAACACCCCAGAGGTCGCTCGAGTCTACATAGGTTCATTCTGGGACCAGCCACTGCGATTTGACGTCAACCGAAGGTACGTTAGAGATTTGAAAGGATGGAGGGGAGGGGAGATGCTAAAATTGTTCTTATTTTTTTTTTTTAGTTTTTAGTCTAGTACTGTAATAACTCTTTCAGTTATATTGTAATGTAAAATTTTATAATTAATTCATTCAATCATTCGACCGCCTCTCTTCCCAATGCTCCTTTATAAACAAACGCAGTGCATCAAAATTCTTAAATTTTTTATTGGTTGTTCGTTGTTTCCAAACTAAAGTTACATCATTAAAACTATAAATTATGCTAATGGAATATAAACTATCATCATGTGTATGTTTAATGTTTATGACTTTAAGCCTTTGATAATAGATGTTTGTTTGATTATAGTATCAAAACGTATAATAAAAAAATTAAAAATACCTCACAACCACCTGTAGCAACTTGTATGGAATACAAGATGCTGCAAGCTTGTAAATCAAGTTGCACTTTCTCTGGCTACATAGTTAAGAGTATATGTAAATATAGTATACTCTCCATTTTCTATCTAGAAATTATAGACATAACTTCTTTGCTTGCACTTGATTAAATATGTAAAAATAATGAAGTTATCTAATTTCTGAAAATAATGCTGATAAAACAAACTTAATGACTTATATTATAACTTTCGAAACAAAGGGATAAAAACTTTATTCACGCTGTTATTTTTGTGATATGCTAGTGACATGTGTTTAGTAGTTTTATTGTAATTAAAACTAAAAGACTTGGTAATAAGAAGACAAAATGGAAACATTTTTAACAGGTAAACCTACAGGTTCACCTACAGGTTTTCCTGTTAAAAGAAAATGGCTCAACTCAGTAACTTAGGTGTCATAATGTTGTATTAAAAAATTCTGTCAGACAGAATCAAATGAAATAAATTTTAAAAATTTGAGAATTCGCTTATGGTTTGGCCAACTGGTTTTCTTACAGAAGCTCCATTTCCGGTTTCTGTCCATAAGGCCCCTTTTTAAACTTCTACAGGTCTCAATTTTCACAAAACTGATAAGATGGACCCACTTCAAAATTTGTATGCCACCCATCGATAGCAAGTTCCCTGCAAGTCTTATTGCAATCAAGGGGGCCGATTTCGAGATCTCAATCAACTGAGATTCATCTTTAAATGCCAGAATGTGGGCATAAGAAAAAAAGCTAAGGTTTAATAATTTTGCTTTATCAGCAACTGATTAGGGCCTACATCTAGGATAAGTAGAAGTATGGGTATTACTGAGAGGGAAAATAAACCCTGACCTATGACAATCCAGCTGCCATACAATGCACCCATGCACCCACATTCAAGTGGACCAATCGTATTGAAGAGAAAGTCAAGTGAAAAGTGCATAACTACACATTTTTTTAGTAAAATAATTTGTTTTTCTCGACACAAAATTACGAAATTAATTATTGAGCTATATGTGTGTAGCTCAATATGTATTTTAAAAGTTTTGTAACTGATTCAGTATTTAGATATAATCTGACTTCATAAGTTTCAGATGCTGATGATATTGTGGAATTGTTGTTGTTGCAAATACCCATTCTTCTACGAATCCTACCTACATCCTGTGCATACTTTGGTGGTTAGTCATATGATATCACAATTATAATCACATACCACCTTGCCTCTCCCCTTAGCTGATAACTCTGTGATAATTTCATTACTTGCTAATACAGAAGCTGCATAGTCGGTGTTTGTGATGGTTTTTATCTGGCATCAAATTATTTTCTGACTCAAATTAGATAAAAAAAAACTACATTTTATTTTCTCTCCTTAAGGGTAAGGTAACGCTACCAATGTTAAAAAAAAATCCCTCACACAAAAATTCTGAAAAAAATTTAAAATGTTCTCCTCTACACCCCCTATCAGTAGCTAAAATATCAGGTATATACAAATTCGATCTAGTTTTTGAGTTATGAATTTTTAAAGTTGACTACTTTAACATGGAGAAATGAAAATCCCATGTTAAATTAGTCAACTTTAAAAATTCATAACTCAAAAACTAGATCGCATTTGTATACCTGATATTTTAGCTACTGATAGGGGGTGTAGAGGAGAACATTTTAAACTTTTTTTCATAATTTTTGTGTGAGGGATTTTTTTTAACATTGGTGGCGTTACCTTACCCTTAACACTATCTTGATAATTAACTACTCTAGTGCTAATTTATTTTTAGCAGTCTTCATAAAAATGTGTTTCCTGTGTTGCACTCTTTTTGACAAAAATGTATTTACGTCATCGCCAGGAAAATACCTTTTACTAAAATATGACTGTGGTGTTGATGCATTGTTCAAACATTATCTATTTCCATCTATTAGGGAGAAATTTCCTGGGGTGACAACAGAACTCTGCACCCTGATTTTTTATGTATCTGCGATTGATGTAATCAATTGGACTTTGAGTTATCAAAGGCTAACGGCCTGCTGTGATAACTATAGAACTATAAAACTTCCTCATTACTGGTGATGATTCATCAAATTAAATAACATCCTTCAATGTAGATATTGAAGACTCGCAAGCTCTAGTACAGTAGCTGTAGTAACCTTTCTCATTTAAATACTATTGGTTACTAAATTAGTTGTTGATTAATAAAAAATGTAACTAATTTTGTTTCCATGCTCATTTGTACTCATGGGTCTTTCTGATCATTTAATTTCTAGTAAGCTAGTAAAGATGAATTTATTTTTGTGTCTCTTCATGTTGCCAAGCATCGAGTCAAACTCTTTAGAAAGTGCTGCAAAGCACTTGAACAGATGGCCTTTGTATTCTGTCTCTTTTCACTTCGTTAGTTACTTTATTATTATCTTGAATTTAAAAGCTGTTTCTAAACAGTTTGTAACCATATGCAGTCTCTCTGTAGCATGCTGAATGTTATTTTTGGGCCCATATTAATTTATTCTCTCCATAATAATTACAGCTGTTAAATTAGAATTGTTTTTTTTTAACAGTGTCCTAAAGCAAGGTATAAAAACTGATTTTTTTTGTTTTGTTTAAATATTATTATTTTTGTTTCTTCAAGTTCTTCTTCTTCCTTATGACTACATTTTCACATTTAACTGAGAAGTATAAAATAAAATGCAGAGTAAAGAAAAATTAGTAGACATACAGCTAAACCTGGATTACTTTCTGTTTGGCAGCCAACAACTTCAAAATATTTTATTTAATTTTTGAATAATCTGAAGATTTTAGAACTTCTTGACTAGGTCATCCTTGTTGAAAAAGATGTGATGGAACTCTGGTTTTGTTGCAGGCTGTTTGAGGATGAAGAGCAGGACTTGTTCCGAGATCTGCAGTCGCTTCCACGCAACGCAGCACTCAGGAAGCTCAACGACCTTATCAAGAGAGCCCGCCTCGCCAAGGTGAGACACGTATATGCAGACAAGGACAAGTCTTTTTTTTTAAATGTCTGTTTTTGTCATCATTAGACTAAAAAGTGACAATTATCACTGCTCATCTGACTGCACATAGTAATGTTGTGATTTTGTATGACACAGGTCCACGCCTATATCATTGCTGCACTGCGAGAGCAAATGCCGAGCGTGTTTGGCAAGGACGGCAAAAAGAAAGAACTGATCAAGAATCTGGGCCAGATCTACGAGCAGTTGCAGCGTGAGCACCAAATCTCCCGTGGTGACTTCCCAGACCTCAAGAAAATGCAGGTTTGTACACAAATTTGTTGAACAGCAAAAAAACTCCTAGGAATTTTTCTGCTTTTTAACCTATATTCAAATTTTCTACTTTCAAATTCAAATTCAAATTCAAATTATTTATTTTATCTCATTCCAAATACAAGGTACACACATAAAATACATGGTATCATGCATGGGTAAGACGCGTCATTTTAGAACAAAGAATATATTAACACACACACAAAACAACAAGGAAAAAAAAAATTTACACATCCAAATCTGTCAAAATTTAGCATTCAAATATTCATCTACACTATAAAAACAATACTTATTAAGAAACAATTTTACAGCGTTTTTAAATTCTATATATGTGTAGATATCTTTTAATGAAACAGGAAGTTTACTGTAGATTTTAATACATGAGCACATAGGACCTTTGTCTAAAAGTTTAAGTCTGCTTTTTGGAGGTAATATAGTACTATTTAAATTTCTAGTATTATGGTCATGGACTTTCTCCTTATGAAAAATATCAAAATTACTCTTAACAAAACAAACACACTCTAAAATAAAAATGCATGGTAATGTGAGAATACAATGAGATTGAAAATGTTTTTTACATGATTCACGGTAGGGTAAGTTTAACATTGTTCGAATTACCCTTTTTTGCAAAATAAAAATCTTTCTTGAGTCAGTAGAATTACCCCACATAATAACCCCATACTTCAAAATGGAATGGAAGTTTGCATAATACAATATCTTCAAACATTTCACATCACAGGCAAATTTCAGTTCATTAATTCCATATATAACGGATGCTAATCTCATTTGTATGCCCCTAATGTGCTTTGCCCATTTTAGATTACAATCCACATGAACTCCAAGAAATTTTGTACCCTCCGTTGTATTCACTGTTTCATTATTTATATTTATATCCTGTGTAAACAAATCTTTATTCTGAACAGTATTAAAAACAACTACTTCTGTCTTTTTCCCATTTAGTGCCAAACCATTATACTGAAACCATTTGTCTAACTTTGGGAGAATACATCACTATTTCATTATAATTTTATATTAATAAAAAATTTATCAAATGAAAATTGCAACCAATCATCTGGTTGAGATTTGCCTGTGCTTCTGATGATTTGACACCAAACCTACCTGAATGTTCTGATATACCTGCAGGAATCGTTGGCACACCACGACTTCTCCAAGTTCCACTCTCTGCGACTGCCCCTGCTGGAGACGGTTGACCGAATGTTGGCTCAGGACATCGCACCTCTTATGTCCCTCATCACCAAGGAGGAGGCTGCCGGCACCCAGGAGCCCATGCTCAGAGGTGAGGAGACTTGGCGACAACATAGTCAGCTACCAGTCACTCTCATTGCCTTGTGGTATCAAAATTTCATTGCATTCTCTTGACAAACTAGTGTCACTCAATTTTTTAACAGGTTTTTGGCAGAATATAAATTTCCTGTCTTAATTGTTAGCTTTTCTTTATTTAAACTAATAATAATATAAATACAGTATCATACAAATATTCATGAAAGAAATGCAAATGAATGTTTTATGTTTGTGTTGAAAGTACAATGCAGTTTTTCTGGACTTGGTTGATGCCAGTTTCTGTATGCTTTGGATAGTCTATGTGACCTGATGTCAGTAGTAGAACCATAGCATTTCTTCTGGCAGCACTCACATAACGGTACTTCAGCTTCATAACACAAGTTCCCTCATCCTCCCATGGATGTACTGACCCCTCCACTTGTTGCAGGCGGAGCGTTTGTCAGCGTGGAGGACAAGGACAGTCCGTTCGGCTACAAGCGAGGGGAGGGCGTGGACGAGGGCGCTGGTGAGCCCGACTGGATTGTGTCTAAGCTCAGGTTCAAGACGGACGCCAACTTTGACTCCCTGGGACCCATTGACGGCAAGATCACCGGAGCAGGTGAGTGGGAAACTGCATTTTCAGACATGCTTAGATTTGAGACTTCAGAATTGAGAAGGGGAATATAACAAATATAATTTCTAGTTCAAAAGCATATTTTCATTTCATTGCAGTACCAAATTTTTTGAAAACTTTTTTTAGAAATGTTTTCTTATTTCTTTTCAATATCGCTTACAAAATAAAAATTATTAGCTTTAACTAAAATTTATCACTTTATCAGCCAATAAAAGGCACTACAATAACACATAGGTTGAAATTCATACCCTAGATAATCATTATGGGAACTACCATCAAATTCTCAAACATACACATTCTCTTTTTAGTTACTACACTCCATATTTAACACTAACTTGGTACTATCTTTTAATATTTCAGCGGCCAAATCTGAGATGATCAAGTCGAAGCTTCCCAACTCCGTACTTGGCAAGATCTGGAAGCTGTCTGACATTGACAAGGACGGCATGATGGACGCTGACGAGTTTGCCCTGGCGATGCACCTCATCAACGTGAAGCTGGACGGTCATGAACTTCCCTCGGAGCTGCCCCCCCACCTGGTGCCCCCCAGCAAGAGAGAGTACTAACCAACATAGTGCAGCAGGACTGTCCATGCCACACACAGTTGCAATGTGTACAATCATCTCATGTAAAATTACTTGTTGAAATGTCCATAATTATAAAAATTTGTTACTCAGTATTGGTTATTTAAAGGGATTGGATAGGTCATATTTACTTATCATATCTTTAATTTAAGTTTTTATAATTTTTTTTTATCATAAAAAAAAATATCTTTTGAAATTTTCAAATGTGTATTCTATCTCGTATCATATAATAAATTAAAAATATATAATATAAGGTGTTTTGTTTATTAAACAGTAATTTTATTGAAACTGGAATATCCATGCAATAATCTGTTAACAAAGGGCAGTGATTTCATTTTATCGCCCCACTGTTTTGATTGTTGTGTCAATATTTCACCTCGCATCACAGCTACAACATTGCAACGATACACATAAAAGCTGTGTGTGCATCAGAATGTTCACAAGTGCAAATATAAGTTGGAATCTTAATTTCTTCCTTATTATTGTCTTATAAATTCTCACTGAACGTTTGAATTAGTAAAAAATGTGTAAAAAAAAAAAATAATAAAAGTTTGCAAACGAGCATTTATTTATTGTTCAATAATTTTGTGAAGAGGTACTTTAATACCTTACATTTGAAATTCCAAGGTTCAGGGAGAATTATTAATGTAATTTCTTTAAAATAAGATGTAAAATTTTATAATACACGTATTGCTGTTTGTTCCAACTTCACATGTGCTGTATGAACTAACAAAAGTAAAGTATTTGAGATGTTTTAAATAGACGTTGAAATAATGCTTGTAGCCAAATTGTATACAACAATGCAGAATTACAATTACTTGCTACATTAAAATAACAACAACTTTGATGAGCACTCATTACAATTTATCAATTAAAATTATTTAATTAAAAGAGTATTAAGATCTAATTAATAATTTATTTTTTACAATGTGTAAATTCTATATATATACTGTATATTTTTATGTCCTTATTTAAAAAAAAAAAGTTAATGCTCTTTTAATTTTAAAATTTAATATTCACTGAAAAATAAAACTCTTATTGCTTACAGATATTGCATTATAATTTTTTTTCATTATTTCTCAACGGTCTGTTGCAACCTTTCCAAGCAGTGTTTCTTATTATATTGTTGGCTTTATTGCAAGAATTTTTGGGTCTGTGCTGAATTGACAAATCTCTGTGATATTTCTAACCCTGTCCTGTTGGCAAATTGTGGCAGCGGTGAATGTTTTCTGTACGAGGCCTTAGGGCAGCCATAGCTTGCCGGCAGGAGCCAAAACATAAATAATGACCTTTGTCTGAAGTTTGTTTGAGGCATTTGTTTGATGGATCACAGCATGGAGTATCTTAAGAGAGCAATAAATTAATGAATGAACTTTGTTGGAGTAATCAACAAAATTAATGAAAACTGGTAAAATATTCATCTAATATTGATGTTTTAATATCTTACCATTTTATTGTTATTTTGTACTAATCATGCAGTGTATGAAACATTTGTGGTATCATTTTCATTTGAAGCAAAGGAAATCAGGTTTTACTACATTTTAAGATTTTTAAGTATTGAATACCAATAATGTTCATGCTCCCGGCACAAATTCTGTTTTGACTATTTAATGTAAACATGACAAAACCAGTTGGGAGCAAAGATTTAACATGCTGTTCTGTACAGCAAAAGTTGCTTAAGTAAGGATAAATATCATTAAAAGCCATGCTGTGACATGTCCTGTTTGGAATGAATTGATGTATTTGTATTTTCCTACAACATATTTTCTCTATATATTTGCATGCTTTCTTTTGTCCCACTTTTTATTTTATTATTTTTTGTTTCAGCTTAAAATTATTACAAGCATAATAAATGTAATACATATTATTATTATTTCTATCGACCTTAGTTTTCTTTTGTTTAAATTCTCATGTTTCACTATACCAAATTATTATAAGTAATAAACTGTATATTTCTTGTTTATCACGAAAACAATATATTTCGATGGTAAATATGTATACACTTGTTTTATTTATACAATGTTATAACCTGCACAAAGACTACATTAAATTTTATTTATTCTACTAAAATTGTATGCATGCTAATTTGCAGAGCAATGTCTAAAAACTATAAAAACTATAAAAAATATTTAGTATCCAAACCAGCCAATTTAGATTTATAAACAAACAATAAACAAACTTTTCCTTGAGTTAGATAGTCAGAATTTTTCCTAATACAGAGTTCTTAATTGACTATATAATTAAACAAAAAAGTTGAAGTCATGGCAAAATAAAGAATTATATCACATTATTGTCTCTAAATATATCTATAGAGATGACGGGAAAATTAAAAAATACCAGATTTATGATTTTTTTTTTTTTTTTCTAATTGGTCAATTTGTGTATACAGAATGAACCAAGGAACCAAGCTTGTAATCATATAACCCTATAAATGATTCTATATAATAACAAAATATATTTTTATCTTCTAATTAATTACCCTTTTTTACATCCTGTAAGGTAGGCAATTATTTTTGCTACAGTGTAATCGTAGTTGCCTACCATACAGGCTCTAAGACACGGGGAAATTGCAATATGTTCGAATATTGGTTTTAATATTAACAAATTATGTTCTTTTTATTAAATTTTAATAAAATGTGTAGATATTCAATTCATTAATTATTTAATTAAAATTTTTGGTTGATAAAATAATTAATGTATTGTATAGTATAGTACAATTAATTTTACCTGTGTATTTCATTTTTAATTTCAATGATTTACTCCTATATATATTAATATACTATGTCCTCCCACTATTTCCGAGTACTATCCACTATTGAATAATACTCGAAATACTCAAAACACCAAAATAAAAGACAAAATCAAGTTTTTTCAGAATGAAGCAAGTCTGCAACGCATATGCATTGCAGCTAGTTAAACTATAAATATTTAACATCGACTAAAACTAAAAAAAAAAAAAAAAAAAAAAATGCAGGGCGCATCCTTGAAGATATCCGTCCAAAACTCAAAACTTACGAACCAAATGCCCCCCTCCCCCCCATTCCTTGTCCAAATCCCGTTTTGGTGCAAAAGGGCACATGTCCCTTGGAGTCATTCAATATTGCAATCACTAAATATTGACAATCGTCACCCCACCCACTCTTATACTATTTTATTACCACCCTCTGGCTATCCCCCGGCCATGGCTTAGCAATTCAACGACTCAGATTTATACAGGCGCGGATCCAGGGGAAGTGCCGCGGCACCCCCCGAAATTTCGGATTTAACATGGGCAATATAGGCATTTCTCCCACGCAATTTTTTTTTAACATTGGCCTTATGAAGAGGGCACCCCCCGATTATTTTTTTCTGGATCCGCGCCCTCATGACTCAGAATGCACTTACTTGTTAGTTGTGACTGATCGAGGAAACCATATAGAAAATTTCAGTCGGCAATATTATTGATGGAGGATTATGGAGGATGCTCTCAAGCCTCTCAATCAATCACCTCTCGAAATTAATGCACGAGTGTATGTGTTAAAAACCCCATCATACGGAAAAATCCAGCGGTGCCTGTGGTATCGAACTCTTTCTTGGTGCAATCGAAAGGCAATAAAAAATTATGAAGTAAAGAGAGGAGGGGGGGGGGGGGAGAAAAAAACGCATTTTGTTAAAGCTATAAAATAAATATTATTTTATTTAAAATAATTTCTTTTTAAAGCTTTTTTAAAAAAATAATTTTTGACATGATTAATAATTATTCTCGTCTATTGACAACAAAAATGATTAAATAAAGATTTTTAATACAAATTTGGGTTATATATTCAATATTAAATGCTAAAAAAATTTGATGCGTTAATATTTTTTTAACAATAAGCACTTTGCTCTTTTTTTTAATTTTTAAAGACATAATTATGTGACAATTTTTAAATATTGTTTTGATTATACATAATTGTATAAAATTATATTATAATTAGGACTCTGCTGCAACTGAATCGTAAGCAATTAAGACTACACTACTGTATAGTCTTGATCGTAAGTATATATATAAGTACAAACACGTGCTATTACAAAGCTCCAGGTAATGTTAACGCAATTAAACAAGCTGTAAACGGTTTAATTAAAGAGTCTTTAATCTTTAACGAGGGTATTATTTGTGATATCAAAAGGATCAGCGGCCATGCAGCAATTACAGCTTGAGCTTAAGATAACGGAGATCAATTCTCGACACGTAAATACTTGTTTAATTGCGTAAGCCCCAACAAAACAAGAGAAGCCTACTTGTGACAATTAAGTATTGACGTCTTGCACAGGAATTTAATCTATGTGACGTAACTTTATTGTGCAAATACTGTACCTGCATGCACAGCCAACATATCATGCAATAGTAAAAAAAAAAAAAATTTGAGGATAATATTTTAATTAAATAAGCTGATGAATATACGCAGTTTTTGTATGATTATTTTTTTTTTTTTTAATATTTACAATTATGAAAAACTATGATTGTGGGCGGTTGATTCAAAAATCCGTTCGGTCATTTTGTTGCATTTTTGCATTTTGTTGATATAAATATATATTTATATCATATAATACAGTATATAATCATTTTAATAAATATGTAAGCTGCAGATAAATAATGGAGTATGTCGACCTCAATTTTTTTACTGCAGAAATGGATAGAGGGTGCAAAGTTATGCTACCCTGATATTTTCAATATTTTTCAGATTTTTTTGAGACCGGGAACTATTTTTAAAAAATTATTGAAAGTACTTTTTGTGACGTCACGAAGCGGCAAGTCTTATCCTTTTCTTAAGGAGCAGCGTCTCGTAACGTCACCAAAAGCACTTTCAATAATTTATTAAAAATAGTTCCCGGTTTCAAAAAATCTGAAAAAAAATCAGTGTAGCATAACTTTGAACCCTCTATCCATTTCTGCAATAAAAAAAAAATTGAGGTCGATACTTCATTTATATACAGTAAAGTAGCAAAGCATGCAATGTTTTTATTATTTATAAAATCTGTTTTATCACTGAAACTTTATTATATATATAATAAAAATATAATTTATACAAATAACATTATTGTACAAATATTAAGAATATTTAATTCTCAGTCTTTTTTTGTTAACAATTTTAATTTAAAATTAAATATTATCACTTGTGACCATAATGGAATGTCATTCAATCAAATTATCAGTATTTCAATACTGAAGTGAAAATAAATTCAAATTAACAACATTCTATACTTTTTGCCTTCAACTATAATATAGCTGCATGGTACCACACGGCCTGTTTTCTGTCTTAATTTATTGCTCTGCCCATCTACTGACAAGAAAAATGTTCTGAGGAATCATCGTCATCTCATTTTTTTTTACAAATATAAATTTCTTTAAATATTCTTTGTAGTTCTTTTTGTGAATTACAACACTTGTTCAGCGTTCATGAACACGGTATTGGGTGTACCGGTCTGCGTCGTGTCATTCCATCCTGCTGTATAAGTGGATGGGTTCGAGGTCGAGGGACTCGGCCTTGCGGCGCTTGCGGTAACGTGAGATGAGCGCCACGGCCAAGGCGCAGAGCACCAGGGCACCGAGAGACGATCCCACCGCGATCCCAATGTATTCGTCGTTACGGTAAGGTGGCTTGATATCAGCGGGGCATATGGTCGCTGAGGACATTTAGATGGTGCATTAATTTGGAGCAATGTTACAGAGAAGATCAGAGGCAAGGGTTGCTCCAAACGGTCCCTTTATACATTCACCCCCTCTTACCTTCAATATAGTAAGTGACATATATTACACCTAAATTATTTACTTTAAAAAGTAGTAATAAGAATTTTATTTTAATTAAGTTAAAATATTAACAATATTTCTTGGCCGGTGAACTTTATACCTGTTAAGTACGTAGTTTTTATGCGGCCAAGACAAGAAGACAGCTTGCAATCTTCACTTTTATATATTATTACACCTTGGTATAAATAAAGATTTTTTCAAAAGTAAAACTCTTACCAAAGTATTTTCACTATTAATTTGATTTACCTGTCCGCGATAAAGGTGAACATTGAGTTGCCTATCCTATAGAATATTTCACCGCTTGCTATATATATAATACTGTTCAAATTTGTTGTATACCCATAAGTTTTATATAGCATTGATATATTTCACATTAAATACAGTCGCAATCAGAATTGTGTTATACTAACAATCGTTGTATGTACTTTTTATGCATGACTAAATCTCTACATTTTTGATATGATTATATTAATACATTTATGCAGAACTGGTTGAACATATGATAATATAATATGCATGCTCACAGGTGAGGAGATTTAAGAGTATGAACTCACCCTTCTGAAAGTTTTCTCCCTCCTTGTTGTTGAAGGACTGCAGCTGCAGTTCGGTGAACGTCACTTGCAGGCCCGAGTCATCCTCCTTCACCTCACTGCGCGAGCACCGAAAGCTCTGACCCTTTGGCGTCTCGAAGTATGACTTCTTCGATTTGTTTTCGATCGGCCCCGAGGCTGCAGGAGAAATTGACATGAATCAGAATAAGAAGTATTGTATCACGAAATATGAATAAAATTGTTATCGTCAGTTTCAGTCGTTTCATTGATAAAGTAACCTGTCAGTATATAGGTCAGCTCTTCCTAAACCGTAAACTGTATAGCTTTTCTGCACACGATATCTTTATGCACTTGGACATAAGACCAATTAGGTGTTGCAGGAAATGTATACCACAGGGCAGGGTTTACGGAAAGGTCTAATGTGAGGTGAGGGAGAGATGGGGGGCAAGGGGGGAGGGGGATGCAGGTACGCGGCGACGAAAAATGTTGACTTATTATTATTCTTCATATTATCCAGTATACATTAGTATATAATTATATAACGTTAAAAACCATTTATAATATGCAGCAATTCCAACAAAATAATATAAAAAGTTAATATTTAACAATCTTTGTATCAAAAAAAAAATGTATATAATTCATACGGTAAAATTGTATAATTAAGTTTATAATAAATTAGAATGGTTTTATAGTTAAGAAATATTATATTTTTAAAAATAGCAGTATATTCAAATTTATAACAGAAAACGTAATTATATAAAAATATATTATACGTTGAAGTCACTGAATGATTAAAGGTTGAAATGCAAACGACTTCATATATATATATTATATATGTTGGCATCCGGACGCGAATTCGCTTCGGACGTGAAATTTTTGTTCCCAACGCATCGGGATCATTCGAAAATTACAAGAAGCGAAATTCGCGTTCGGAGCATCGTAATTTAATTTGATCCCAACGCGTTGGGCACTTCAGCAAAATTCACAACGCGTTGGGATCAAAATTATTTGATCCCAACGCGTTCGGAACAAACGAGAATGATCCCAATGCGTTGTGAACAATGTGAAAAACGTCCAACGCGTTCGGAACAAAATTAAGATGTTTTTTAATGATTTCCATGACGCGAGTTGATGGCGAGAAAGTCAAACTCATTGAAATTTGAAATAGGATGAGTATCGCGGTTCGCGGTGAACATTAATAAATTAACAACGTAATACTTTCGTAATATGCTAATTAATTAATTGAAACGTAAGGAAGAACAAAAAAATAGGGTCGTATTATGAAAAAGAAAACAGCACTTAACTTTCAAAAAAGCATGCATACAAAATATAGAGCATATAAAAATAAAATATTATATTCTTATTACACTTCTTATTTGTGTGCGGTGCTGTCGTGTTGGTTTATGCCTAAAAACATGGACAAATGTTTCTTCGTTGCAGTGTAAAAATAATAATTAAAGAGAGAAGTGTTTTTTTATACTGCTGTAAAAAAATTGTTCAGACAATACTGAATTTTATGCAATATAATATATTATTTTTATATGCTTTGTATTTTGTATGCTTTCTTGAAAGGTAAGTGCTGTTTTCTTATTCATAATACGACCCTATTTTTTTGTTTTTCCTTACGTTTCAATTAATTAATTAGCATATTACGAAAGTATTACGTTGTTAATTTATTAATGTTCACCGCGAACCGCGATACTCATCCTATTTCAAATTTCAATGAGTTTGACTTTCTCGCCATCAACTTCGCGTCATGGAAATCATTAAAAAACATCTTAATTTTGTTCCGAACGCGTTGGACGTTTTTCACATTGTTCACAACGCGTTGGGATCATTCTCGTTTGTTCCGAACGCGTTGGGATCAAATAATTTTGATCCCAACGCGTTGTGAATTTTGCTGAAGTGCCCAACGCGTTGGGATCAAAATTGCGATGCTCCGAACGCGAATTTCGCTTCTTGTAATTTTCGAATGATTCCGACGCGTTGGGAACAAAAATTTCGCGTCTAAAGCGAATTCGCGTCCGGATGCCAACATATACATATATTTGTTTAGTTTGTTATGAACTATTACAATAACTACGAAACTATAGTATAATTTACTATATTGAACTATACAAATTTATTTAATATAATATTAATTACATTTTTTTTTTTACAAGCGAGAAGAAAACATGCTTATTTGTATCACATCAATATAAATAAAATATTTAAATATAAATAACTTACAACAATAAATTAATAGACCATAAACTTACATGGTGGAATTCCGGGGAAGTTTGCTGGTACTGGTGCCAATGAATAAGAAATGGAGCTCATAGTATACGTCGAATTATCATCACTCATTTTAAACACCAGTGCAATGTTATTCGTGGTGAGATCACGGGGCTCCTGAAACCGGGCGACGATGATCTGCGAAGATCCCGGAGTCCATTCAAGCATCAGATTGCTGGATTCGGCGCCGCAATCGCCCTCGGGTGCAGTGTTATTATCTGCAGGCACGTTGATTGTCACCATCTTGTCCTGGCAAAGTTAAGGATAAATTAGTGACATATTATTAAAGAATAATCTGCTTTAATTATGTTCTCCGAATGGTCATATAGACCAGATAATTTATTTATAAATTATTATGCCTGGATCTTATGGTGCTCAATTAAAACTACAGTTTTCATTTCCTCCGATAGCTCCGCGGCGTTAATGCAAATGACCAATTTACATTACATTGATATGTGATACAACATATTATACGTCATCATACAATGGTGCATGGAAATATCCATGAATTATTTAAAATATTTTTTTAAACAATAACCGGATTTAATAATCTTAAATTATGAATTAAAAAAAAAAAATAAAAAAAAACTGAAACGAAGCGGTTCGCATAAAATTTTGATCATCTTAAGACTGATATTAAATTTTGCGAATTTACCGTGCAGCTTGAAAGTTTTTTTTTTAAGTATTATTTTTTTTATAATTTATTTTATAGTATATATTATAGTGACTAAAAAAAAAAAAAAAAAAACTTGATTAGCAATTGCACTGTGAATATTAATGTTTATAAAATTATGATGTCCTATATTATATAAATTTTATAAGATATCCATTAAACTGCAGGTACTAATATGAATATTCGATATTTCAAGATTGAATTAAATATTTTATGTTGTTTAATCATTTACACTTCTATAGTCCTTAAATTAACGTTGTCCAAAATAATATATCATTAAATAAAAATAAATTAAAATAAATAGTTCTCTATTGAATGGGTGATATATTTACTTAATATGTGGCAAAAATTAAGCAGAAAATATTTCCTTAATTAATAACAGATCATTAAGCATTGTGTCGTGAAATTTGCACTTTGCAATATATTTACAAGGATACTGAGGAAAATAAATAAAAATAGAGGCAAACAATATCCTTTTTAAGGTTTTTGCTAGCCTTAATTAATCATGAAAATATTAAGAACGTATTATTATGTATTCTAACAAATATTTTAAAAACTTACTTCATTTGCAGTGTTCTTGTAGGTGACTGTGATTTGGGCACCAAACCTAGCTTTGAGGCACTTGATAGCAGGATTTTTGGGGTCCGCTATTTCATAGTTTCCAACATTTGGAGGCGGAGGGGTGGTGGTAGTGGTAGTGGGTGGAGTGGTAGTGGGTGGAGTGGAAGTGGGTGGAGTGGTGTTAGAAGGCGTAGTTGCAGAAACAGATTCGGTTGTTTCATCAGTGGAACCATCAGTAGAGCCTGAAATGTCTGTACTTCCTGAACTTTCTGGTTCGGTTGTATCTGAATTTTCTGTTTGGGTCGTCCCTGAATTTTCTGGTTCAGTGGTATCTGAATTTTCTGGTTCGGTTGTATCTGAATTTTCTGGTTCGGTTGTATCTGAATTTTCTGTTTGGGTTGTCCCTGAATTTTCTGGTTCAGTTGTATCTGAATTTTCTGATTCGGTTGTATCTGAATTTTCTGGTTCGGTTGTATCTGAATTTTCTGTTTGGGTTGTCCCTGAATTTTCTGGTTCGGTGGTATCTAAATTTTCTGGTTCGGTTGTGTCTGAATTTTCTGGTTCGGTTGTATCTGAATTTTCTGGTTCGGTTGTATCTGAATTTTCTGTTTGGGTTGTCCCTGAATTTTCTGGTTCGGTGGTATCTAAATTTTCTGGTTCGGTTGTGTCTGAATTTTCTGGCTGGGTTGTATCTGAATTTTCTGGTTCGGTTGTATCTGAATTTTCTGGTTCGGTTGTGTCTGAATTTTCTGGCTGGGTTGTATCTGAATTTTCTGGTACGGTTGTGTCTGAATTTTCTGGCTGGGTTGTATCTGAATTTTCTGGTTCGGTTGTCCCTGAAATTTCTGTTTCAGTACTTCCTGAAGTATCTGATTCAGATGTGAATGTTTCTGATTCAGAAGTCATGGTACTTACTTCTTCAGAAATACTAGTTTCGGAAGTACCGTCTAAATTTTCTGTCGTTCCTGTAAAAATGTCCGTCATATCTGTTGTATTATCTTCAGTATCAAATTCATCTGTAGTAAAATCATCGCCTACCTCACCTTCTAATTCAATAAAGTCATTAAATAATTCAAGTTCACCATAATTAACATCTTCATCAAAAGAGATTATTTGAATGTTTTCACTTATCTGAGGGGCACTAACCACCAAGTCTATAAACACTAAGGAACATAGTAATAATAATGATATGAAAACCTTCATTGTTCACGATTCACAGCACAGAGACTTCAACTTAACATATGGAGGCACGGAGAGTAAGGTTGGTGCTGTCGGAGGGGCTGGGGTATTTATTCCCGTCCTGGAGATCAGATTGTTACCACAGCTCCCTTGTTCCCGCCTCCTGATCGTTTTTTTACTGATAACGACTCTCACGTCATACCAACGAGTCATTGCTATCACAGGTTATATTTGATTACTTATATATCCGTCCTCGTGTATTGCACTATATAGGCTATACAGCATCTCGCAATATGATATAAACACGTTCTCTATTGGTGACACATTTACTTTTAATATGTTGCAATAATTAAGTAGAAGATATTTCCTTAATTAATTAATAACACATCATTATATAAGCATTGTGTCGTGAAAATTGCACTTTGCAAACAATAATTGTATTTTTTTTCTCTAGCTCACACATTGCCATATATATAATTATGTGTGTACTTTTATATTAGATCATTTATTATATTATATAGAAAAAAATGTATGATATAATATACAGTATTTAATTACCTTATATAATTAATAAATACGATTCTCTAATATTGTTTCTGCACTTGTGTACACATATATATTTTATTACAACATATTATTAGTTTAATCATTTTATATGCTTTATTTATTTTATTGTAATTTGTGTCCACGCTTTTGTCAAAATTTTGATGTTTATTTCCATTAATGATCCAAATTAATGTCAAATTAATGCAAATTAATTAAATTATTTTGATTTTGTTGCACTGAAGCAGCGTGGCAAATATTGAAAGCACACAATCTTTGCAATTTTCATTAAGATTATACGCGTACCTGAGTCAAACGATGAATTATTTTACTTGTAATATCATTGTATGTAGATATTGTATGGATTTCGTATTGGAGGCAACAACAGTACATGATAACATATAGTAGTGGCATATGACTTAAAATTTCTTATATGCCCTTATAGCTATAATCATGTAAAAATACTTACTGGAGATATCACTTAAATATTTAGAAAGAAAGTATATAGCGTCACATTTTTATGCTATAATATTGATTATTAATTTAGAATACATTTTGAGGTTTTAACGACACATTACTTTTTAAGATTTTAAGATTGTTTATTTTATAAACATTTTGATTATATAAACAGTCGTCCATAAACTCAATTAATTCCTATCACTGGATTATTTTCAATAAACTTTAATTAATTATTATATTCTACTTAATCACTTGCAATTGCCTCACTCTATTGTAAGCTTGAGTTATCTTGGCTTTATATGACGTCGTACCATCGAGACTAAGGCAATAATGATTTATTGCAGAACTCGATTCATAGAAATACTTCTGATAAAATGAAGAACTTAATCGTCAAACTTAATGCAACCTCATTTTTCATATTACTTTTGTTACATTAGCAGTAATTTATTTATCAGTAATTTAGGGGTAACAAGCGATCTGCAATATTTAGGGCAAGGTAAGATAATTGACCCAATAGCAGATATTTTATATGTCTATATTTATAAATTGTAGGTGCATGTATTTTATATAACCTCTTGTGTTATAAAAATGTATACTGTATAATATATATTATTTAATAATGTATAATTATTCACTAAAGCAAAAGAATAACGTGTGAAAATGAAATATATACATTTAATACATTGTATAAGACAGGATAGTGTGTATAGTAATATTATGGAGTACTGACCTCAAATTTTTTTATTACAGAAATGGTGGATAGAGGGTGCAAAAATATGCTGCTCTGAATTTTTTTCAGATTTTTCTGAGACCGGGAAGTATTTTTAAAAAATTATTGAATGTCCGTTTTATGACGTCACGGGCGTTAATGTCCTATACTTTTCTTAAAGAGAGGCGCCTTATGACGTCATCAAAATGGACTTTCAATAATTTTTTAACAGTACTTCCCGGACTGAGAAAATTTTGAAAAAATTCAGAGTAGTATATTTTTGCACCTTCTACCGTCTATCCATTTCTGCAATAAAAAAATTTGAGGTCGGTACTCCATTAGCCAATATGTTATTAAATTTAATAATATTTTATGGTTTTTGACTAGGTTATAATTACAATGGGTAAAAATGACTATGTAGTCAAAACATCTAAAATAAAGAAAGCATTCTTTTGATTTTTTTTTTTTAATTGTGACATAAAGGCTGTGAAGAACCCGTCGTTGTGAACAGAAATCGAAGTAACTTAACATAAATATACTCAGCAAGAAGGGGTTTGTTAAGATTTAAAAATATTAATTGTAAAAAAAAATTAAATGTTTTGTTTTTTATTATTTTTTATGCCTACTAAGTCCCGGTAGCCCATATAGAAAATATTTTCATTCTTTATGTTTCTTATATAAAACGTATATAGATCATAACAATCGCTGTAAGCCACGGCTTACTTACGTTGATCTCAATCGAAGCCCGGATATGATTGACAGGAATATAAAATGATGACCTCACGGCAAACAAAACTCACTAAGCCACTTTATCAATTCTGTTTGATGCTTGATGATTTTGCTTGATGCTCTTGAAGCATTAGTTGATTGAGCGAAAAAAAGGCATTCAAATTCGCAATAAATTAATCATGCAGTTTTCACTCTTCATACTATGTAACAATTATATGCTTAATTGTAATTATTTAATAATGATGATTAACAATTGTTGCTATAATTTTTTACTTTTTGTGTGTGTTTCAATTTAGATTATTATTGCTCTAATATTTTTTTCATTTCTTTATAATAAATATTATATTAATTTTCTCTCAACATAGATTTTTTCAATGACATCAAGATTTTTTTTTATGTACAATTTCTAAAAGTCATGAAAGACATTTTTTTTTTATTTGCAGATTTTTGTATAATGATAAAATATATAATGTATTGTATATTATTTATATTCTTATTCCATACTTTTCCATGCTCAACAAATCATTTTTCACTATCAGTTGATATTTTACTATAGGGATAATATATATAGTATATAATAGTAAGCAGAGCCACTTAAGATATTTGCCAAATATAATGCTAAAAAAAGAAAACAAAAATCAAGAAACACTAAAAACTTAGTTATAGGATGGTTGGAGAAGAGTTTGATGGTAGCATGGTTTCGTGCCAGTGAAAAGAATTCGATCACCAATTTTATCCCACATTAATAGTTTGTATGGGGCATACATGGCTAAATATGTCAATTGTCCCGAAATAAAAATCTACCAATTAATTATTTGCACCAGAACAATAATTTGTATCGCATTAAGTATTTGCGGTTTACAGTTTTATTGATGGGAAAACTCGATCAATCTAAATAAATGTCCCATATGATTGGAAGAGCCGAGATTGCATGCAGTGTGATATCCTTGCTATCTCGCCTCCACTATTACTTTGTTTGACGGCCGCCTCCTGTCAATGCTCATGACTGACAAGAGTGCCAGATTTGGTTTCAAATCAAAATATTTCGTATAGTAGATCTGTAGGTCAACAGTAATAAAACTCTAGTAAACGCGGGAATGGAGTGATGGAGTACATGCTTAAGTTTAGCTCAACAACTCTGATGATAAAACTCTGTGTAAAATTTACACCATAATTCATAATATTATAATATTAAAATTATATTCCTTTTTTTTTTTTTTTTAGGTTGAAGATGATTATAGATCTTTTATGTTACGTGTGTCGCAGCAAATGAGTACAATTCACAATTTAAAGATAACTTAATCAGCAATATTATACATTTTTGAAAATACCTATATTATGTTTTATATTTAATATTAAAATAATACCTGTGAGTATTTTTTTTATATAAAATAAGACTTACAACAATCCAAAAGATTGGGAAGTAATCGCACATTAAAAGCTCATCACATCGTTATCTCAATCGCTATCTGGCCACTCTTGGCTATAATAACAACTCGCCGACATCGATCTTTAATAGCAGCAATGTCGTTCGACTCATCTCTGGGTCAGATAAGAACATGGTACTTATGACGAGACTCCCACGTGACGTCACGTGGCTCTCAAAGCTGGGTGTGGAGATGTAACATGATGTAATGACTCTCGAGAAATCTCATCTCGAGTGTACCACTTTGTTCTGCCGCTTGTTAGCTTCAAGATCTTGACTTTTACATGGCAGGCAAAATGTCGTATAAAAATCTGATATCACAGGGCATGCAGTAAAAAAAGTTATAAATCCTCGAAAATGTGTGAAATCAAATATATTTAAGCTGCAGTTTAGTTCTTATCGTTTTATTTAAAGATATATATATTATATATATAGTTCAAAATTTCTGTGCAGAAATACAATGTTTTACAATTTTTCTAACATTATCGAAGCTATAGGAATCTTTAATACTGAATGCTACATAGAGGCTATATTTTATTATTTAAACAAATAATAATCAATGTACTAAAATAATATTTTATTGCACAAAGAGGAATTATTTACAAAACAGTGAGATCAACCAATAGTTAGCAATTGATAAGGAAAATTAATTTTAATTAACTTCAAGCAGAAAATTATAAATTTGAGAATAATTAATATTAATTTAATCATTATATATATGTTGAAAATCAATTAAGAATAGCTAAGCTTACACCGAAATTTTACCCCCTTGAAATTCTAGTGATAGTTGGTTATTTTTTATTAAAAATGTAATACAAACGGTATTACAACATAAATCCGAATTTTATAAATATATTGAAAAAATGCAGTACCCCTATTAACAACCCTATTATTAACTATATGTATAAATAATTATATGATATATGCAAAAATTTACTACCATATTTTCCACAAGTTATAATGATAATTTTCACTACAGTTACGTCAGTTACTAATAATAATAATAATAAAAGTGTTACACATTAGTAAAATATAAAATATAAATAATTAAGCTTGAAAAAAAATACTAACGTAGGAGTATCGTCCGTATAATCAAGTACAGATGTTTAAAATAGTTCTCAGCCTGCCAATATGTCAGACCTGCACAGTTGATCATATGTGCTTGAGGTGGGTGTTGTGACGTCGGTGGCGCCTGTTGTGGCGCCTGGACACCCCGAGCGCCACGACCAGCAGGACGATGAGCAGCAGCGCCAGCAACGAGCAGCCCACCACGAGCACCACGTAGTTGTCGTCCAGCGGCGATGGGGGCAGCGGGATATCCGCAGCACAGTACACCGCTGCAACCGCCAGCATTAGGTATTGTTATTGCTGTGGAGGGGGGGACGATTCCCAACACCAGATCCTTTCCATTTAAAAATATGTATATTGAGAGTTTGAATTTTACAAGAATAGATATTATATCAAGTAGTGAAGACTTATTATTATTCAGAACTACTGTATATTTAATGTAAAATGGAATAAAATTTGATACAAAAGAATGTTGAGATATTAAAATTATAGTTTAATTAGCAAAGACCCTATATACAATACATGAAGAACGTACAATACTTGAAGCAATATTTATTACTTTATTTATTTGTGTTTTGGTTTACTAGCATTTTTCAAAATCAGTTAAATGAATTAAATCATTAATAAATTGAAAGATTAACATTAATTGAGGGTAGGTTCTCATCCAGATCTACACAATTAAAATTAAGTTATGTCGCCTTCTCCCTCCCTGCGTACTTAAGGCACACCCAACTCACCTTGCAGGAATTCAGGTCCAGGGTTGGTGGCGAACGCCTGCAGCTGGAGATCGGTGAAGGTGAGTCGGATTGGTAACACCTGAGCTTCGCTGCACGCGTAGCTCAGGTCGACCCGCGTTAGGAAAAGCTGCTGGCCCGTCACCTGCCTGCTTACCGGCATGTCGAGGTCTGAGGACATCAGGGATCTGTTACACCCAGGGTTTATGACAAGCATGACGCAGGGAAGGGAAGGTTGGTGGTCCCATGAAGGACAATAAATTTGGAGTGCTAGATTTTTCTTTGTTGTTATATTACAATATTACAACTTTATTATTTTGTTTATTTTAGAAAGACGGGGGGGGGGTAGTTTCATTAAGAAGTACATGTTGTGTATGTTTTTACATATAATTGTGCCTTACTTGCTACATAACCTCACCATAATAACCTTAATATTAATTTTTTAATATAATTTCTACTTTCTATGGGTAAAATAAATATAAATTGAAAACATGCAGTAAGAACATGCAAATACAACAGACTCATCATGATGCACTGATTTTCTTACTGTTGGTCAGGCGTAATCAAGACGCATGTCGTTTACTACGAAACCCACTACATGGCCTTCACTCTTTTTTGTAACCTGCTGAACACTTAATAAATAAATAATGTTAACTTATTTTAGCAGTGTACACTGTTACATTTGATTGTATTTAAAATATTTTTTTTTCATAAAATATATTTTTTTAAAAAAATGTGTGTTTAGTCTCCTTTTTTGCCGACAGCTATAATTTACGAAAGAAGGAAGATTCACAAAGTAACATTGATTTATTTTTGACCTAGAAATTTATATTATCAGATTAAGATTCAGATTTTAGGTATAATTTTTATAGTAAATTTCGGAAATGCTAATCTGTATTAAAATCTAAAAGTCCTATCATCATTTACATTCTACAAAAAAATATATATCGACTGCGGTAATTAATTCATTGGTATGATCACACAATCTAGTAACTTACAAATATAAAACTTATCAGCGAAGCTTATGACATCCACTCGCCTAAATACCAAACTCCATGCGATCCTTTGCAGCTGCCATATTGCTTATTTCCTTAAAATAATTTTCTCTATATATATCAAACATATTTATTTCTCACCTTCTCGTATGCCTGGGAAATTTGTCTCCAGTGCCGCCAACGTATACTTGATGGTGCTGACGAAGTAAGTGAATCCTTGTTTGGTGAACTCAAGACGCAGACTGTTCGTCGTCACCGAGTGAGCGGGGAGCTCGATATTTTCCCCGGAAGATGCGAGCGCATTGGTCACCAAACGACGAGCTGCAGGGACCGGTGAGGGGTCCCACGTGAGCTCGATGTGTGTGTCGTCCTTGCACGAGCCAAACACGTCACTGCTGGTGGGGACGTTGATATAGACCAAACGGGCCTGCAATTTGATACAATTTAAAACATGTCCCCTTGAGGTTAGGCAACTTGTAATAAAGAGCTATTATAGTAATTATAGTAAAGAGTGTTAAGACAGTCATCTTGTCCCTGAACTTTGCTGTAGCTTAAAAATCTGATTATTATACCTTCAAATCAAGATTATATGAAACTGCGAACAGTTTGAAATAATTTAAATAAAATGACAATATTAAAAAAGAGCTTATTTTAATATAAGCTATAGCTGTTATTAATAAACATCATACAGAATTACATATTCTGAAATTTCTTACACATTGTATTTAAATACTATAAATAATAGCATTAATCAAATATATGATGTACAACAGTCAAAATTTAAAGAAAATTCAATTATAATATCCAAGTAAAATCAAACTTTAAACACTACGTTTACATGACGGTGTTTAATGCGTATCCGTTGCCGACGGATAATGTTATTCTTATGAGGCGTCGTCAACGGATACGCATTAAACACTGTCATGTAAACGTAGTGTTTGTGACATATTTTATGCGTCTGTCTTAACAAAAGAAATATTTTCTAATATGATATTCATAATCCTTTTATTGCTTTTCGATTGTACACTCCTCGGCTCTGAAAAGTTCCCTTATACAGTCTTGTTAATCGCCATGTCCCGTAAGATTAATACAGGGCACGGTGATTAACAAGGCTGTATAAGGGAACTTTTCAGAAGCAAGGAGTGTACATTAAATTATAAGCACGTCATAATAAGTGTTATTAGCAACCTCATGGTGTTTGTCAAGCTTTGTCGGATAAATTTTTACTTACAATGATCAATTTACCATGCCATATTTATGCTAAAACAATATTATTGATAATATCTTATATAACTCATTTAAGACATGGCCAATTTTTCAATTTTTAACGTAAAAAAAAAAAATACTGCAGTAAATGTTTCTAACAAGTTAAAAATTGGATATATTAAGTTCTATTTAATTATTAAAAAATGCATGAGAGACTAGAGAGAGAGAAAAAAAAGCAACTTACAATTCCTTCAGTATCGATGTAGTCGACGGCAATCTGTGCTCCAAACCTCGCCCTGACACACGAGGGAGCACTGGGAGTATTGGGGTCAGTGACCTCAAAGTCACCGATCTCTGGTGGGGCTTGCGTGGTGACCGCCGGAACAGACGTGGAGCTTGTAGTATCTGGAGATGTTACTGAAGAAGTAATTGTGCTACTAAATGTGGAATTTGTTGGTTCTGAAGTTACTGAAGAGGTAGTTGTATCTACTGTAGAATCTACAGGGTCCGAAGGTACCGAAGAGGTTACAGTAGTTCCAGATGTATTAACTGTAGAATTTGATAGGTCCGAAGTTACTGAAGAAGTTATAGTAGTTCCTGTTGCATCTACTGTAGAATCTGCAGGGTCCGAGGTTACTGAAGCGGTTACAGTAGTTCCAGTTGTATTTAATGTAGAATTCGATGGGTCTGAAGTTATTGAAGAGGTTATAGTAGTTCCTGTTGCATCTACTGTAGAATCTGCAGGGTCCGAAGTTACTGAAGAGATTACAGTAGTTCCAGTTATATCTAATGTAGAATTGGTGGCGTCTGAAGTTACTGAAGAGGTTCCAGTAGTTCCAGTTGTATCTACTGTAGAATTGGTTGGGTCAAATGTTACTGAAGAGGTAACTGTAGTTTCAGATGTATCAACTGTAGAATTCATGGGTTCTGATGTTACTGAAGAGGTAGCTGTAGTTCCAGTTGTATCAATTGTAGAATTTGTAGGATCTGAAGTTACTGAAGAACTTACTGTAGTGCTACTCGTATCTACTGTAGAATCTGCAGGGTCCGAAGTTACTGAAGAGGTAACAGCAGTTCCAGTTATATCAATTGTAGAATTGGTAGGGTCTGAAGTTACTGAAGAGGTTAGAGTGGTGCTACTCGTATCTACTGTAGAATCTGCAGGGTCTGAAGTTACTGAAGACGTAACAGTAGTTCCAGTTGTATCAATTGTAGAATTTGTAGGATCTGAAGTTATTGAAGAACTTACTGTGGTGCTACTCGTATCTACTGTAGAATCTGCAGGGTCCGAAGTTACTGAAGAGGTAACAGTAGTTCCAGTTGTATCAATTGTAGAATTTGTAGGGTCTGAAGTTACTGAAGACGTAACAGTAGTTCCAGTTGTATCAATTGTAGAATTTGTAGGGTCTGAAGTTACTGAAGAACTTACTGTGGTGCTACTCGTATCTACTGTAGAATCTGCAGGGTCTGAAGTTACTGAAGAGGTAACAGTAGTTCCAGTTATATCAATTGTAGAATTGGTAGGGTCTGAATTTACTGAAGAGGTTAGAGTGGTGCTACTCGTATCTACTGTAGAATCTGCAGGGTCCGAAGTTACTGAAGAGGTAACAGTAGTTCCAGTTGTATCAACTGTAGAATTTGTAGGATCCGAAGTTACTGAAGAACTTACTGTGGTGCTACTCGTATCTACTGTAGAATCTGCAGGGTCCGAAGTTACTGAAGAGGTAAAAGTAGTTCCAGTTGTATCAACTGTAGAATTTGTAGGATCCGAAGTTACTGAAGAAGTTGTAGTGGTATCTGTATTGCCAACGGTTGTATTTGAAAGATCTGAAGTTGTTTCGGTAGAAGTAATAGTAGACTCCGTACTGTATACTGTAGTATTAGTTGGGTCTAAAGTTACTGAAGAAGATACAGTCATCTCAGTGTTAATAAATGTCGAGCTGGTTGTGTCTAATGTTACTGAAGAAGCAATAGTAAATTCAGTAGTAGCTACTTCAGTAGTAGCTACTTCAGTAGTTGACAGTAACGTCGATTCGGTAGAAGTAAGACTAGACTGCAAGGTTGTAGATCCTTCAGTGGTAATAGTACTCGAAGTACCATCGGTGGTAGTTGGGCTTGTTACTGAAGACGCTTCAGTGCTAGACACGGTTGTGGTATTAATATCAATGGTTGTGGAACTTTGAGGGGTGGTTTCTGCACCTTCACATAGTGGACATTTGGCCAGCTCAGGTGCCATACATTTTCTTTCTGTTGGGCTGTAATGTTGCTCTTCTATACATGACCTTATTATAGGGTTACCCAAATCGTCACAGTAGATATAATTTGCACAGTTTGGAGGGTACGGCTTTGTTTGTCCCCACTCAAAGAGCGTGCAAGTTGGAGTCGGTGGGCATGCAGGGAGAGTCACGTCCCTGGATTCATCACGAGTAAATTTTGATTTACTTTTAATGTCTTTCTCAATTAAATTTGATTGTTTAAAAATTGAATTCAATGAGTTGTATAACATTTTAAAAACTAATTCACCACTATTTGAATTTTCATTTAATTTTCCACATGCATTTTGAAATACTAAACCTAAGGTCAATATAAAAATTAGCTTCATTGTAGTAAATAATTGAAAGAAATAATTTTAGAATTAAGAAAAATTTAAAAAATATTATTATTATTTGAAAAGCTGAAGATTATTATTTTATATGGACGTATTAATTATTCTCTTATAAAAATATTCATCCACTGCGCACAAAATTATATTAAATTTGTAACTCACAGAATAGCTCTATACAAGTAAGCCGATGTGTGTTTACACCACTGTGTCCAATGACAACAATTTCAATACTGATTTGTAAGACGTAGAATTTAAATGCCAACGTTAGGAATCCAGAATCTGATTAAAAAAAAGCGAAATTTCTCTCTCCTGTTTTTTTTTTATTACTTAGTTAACATTTGGCGGCTGGCTTTAAAGGTTTCGTGACGATGTTATAATTTGCCCTTCAGATTGTTTAATTTACCCTCCATTAACGTTACTAATGGATCGACGTTAGAGATAATTAATCCAATAAAATATACATATTAAATATTTAAGTAATGGATTTTTAATTTAGATAAGAGATTGTTTAATATTGTAATGTTTCTAATATTCATGTAAATATTTATTATCTCTCATCATACCGCTCAATTAAGTTAAACTCAAATTCAAATTCTTATTTATTCGGCAACAGTTACAGAACCAATGACCAAATATAATAAAGTCAATAATACAACATACAAAAAAAAAAAAAAAAAAAAAACATAATAATAGTACCAATAAAAAAATGACTATAATATAAATATAAGGGGAAAAAAAACACACACAGTAAAATAATAGTCATGCACAATAAAAAGCAAAAAAAAAAAAAAAAAAATGCTTAAAAACTTAAAACAGAGCATTCATCAGATTGGTCCGAAATTGACATAAAGAAGAGTTGAATATGTCCACATTACCATGATCAGATACAAATTTGTTGTAGAGATTTTGCACTCTCGAACAAAAAACAAAATTCATTATATAAAAATTAAAACTACATGAATTAAAAACACGCTAAATTTTATATTACACTACAGGAACTAGAGTATTCTAATAAGACATTAATTTAATAACTTACGAGGAGTACACACAAATTACATCAAAAATAATAATATTTATTACTCATCGTTCATCGTAATAGAAACAATTATTTAGACTGATGAACTTTTTTAATTTTATTTACAGTGTTCTTACTACAGCATATTATTCGTATATACTTTAAAAAAAACTACATTCTTATTATTGGAATTGAAATTTATCACAAATTGTCTTATTTTATACACTTGATGTCGACCAATTATTTTAAAACTTATAAGCATAAAAAAGCCAAATTAATATATTACTATTAATGTTGTAGTATTATTACTGGCAATAAAATTGCCTTCGTCCATAGATCCGAAATCAATGCATCAATAAATTCAAATCAATGCTGTAGCAATTTCTGTTGCATTGACATTTTATTTTTTAGTCACTGTTAGCAAATACTGATTAAAAAAGAGAGAGAGAGAGAGAGAGAGAGAGAGAGAGAGAGAGAGAGAGAGAGAGAGAGAGAGAGAGAGAGGAGAGAGAGACAGAGACAGAGAGAAGAAAACTCCGAATTGTCTGCAAAATGTATTTTCAATACTCCTTCACATCAAATACAATTTCAAAGTATCGGAGCCTGAAATAAAATAAAATTAATCCTCCATCAATTAGATGACTTTTTTTTTTTTTTTTTTACAAAGATACACTAAGAGCTTACAGCTCGCGGCGGGGTTAATGGAGTTAGGTAGGGAAAGGATGTTGGCCACGGCCTATTACGCGTCCCAGCATTCGCTGAGGTGAGTGAGACTTAGGGAACCGTGGAAAACTTCAGTCAGGACGGACACCTCTACTTTTTTCAATGGACCAAAGTGATGTCCAAAGCCTGGGGAACCACACACAAGTGCATTATAACTGCACTGGGTGGAAAGCGAGACGAATTTATCCCAGGGAGAGAGTGACGTGATTTTTACTTGAAACGGTCACCCATCCAAGTGCTAACCATGCTTGACTTTACTTGACTTCGGTGATCTAATGAGAATCAGTCAATCCACTGCGTTACGCTTGACCTCAATTTTAAACTTTAACTTTAACTGTAAAACGATACTTTATTACCTTATTTTTTTATTGATTAGGGAAAAAAGAAAAAAATACATTATACATTTTTTATATTATATTTCTCTTTGTATTTTGGTGTCAATTACTATATACATTTTATTGATAGATTTATTTTAATGAACCACAATTAAATTATAATTGTTTTATTACTAAAATATGGCTTTATTACACTTCGTGCGTGCAAGTACCATGGCACGAGATACCAACTTGCTATATAATATATATATATTATATAATATATATATATATATATATATATATATATATATATTATATATATATATATATATATATTATAGCAAGTTGCAAGTTGGTAGAACTATTATAGACTAGCACAACAGACATTGCCCCTGCTGCATCTATAACCCGCTCTGTTTTGGTGTTGAGCAATTTGCATAACCTCAGGATAAAATGGTATTAAATGTAGGCGAATACTTTATATATCAGTTTGAGTGTATATAAATCACGTAATAATAGCAATATTAAATTAGAGAACGAATTAGGAGGTGCAAAATATTGATTGCAATATTTATGCTCATCTAATCAGTGACGTCACACCGACAGATTCCCGGAATCACTCATCTAGCAGGCTGTTTATGGACACGCCCCGGTCTGCCACGGCGCCGCTTCATCAGCTGATAAAGTCTCTTGTCAGCAGTCCTGCAAGTGTCAAGTGAATCCACGCGACAATTCGTTCCGCTCTCTTCTTTGTCATAATGTGAATGACTTATGATCAACAGAAAATTTAAAAAATTAATTTCTTCAGTTATCACTTTATTAGTGTTATCACCCATTAAGTTTTATTTTTATTTATTTTTTACTGCATGATTGTTAACAATGGTTTGATTTTTTTTTACAACCATTGCGAGTATTGGCTTTGTAAGATAAAGCTGAGAAAAACTTTATAAAGATTTTTTTTAATGATAAATAAAATTTTATAAATAAATAATATAATAAATAATCAATTTTCTATAAAAACACATGCAATAAGAAAAAATTCTTAACCTAATTGAAATTGTAAGATAAGCCATGATTCATGTAATTGATTTACACCACAGTGGTTTGGAAATGTTATAGTGCCGTCAGACTCGATCATCAGTGCTCTTTTATAGTGACGTCAATACTCAATTAATGACATTATAACTTGACAACTGGCTTTATTATTTATATAAGGTTGTTGTTATATAATTTTAACACTGCCAGTGATGGTAGGTTTCAGACTTTTGGAGCTTCAAATAGCTGCCTATGTGTAATACATGTATGCAACCATGAGAACACAATCATCAATTAATAAAAAATGTACTAAATATAAAGTAATGGAAATAATGGAGAATTGAGATCACAAGACTCA
The DNA here is from genome assembly GCA_949825025.1 of Siphlonurus alternatus. Lineage (NCBI taxonomy): Eukaryota > Metazoa > Arthropoda > Insecta > Ephemeroptera > Siphlonuridae > Siphlonurus > Siphlonurus alternatus. The sequence goes on along the minus strand of OX463781.1, from coordinate 26,408,243 downwards.
AAACAAGATGTCTTTGCTTTCTGATAACAGTTATTCCCTTATCTAAATCTAGAAATTGAGAAAACACAAACAATTTATATGTGTTTTTAAATAACTATATATAATACAGCTTCAGTAATACATATAAATAAATAAAATGATTATAATGTTTATTATTTTTTATATAAATTAGCTTAAATTTACTTCATAAAATTAGAAATACAAAATGGAGTACCGACCTCAATTTTTTTATTGCAGAAATGGATAGAGTGCAAAGTTTTGCTATCCTGATTTTTTTTAGTTTTTTTTTTTTAAAACTGGGAACTATTTTTAAAAAATTATTGAAAGTCCTTTTCGTGACGTCACGAGACGCCGCTCCTTAAGAAAAAGATAGGACTTGCCGTCTCGTGACGTCACAAAAAGGACTTTCAATAATTTTTTTAAAAATAGTTCCCGGTTTCAAAAAAATCTGAAAAAAATCAGGGTAGCATAACTTTGCACCCTCGATCTATTTCTGCAATAAAAATTATTGAGGTCGATACTTCATTCATTAATGAAATATTCCATATGTAATTATTATAACATAAATAAGCAACGAAAAAACTATTTTAAATAAATACAAATAAAGGTTCTTGTTGAACAGGTCATTTTATTGACAAAAATCTTTTATATATTTTGTTCTATTTAGATTTTACACTACAATATTAAAACAAGTAATAATTAAGCTCCGTAAGATAACATATAATTATGGTCACAATATTTTTTAATGTTAACATGTCGTATGATATCTAACTATGTAAGTCAGCAAGTCGATGACCACGCCACATTCGGTCATTCCGTGAACTTCTCGCAGTTCAGCATTTTTTGGGCCTCACTCTGCAACATATTATATGCAGTAGAAATTAACAACTCGTAGATGCCACAACATCAGTTTTCTGCTTAACATTTTTTTAACATTTAAAGTGTTGTTTCAGCGGGGTTGGCTGTCGCACTGGCACTAACGTTGAATAATTTTTATAATGTAAAAGCAGACATTGGACATTGGTTGCCATATATTAAAAAAAAAAGCATATTCTGACGATTAACATTGTTAATGTTAAATAATAAATTATAAAATACTCTATTTAATATTACATATATTGTTAACAAGTTAACGTTGTAATACATATATATACATACATATATATATATATATATATATATATATATATATATATAGTGTTTCACAAGTGCTTCCCCCCTTCCTTTCACTGCCGATCAATTAGCTGGATCTGCCCCCTTATTGCTTTGCTAAAATATTGATGAGCTAATTCAGCTAGAAAATGAGAAATCTAAATTGCAGAGCATGTTAAAAATTAATTTTAAAAATATTTAACATTTTGATCAAACAGTTTTAAAATCATGGCTGAAAAAAAAATGCAAAGATATTTAAATATGACGAGCTTATTCAATATTTAAATGAGAGCAAAGACATAACATTCTTTCTCGTGCATCACTACTATTATTTCACTATATAGTTATTGAAATGTAGGTTTGAAATATAGTCAAAACTTGAAATTGAGCCTAAACATATAAATATGCTGTACACATACTAATTTCACACGCATATAACAATTATATATGTATATAATTCTTCATGTAATTAATTATACTGTATAGTATTTATTAATAGAGAAAAAATTGACAATCGGGTGATTCACGCTAATATACCTTTTACGTTCCAATTCAATTTGATAAAAAGTATCATGACGCTTGTGTGTTTATCTCAATCCTAGCTATCGGGATATAAAGTAAACTACTATTTTATGGCTGCAATAAAGTAGTAACACGGAAAATATTGTCTGTCTAGCTTGGATTATAGGAAACGTTGTGCAACAAATTGATACTAGAAACAAAATGGAAAGAAGCTTTATATTATTAGTAGTATATTTAAAATTTAAAAATATTGCATGCATGTGGTTACTTTGTATATCTGATAATGGAAGAAAGTATAAAATTAATTCAGTTAAGTAATTACAGCAAAATATTTACAACAAAATGAGGATACTCATCAAGCACATTAATTTTTCATGTTTTTTTGTCACTGTAATTCTGTTAAAAACTAATATTAGATATTAATGTATTATATACTCGTATACATACATTATTTTATTTTTTATCTGTATAAAAGAAAAAGAAAATAAAACAGGAGTTAAAGAGGATGTGAATTTTATGAGTCGAGGATTATGAGCTGAATTTTTAAAATAATTAAAATATTTAACACATTCATTGATTATACCTGTCAAAAATTTCTAACATGGCGTCCCAAATGTTTCAAAACTCAGCTTTGTAAGGAAAGTAAGGGACATATAGGAGTCAGAATATTAAATTTGGGACTCAATTCAGTGTTTTTTTCTTTCTAACAAAAACTAGAATACATGCAATTAAAACAAAAATAATAATTTGGCAACTTTTTCAACCAGTAATACTTAATTTTTTTCACAATAAAAGAGCTTGAGTGCTTTGTTTGCTGACTTTAGTTTCTAAATTTTAAATTTGCAGCCAACATGCATTAATACAACAATTAAAATAGTTGTTGGTAATTTAATTTGGTAATGATTTTATTGTATCAAAGCCTAGCTGCTTCATTTCTTAAACTAAGGAGATATACTGTATATTTTAGTAAATTAGTAATATTATTACAATAGTAATATAATGCAAAGGAATTGTAATATAATATCAGTTCCGCACTATGTGAAAACTATGCAAAATATAATATTGTTACGTGGATAAGGATTAAGTATTATTACCCAGTAAACTGTACATACTTAAATTAAGGTGGAGGATTTATTTTATTGTTATACTCCTTTTCACATGATGTTTAATTAAACAATAAAATCTTTTCTTAATATTTCTATTAAAATTTAATATTATTGATAAATATATTGTGATTTGGGTGTTTCCATTTAACATTCAAGAAAACAAATCCACAGACATTTTAAGTTTAATATATTTAACAAAGATGTTGTCTCCAAAAATATTTAACTACCGTTGTTAAATCTACAAACTTACAAAGTAATTGAAGTACTTTATTTAATATTAAGATAACATATAAAATTAACTTGTAGAAGGTGGAATACCATCTAATTGACATTCAATATTGTTGGAAGATGGTTAACGTGTCTTACCATTAACTTTACCATGTTAATGCACTCAATGCATGTAGCTCAACCCAGCTTATTTATAAATTTATATATATATATATATATATATATATATATATATATATATATATATATATATATATTAAAAGGATAAACCCCTATATATGAGCTTGAAGCTCAGGTAGTGCATGGGTAACGATAATGGAAGCAATTAATTGTGGACGGCATGTTACGCGTTCCAACATTCGTTGAGGTGAGACTGAGGGAACGATGGAAACATTAGTTAAGACGAACACCTATAATTTTCATCAATAAATCAAAGAGATGTCCAGAGCCTAGGAAACCATTTTAACGCCAGCTCTTAGGATAACCCCCAGAGAGTAAATAGTTTTACACCCTGCACCTCCTCCTCCAAAAATATAGAACAAAAGGGGTCTTCCCAAGAACGAGGTTCTTGAGCCCCCCTTCCCCAACTGTAAATTTTTTCAAAACCATTCACGCACCTGCACGAGTTTGTAGATGTAAAGCAGGGATTCGACGGACGAACGGCACGGGTTGTCAGCTGCCGCCCCCGCCAGAGCCGCCGCTGCCCCCGCGGCCCCACTGCCGCCCCCAGGTGCGCGCTTGCCCCAGCTGGGCGAGAAGTTGACCTGTAAGCACAGTTAGAAACAAATTAATAAGAAAATACCTCCGGCTTTTTAAATTTAAGATGATGTGAAAAGATTTTCACATAGTAATTAACTAATTATAGTAATAAATCATAGTGACAATTTATTAAAAAATATTTAGATTTTAAAATTAAATTGAGTATAAATATGTAATGAAATAATTGAGATTGTTACATAACCGTAACGCCATTAAAAATTAAATGTATGGTGAAAATACAAACGCATCTGAAAATAACATCTCTACACTCACTCATACATAAAAATAAAATTGTGGTACAGGAAAAGTCCCTACTAGGCCTGACTAAACCCCCATTGCAGAACATTCAAGTTAATTGGAGGACAGGTTGGCTGACTTTACCTGCGCCTCGCAGTGGTGAGCGAGCAGCAACAGCAGCATGGACGCGGCCAGCGTGAGAGCCAGGAAGAACCGAGGAGCGGGCGAGCGTCGGGCAGACATCTGCACACAAAAATTATGTCAGGGACTGTGGGGCATGGGTATTCAGGCGTATTCACACGCAAGTTGTCTCTAAGGTTGTAAAATTGTAAAATAAAATATTTAAATTAATTTTTGTAAATGATTTCAAATCATCAATAATAAATTTGATTATGAATTGTTTTAAGTCTGTTTTATATATAGATTAAAGTATAATTATATAAATCGTAAGAAAAATACACAAAATATGTGCGCTTGAGTGGTGCAATTATGTAATTGGAATAAATACTGTAAGAAAATATATATGAGTTTCTCTGAACACATATCATAATATTTTATTTACTTTTTACATCAAACAGAAGTCATGTGGATCACCGAGGTCAACGAGAATGGTACGAGGATGTCAATTAATTATAGTGTGAATTTCCACACTTCTGCTGGGGACTACATTAACCCCCCAATTTATATCTTCTGTCTGGGGGATGATGATTGCTCGCAGGCGTGCAGATCTGCAGATGCAGATGTAGCTTTATATAATAAAATAATGTAGTATGTTATTTAGGCAGTAAGAGTTGAAATGTAGCGTTAAACAAATACAAAATCTTCTTTTTTTTCATAAATATATAGCTGTTTGATCTGATATTTGTTCTGCATGTAGTAAATTTGTAAGTAAAAAAAAAATGTCTTACAGGTGCATATATATGTAAAAATGGAGAAAAAGAAATTAGATGTTCCAATGTTTGTAATACAGAGATATTATACAAAGCTCTAATTAGTAATTACTAATATGCTTTTTGGGTAAGTTTCAAATATTGAGATGGCTGGACAGATCTCTTAATACAAATCAATTACTACATTAAAATTATTTTCCGTATACTTTATTTTTTTAATGCTATAATATAATAGTCATGTTCTTATTGTTAGTGAGAGTGGTAACAATTAAAATTAATATAATAATAACTGTGAATGGACTTGATTATAGTTCCCTCCCTCATTTAAAAACTAATATTAATTTATATGCATGAATTAAGCGCTTTGATGAAACCACTGATTTTCCAATTGTAAGCTGTGTGTTATATAATGTGTAGTAAATCATGATATGGTGAACAAAAGTGGGACTTTTATTTTTCAACTCAAATAATGGTCGATTATATTATAGGTTTTCTTTATGGACAATTTTCATTCTAACAAAATTTTATAGCAATCTATTATACATGTTCTAAACATAATAATATCACCGAATTATCTTTTGGAAGAAAATTTCTCCATACCTGTATGACATTATTTAAAAAAAAAATAAAATAAAGACTGTAATGAAAAGGGATCAATTTAAAATTATGATATATCTTTTGAATTATCCTCTCGATTTGAAATTTTCTAGAAATGTTGTGCTTATCATATTATGTCATAAAATATATAAATATATGCAATTAACTTTGAGGTTTACACACACTACACGCAGTAATATAATTTGTAATATTTAGTTAGATATATTATATAAAATAAATAAATAAATAAATAAATAAATAAATAAATAAATAAATAAATAAATAAATAAATTCTTATTTATTCGGCAACAGTTACAGAACCAACGACCAAGTATAATATATATATATATATATATATATATATATATATATATATATATATATATATATATATATATATATATATATATATATATAACACTGTTTAATGTTTAATTTTGTATTTAAAAAGCCTGAAATTAACTTTTCAAATGGTGATACAATTAGATATAAAATCTCTCCATTCTAGCACCTTGACTAAGCATGTAGCGAGGGAAATTAAGTTAAAACTCGAAGGTAAATAGGATGCTGCGGCCACCGTGGCGCGCTTCCTGCCCGACTCTCGAGCGGTCGCGGGGGTGGCAAACTTAGAACATTTGCATGGCCGAGTACAACGGTCTAATTTGAAAGTTAAACTCCACAATGTTGTAAATGTCAAATATATTTTTGGGTTCAAAATTATCTCGTTGTCTTTTCGCATAAAGATATCGAGATTTATAAAGGAGTTGTACAGCAATAGAATCCATGCAGGTTTCTCAATATATACTTTTTACATTTTTTTATATAATATATATATATATATATATATATATATATATATATATATATATATATATATATATATACAATTTTTAAAAGGAAAAAAGGAAAACATGTAAAACTTATATATGCATACCTACTAATTTGACGTGCACTCTATGCTCTATGCAACCAACAAAATTTCAATATATATATATATATATATATATATATATATATATATATATATATATATATATATATAAATTAGTTTATCTTAAGGCAGTCAAGTTTAAAAAAAAAGTTATATTAATGAGCTGTTTTAAACTTTTAATCGCGGGCATATTATATAACAATAAGAAGGAAAATAAATTTGTAACATAACGTTATGTAATGAAATAATCTTTATTTAGCTTTCACTATTCAGTACAAATATAGTTTATATATTATTTTAATTAAACAATATAAAACAGTTGGTTCATAAAATTTATGTATATATTAATTTTTAATGTTGAATGAAATAATATAAGATGATAAAAGAGGAAAGCAAAATAAAGAGGGGATTATATTGTATAATATTTTTAGTGCACCTGTATATTTTTAATTATATGCTAAATACGTTTCATTACAAAACATGCTGGAAGAAACAATATTAATTCATTACTTAAAAAAATGTATTTTTATCGATTAAAACCAGCTGGAATAAGTCCGAAAAGGGAGAGATCCGAATCATTAATCATTACTTTCCGAACAGGAAAAAGCCCAAAAGTATCTTCGAATTTTGATCCACTGATAATTAGCCAACGCTACTAATTACAGGCGCCGCGGTACCGTAAAATCGGACTTACAGAAAGGATTTAGAAAATATTTCTATTGACCCTGCAATGTAATTCAAATTTGCCCATATCCTATATATGCCATAACTGGTGCCACAATTATGTCTTAATCAACATGTCATTTTGAATCTTAAGCCATAAACATTTATAAAAACTAAAGAACAAAATGCGAGTTGAAATAATTGTAGAGATGATATTAGGGATGTGCAGAGTGTCCCTGATTTTACACCAACTTACCTTGTTTTGTGGAGAGTACAGTTGAGGAGCTAGAAGCTGCTGCGGTCAAGTGAACTCAGGTCTGCAGAGAGCTCTCTTATAAGACGCTGTGACGCTCGCGCCCTGCGTGTTGCGCCCCCTCCCACCCTCAGACCTTCCTCCTCCAACCGCCCCCGCGCTCGTGCCTCCGGTCATGATACAGCACGGAGATCCAAAAGAGAACAGAATTACTAAATCAACCCAGCATCCTGCTAAATAACTTTTTCACTGCTTTTTACGAAAGTCGAGTTCCAAATAAACATTTCTAATTATTATTTTTTTAATTAAAATTCAACATTTTACTGTATTTTTTAAATTCTAAATTTTTGTATGTACTTGCATATATTCAGAGTACACGTGCAAATTTAGTATATTTAAGAATTGTATTTAAAATTAAATTAATTTATTAACAACATATGCAACATTGTATATTATAGCACGATTTAAAATTTAATAATAATAATATTATTATAAATACTCAAAAGAAAAAAAAAAAAAAAAAAAATTTTGAGCATTTTTTCAAATAATGCAACAATTTCTTTCTTTTTGATAAACTTTCAATTAAATACGTATACAATTATACTGCGAACCAAAAATAATTTAAGCTTAACATTATAACATTTTAAAAAGAAAGGAGGATTTCACTTTCATATTATGAAGTTTAGACTAAAGTAAGCAAAGTCTTGAATTACAAGCATGGATAAATTATACATGGATAAATTATAGGTATATTTCCTCCATGTCTATTTCCTCCATGATTACAAGGAAGTCAAGGAATTAAGAGTGCGTAGCTAAGCGCCTGTATGTAGAGTGTTCTGCAATGCTTCCATGCTAAACAAGTTGCAGAAATTTCTGGAGGAAAAATATATTTGACATGTTAATTTGTATTTATGCATATATTTCTTTATAATATTCTTATTAAAATGTTTGTAACTCCATTGTATAGAAAAGAAAAATCTTACTTCTTTTCATCTCATCATTTATTATATATATAGTGTACATAAACAATATGTAAGCCAAATAGTAAGCCAATATCTTGGCTTACTATTTACTACTACGGAGCTTAGAATTTATTATGCGTTCAGCTATGTAAAACTTTTATACATATACATAAATAAAATATTACTAAAAATTTCTTCAATTTTAAATTTCTCAAACTTTATTACAATTATCATAGCTGCTTTAAAGGACTTAAAAAAACAGACTGCATTCATGCAGCGCAATTGATTCTTGTACTTGCTTGTAAAACTGCAAACTAAAGGTAAATAATTTTTCTCTTTAGTAATAATTAGTAATTAATGTGATACTAATTGAGTGTAATAAGATCTTAGCATAAGTTGTAAAACAAGACATGAATTGTGTATCCTAAACTTTGACAATATGTGTCCTTCTCATAGAATGACACTGTAGTGAATAGGTTTTTAAGAATATAGAATATGAACTTTTCTAGAAAATCAAACATTTTACGGGTGCATGATAATAAGAATTAAAATCATAATAATAAAGACAGACAATCTGTCGTTAAAAGCTTTTCTTCCACTAATCACATTCTCTAAACGAATTTCAGAACGTTTTTGTATAGTTAAGTAGTTAAGAGAGATAGAAAGAGTTAAGAGAGAGGGGGAGAGCTGAGCTTACATAACACACTGTATAATATATATATATATATATATATATATATATATATATATATATATATATATATATATATATATATATATATATATATATATATATATATATATATATATATACCATACAGTGTTACTGTATTATCTCAATCTCAATACATTATATTATCATATAAGACAATTAAAATATTATAAAAAAAAAATATCATCGCAAATTCAAGATTTAAGAGTATTAAAACTGAATACAACTAATTCAGGACAATTTTTTCCCTTTAAATTCTTATATGACTCTCGATGCCTTTAAGCTTGGCATTGCAGGTGCAAGGGCTGTAGCATGGAGGAAATTTATCCATGGGCTGTAGGTATGTAACCTACATTAAGGAGATAATCAACGTCGAGGCAGCACGTGATCAGCTGGGCTAACACGAACCACGGCAAGACGAGAATGTTAACGCGAAAGATAATTCGGTGCTCAAAGTTACCTGTATATATATAGTTATATAGCTAGATATTGTTATTATATAATATTTATGATTATAATAACTGTCTACAATAACGGAGTAAATGAGAGAGAGAGAGAGAGAGAGAGAGAGAGAGAGAGAGAGAGAGAGAGAGCACAACATCATTTTATTAATTTTTTAATCGTGCAATTTACGATTTAAAAAAAACAACAAGTTTTAACTAAAATATTAGAATAAAAGAAGCAACAATAGATTCGCTCATGCTCATCATATTAATTATAAATTTATAATAGAACAAATTATATTTTTGTGTCTCCGGAAGGGTAATAGCCCCTATCAAAGAGCGAAGACAGTATTTTCAGAATTGCATGCTATTATAGTAATGTTACACGTATATAAAAGCCTATTACCTACAAAATGTCTCGACATTATACATATATAAGAAGATAGTGGGTGGGATTTATTTCTTCTTCAGCTAAATTAATTTTCAATGTTATATTTCCTCTCTTCTGACTTCACGGAGGTGATCAAAGATATGTTAATTAGTGGTTAATTAAGACAAATATTCATTATATGTAAGGAAATTACGAGCGAGGAATATTTCATTGGCGCTTCTCAAGCATTACTCGATTGTTGTGTAGTTAGGTAAATTAGCACCTTAGCTTTGTAATTAACCTACAGAAACGTGTATTATTGTCGGTAAGGAACATGATGACACAATAAAATTAATATTAAGGAAACATGAATGCTACTTTTTTTTTAAACTATGTCATATTTACCAGAAATCATAAGGAGTATTAATAATGGTATACCCTTAAAGAAGTATCGTGTTAAATTTAATTTTACATTTTTCTCTTCGTATTTACAAGGAAACTGAAAATCATAAAAAATTCACATTTCAATAATTATGATTTTTTTTTAATTAAAATGACTAATTGTTTCCAAATTGCAACATTGCATGATGAAAGCCTTTGGTAGCAATTCCTAAAGGTAAAAAAACTAAAAAATAACATTATACATAATTATAAGATTGCTTCAAAAAGGAGCATTAAAAACAAATACATTACTAATTAATTAATTGTATTGAAAATTAAAATTTTAAAACTTTACGATCGAACATGTTTTAATGCCAACTGTCTGCCTAATTTCAAATTTATAACTTGTAATTCATGAGTTATTTCCACCCTTAATGGGCTGATCTCTTGCTCCCCGCGGGACGTATTGATGACTTTATCTTTGCGATTGTCCTGATTGGGACGAAGCCAACAATGTGAGACAAAACAACAACTATGACGTCACGGGAAGCCCCCTGTTTCAAACTAGGCAAGGCTTCATATGTAATTGATTCTTGAAAGGTTATTCCTGATTCTCATTTTGTTATTTTGTACACAATTAATTGGAAACAGGAATATTAACTTATTAATTATAGCACATTCCAAGCAAACTACTTTCAGGTGTGACTTAATTATTATAACTTTATATAAAATTGATTATTTTCGTAAATAATGCTCGGATTTACTCCCAATTAGGTCTATAGGGGGGGGGGGGTTATAAAATTAAGGTGTAAGTAATGCGGGTTGCATACTTTCAGGGGCATGTAGGTTGAGGTTGCATACTTTCAGGGGAATTTTGGTTGGGTTGCATACTTTCGGGGGCATGTAAGTGAAGGTTGCCTACCTTTAGGGGTAACTTATAAAAAAACGAATATTTTCGTAAATAATGCTCGGATCATCTCCCAATTAGGTCTAGGGGGTTATCAAATTAAGGTGTAATTAATGCGGGTTGCATACTTTCAGGGGCATGTAGGTTGTGGTTGCCTACTTTCAGGGGCAATTTGCGTTCGGTACATCGTAGCATTACGAGGTTTAATTACAACTGGCCACCGCCTGGCCACCTCTTTGTGTTGAAGATGGGCAGTGTCCGGAGTAAGCCCATTGCCTTGCTCGCTCGATCACGACCGGACGCTAAGAAAATAATTAACTCGAATCTCCCCAAACTCCTTAAAAAAATTATTAAATAAAATAAAATAAAATAAATAATTAAATAATAATAAAATAGTATAGGGGCCTAACAACTGCGTCTGAGTCGTTATCTGAGCCTGTTCATCTTCGCTGGTTTAAAACACTATAATATCTGTCAACATAGGGCTGAGAGATTTTTGGAAGTGCATCACTGCACTGGGTGGAAAGCAAGACGAATTTATCCCAGGGAGGGAGCGGTGTATTTTTATACTTGAAATGGTCACCCATCCAAGTATTAACCACGCTTGACGTAGCCTGACTTCAGTGATCTAACGAGAACCGGTCAATGTATAACGCCACGCTCCACCTCTACTCTGAATTACTCTGAATTTTTTTAGATTTTTATAAGTCCTGCAACTATTTCTAAATAATTATTGAACGTTCTGTAATTTAAGTTGGCACCCCTGAATCGTTAATAAAAAGGATAGGACAGAGACGCCTGTTGACGCCTCCAGGGGGCGTAGCAGCACATTTAATAATTATTTAAAAATAGTTCTGGGTTTCAAAAAGATCTGGAAAAAATCAGAGTAGCATAATTTGGTACCTTCATTTCATTTCTGTAATAAAAAAATTTCATGTAGGTTGTCCATTTTGCATTAAGCGAGTTTACACCCCACCCCTAGTTAATATATAATGAAATTAGTACGCATATATAATATATTTTACTAAGTACAGTCATCATCTCGGAAAATTTCCGTTTGCAGTCTTGTTAATCACAATGCTCCGTAAGAATAATTCAGGGCATGGTGATTAACATGACTGCAAGTGGGAAATTTTTCAAGGCGTCGAGTGTACATAGTGATATTTTTTCTTGTTAAATCCGTAATTTCAAACGTTTTAAGTTTTAATAAAATTTGCAACATGCGATTTCAACATAAGACAAATCTACTATTTGTGGACTTGTAATAAGAGTTTTAAATTAATAACAACTACACAACTACACGTTTACTACAGGAATAAAATAAACAATGATTAATTTTTTATTTATGTAAAGTATTTTTTAATTATGATTTTTAAGTTCTTAATATATAGGTCCATATTCTTTTGCGCATTATATATTTAAAGAAGACGAATATTATTTTTATATTATTGTTTATACGCAGTTATTTTTCAGGTATTAGACTATTGAAAAAAATATTGTTAGCAGTCTATAGTTTTTATGTTCTCAAAAATCATCTGTAAAAAGGAAGTATAGCCAAAGGTAAAACTATCCATTTATATAATGGCCTACTTGGAAATATGAAAAAATATAACTTCGATGAGAATGTTCTCAGATAATGTAAAAAAAGTATTATATTTCACAAAAATTTGTTCAAAATAGAAATAATCCAACATGAAAATATGCTGTATCGGTATTATATTATGGTTAATAATTAATGTTTCATTACTTGTATTATTAATTATTATGGTTATGTTTATTTATTATTTTTTATTTTTTACTTCTCTTATCATCCAAACTTATTATAGTGTTTTAAAAGATTACTGTATAAATGACATATATCTGCTAATTTAAACTAATTTTTGTTTATATTTTATGTTGTTGCCTTACTCCTTTGTTTATCTTGTTATTCTAGATATTAAACAATGTATTTTTCTTCTTCTTCGCGAGCTTCAGCTCATTGAGCTGTAAACAAAATTTTGTAATCTATAAAATGTAAATATGTATATTTATAATGAATAAAAAAATGTATTTTTCTTAAATTTTATTCAGTTCTCGCCAGTGTCAAAGTAAAAAAGTAACTCATCAATCCTCTCACCGCTGCCTAATAAATATACTGTCTATGAACCACCTGATACCACCGTGAAAAATAAGCCGTCATTTGTTGTCACCATAAAGTTCAGAGTCTTGTTACATATTTCTTCTGTGAGACATGCGAAAGAGTGTGCTAATGTATTGCGATAATTTGCTGAGTGCCGCGCACTCAGGTGGCTATTGTGCACCCACGCCCACGTCGCGTTTTTTGACCGACTGCCACTACCGAGATTACCTCATCACAAGATGGTGAGCAAATATATATTGTCTGTATATCTTCTTTGAATGGGAATAGCCCCTGAAACAACCTCTCACATTTATTATTTCATTAAGAAAATAGTCAAAATACTCCATAAAAAATTAATTGCAAATTAAGGTTTTAAGTATTTTGGGTTATATAGTAATTTTCTCCGATATTGCTCATGTTTTATCCGAAATTTCGGAATATGATGTAGAACTTCCCAGCTTTTCCTGCATCACTGACGAATATCCCTGATGAATATAATATATTGATCCGAATGAATTATGTATTACAGAAATGCAGCTTTTACTCGAATAAAAAACAATTTAAATTGGTTTTGGAAACTTGTGAGGTGCTAAGCAAGACTGCAGTTTTTGTTTTTATTAATTTCCATCAAAACAGCTGGAGGAGACACGGCAGTGACTATCAACGGAGTAGAAAACCTTCATTACTGAAAAGGCTGTCGTCAGTGATATTACATTAAGTGCGGTCGAAGCATCAGCTAAATTATTTCCTGATGGGACAACTGTTGCTCCTCGCACTTCGAAGATTGCAGGCCGCCATTTATTGTGTCCGGTCTCCACATCAGCAGATGATAAACATTGGTGGTCATCATGCAGGGGTCCACCACAGGAAAAAATCAATGATATAGAAGTGATGACATTATTTTATAATAATTAAAAGTAACATGATTTCTATTTTTTTAAATTAATGTACTTTAAACTTCAAGTCATACGAAATTTTTTTTTAAAATAATCAAAATAAATATGTCATAAGCATTTCATAAAACTGTATAGAATAATTAAATATTAATTAAGGGATGTTCACACGAGGCTATTAATTGAAGAGAAGTTTTTAGTACCATGCAGTTTTAAGTTTTTTTGTCTTTAGCTTCAAGATTGGTGCCAAGTCACTGCCAAGTCACTGCCAAGTCCTTTTTGCACAAAATAGTTACATTTTTTTTAAGGTAGAGATAATACAGATCAGCTGGCCCAATGCTAAAAAAATCCCATTCATAAAAATTATGAAAAAAATTTAAAGTGTTCTCCTCTACATCCCCTATCAGTAGGTAAAATATCAGGTATACAAAAACGAGCTAGTTTTCGAGTTATTAATTTTTAAAGTTGACCAATTTAACATGGAAGTCCCATTTCTCCATGTTAAATTAGTCAACTTTAAAAATTAATAACTCGAAAACTAGCTCGTTTTTGTATACCTGATATTTTACCTACTGATAGGGGATGTAGAGGAGAACATTTTAAATTTTTTTCATAATTTTTATGAATGGGATTTTTTTAGCATTGGGCCAGCTGATCCGTATTATCTCTACCTTAAGTATAATATTGAAGAGTGCTGTACCAAGGGCGGATCCAGCCTGCGGCTTTGGGGGGGGGCGGTGCCCTATCCCGCAATGTTAAATTTTGGGGTGGGAGGGGGGGCGATGGGTGGGGGTGGTAATACCTTCAATGTATTTTGGTATTTTGGGGCCTTTTGGGGGGGGGGGCGATCGCCCCCATCGCCCCCCACCCCTTGGATCCGCGCCTGTGCTGTACTATAAGTCTAGAACACATATATTATAAAAAGTTAATAAAACAAAATTATTGAATTAAACCATCTAATTCATCTAAAGCAATTAAGCAGCTAAGACAATGTTAGCCATTAAGATTTGTATATATACGGAAATGAAAAAAAAAAAAAAAAATTGTTCCGTGTTACCAAAATACAAAATCATGTAAAAATGGAAATATAAAAACATACACATATATTATATACATATATGGTTGTTTAAACTCGCTCTTATGTACTTTTATTTTTAATACATCTTTTCCAAAGACAATGTTTCCTGAGGTTGTTAGAAGCTACGCCAGATGACACTGCAAGTCGCTCAGGACTCAGGACAGGCCGGTCTCTCATCAGGACGAGCTCACCTTGGTCAGGTGGCGCTAGCCGGCTGCTGAGCCCTGCTGGCTAAGCCGGCCAGGTGAAAGTTTGGCGGCAAACACGAAGGTCGTTGCTGATGATTTCTACCTTGTGACTTGCACTCACATCCAGAGAGAGACAACAAGCAGACAACCTGGGCAGCTCTCATGCAGCGCCCTATTGTTGTTTACCTGTAGATATATTTACTTGGAAGTGCAGCAGTGGCAGTGCAGTACGGCAGGTAAGATAACTGTGTCAACCTTATATTTACTTGGAAGTGCAGTACGGCAGGTAAGATAACTGTGTCAACCTGTCATTATTAAGTTTGATTTATTTATACAGTATTTATTTTGTTCATTGTTATTGATGTCAACTTTTTACTAATTGTATTTAACTCTAAGTTTTTACGTAATATGAAAGATTTTGTTTATAACTGCAATAGATTAATTTAAATTGATCCCATTAATACAATGATTTTGCCTTAATTTAATTTCAACATAAAAATTATGATTTAAACAGAAATTAGCTATATATTTTAAAGTACAGGCAACAATATCTTTTAGACCGATGAAAAATACGAAGTAAATTTTAAATTGTCAAGGAGTTCATTAAGCAAACGCAAATGCATTTTTTAACGCATGTACACCACCACTGTTTTTGTTTACCGAGAGTCGAGGTTTAAAGGCGGCTGTAGTGTGTAATACACAGACTGCAAGGAAGGTCACCAACTTTTACTCATAAGCTTACAACAAAAATATGAAATGAGGGCTTGCAGTCACGTAACATGTAACTATATGTGAATTAAATGAGTTAATGTTTTAAATAAACCACACTAATTCATTATGATAATATAATTTATTATATTTAACCATATTTCTAAAAATTAAAGAATGTCTAGCCATTATATCATAATTTGTATATAGAAGAAAAAAGTTAGCTCTGACGTTTTTTACGCAATATTAGTTATACAACTAAACATTTTTATACGGTTGAGAAGTCTGGAGAATTGAATCATCAAATTTATTTTATTTAGCACAAGCTATTGCACATTTTGTATATATCACCGAAATGAAAATCATCGAGTGAAATTGACGTTTTCATTAAGATCTGTAACTCCCCCGGCCTCATAAAATAATATATCCAGTATATTCTATACATTAAGATTTAGAGAAATAATGCATTAATAATTGAGTGTAAAATATTTTACCAAACGTTCGATATTTACGAACTGTTAAGTCTGAAATAGCAAGTTCCGCAGGTGGTCAAGAAAACACCAGCTTGTATTAAGAAATTAAGCTAAGGTTTAAGGTGTCCGGAAGCAGCTGGCAAACAATTTAATAAACCTCCTTCTCGGCAGCCGGCAAACACACAGCACATGTCTTTTGCACAATTGCATTATTGCGATAAACATCACATGGTCAATTTAGCACGTGTAATAGCTTGTGTTTAATAAAATAATCATGATGATTCAATTCTCAGACTTCTCAATCGTATAAAATTGCTCAGTTGAAAATTATTATATTGTGTAAAAAAAAAAAAAAAAAAAAAAAGTCAGCTAGACAACTTTTTTCTTCTAATATATTATTATGTCTAAATTTTAGCAGAGGGTTGTATTTTTACTCTCAAAATCTCTAGATAACAATAAAATGTGGTAAATGTTACGTGTTTAATTCTCTTATTTGCCATTATATTTTAATGCCCACTTATAAAAAATAAAGTATATACATGAATATGATTTTTTTTTCCTTTCCTTTTCTTTTCTTAAAGACAAAAGAGAGGCAGGCAGTGTTACCTTTCTGTTATTAGACTTTATAATTTAGGCTAAACTAAAAATGTTGTGTGTGTGCAAACCGTGACATTCAAGATGAAATGCAAAGTGTATATAGAAACTGTGTTTAAACCTTTGCAGCTTTCAGTGAATTTAATTGTTTGAAAAATTTAATCTTATATTGCTTGTACATATATGGTTTTTTTTTTTTTTTTTTTTACTATCTTCAACAGCTAGGGCATTTCCTTGTTTTTTATGTTAAAAAGAGTAGATATATTAGGATACTTAATTATAGTGTATATAATTATATAATATCCTAAAACTTAAACGATAAATATTTATAACTAAATTTATTAAATTAAATGCGTAATTAATTATTAATATCAAGTACACTAGGGGTGGGGTGCAAACTCGCCTACGCTCGTTTGGTTTCAAGTCTTTTAATTAATTTTGTCAATCATATGTTGCCATCTATATAAGTATTCAGTACGTGATATCATAACGGTATTTTAATGCAAAATGGACAACCTACATGAAATTTTTTTTATTACAGAAATGAATTGAAGGTAGCAAATTATGCTACTCTGATTTTTTCCAGATTTTTTTGAAACCCAGAACTATTTTTAAATAATTATTAAATGTGCTGCCACGCCCCCTGGAAGCGTCAACAGGCGTCTCTGTCCTATCCTTTTTATTAACGATTCAGGGGTGCCAACTTAAATTACAGAACGTTCAATAATTATTTAAAAATAGTTGCAGGACTCATAAAAATCTAAAAAAATTCAGAGTAATTCAGAGTAGAGGTGGAGCGTGGCGTTATGCATTGACCGGTTCTCGTTAGATCACTGACGTCAGGCTACGTCAAGCGTGGTTAATACTTGGATGGGTGACCATTTCAAGTATAAAAATACGCCGCTCCGTTCCTGGGATAAATTCGTCTTGCTTTCCACCCAGTGCAGTGATGCACTTCCAACTCTCTCAGCCCTATGTTGACAGATATTATAGTACCGTGTTTTAAATTAGCGAAGATGAACAGGCTCAGATAACGACTCAGACACAATTGTTAGGCCCCTACTATTTTATTAATATTTATTTTATTTTATTTTATTTTATTTTATTTAATAATTTTTTTAAGGAGTTTGGGGAGATTCGAGTTAATTATTTTCTTAGCGTCCAGTCGTGATCGATCGAGCAAGGCAATGGGCTTACTCCGGACACTGCCCATCTTCAACACAAAGAGGTAACCAGTTGTAATTAAACTTCGTAATGCTATGATGTACCGAACGCAAATTGCCCCTGAAAGTAGGCAACCATAACCTACATGCCCCTGAAAGTATGCAACCCGCATTACTTTCACCTTAATTTTATAACCCCCCCTAGACCTAATTGGGAGTAAATCCGAGCATTATTTAATATTTACGAAAATAATCAATTTTATATAAAGTCACACCTGAAAGTAGTTTGCTTGGAATGTGCTACCATGGCATCTCCATCTATGGGAAGAATATCGAACAAAAACTAGCAACGCGTGTACAGAATTATAGCAGATTTTCTATAACACTGAATAAATTTTAAAGTATAATTAAATGAAATAAACCAATTAAGTAATTAATTGACAAGAAAAAGTTAATTTAAAACATTATTTAACATCATGATTATTCAAGTATAAAAAACTATATCTTTTTCCAGCGTCTATACAGCTCCTGCATCATGGAACTGGATATACTACTATATATATTAAAAAGTGATGCCAATAAAATTCCATGGCCCTCGGCTCCACGCAAATTTAGTGGGCAAGGTCGCAACTTCTCCTATGAGATTCAGATATCGGCCTCGGCCCTCACTAGGTGGGTGGGAGTCGCTCTGAGAACGCAAAACGTAAGGTCGAAAGTCTTATGATATAACATTGCGGATTGCACTGTGAGTGCGCCGATGTTGTGAGTTAACGCGGACAGCCTTGAATATCGAGGCTTTACCACCTAGGCCCAGGGAGTGAAGGGAACTCGTGCTAATTTCTGGTGTGCCGTAATGTGCAATGTTTTCTATTTGTTTGCACGGCTGATAGTGGTTTCTAATTGTTAATATGCATTGCGTTATATATGATTATATACTGTTTAGATATATAGTATATGTATGTAAGTCATACGTGAATATAAAGAGTTTAAATTTCACTTTATCATTACGTATAAGATTTTGCTTACATATTATTAACGCAGGGAAAAAAAATTAGAATTAATTGTATTTATTACACAATATATTTGATTTGGATACATATATGAGTATTAATATTAAAATTTTGATCCTCAATTAATAATTAATTAATAAATGCATATAAATTAATATTGCAAATAATAATAATTTATTATTTATTAATTATTAATGAAATAATTAAACCAGGATATAAAGAAATTAATTTTAAAAACGTTTACCATTTTTCTTCATCTTTATATAGAAATATAAATTTATAAATCGAGCCTATAATAAAAGCATAAAATTATTATAAAATCAATAATTATGGAAGTTAATTCACGATGTCCTGACGAGGGCGTCTTCTTGAGGCTGTAAATAAAATTAAAAGTCTCGATCACGGCCACACGTACGCACCGAGATGAAGAAATTTACGGCAAGCAAAAGTTTCATATTATATATATATATATATATATATATATATATATATATATATATATATATATATATATATATATTATACTCATAATTATCATGACATTTTCATCATGTAACTTTTTTAGTTTTATAAAAAATGTATGTTACGTATACGTATATAACTGCTATGTCTATAAAAAAGCCGGTTTACATGGAAAATTAAATAGCTGCAAAATGTTACGCAATGTATAAATATTAATTATAAAATATAAATATATATATTATATAATACTGTATAGATTAATAAATTGTCCATCCTTCGCCTCTCGCTGCATGGATATCACTCCCTCGGATGACGATTCCGGGAGACCGTTCATTCGGCGTACAGTATTATACAAATGACAGAGTATATGGATTCGACCATATAATTAATATGTGTGTCATCAGCATGGCATGAAGCATCATGATTGACAGAGAGAGAAGAGAGAGAGAGAGAGAGAGAGAGAGAGAGAGAGAGAGAGAGAGAGAGAGAGAGAGAGAGAGAGAGAGAGAGAGAGAGAGAGACAGATTCGAGACGTCCATATATCTTGTGACGACGAGGCGAGTGTCTTGACAAGAAACTCGTCATAATTAAAAGATAAGAAATTTAAAGCTATGATAATGTAGAAACCGTGCATGCATGCATGCGCAATATATAATATACATGCAGTATGATCTCCGTTCATCAATTAAATTAAATTTAAAAAAAAAAGTAAAAAAAAACAAAACAAACTACAGAGTGAACCACAATTCGCGTGCCAACTTTTTTCGTAAATTTGGTATTGCAAAAATTTTCGTACAAACTTCAAATTTGGTACACTTGTAGCTGAGGGTTGTAAAAATTAGTTCAGGGTTTTAAAATTTTTATTGGACATTAATAACACCCCTTTCAGGGGTGGTTTTTAGAAAAATTATTTTCGCCTTATGGAAATTCAATGTTAAATACAACTTTTTTTGAAATCATTGTAATTTTGCGCAGAAAGTTTCTAGCATAGGGTAATCGACCCTCCTGAACTCAGAAATAATGTTAGATTTTTTCTCCGACGCACCCCTAAGGGTGGAGACCTACCCCTAAAATCCATTTTCCTTAAAAATTGTGCTAAAATTATGAAATTAATTTTCAAGGGGTAATCGACCCTCTTGAACTCGGAAATAACTTTAGATTTTTTCCCCAACGCAACCCTGAGGGTCAACGTACGGCTACCCACCATAACCTTTATTCTTAATAACCGAGTAGGAATTGTGAATTTTTTTTTTCGGGATTTATCGGAATCTTTAATAAAAAGAAATCACAGACTCACCTCTTCACTTGCAGCATGACGATGGATGTGTCCACCGTTAATTGCATGGCGTGAAGGCAAATGTTGGTCTGCACAACGAGGCCATGTGTGCCTTTAACAATTGAGGTGTGACCAATTCCACATAACGTCTGTCACTTTGAGCTCGTCAATTGTCTCAAATCTCTTTCTGAAGCGAAATGTTTACAAGAAGAGATTTGAGACCATTGACGAACTGAAAGTGGAGATCAGACGTTGCATGGAATTGGTCACACCTCAGATGTTAGAGGCCATGCACCTACACACATATATAGCCTCGTTGAGTGGACCAGCATGTGCCATCACGCCAATTAACGGTGAGCACATTGAGTGAAACCAGAGTCATGCTGCAAGTGAAGGGGTGTGAGTCTGCATGGGATATTGTTTTCTGTGAAAATTTCGATAAATCCCGAAAAAAATTTAATTCACAATTTCTACTCGATTATTAAGAATGAAGGATATGGTGGGTAGCAGTTTACCTTCAGGGTTGCATCGGGGAAAAAAATTAAAATTATTTCCAAGTTCAGGAGTGTCGATTACCCCTTGAAAATTAATTTCATAATTTTAGCACAATTTTTAAGGAAAATGAATTTTAGGGGTAGGTTTCTACCCTCAGGGGTGCGTCGGGGAAAAAATCTAAAATTATTTCCGGGTTCAAGAGGGTCGATTACCCCTTAAAAATTAATTTCATAATTTTAGCACAATTTTTAAGGAAAATGAATTTTAGGGGTAGGTCTCTACCCTCAGGGGTGCGTCAGGGAATAAATCTAAAATTATTTCTGAGTTTAGGAGGGTCGATTACCCCTTGAAAATTAATTTCATAATTTTAGCACAATTTTTAAGGAAAATGGAATTTAGGGGTAGGTCTCCACCCTCAAGGGTGCGTCGGGGAAAAAATCTTAAGTTATTTCCGAGTTCAGGAGGGTCGATTACCCCTTGAAAATTAATTTCATAATTTTAGCACAATTTTTAAGGAAAATGGATTTTAGGGGTAGGTCTCCACCCTTAGGGGTGCGTCGGGGAAAAAATATAATATTATTTCTGAGTTCAGGAGGGTCGATTACCTTATGCTAGAAACTTTCTGCGCAAAATTACAATGATTTCAAAAAAAGTTGTATTTAACATTGAATTTCCATAAGGCGAAAATAATTTTTCTAAAAACCACCCCTGAAAGGGGTGTTATTGATGTCCAATAAAAATTTTAACACCCTGAACTAATTTTTACAACCCTCAGCTACAAGTGTACCAAATTTGAAGTTTGTACGAAAATTTTTGCAATACCAAATTTATGAAAAAAGTTGGCACGCGAATTGTGGTTCACTCTGTATAATAAATTTAGTTGAATTTTAACTTTTTGGCTACAATGATTTTTTATTCCTATGATCACGAGTATTCAAATTTTTATCAAGCACTGCAAGCAGTGCCCAGAGGTCAATGTGCAATGTGTGATTGCCAATCACACATTGCACATTGACCTCTGGGCACTGCTTGCAGTGCTTGATAAAAATTTGAATACTCGTGATCATAGGAATAAAAAATCATTGTAGCCAAAAAGTTAAATTTCAACTAAATTTAGTGATAATTTATAATAAATATTGCTTCTCTGTTTGTAAGTTCAAAATAATTTAGAAGTGCTTTCAATTGTTACTAATTATTGTAATTTTTGCATTTTCATTTCAAAAATTTAGATTAAATGTAAATTAGAAAATGAAATGTAGCATAAAAACTGTAGAAAATTTTTGGTTGTGTGGCTATGCTGTGTGACGTAGGAGCTAAGTCCATTTAACCAGCTGATCGAAAAAATGTAGGTCGCTGCATATTTTGATATTTCAGTCACATTTCTGTTAATTTTGACCATAAATTAAGCCCTTCAGGCGATTTTTGTACAAAATAATTTGTATTAGTATCGTGCCAACTCAATGTGTTCAGCTAACTTAGCTATAATTTGCTATAAAACTACAAAATGTTAAAACACATTTGTTGTGACTAGGTATGCATATTGTTGATTTCATGTGTCTATCTTAAAATTTGGACGCCTTTCTATGTAATATGCATAATTCAGTAGTATTATTGCATCGTATATGCGTATGCATATATGCATGCTACTTATATTGGACAGGAGGGTGTTTAGGGAGTGAACACCCTAAACCTTAGTATAAATGTGGGGTTCCACATTCAATTTGCTGCCAAGGGGCCAAGGCTCATACAAGTCATATGCATACTGTACAGGCGATACAGTACTGTATACCTAAATTTATTTAGGTATACATTTATTTTTCTAAATCTGTTTCTCAAATTAATTTTTGTGCCCTTTCAGATGAGGTGAGGACTGCCGTAACCATGAGGTCCGCACTGCAGCAGTTGCTGCTGCTGTTGCTCTACCTGGTGGTGCTAGTTCTCGTCTCTAGACTGATTGACATCATGCTCTGGTGAGATAGTCTGACTGTGTTATTATCTGTTGTCATTATTTAAGCTGGTTTACCGCAGATCTCCTAGCATATATAGAACACGGTGTTCGAACTTTCATCCACATAATCATTTTTTTACATAATATATATACAGCCATTTTAACCCCCCCCCCCCCCGGGTCCACAGTCATTTTAATTCCCAACACACCCTATTAAAGGTGTCACACCTATTTCAAGCTACTGACCTACATTAACATACAGTACGTATTTGTTTTCACTTTACAATGCATGTTGTCCTTGTAGGTTATAATTAAGTTACTGTATATTAGTGTGTACAGTATACCAGTAACTCGAAAGTATAAAATATGTAGGAGCTTTGCTATGTATTGATATTTAATGGTGCCTCTCTAAGAAACACCAGATAATCAGAATGGAAATTTGAATTATGTACATGTATTTTGAACAATCAAAATGTTTTGTCATCCCAATGTCCTCGATGAAATTATATTATATTCTGGAATGATAATGCTAGGAATTAAATATAATAATAAAATTGTCCTGCTTTTTGTAATTGTACTGAATATGTATGAAGATCATACTTTGCCAGACTTAAGTATTTAATAGTGAATTAAAATATTCAGGATCTTTGGTTAATGGTTACAGGCACCTGCAAGGCCTCTCGCCAACGCAGGTTGTTGACCCTCGGCTCGTGCTTGGTGTACGTCAGCTGAAGGCTCTGCTGGATGCCAGGGGGGTTGGCTATGCCGGCTGTGTGGAGAAGCATGAGTTGGCAGACCTTGTGGAGAATTCTGGTGAGAACCGTAGCTGCCATATCTAAAGCAGACTTTTTTTTAAAACCTGTAATGTTTTATTTGTGTTTGTCAATATTCTGTGATAAATATACAGTATTGAACATTAAAAATAATGTAGTAATGAAAGTACTTATTCAAATTTTTTTAATCTGGTATTTTATTTTTCTTTAATTAATTGAAGCACTGTTGTAGCATTTTTCTCTTTAATTTAAGCATTTTCTAAAACATGGGTCTTTTGTCAACTCATTTGCAACCCTGTTTATTGCTGGTGTTATATTCATAAGGTGGAAACTAATGGAGTTCATTTGCAGGTTCGGTGGTGAGGTCTGAACTCTCAGCCCTGGACTCTTCAGACCCTGGAGCCAAGGCACGGCTAGCGGCCCCTGCTTCCCACTTCTCTGGAGGAGCCCATTTCTATGAGGAGGTTGAGGACACCAAAGATTCAGTCTGGCTAGTGCAGGTAAGGAGGGAAAAATAAAAAAATAGTGAGTTATCAAACTGACATGAATGCCCTGAGTATTATGGTCAAGTCAACGATTTTCAATTGATTGATGATTGAAAAAACACAGTACAGTTTTTTTTTTTTTGGTTCGTTTGTTTTGTTTTCATACATACATATACAGTATAAATAGTAATGAATGTAATGAATAGCATTGGTAATTGAAAAATATAAAAATATTTTGATATTATATGCAACTTATCTTCTACAGTGTACTCAACAGTCACAATATGTAAATACCATATATAAAAAATATATACTTAAGCTCACTAAAGGTTCAGGAAAAAAAAATGAAGGATGTCAGAAAGTTAGATGAAGACTAAAGGAACAACAGGTTTGATCCATTGTTAAATTCTGCACTAGGTACTATCTTTACCTTATCCAAACTGCTGTTCTAACTTTAGCATTATTTGCAGGTGGCGCCAGAAGGCTCAGAACCTCCACTCGATGACTACAGCTGGCGGCTCGTGTGTGCCCACCTTGCTCCCTTTGCCATCCGGACAGGCGTGTTTGACTGCAAGCTGGACCGCAGGTGAAAATCTCGTCATGTTGTTACACAAACTAAGTTAAACTGAGAGTCAAGTAGGGAGAAATTTACAGCATTCTACCTTTTGTTACTCGGATGCTCAAAGATAGTGATTAAATTACAGTTAAACATTGCATTTACAATTTTATATTATTAAAAATTGTTTTCTTAAAATTTGCTTTCACATGTATTAAAATATAATTAAGTTATAATAGTTAATGAGCATTTTTTTTTTTTTTTTTTTTTTTTGTTTCTCAAAGTACACGTACTTCCTAACTTTGCAAAATTATAACTGAATATACTTTCAGTACTATATGTTAATTTCTTAGAAATTAATACCAGTAATTAATTTATGCTTAAAAATATATCTTTTGTGTGCAAAGTATAATAATAAACTCACATGTTTTCAGGTTATGTGCTGGCAAGGGTTGGCATGAGCCGCTGCTGCTTTTGGCGCTACCGAGGGGAACACGAGCCAAGGATAAAGTCCTCATGCAGATCTTCCGCTCCACCAGACCTCAGGTACTTTACTAGGACAACTGTTGAGTTATATTTGTTATGTTTTTTAATTCTTGCATTACAAGAACATGATGGCTTTTTCAATGAGATAAAATAGATTTATTTACAATAACTGAATAAATATTGGTACACAGTACCGTCACTTTTTTTTTTTTTTTTTTTTTTTGCCATAAGAAGTGAGTGGAGAAAAATTGGAACCACCTGGATCAAAACCCATGTATTTATTGGCAGTTAGGTGTTAAGAATGGGCTTGCCTAAACCTCGCCGCAATAAAGCAAATTTCTATTTCTATTCTATACTGTGACTGATTTGGGGGAGGGGGTTAAAACCAGTTTTGTACAAAATACACGGTATGTAATTATGATATTTATTTTAGAATATTGTACTTTAGATAAAAAAAATATATATATAAATGCCAAAAAAAAGCTTTAAAGAACACTATGATAAAGTGTTCACAATTCCTAGAAAAACAAATAACAGTTAAGCTTGAGTCAATAGAAAGTATTCAGAGAGTGGATGCCTAATGCAATCAAATCAACACAATCTATGCGTAAGTGTGTGATAAGATTTTTTGTCAATAGTACATAATTTTAATTTAAGCATCTATAGTAATCTCTTAAGTAGATTAGTTAGTGTTATACAGTGCATACTGCTATGTCAATACATAGCAGTATGTAAATGCAGAAATGCAGTATGGTAAATATTATATTAAATTTCTTCTTTCTTTTTACTATATATATTTTAAGAGCATTTGTTTTTTGTTCCCTTGTTCCCTTCCTTCTTTTTGTTTTTGTTATATTTTTTTTATAATTACCCCTCCCCCCCCCCCCCCTCCCCACACACACAAACAGAAAAACTGGATTAAAAAACTGTGCTATTTTTTAAAAAAATATATATTTTATTGTATTTATTAATAAAAAAGAGTCTTAAGGGTATAGCTAACTTCCACATAAATGGTATGAAAATTTACAGATTTTCAAACTTTGCCTCGCCAGATCTTATTTAGCGTAAAATTCTGATTTCAGGCCATTGTGTCGTGGGTTCGCCAGCAGCTCTCTGAGCGTGTGGAGCGCCTCACGAGCCTCTCTGCAGCCTCTGATTGGCTGGACCCCAACGTGGAGCCGGCGTTTGACCCCCAGCACTCTCTGGGTAGCCTGGGAGAGTCAAGCTCTGAGCCAGGCCCCGAGGTGAGCAACCAAGTGCGTGTGTTGCTAGTGGCTCAGTTGGCAAGACCCCCACTCTTTCTTGCGGCCCTCAGCGTCAAGTTTGCCGGTCGTGTGCGCTTTGGACTACTGCGAGTGGGCAAGGGGGAGGAAGAGACCCTGCAGAAAGAGCTGGGGGTGTCTAATCTTCCAGCTTACCTCATATCTACCCCTCAAGGCAACCACACCTACAGCTCTGGTCGAGAAGAACACTTTGATTTTAAATCTATGCTCTCATTTTTACGTTCAGTACAACCAGAAGCAAATGATGCATTATTATTATCATTATTTATATGTCAATTATTAGCTTTTTTACGGGCAGCTGTAAAAAGATCATATTTAGCCATGGCATTTACATTTTTATCACATAATCTTGCCTTGTTAGCTGCATGGCTGGCATTGATATCATTAGGACGTGTACCTATGATATCTGCACCTTTAGCTGAATATTCTGTATGTGCTGCTCGATGGTTAGCTTTATCAAAACCAGGACTCTGGTTACGTGCAGACATACAGCTACTTTCTCGACACCCCTACGTACTTCTGACCTCCGCCATTCTCTTCTTATTTGCTGTTCGACGAACGTTATTGGAGCCTCCTGGACAACCACAGCCAGCATTATCATGGCGAATCTTGGCAAGACTCGTCCCAACTACCTCACCTCTGCAACCCCCTGAGGAACATCCAGGCCCTGATGAACTTCTAATACAGAGACTTGCAGTACCTGGACTCTGGCTAACTCCTTTAGTGTGTGCAGACTATCTGCGATCACTAGCAAGATGGAGACACAGAGGTACTCCAGATATAAAGAAAGATCGTATGTCTCGAGCATTAGTTGCTGAGGTTGCCAGAAGAGCTGAGAGTGGCAAGGAAAGTGAGATGTCAGAGGATGATGGTCCACCGAGTAATGCACTTCGAGCCGCGGAGTGTCCCATCTGTCTGGAGGCGTACTCTCGTGGGACGCTGTTGTGTGCACTGCCATGTGGCCACACTTTCCATGAGGCATGTGTGATGGCCTGGCTTCTGCGAGACCACCACAGCTGTCCGTCGTGCAGATGGCCTGCATACAAACGTAAGAAGCATTAAGACTTGCTTAGAAGCACATTGACGTTGGTTCTACCAAAATGACAACACTGCTTTGATACCACAGGTGAAGCTAGTATAACCCAAACTTTAAGCAAGTTGTAATTGTGTAAGCTTCAACTTCCATAGCAATGCAATGTTGCTATTTGATTGAGCCGGCAACATCAAAATATAATATCTTATTAATTGTGTTGTAGCAACGACTTTATTGGTAAAAAGAACAACAGCAAAACAATTTAACAATACTAAAAAGTGTTTTCTTATGTGTATAATTTTGTGATATGAAATGTAATTTCCTTTTAGGCGATTGGGGGGGGGGGGGGGGAAGATAAAATAAGTTGTTTGTTGGTAATAAATTTTGAGGAGAATTTCCTAACATTCCTCTCTAAAATATCTTAATCCAATTCAATTGTACAGTAACTTAAAATTACTAGCTCAAATATTAAATATTGTTGCATATCTACATTATAAGTCGTAAGGATCAAATATTGTGTAAATTATATTGCACATTGAAAAATATATACAGTAGCCTTCATTTATTCTTTAAACATTTAATGGTATGTTTTTCTTGAATAATAATTTGTGATCAGCAAATTTTATCTACAACGTGAACAGTAAATTACTGCGTACTGCAATATAAATCTGATTAAAAGGATAAATTTCTGCGAGTGAGAATTAGAGAAGTGTATAATTGCATTATATTGAGCTGCAGTAGAGTATTTTTAACTTCCATAAAGTCCTAGTCTAATGTAGATACTTGTAAATAATCACAAACCTTAAAATCTATTTTATTTATAAATTACAACAGTCCAGAATTTCAACTATTTTTTTTAATTTGTGACATAAATAAGTTTATTTGAACGTTATGTACAGTTCGACAAATGTAAGATTACCATCAGAAGTACATACCCGTAATTACAAGGTTTCTGGACTTCCTAGCTCAATTTCAAACCTGAAACTTTGCACATTAGGGATTTCAACCTATCTGCCAAGTCTCAAGTTTTCATGTTCACAGTTCAGCCTAAACTCTTCCACTTCTGTGGCTACTTCTGACTTACAATTATTTAACTGTAGGTATCTCAAATATCAAACAACTATGTGATGAACACCCAATATATTTTAACCCATAATTGTTTATTGTAAATTGGGTATATTAAAGGATGAAATTAGATTGATCACAGCAATCAGTTAATAAAATATAAGGTTAATAATATTACTTCCAAAAGTAGCCAAACAAGAGTTAAGTATTTTTATGGAGGCATTTCCATGCAGGGATTTTGAGCAAGCCGGGAAAAACGTGGCACACTTGTTTCAATGTTGTATGGTAAGTCAATTAGTATTAATACTATTATTTTTTGTGCCCTGCGGGACATTATAACTAACTTAGCCACCACACAATATTGAAGCAAGTTCTGTTCCCACCCCGTTCAACATTATTTCATGGAAATCTACCTTCTGTCATATGTGACACCTGACATTTCCAATTACTTTCAAAGTTGGAAGATAAGATTTTTTTTTTTACTTTTGCATTGAATCCGGCAATTTGATTTATAGCTGAAGGTCAGAAACCACTTCATTTATTGGCCTGAACCTGTGGCCAATCCATCCATGGATACACAAATACACATTGATATAATTTGTGTTATGATTTTTCACTGTCTCAATCAAAAACATTTTGAGTAGAGATACTGGTAGTGCCGATAAATTATAGTGTTATAGATTTGCTAGTGTTGACCGTCAAATTTGATTGTGTCTTCTTGTTTCACAAGAAGTAAAGATAAAACTTGTTTTTATATTTTGTATATTATGTATAAATTAAGCCACAAATTATTAGACTGTTATGTTAATGAATTAACTCTGATCTAGCTATCATGAATGAACAGGTAGCTATGTAAATTATTGTTGGAATGAATTTCTTCAGGTATAAAGTTGCAAGGAAATATTTCAAATATTAATTGTTACATAAAATTTAAAATCTTATACTGTGCTTCGTTGTCCAAATTTTAAAAAAAGTTTTGAAAGAGCTAGGAAGGCCAGTTTCAGTTAATTTTGACAATCAGTTGGTAAAATTCTTTTTAGCGATGAGTCAAACACTGTTCCGCTACCTCGATCTCTATGGCTTGGTTGAGAGCAGCGAGCACAAGTTATTGCCAATTTGACTGCTAAAATGCATTTGAGCATTTGTGCAATTTTTTGTTGACCATTAAACTTTAATATTTCCATTGTGAGTATTATAATTTCCTGCATGACAACAATGTTTTACCAGACAATGAACTATGCATATGTGTATGAACAGTAGCTGCGATTAATTGTATACAGTGTATGATTATATTGTTGTTGTCAATATTATTATAAATATGTATGATAAGAGTAAATAAAAGTCCATTCCTTAATTTGAGCCATAACAATTAAGTGACAGCTCATTAATGTTCCACAATTAACCCATCTCTTTTTACTATAGAAATAAGTAAAATTAAAGTATAATTATTATTTATCTAAATTTAGAAATAAATACATGAGAGTTAAAAGGTTCATTTATATAACTACGATGCCGCGGGTAAAACAGGCTAACAGAAAATGTTGCAAAGGCTGCCAGTAATTTTATATCTAGAAAATCAATTGCATATTTAAATTGGCTAAAACTCATAACTACAATATATAGACTCACTGTGACACTGCTAAATTCAGATGGATACAGGCCATGACTATCTTGGATATAATATGCTATCAACAGAAGAGGTTTAAAATCTAAGATAGTGATATTTGTAAATTATGTTAAAATACTTAAAATGAACAACAAGACAGGCATCTATTGAGATGCTCGAATCTGAATTAACTACAGAACTTGACTTAAAATTGATGTTGCATGCCTAGCAACATTAAGAGAGAAGAGAAAGAAGCCTTTTCTTTATTAGCTTGCTAGAATAAAGTAAAATGGCTTAAATAACGTTAACACGTGGGCATATAAAGAAAAGAAGAAGATATATATTGCAAAAATTTATGACTATATTATATATATACAGTATAGCAGGGCTTCACTACATTTCCTGTTAGTCCGGTTTGCCACATATATCATCCTCAAATTAATTATAATAATAATCTACAAGGTATTTGGACTACATGAACATGCATGCATGGCTGGATTTTAATTATAATAAATATTCTGAGTAATTAACCTGCAGAAGGTATGTAAATTTAAAAGGCCTCATTCAAATCTTATATACATTGCTTAAAATAATTGCTTTAGATGAAAATTTGTCTATAATATAGTGTGTAGTGTCGATATATATATGCAATGGGCTTACGGGGTGTCATTTTTTTACTGGCTGAATCAAAAGAGGAGGTCGAAAAATAATTACCCTTAGATTTTTTTGCGATTTTTTTTAGCACTGCATCATACCTAGAATGGAGATTAAAAATGTCTCTTGACCTGGAGGCTCCATCCGCAACGCCTATGACGTCACTACATTCTTTGGCTCAACTATACAACACTTCTAAAAAATTATTGCATTGTTGCTTGTTTATTAAAAATAATCATTTGTTTCCATAGCAACGTGTTTGTTTAGAAACATTATATAGTTGACCCAAAGAATGTAATGACGTCATAGGCGTTGCGGATGGAGCCTCCAGGTCAAGGGACATTTTTAATCTCCATTCTAGGTATGATGCAGTGCTTAAAAAAATCGCAAAAAAATCTAAGGGATATTTTTCGACCTCCTCTTTTGATTGAGCCAGTAAAAAAATGACACCCCGTAAGCCCATTACTCAACTTTTAGTTTTTAATAAAATATTTAATTTCAGTTTTTAATTGGCAGGGGCGTACGTCGCGTATTTGCAGTAAAATTATAATATTCATATTAACATTTCCAGTAACAGTTTACACCACGTTTCGACAGATCTCCTTGAGCGTCGCAAAATCAAACATGCGGAGGAAGTGGGAGGAAGTTCATTGCACCTCGATTGGGCTGACCCCTGCGATTACCCCAAATGTGGGTAGCTCGGGCGCGTAATTTTTGGTAGTGGGAACTGCGTTCGCGCTGTTCCCTTTAAAAAAAATCAAACAAAGTCCTGCTCTTCCCTTGTTTGACGAATGTGAGGGCATATCGGTCAAATAAAAAGGAACGCACTTTGAATTCAGCAAATTTTATTACGTCATAAAATAAATTGAATTTAAAAAAGTGCAGCAAGCAGTTCTTAAATTGTCATGGACAATTTGCATCAACTTTTTTTAGTAGCTCAATCGAAAGAGGAGGTCGAAAAATACACCTGTGAATTTTATGCGATTTTTATTTGTACTGCATCATGGCTAAAAGAGAGGTCACGTGACCTGGAGCCGGCGCCCGTGTCGCCCGTGACGTCATTGAACTGTCTGGTGAAGTAAACGATTGTCTATATAACGCTTGTAAACAATAAATTAATTGTTGCTTGTTTCCATAGCAACGTGGTTGTTTGCATGCGTTATAAAGTCGATCGTTTGTTTGACGGAACAGTTAAGTGACGTCACGGGCGCTGGCTCCAGGTCACGTGATCTCTCTTTTAGCCATGATGCAGTACGAATAAAAATCGCATAAAATTCACAGGTGTATTTTTCGACCTCCTCTTTCGATTGAGCTACTAAAAAAAGTTGATGCAAATTGTCCATTGTCATAATTAAGTTAATTTTAGTATTTAATTGCCACAACTGCCACAAGTTGTGATAATTGCACATTACATGTATTATTATTTTTTTTTTAATTAAACCCTATTGGGTACTTGTATTTACTAATTACATACTACTTGAAACCCCGAACCTTCCGAAACCCTAACTTGAGCGTTTCTCGGGCTCTTCTGGAACGGGGGCGGCCACGACCTTGCAAATCCATCCCGGCATTTGCCTGCGACTGAGGGAAACGTGAAAACCTCAGCCAGGATGGACGCTACAGCTTTTGTCAATGAACCGGAAGTGCAATGGTCCAAAGCCAGGGGAAACACATAGTGGAAAAGCGCAACGTTTTACCCCTGGGTGGGAAACGTGGTTTTTGTTGAAAATGGTCACCCATCCAACTACTAACCATGCGCGGCGTTGCTTGACTTCGGTGATCTGACGAGACCCGGTCAAGCGCACTGCGTGTATTATATAATATATATTATTTGACAACGTCCTTGTTTTCTCAACAATCTATACCATATATTATACGGGCAGATATATATCTATAATCGCATGAATGTACATGTTAATTGATATGATAATTTTTAACACTTAATCAAACACTTGCGTGTAATTTCTCTGTAGAAATCGAATAGAATATGCATCATGGGCCGGGGCACGAATGCAAGGAGGGAGCTTACCTTGTGGCCCGAGCTGTCTGTGGGCTACTGCGATCTGCCGCGTCGCCCGCCCGTCTACATTACCACCCACCCACAGCCCACAATGATGCTCTACTACGTGTACCACAGGTATATGAACAGTAATGCTTAAAAATTTAACATTTACTGTGTCCTCTTACTGGATAAGAAATAAAAATCTCTTGTTTACATAATCTAAATAAAAACGTTATTGTGATTTTTTTATTATTATATATTAAATATGATGTATAGCATTTTTATTCTGAAGTCTAGCTGAAGTATTTTTACTAGTACAAACAAAATACAAATATGGTAGATTAAAAAATATACTTAAATAATAAAATAATATAGCAATAATAAATAGTAGATTTTTTTAATATATGCAGCATTTTTTTATAACTTAAATTGATGTAAATATTACTATAATACTGCATGCACAGTATATTTGTATATATATATATATATATATATATATATATATATATATATATATATATATATATATATATATATATATATATATATATATATATATATATATATATATATGCAAAACAAAACTTGAAAATAATAATAAAATATATATATATATTATTTAAATATAATATATTATATTTATTTGTCATTATGCCTATGTTCTTAATACAATTTGGCCCCTCAAAACTTTATCTTTTCCCTCCCTCCTTCGCCTTCTTTATTATTGCAGCGAGAAGATATAGGGACTAATACTCCTCCGGCAACATAAACATAACATAAACAGAAATCCATTGAGAAAAAGTAGAGGTGTCCGTCCTGACTGAGGCTTTCCACGGTTCCCTCAGTCTCACCTTATATAGCGAATGCTGGGACGCGTAACAGGCTGTGGCCAACATCCGTTCCCTACCTTATCCCTACCCATTACCCCGCCGCGAGCTGTAAGCTCTTAGAGGTATATCCTTGTAAAAAAAAAAAAAAAAAATCAGCTCTATTATTTCACTTGGGGTTTAACCTCTCAAACTCCTCTAGACTTCCTCAACGTCCTTTTCCCGTGTCGGTCAGTTTGCTGGGAACACTAAACACCAGCTCATTCAAAGTCAATAATTACCCAGCACTATAGTCAATGTTCTCCGTATAGTAAATTAGCATCATCGGTGACAAAGCAATTAGCACCGGGTCGGCAGGCAGTAGGGAACCCCGCCTTGGCCTCGGTCGGAACTTATAAAGGCCGTATGCTGCTGGCCCGACTCACTTCACTCAGCAATGGCAACGGCAGCACGCGCGCTCCTCACCCTCGCGGCGGTCGCAGCGGTTGTGGCGGGACCCGGTAAGTCACATCCTTGATAGCACTCATTTTAGGTTGGAAAGTAAAGACAATAGTCCAAAATTACAAGCACCTCCAATGTTAACTTTAAAATAATTCAAAATTTTGTTTTTATTCAAATAAACGAAACAAAAATTGTTTTTAATTATTTGAAACAAAAAATAAAAACAATTGTTGTGTGAAAACATTATTATGCGTTGGGCTTTATCTGAAAATTTCTCACTCTTATCAGTACGTCAATAATGACATTATTTACGGTAAAAGGTCTTTTAATATACAGGCAGTGGGGCATTGCAATTCTAATATGTAGGAATTCCAATACAAAAAAAAAAAAAATCATCTCTATCATCAATCATGCATCATGCATGATGCCATTTAATATATCATGTGTGATGTTACATGTTGTACATGTTGTTTTGTTTTACTGGTCTCCATTTATGTTACCATTGCAATATATATTTTATTAATTAATTTACTAATGTTATTATTTATTCCTGAATGTAACAAATAAACTAATAACTTCATAACTCCACAACTTTTACCTAGATTTGGTGACACATTGGTGCGCCATGATGTCCTTTCACTATCAGCTGTTGAATTTACTGCAAAATTTACAGTAAATTAATTTATAAATACATTGCCTAATAAGGAGTCAGTATTATATTTCATACGGATAAGCTGTAATATAATTGTAATCTTAATGTATCATTGCAACTGCAGGTAATTTTACTAATTTATTTATTTATTCTGTACAGATATCGTCGGTTTCGCTTTTTCTATATATTTTTGTTTGTTCTTAACAATATAATATATGTGTATGACAAAAATTATATAGAGTTGGATTTTGGGGAACACGCGCGCAAAGCACATTGATAATTAAAGTATTTCTCTTCCATTCAATTCTTTTAATTAATAGTAGCTCTTTGAGGATGACAAATTAGGAATATATACCTTTCGTTTTTTTTTTTTTTTTTTTTTTTTTTTTTCCTGGCCGTGCAATGTTTTAGAGATCAGATTTGAAATAATGGTACCAATTAGTAATCTTTTGGGTGACCTAACAATTAAATATAATACGGTACTCTTGCATGTTTTTTTACTATCAACAAATTAGTCATGGAGAAAAATGGAGTTGTGGGTCATTTTGATATAAAGTTAGGTAAGATTGTCGTCACTTCCAACCTTTTCTTTTAAGTTAATTTTAATTACTAGTGTATAATTAAAATTTGTGCTGGTTGTGATTATTTCAGAAAACTTTTGTGATATTTTTTACCACGAAATTTTATTTACATATAGAATTCAATATAGATCTATATAATATTATAATATGTACCAGGCACGGATCCAGGAAAAAATTTCGGAGGGGGCTGCCTCCATAAGGCCAATGTTAAAAAAAAAAAAATGAAGTGGGGGAAGTGCCTATATTGCCCATGTTAAATCCAAAATTTCGGGGGGGGGGCTGCAGCCCCCTAACCCCCCCCTGGATCCGCGCCTGATATGTACTATATTATACAACAGGTACTGTATACCTACAATATATTATATATTTTTTTGAATGAAATTAATTTCTTTATTTTAGATTCACAAATTTCACAACATCCTTGACATCATGATAGCTTTGATAGCATCATAGCTTTGTCTAGGCAAATACTATACACCCACTTTGACATGTCCAAACTAGCTATAAGATCACGGTCACGTGACCTGAAAATTCTGGCTATCCTTGGTCACACCTCTCGAGTCTTCTCACGGAAAGCACGTCGTTTTTTTTTCCCCATTCAAATTAGGACTCCATGTCACACGTTATTAATTGCGTGTCATCCTCTGGAACACATGTGAGAGTCGGCAATTATATGGCGGGCAAACAAAGTAATTAGCGGAGTAGTGTCACGCGCTGCACCTGGAGATAGTTCCAGCGAGATACCAAACATCCAAGTATAATATAATAATAATAATAATAATGGTGCTTGAAACAAAAACATAAATAAGCAGAAAAAAATAATGTTTGTTTTTGAAACGAAAGAAAATAAATTTAATAATCACTGCGTGTAATTTATGCCAAAGATATAAGGAATTTGATACCAAAGAAATTTCAAAATTCATATTTGTTCAAAAAGCATTTAATTATTTTAATTTCATTACTTAATTTTTTATTTTTTTTCCCCAATCTAGGTTCTTATTTCAAATAATTTTTTCATTGTTTTGAGAGGAAAAGGCGACACCTTTTCCACTCGTCGCACACTGTAACCATCACAGCCTTGACTCGCAACTTGACATAAGGTTTAAATGGTTTAATTTTGGAGAACACAAAGGAAGGTGGCGGCTTAATTTGCCTATCGCATTGTGTCACACTGTCTTAATACTGTCACACTGTCTTAATACCTGCAACAGACCAACTACCTTATTAAATACGCATTTTTATCATTTTTCATGGCCCTTTGTTGTTCTGACTTGTGAGTGTAATCGTTTGTGTGCTAGTATGACGTTATGACCATGTTACGTATGATATGAACAATAATACGAAATAATTAGGGTTTTATTCAGTTGTTATGAATAATAAATAATGTTTCAAAATAATAATTATAAACATACTGATTAAGTGATTACACCTATAAGGAGACTAAAAAAAATGGATATAATTTTGCTGTCGTAACTGCAACCTACAGTACATATAGATATAATATGTTACGAGTATATTACTTTTAATATTTAGTTATAACCTTATAATAATACACTACTACATAATACTGTATAGATAACCTAATTATATTATAGTTTTTTATTTGGTATATACTAGAGTATACGTTTCAGGTACACATGAT
The DNA here is from genome assembly GCA_949825025.1 of Siphlonurus alternatus. Taxonomy (NCBI): domain Eukaryota; kingdom Metazoa; phylum Arthropoda; class Insecta; order Ephemeroptera; family Siphlonuridae; genus Siphlonurus; species Siphlonurus alternatus. The sequence goes on along the minus strand of OX463781.1, from coordinate 26,370,637 downwards.
CCGATATACATAAAGATGTTTTATTTACTTCTATTCTTATTTGCAAATATTTCAGAAACGTTTAAATAAAAAATAATTTAAAAAATTCAAATTCAAAATCTTTCATTAATTTAATTTTTTCCTACAATCATATTTCCATGTACATGTCATATGTTGAGGTTTATATAGGACAATTAAGTCCGTACTAAAGCTAAAATAACAATCAACAGTCATTTCTCAGAAAATCTCAGTCATTCATATATTATATATATAGTCAATGTAGTTTTTAACACTGTAGAAGATCTGTTAACTACCTTTTAACACTCACTTTAAACACATTTAAATTTTCAATACATTTTATTTCACAGGGTAGCTTATTGTAAATAGTCAGGCAACTCAATAAAAGGCATAAAGTGTTCACTGAGATATATGTATACTGATATGCAGTATATGACTGTATATACAGTAAATGTATAGGAAAGAAAATTAATTTCTAAGAATTAATTATATGTGTTTGCCATCTCACCGTAAATTTATGTTTGCCATTTTATCCATTATATGTGTAACTGATGATGTTCCCTGAATATATATACGAGTTTTCTATCCTCTTGGGGTTTAATACATATAATAGCACATTATTTAAAGATAAAAATAACATACAGGAAACAAATCATATTAAAATGTACCCACTTCTATGTATATATATATATATATATATATGTATATATATACGATACTCGTTGTCAACAGAATAACAATATGTCAATGACGGCATCACAGGTAACCTAATGCTATGTAGACATCGAGGCCGAGTAAATAGCTTCCGTGTAATTATACTTGCGTCGGTCGTCACAACACTGCATTGCATCGGATACTCTTTGAAAGTGACCTTATAAAATAATCTCAAATTGTCTGCTTTGCGCATAAATAAATTTATAATATATATTAATCTATGTCCTTTCAATTTTACTTCCATATATATATATATATATATATATATATATATATATATATATATATATATATATATATATATATATATATATATATATATATATATATATATATATATATATATATATATATATATATATATGTATATATATATATATATATATATATATATATATATATATGTATATATATATATATATATATATATATATATATATATATATATATAAGATATATATATATATATAAATGTATTTTTATCAAATAAATTCTTGACAAAACAGTCTTTGCACGTATTGTTTGTATATGTTATAGTTTAAGAATTTAAATAGAATTTACTTCAAAATTTATCAAATACCCTTGAAATTTTCTATATAGTATTATTAAGGAAATAATTTATTTTCATCGCTTCTCATCTCGCGTACGAGGCTGCACAATAAAAGATATACCATTGTTTGGCGAACGTACTGTACAGTACGTGCGATTATGAATGACCATACTGGAAGTTATGAATGAACGTGACCACTGACAGTCTCGACAGTCGATGTTCCAGCCGGCCCCGCCCCCGTGGCCACTTGCCAACAGCCCATCGAGCAAGGACGATGCGACGCCCTCCTGCCGCGCTTCGCCTTCCACGCTGTAAGTCCACTTCGGAGTTATCAACTATAATTTATCAATGTGTAGTTGGTAAATTAAGTCACGTGATAATCGTTTTCTTTTGTGGTAACGTCACGTCGTTGAAAAGGCCAAAATAAAAAGTTATTATTATTTTATTGCAGTTATTTTAATTTATTAAATCAAAATGTCGTGAATGTCTTTGAAAAAAAATATAATCAATTCGTTCTTGTGACCTTAACAAGGACTACGTGGCTCAAAGAAATGTCATTGAAGCCAGATTGAAGCAATGAAGTGAGCACCAGATATATTATCTCATATATATTGTATAACGTGATTAAATTCATCATATTTAATTTAATGTTCTTGTTCAACTACAGGAAATCCAGGAAATCAAATAACTATCACTCTCTGAATGTTAGCCACTGCTCGATGTGCATGGTGAAGTATACAAAAAAAAAAAAAAAAAAAAGATAAATTGGGTAAGAAGCTTCCCCATGCACCATGCATACTAGAGAACATCGCACATTACGCAAATATTTATATACTTTTTACCTTATCTTTTAATTAAACGATTAATTCTATAAAGCACGAATGAGAATTATAAAAGAGCATACTAGCTATGGTTTTTATATTTTTATAAATTATAATAATTTAAATGTAATTGAAAATTTTAAAAAAACAACAAATTAACTTATTCTTTCCACTGACGATCGTCACAAGAAATTTAATTCCTATAATATTAACAAATCTGAATATTTTCTGACAATTTTCCATTTTTCATTGATAAATTGAGATTTGTTACTATGCACTCTTATGTTCGCCATTGATGATAGGTTGCTATGTTACAGGAGAGCGGTCAGTGCCAGTCTTTCATGTACGGAGGCTGCGGAGGCAACACCAACAACTTTCGCTCACTCGCCGACTGCCAGGCCGCGTGTCCCTCGACCCGCCAAGCCCAGGTTAAGCGAGACACGGAAGCGCGAAATTCCCAGGTCCTGCCAGGTACGTCAGGATAACTCAATGCAACGTCTTGTTACAACCAAACAGACGTGGAGGCGACGAACAGAGTTAACCTACAAGTCAACTTCTCTCTTGTTGACAATCGCCCTCACAGTTACAGAGCCAGTGCTCCTGAAGTGCGACAAGATCGCGTGTCCGAGTGTCACTTACATCGCGGCCTACTACATCGAGCTCGGCTGCACGCCCGTTTACAACCCCGCCAAGCCGTGCTGCGTCGCCTCGTACGACTGCAGTGAGTACCGACAGTATCATAAATGTTATCATGCAATCAATCTGATGGCAAAAAAGCGAATGTTCGGTGATTAACTTAAACAGAATGCAACTTATAATTAGAATGTGACTTATATATACAGAATCGTTGCTTTTAAAAGAAGCATCCTGAATTGACAATTTATAATGCCGCTGCAAACTCTATATATTCTATATGTTATATTATATAGAATTCTATATTCTATATCTATATATTCTATACTGTATTTTAATAACATACATTTTTTTATATTTTTATATATGAACTTTAGGGGAAAAGGGAAAAGAAATCAAGTGTAAAAGTTTCAAACTGCATTTTTCAAATTACCTCTATCATTTTTATTATTATAATGTTGTGAGAATTTACAGAATTTGCAGAAGTATATTGCTATATATATATATTAATTAAAAACTCTCTCCCACAGGCGCGCGGTCTCTTCTAAGCAAGGAGAAGTGTCACTTTAGAGGTCAGGAGTTTGCGGTGGACGAGGAGGTTCCCGAAGACAAGACCCCGCAATGCCTCGTGCGCTGCAGGTGCCAGAAGGGAGAGCTTGGAGGGTGAGTTATTGCAACGTGAAGTAGACAGTAATAATAATTAAGAGAACTAATATGGATCGAAGTTTTCCACTTCAACCTGTGGTAGGCTAAGTGGTAGTTTAGTGACGAGCTTAATTAATGTGTCCACAGAGCCCCACGAGTGAGCTGCATCAGCATCGAGTGCCCCGAGTTATTCCAGGCCCCGCCTGCAGAGGGCTGCGTGCGACAGTACTCGCCAGACAAGTGCTGCTCTACCAGCACCTATTGTGGTGAGAACTTTAACTATCATGTAGTAAAATGCATTAAGATTTCAAATTATTCGTACCATTTAATTTAATTTTTATAGTATTTATGGTATAAGGACGCTTATGCAAGGTTTGATCAATAGACGTGTTCACCAATAATAGTAATAACGACAATGAAATAAAACAAGCACAAATAATTTACTATTTGATTGGGACAACATCGCAGCCCCTGCCGACGCTGAGGCTCCTCAGGTAGCCACCTGCGAGCTCGACGGTCACACCTACGTCGAGGGCCAGAAGTTTTTCTCGGACAAGCACCCCTGCATGACCTGCATCTGCCAGCCAGGCTTCAACGGTTAGTTCTCTAAATTAACTTTTCACAGAGGACTTATCTAACTTGGATTTTGAAACTGGAAATAATTGTAGATTTGTTTCTTAAAAGATACATGCTTGATGACAATGAAATTTGTAATTTAAATTTTCTATATTTTAGCTATCAAGTAATTTAATGACGTAATTATGATTTAACCAGTAAAGTTACAGTTTAATTTTAAAATATTTTCTCCGACGTTCCGATCGAGAATTCATGATTCTGAAGCGTTCCTAAACATTGATGTGTTTTTAACTTGACAGTTAGATGAAGATGTTGTCTACTTTCCTGATTTAATTTGTATAGTAATTTTACTGCAAGAGTATTAAGAATTAACAAAGCTCTTAGCTGCAAAAACGTTGTCATTGGTAAGGACGCCTGAAGGGTATGCAACTTTTTCTACATTTGTGTTTTCCCCTTCCCACATACAAAATTTGATGAATGATACCAGCTACGTCTGCCATGATGAGTTTTAAAACTGAGTTTTTGAAAACTGTGATTTACAAGGAGGTGCACGCATTCACATTGCTATGATATTTAAATTATAATGTAAACATTGGGGGACATGCCAACTACATAATGAATATTGAATGTTCAACATATATATATAATAAACATAAACAGCTTAATTTATTTTCAAACTCATGATGGAATATAATTACAAAAAATATATTTATTAATGAACTTAAATGCAGCTATCCGCACTTTAATTTTGTAATACAGCTCGCAGTTACCATGCAATATCCATCCTTATACAATATTTGTAAGCTGCAGTACTTTCTCGCTTTGCTTGACATAGAGGTATGATTGCAGGTACTGTGGCCGCCCCGTTCTGCAAGAAGGCAGCGTGCAACCTCGAGCTTCACTATAGCCGCTACCTTAGCCGCAACTGCGTGCCGGTTTTCTACCACGAGCGTTGCTGCCCGATCGACTGGAAATGCCGTGAGTGACACCAACGAGAATTGTGAAGTCACGTGACATCAAAATTTTCCTCAGCAGATTTTTGTTTTGTCAATCGCTGTTTTGTTAGGTAGGGGCGTATCGTCCCCACAGTTTCATCAATCCTCCCTTAAACTTCTCATTGTTTTTCTCTGACCATATATAATTGTTAAATAAAATTTAAACCAATTGGTATTGAAATGCTGACTCTCGTTTCCCCTCTCAGCTGACGACTTCAGTTCGCTCGCCGTGGCGCTGCCTGTTCAGGTCGCACCTTCCGTTGACGTCAACCCTATGGGAGTCCTGCCAGGAGCTGTAGTAAATCCTGTTGGTATCCTACCTGACCAGAACAGTAAGTCAGCACTAAAACACAAGAAAATTAACTCTATTTTATGGACAAGATAATCTTTTTAACCATCTGTGGCCGCCCCCGTTCCGGAAGAGCCCGTGAAACGCTCAAGTTAGGGTTTCGGAAGGTTCGGGGTTTCAAAGTATTATAGTATGTAATTAGTAAATAGAAGTACCCAATAGGGTTTGATTAAAAAAAAAATAATAAAAATAAAAAAAAATAATTAAAATATCATCAATATAGCTGCACTGCTCTGATCTGATGAAAAAGAACCTTGAAAATAACACTGAGAAAGCTACAGTGCAGTATTTGCTGCGAAAACGTCATCATTCAGTGCTAATTCTAACTGGTGACAATATCATCGGAAAGTACTAATATATTTTATAATAATCTACGTAATTAATTTTTAGAGATCCATTGTTATTACTTTCTGTGCAACAACCTGATCTTATCTTATTAATCTTATTATTGCACAGTAATCATAAATTAGATTTTCAGCTGTATTTTAGACTTGATGTTTTGCAAAGAATTCATTGTTGAAACAAAAACTGTATATTATAATCTCGATCTAACACATTCTTTAATTTTCAGAGTGCGATTTCGGCGCTCACAAGTTCTCGGTAGGAGAGCTCCTGCCCGCTGAGATTGCGGGGGAGTGCGTCAAGTGCGAGTGCTCAGTGCCTCCCATGCCCACGTGCGTCAAGAATGTGGAGGGCTGCATCAAGTCGTAAACGTCGTAAAATAAACTTAGTATATAGTAAAAGAAGCAGCACAAAAGACACCAGTCCCTGATTGTAGCAAATCATGCTCATTTTTTCATTGAGGTCTGTAGATTGTACAGACTTGGTCACAAACCAGATTAGTGTGGATAGCTCGTTCAGTGTTTTACTAAAATTTTAGATTCTGACTGTACAAAATTTTTATTTTATCCTGAAGGAATTTTTATTCAGTTGATTTTATCTATTTGTGAACAAATTTCATGTTCATGTACTGATTAAAAATATATTATTTTTAATAATTTTAATAAACGTCAAACGTTAAAGAGCAAACATGAACAAGTATCATATATATTTATAGTCTCTGTGCACCAAAAAACAGCTGCCTCAATATATTTTTTTTATAAATCTCTCCATCGTCTCTTCAGAATGCAAATCACGTATCTTTGAAAAAAAATTATGGAATTTTGACCTTCAAAATTCTAGGGAGATCATGCTGTATCATTTTTTTTTTTAAATTAAATGATTTTTGCATTCTAAAGCAACACCATGTGTAACAGAATTATCGGGTTTATTATGATGAAATGTAATTGAGTTATCGTTTAAAACAAATCAATAATAAAAAAATAAATAAATAAAAGAAGTCTAACGTTGCACTTTCTTCAACTAGCTATTTTTCTATTTTCTTCATATTGTTTTTTAATTATTTCACAATTTATTTAGAAATAATACTGTATATTAGGGTGTTTGGTATTGATTTTATATTCGTGGAAAAAAAAATAAAAGAATGGAATTAAATTTTTACAATTTATTTTAACCAAAAACTATGACAGCATTTATTACATTAGGATATCATATGACATTTTATTTAAAAATACTTATTTATACAAAGGAAAGAAATAAAACCATACTGCCAAATAGCAACAATTTAAACCGCGCAACATTTTTATGAATGTGGATATAAAAATTGAAACTGAATTATGACATTTATGACTTATGACCTTTGATAAGGGTAAGAGGTTTATTGAAAGTGGAGATTAAGTTAAGTTCGTATTCAGAGGATTATACAATAAACATAAATTTTGTTTTGTCTGATTTTTATTTTAGGCTTATTTTTACTATATTGCAAACAGATTAATCATCATGATTATAAAAGTTATTTATTGAGATAAAAATAATAATAAATAAATATAGGGCTTCCATTATTAATTATTACTAAATACTGTAAAATGCCTCTTATTATAGTAGACTAATTTCTTGTTGTTCACAATCAACAGAATAACGGGATTTTGTTTGTTTACTGTTGATTCTAAATAATAATAATAATAATAATAATAACTAAAAAAAAAACATGTAAAAAAAAAAGAAAGAACCTATTCAAAATATTCAAATAATTATATCGCGGACACTGCGGTCACCTTTTGTCTGATTTTGCCATTGCATCCGGGACGACCTTGCTTGCCCTTGGCTTGGACGGTGTGAACTGGATCGTAAATAGCGTCACTTCGTGTTCTCCAGCCATGCAATCCTCAAGTCTCGTCCTCCTCGTGGTGTTCGCTGTGGCCACTGCAGGTGAGTTATATTTGTGCTTGATAAACTATGAACCGAGGCACATCTGAAGTCGCTACTTGCCGATATAATATTCTTCTTGTCATCAAAACTAAAATGATTAGTTAGAATATAAAATAAAATTGATGTCTTTATGGTAACTAAAATATAATTTTTTCTTTAAAATTGTCATGAATTGTTATTATATATTTTACGAGACTATTAATTGTATTATGCTACATAAATAAAACAATAGCAAACAGAATAGAAAGTTAATTGCATGCAACAACGTTTTATGCTCCTGCACCGAGACGACTACTGAATACAAGATGACTTCTGCCTCAGGGCCCAGCAACTAGACTTCAGTCAAGCCGGCTTCTCCACCTGCAATTTCGAGGGTAATACTTAGTGGATAGTGGAGAGATTGACAGACAAGCAGCCCTGATGCGTTTGATGAGATGTACAACTTTATCGCGTGACTTTAGACGTGCTTCTTGAGCTCACGACTTGGTCAACATCACTGTGAGCTCTCGTCCCTTAACAAACGGAGCGACCCTCTTCACAGCGGCCAAAAGAAGCTAGGCCGTGGGTTAATACATGACGATTGAATAAACTGTTTCTTTCTGCATTAGGCGTCATAACAAGATCAATTATTTTATTACTCTTATTATTGTATTTATATACGTATATTTATACGTATTTATTACGTATAAGACTTAATCACTCATCGTCAGTGTATATAAATTATGTTTCTGCATTTAATTTTATTACTTCAAAATAAATAACATATTATTATTTTAAATTTATATTTTTTTAATATTATTGCATGTGACTTATAAAAAAAAGTATTGACAAAAACTTGCTATATTATATGTATTGCAAAAGAAAACACGCTTCTAAGATCTTTTAAGACCATATAATTACATATTAATATAATAATATAATAATATATCATATTATATTATATTTGTTTGATTTATTTTTTGCAAAATTTGTGAAATATTGTGTGTATATACTCAAATAGGGTAATCTATATTGTTCTAGAGTCTTAGGGAAAATTGATTATCATATTGTACTCAAAATTTTTTGTTTTGTTTTTTTAAATCATTATAATTTAAATAAGTTGAAAGAAATGTTTCAAAATGTTAATTTTTTTCTTTCTGGAAAAATATTTTGTCAATAATTTCATCTATATATTTTTTCATTGAAAAAAAAAATAATGTTGTAAATTAAGATTAAATTTAAAGACATAATAAGGGTCTTGAAGAATTATTCTTTTTAATAACTTGTTTCAACCAATAAGGTTATGTAAAATAACCTTGGTTGATCTATGTAACAAAATGACCAATAAAATAAAAAAAAAAATAATAATAATATCAACGCAACAGATTTTCTTATTAATTAGGTCCCTTCGCATTACTAAATGAAGCCAAAATTTATAAAATAATAGGAATATAATATATATATTAATAAGAGCTTGAAGATTTTATATGATCTAAACTAAAATTGTAACACTAAAATTATAAAAAAAAATTGTTCTATTTTTGTATGCCATATAACCTAACACCAGATATCTGTTATGATTCTAATGGCCACTTAATCACCATGCCGTACGTGATTTACACTTACAGATAATGTTGATTAACTGCAAAAGGGAACTTTTCAGAGGCGAGGAGTGTATTAACTCAAGTCCAATATATTCCTGCGCCTTGTCAGTGCGTGTTTGTGATAAATATAAGGGTTTCAGTTAAAGCTGGCTGTATGACAGGATGATAAGGACAACTGCTTACACCCTTCAAGATAACAAAAGTCGTCACAGGTAGGGGAGTGGAGAAGTTTACCATCGTCTGATATCTTTTACAGTCTTTCCCTAAACATATCACGAACACGAATAAATTTGAAAGTACTATGTATATATTGTACCCTATACGTACAGTATGGCGGTATTCAATATAATATGTATATAATTCATAATTAATTTTATTGATAATATATATAATATTGATGGTTTACTGAAGTTTAATGACGTAATCTACAAACTAAAATAAATTTAATTGCATTGATAAAAATGTTAATAAATTTGATTTTTAGTCTTGATTACATGTATATAATATTTTATTTGTAGATACTAGATAGTCAGTATTTACAAAAGTCTATGAGTTAATCCCAAGTTTTTGACCACCATGAATGTTAATTAAACACTAAATTTAGTATTTGATTAACGCTGAGTTTGGCGTTGCAACGAAATGTAGCTGCATGTGCTTTGTTTATTTCCTTCATGTTTTTCTGCAGTATTTTCATATAATTTTTAAATTAATTGCAGTTATTGCTACAAAATTTGCAGTAGTAAATACAATAAAAATATAAATAACCACGGAGAAATTATTCTATAAAATAATAAATTAATATAATTATAATATTCAAGTTAAGATTTTCTTTTTTAACCTTATATGAACATGAGTAGTTAATTTATTATTTTGTCGTGAAGACTGAATCTTGAAAACACTCCATGCAATGTATAATGTTTGGAAAGTTTCTTTCACTTACTGAGCTCATGTACGAAGCTCACACTACAAATCAAGTTCCCACTTCACATCACTGTATTTGCACGCGTTATCAGTTTTGCTACGAGCAAACTTTATTGTTTCACCATTATATGATATATATGTGTATATCTTGATAGCCTTAGCATATTTCCCCCCCCCCCTTATTGTTTAAGCCCAATTAAGACTAATTCACAACTTGTTTAACACCTTCCTCCTCCGGTTTTTAGCCGTGGCGCAAAAGTGCTTAAGCAACAAACAGGAATGCAATACTTTTAGAAAAAAGCACGTAAACCAAATTCTACACAAACCTTTATAATAAATTTTTACTAAACAATATGACGATTTTCCCCTTAAGGAAGAGCTGTTTCTCGGATAATATTAACATGAACATTATTTGGGCCTAATTATAATATTAGATTACTCGCGCAATCAACGGAATTTGTTTTCTTCGTAAATACGTATATCTACTTTGAAGAGCTACCGATTTATATTTGTTGTATGGGCACTTGGGAGACCCTTCTGTGAGAAAATTTTTCCATCGATCAGTATATAATACACAAACTTATTAACTCTATATATAGTCGGACATTTTGTATGTTGCAGAATATTAATTACCGCCCTGCCATTATGAAGTCTACTCACAGAAGTGACAGAAGACGTTGATCACGAGACTAACAAGACAAATCAAATTTATTCAATATTCCCACCGAAAGGAGCTGCAAGCTCAAGATTAAATTTATATTACCCTTCCTATAGGGGGTTCAAGTGCTCACCGGCGGGAAAATTTTCTCCATAAGCCACCATTTTACAAAATTCAGCAAAATTTGAATTTTTTCTCAGTAACACTATTAATTTGAAACCATCTCCTACCCTCCAATTTAGCGATCGTCTGATAATGAATCAAGAACTCATTTTTTTCTAAAATATTTCTTTAATGCCAAAAAAGCGATTTCAAGTTTTTTTTACATAGGTTTGGATGGGACGGTGGGAACACCGCAAAATCAGCTGACTTGAAGCCTCTATTATTTTGAAACTTTGCATTTGTGAAGTGTTCTCTCTATATTTAGATTTAAAATACAAACACGCAAAGAAAGGCACTTGACAGCTACTGCAGGGATTATGAAATCAATTTGACGGTTACGTCACGAGCCACTGACCGGATGTGCCGTGGGAGGAGGTTTTGCATCGCGCAGCTCGGTTCACGGACGGCCTGCAGATCAACGTTATGTAATTTTCAACATCTTTTTATTTCTAGAATAAGAAATTCATTGGTTTATCTCTATCATAATAAAAAATCAACATTATACTGTCAAGATCAGAAAATTTGTCCAATTTTTATAGTGACATCGTCCACATATTCTTGAAGAATAGAGTTTCGCTTTCAGTTGACGTTTTTTTATATAGCATGCATGCTTTAAATTTTAAATATAAAAAAATATGTAATATTCTAAAATATGTAGGATTTTAATTAACTTTGCTAAGATATTTATTGTATTTATAACACCTTCCTTATAACATTATACACTTTGTAAATTATAACTATTTTCTTTCATAAAGTATCATTTGATTCAAATTTGCGAGTGATCTAAAGTGTATAATATTAATCACATAATAATTATAGTAATTTAACAAATACCATAATTGAAATAAAATCTTTTAACAAATATAACGTACTATAAGCTAGATTTGCACAACATGGTCAAACGATAAGAATTGTACGAAAGAGATAAATAATTTATCCATCATTGCAGTACTTTCTATAAAAGTTTTGTGAGGAATGTGTTTTAATATTTAAAAAAATGTGAAAATTGCATAACATAAAAAAATAAAAATTTTAAATTGTTATCACAAAATGTTCTTGCTGTTATCTCTCACAAACCTAGTTGTGGTCATACATAAATATTGGGGAGCCAAGATTAATTGTGTACACAGAGATTAAAATAGTTACATAATATTAATAAAATAAACTATTTTTGTTTTACATACTATTTTATGTATGCTGGGCAATCTTCGCCGATCCTTTATTTTATGCAACACTCTACAATTAGCACTGATCAGTGCTAATTGTAGAGTGTTGCATAAAATAAAGGATCGGCGAAGATTGCCCAGCATACATCAAATGGTATGTAAAACAAAAAAAAAAATAGTTTATAATGTCTACTTCGCCTGCTAAGTTTTATTATTCTATAAATAAAATAGTCAATAACAAGTGTGATTTAAATGTGTTATCTACTTATCTAATATGATATCAAAACAATATAATAAGATTGTTAGTCAATTCATTAATGAGATATTAGAATGTGAAAATTTTATTGGCGTAATCGAAAGAAGGGGTAAAAATATGGTACTGTGAATTTTTTCAGATTTTTCTGAGATCAGGAACTATTTTTAAAAAATTATTGAAAGTCTATTTTGATGACGTCACGGGCGGCACTCCTTAAGAAAAGGGATAGGACAGTGCCACCCGTGCCGTCATAAAATAGACTTTCAATAATTTTATAAAAATAGTTCCCGATCTCAGAAAAATCTGAAAAAATTCACAGTACCATATTTTTACCCCTTCTTTCGATTAAGCCACTAAAATTTTCACATTCTAATATCTCATTGTTGTAATTTTAAGTAACAAGTGGATTTTATTTTATTTTCTTTTTAAATTTACTGAAATACTACGTAAATACTAAAAATACCATGATTGAATGCATAAATTTTTCTTCGTATAACGACTAGCACTCAGTGGGGTGCTAACATAGGAAACCTCCTTGGCGTCCTAATTTTATTCATAATCTTGGAATTCAAAGTGTAGAACATGCGAGCTTGCACATTTTGTACTCCGTGCAGGTTTAAAAGACTATAGGTACCGAAACCTCGTTGTTATAATATTAATTTTTTATTATCCTTGACGCCATTTTACCCTTTCGGGTGTGGTCAGGCCGCTATAAATTTAGCCTTTCCAGTAAGAGTTATCTTGCGACCATGCTGGGGCTTCCGGCTTACCAGGCTCCCAGAATCCTTTCCTGCACTCTTCTGGGCTCCTACTACCAGATCTGTGCACTGTGCAGCCTGCAGTGCTATGGCAGTGCAAGACTGCAGGGCAGCGGACTAGCGGAGTATATAAGAGAGCAAGAGAGCCGTAAGCTGCCTTCCTCCTAACAACTCCATCATCTAGTAATCAGTCACATCTATCCCATGTTACGCAAAGTCTGCCATGTTCAGGAATTGAACCGGAGACCTCTCGGGCCAAAGTCAAGTGCTCTAACCACTACACTACAGAGCAGATTTATAATATGAATTAAATATTATAATTATATTAAATTTCCAACATTTCTATTCTATAACACTCTCGCAGGATGCTTAACTATATAGTCGTCCATTTATCTACGCGTAAATATTTTACATTCCCTATAAGTGTGCTTAAATCTCGTCAGTCCAAAGGCATACCCTTTGATTTTTTTTTTACATGTAAGTCGTCCCAGTACTTAATAATATATAAATATGATGTGCATGATATCAATTGAAGGTTTGATTAAATATATTATATAATATAAATGCTAATATTTGTGCGAGGTTGGAGGAGATAAATTTGGGGTTATGATAAGAAAGTCACGTACGGAGGTAGGGAGAAAATGTTAGAAAGGTCAAGTTACGTAACTCAGATTTTTTGTAAGCCAATATTATTTTATTTGTATGTTTTTTTAATTATTAAATTAAGATTAGCCCTTTAGTTGCATGCATGGACCTTTACTTGGAGTATTTTTGGGATTGATGCAAATACTTTCACAGGATTTTATTTTTTCTCTAAACCGTCCGTATACAAAAATGTTTTTTTTTTTATAAATTCCCCAGATATAAATTCATATATTTTAAAGAAAATATAATGAATCAATAGCTTTTAGCTATTAAATTTTTAGCAAGATTTTGATTTTTTGTTGCAGCTTTTATTAACACCTTTTTCACTCATTATTTTACTAAGTGGGGCAAAGGAGGGTATAGGCACGGCCCCCTGGAATGTATTCCAGGGGGTTGTGGTATTCCAGGGAGCTGTGGTATTCCAGGGGGCTGTGGTATAGGGTCAATAGAGCATTTCATTTTTGATCACACATATTTTCTTTATACCACCATGCACCTTTTTTTCTTTGGCTCAAGATTTTTTTCCTGGTGAGCAATCCCTAATTATAAGACGTGGATTATTATAATTAACTTTTTAAAACGATTTCGAGGTATTATGTTGTATCTCCACCCATTCAAGATGACAATTTTAATGAAAGAGAGAAGCCGGATCGTGAGATGGAGACACAAGACACCAAGGTGACTGAAGCACAGTGACAACATGTCTCAAGTTACAGCTGTAAGTCACACGAAGCTGTCACGTGTCACACTCGTCAGCTGTTACTTTCTTCTCAGATGGCAGCATTTTAACATTTTATCAAGTGTACTTCTGTCAGGGTACTCAATATATTATATAGTACGGTACACTCGATTCAAATAAAAATGTGTGATCTGAGCTATACTTAAATATGTCCGGATCGCGGGAATTTTTTAAATATTTTAATGATCCGAAGTGTGGAATGTGTCTGATCTGTATTACGTCATTATTATTACCTAAATTGCCTTGTTCAGTGTGAATGCCTATTGGGTTATATTATAACTAACTTTATTATATGTTAAACGTACATCAGCTTTTCAATTAATAGTAATTTATTACTATAATGTGGGTATTCAATTTTTCTTGCTCAAAATTTTACCGGTATAAATAAATTTGTAGAAAAGTTTTTAAAGTGATAGTTGATGAAACTGTATGCCACCTGAGGAAATAATTAAAAGAAATGTATTAATTGTTTCATATTATACTTTGTCTTACGCTCTTACGTAATAAGATACATAAGATACGATAATCTTATTATAAGATACTACATTATTATACTATACTATATTATACTGTAACACCATCTACCATGTAGAGAAATTGCAAAATTGAACAAATTAATATGAAAGATTTGTATGCATGCTCTAGTATCAGTACATTAATTAATGTATTAGCATCTTAATGCCACCTTTTCATCAATATTTTGCTGATCAATATAGGATATAATTAAATAAAAATGTATAGTTATCATTTAACAAAAGAGAGTACATATTGTATATTTGAAAATTTTACATAAATGGGCCAGTTTATTTTAGCCAAAAGTTTAAAGGTCCAAGCAGGTCATCGAGTGGTGGTTATCAAAATTCACGAAAGTGAACAATGCAGCAAAGGAGACTAAGAAAAGAAGAAAAAACTGGCCTGTGAAGTGTAGTGTATAAATTTTCAGTTAAACAAACTGTACATAAGGCTAATTTCCCACCACTCTAGAGAGCGCTCGGTTCGCAGGGCAGTAGGCGAGTCGGTTTCGTCGCGTGACTCTCCAACAGTCCTCGCCGGTTGCTCCTCGCCGCTACACTAGAGCAGGTGAGCTCTCAGCTTCTCGTGGTGTTCCTGGACCTCTCTCGTGCTCTAGTGCACTGTTTGTACGCTGCTGATAACAAACTCGTCAATTTCAGTAACAACCAATTAAGTGAGCGTCCTGTACTTACGATATTTTGTTCCGTTTTATGCAGGTTTAATTACATAAATTTTATTACTACGTGCTTCAAAGGGTTGAGAAAAAACAAAGTTGAAGTTGCACAGATTATTGCGACTTAGTTTATAGTGAGAGGTAAGTGTTGCACTGTTTCTATAAGAAATTATGAATTATGATTATTGTGACTCGTTTATAATAATTAATATAATATAAGAGATTAATAGATGTTTGTATTAAACAATATTGTAGTCAATAAACAACAACTTATTTAAACATATAATCACGTCTTTAAACAAAATTGTTCCTAGTATCTTTTTAAATACAAAATCGCTTAGTAATTTTATAAATAATAATTTTAAATTGCTATGGTCCGTATAGTTTCATTCTAATTTTTATTTCTTTATATAGTGTTTTCTTTAAATTTCGTAAATATTTATGACAAAAATTTACAACTTTTTATATATATATAAGTGCAATCTTTTAATGTCATGTAGACACAAAACGAGTTTGAATTAACTCTGTCGTAAGTTTGATAGAAATAAATACATGCAATATAATATCTTCACGCAATAAATTCAATCGACAGCAAAACAAGTTACCATCATGTTACTTTTTTTTTTTTTTTTTTTACAATAAAATACATTATTATGTCTCAGCCAAGAATAGTTCGTAGCAGCGATTTTATAGAGTAAAATATAAGTTCTTTGTTCGTAGTTTGTTTTCTGCTACGCTCATCATGCAATACAAAGGTCATATTATGCAGATTGTTGCATTGGATAAAGGATCTATGACGCTGATAGCTTCATGATTACTTAATTCTCTCAGCAAGCAAAAGATTAATGTCACCTCAGTCAAGTGTCATTTTTATTGTGACTCGTTTATAATAATTATATAGTAAAAGGTATGTAATTATATATAAATGTTGTATTGTAATGCTATTACAATATCTATAGTCTATTAGTCACTTAGTCATCTTGAAATATCTTTGATTTTACGAATCTTTTCCCTTGTCCTCCAAAACAAAACAAATTGGAAGGGTCGCATGACGTCAAACAAAAATAAGCCGAGATGACTGTAATATTAAGCTTTCGTGGACCTTAATTCAGTAATATAATAAATATAATAATTTACTTTAAAGCTGAACATGAAATGTTCAAAATAAAACTATGAATGGGGTACTGACCGGTATTTGAGTTAGCAATACTAATAAAAAGTACTCTGAATTCTATGAAGAACGGGCCCTATTAGAGCATTCTACGACAATTTGCTGATTTTATATGAATTTTTAAAACTTTTTTTGATGACGTCATACCATTGAAACTTAAATGGGAAAATGCAACAGTTAACATTGCTAAAATGAAAAGTTATTGAGGTAGGAATTTGAAACCTTCATTATCGTGATTCTAGCACCTAAAAACCTTGCAAATGAAGTTTTGGTTACATTTCAATATTAAGTATGGGATTTGGCAATGTTAACTGATCTATTTTCCCATTTAAGATTCAATGCTATGACGTCATTTTTGAGAGGTTTTAAAAATTCATATAAAATCAGGAAATTGTCGTAGAATGCTGTAATAGGGCTTGTTCTTCATAAAATTCTCGTGCCTTTTGAAATATTGACAAAAACTTGCAATTTTTTTTTGGTCAGTACCCCATTATCTCATTTAAAGTAAAATAAATTACAAATAAAAGTAAAGAGATTAAATATAGCTAAATTTTTTCATAAAAAAATGTAAAAATAAAATAAGCTTGCATGGTGTTTCATATAATATACTTAATGAATGTTTCTCATACAGCATTATTTTCTATAATAAATCTAATGTGTCACGTTATAAATTATAATTATAATATTTAATTTACGGTTAGTTTTGAAAATTAGGTATTTTGAAATGAGAACCACTGTAACACTGATAGTTTCCCCGTTATGTTAGATAGGGGTTGGAATGATGAAACAGATGGTAGTGTAAAATGTAAAACATCCTGCGGTATTCATTTGAATTTCAGTCTTATCAGCAGTGGACCAAATTCTGAGATAAGAAGTTTGGTTGAGATTGCGAGTGTGATTTTAATTTTTTAACTGCCTGAGTTACGTGCTGGGATTAAAAACAATGAAATTAAATCAATTTTTATAGTATATCAATATTTAAAATAATTATCAATATTCATTTTATAAACACTAATTACTAATTAACAAAGCTGTTAATTTCCGCAATTAAATTTTACTACTATACTATTTATTTTATACCCTATACTGAAGCCCTTCAGTTTGCTTGATTGAGAGACTGACACAAAATTAAAATTGTGATATACCTTTCATTTATTTTTTTATCGATTTATTAAATTGAAAATTGCAGAATATAGACTCAATTAATAGCAGAAAAATTAAAAATATTTTTAAAAGTATAATTTCAAGTATAAAAATAACTACAGTGTATTACAAAGTATTACATTCTACTTGCAAACTAGGTTAATTGCAGATTTTCACACTTCATTGGATATTAATTAATTTCTCTATCATGTAGATCATTACACTCGTACGTTTGTCATTGAACTTTTTGTAACCAGCATCCTATGTTGCATAACTTACCTATTGGAACACTGAAGTTGTAAATCTTTGAATATATTAAGTTGTTCTGCGCCGGGATATGCAGAACAGGTTTTACCAGCTAATAACCGAGGACATTTAAGGACGACATCATCATATGATTAAAAGTATTTTATATCTTGCGCTGTATGCATGTGGTAAAGGAATGTGTTGTTGTTTATTTTAATCAGATCTGTATTAAAAAAAAATGTATTAAAGAAACCTGTTAATTTTCAATGCATATCTTTACTCAAGAATTAAAATACCTATATTATTTTATTTTGTGACACAATTCTGCAATGTTTACTTTTTTTAAAGGTGGTTCTCAAAATAGAAAATTCTTATTAATTTATTTTGTTTTAAAATAAAATAAAAAAAAATGAAATGAATAATTTAAAACAAAAAATATGCATGCATAATTCTTTAAATTTCATTTTATCTTATATTTATAATATATAATTGATGTATCGAACTACAAATTTCATATTCTGTACATTTATAAACTTAATATTAATATGATATCAATATAACATATTATAAATTTATATTATATATATTTTTAATTTTATGTTTGTTTTATTTTTTTTTTATCCCACAAAAAAACTGCTTCTGCTGGTATAAAAAAAAAATAATAAATTAAACCTATAAATAAATAGTAACACGTATGATAAAAATATATTTATTTAATATCTAAAAATAGACACTATAACTGGTATTTTTTTATATAAATAAATAGTAACACGAATGATAAAAATATACTTATTTAATATCTAAAAATAAAGACACTATAACTGGTATTTTTTTTTTTATGAATAAATAGTAACACATATGATAAAAAATATATTTAAAAAATATTTAAATATAAAGACACTGTTTTTTTTTTTGTTTTTTGTTTTTTGCAATAATGTTTGACTACTTATGTTAACAAATAGTGTCCTAAAATCTATTTTTAGAACCAGTTATGTAACGCGTAGGCCATTCAAATTCCTGTGACGCGAATTTTAATAATACGATGATCGTCTCTCGTAACTGGTTTTGAATAGCTGATATACGCATGTAGGCAAGACGAGAAGTAAAAGTCACATTCCTAATTTTTTTAAGTTTGTAGTGACAACAACCCACTTCTCTCTTTCATCTTTCATGCCACACTATTATCATTATTAATTATTATTAATTAACAATCGACCTACCAGTCGTCATTTTAAACAAAACATGTATTGTTAATTTACTCAGACATTACACATTTTTGAAAATCTGATTCCAACATTTTGAAAATATATGAAACTATAATACATAATTATTTTCTATTCAGGAACAACTAGTATACCATTAAATATAACCATGCGCGGATCCAGGGGTGGCTGGGGAAGCTGCAGCACCCCCCACCCCCGAAATTTTGAAATTTACGTGGACAATATAGGCATTTCCCTCACTCTTTTTTTTAACATTTTAGCCTTATGGAGACAGCCCCCCTCTCCCCCGAAATTTGGTTTTGGATCCGCGCCTGATTATAACACTCTGTGTATGTAAGCTAGCGCTAGCTCACCAAAACTTCATATTGTCCACTCCTTTAGGCTCTATCGAATCTCCTGTTACTTTACATTAGTCCCAAGATCTGACCGCCGTTTCTCCCCGGTCAGACGGCAGGGCACGCTTCGACGGCCGGCAAGAATCCCGTCATTTTAGCCCGACGATCCGCCCACTGCCTCCCCGGCGGGGCACGTCGCGATGGCTGGCCAAGCCCTCGAAGAACCCCGTCAAGTGCATACATATCTGGTGTCACCCTGGCCGGCTTAACTTCCGGCCGTAGATGAGATCATGTAACCGTGTTACGTAACAAAATGTCACTCTCCCTTCAAGCAAAGTTGAATTGTTGTATGTATTAATTATAATTTTTAAACAATATGCAAAATAATTTTAAAGTGTCTTCATTTACCATTAAAATAGTTAAAAATATAAAATTAAATATTTGTCTCTTTTATAGTTGCATACGACTGTAGTTTGGTAAAAAAAAATATGTAGTACTTAAATATATTATATATTATTTTACAACATCATCAAACGTATTTTCTTAGAAAATAATTAAAACTGTAAATTAAAAATTAAATTATGTCTTTAAAGGGTTACTGGCCTCAAATTAAAAATTAGGCAATCACAGAAAGTTGCTTGAGTTGACAATCAACTCTCTGTAGATACCTTATTTTTAATTTAAGGCCCACATAACCCTTTAAAACAAATTAATGTGTACTAGAGTTTAATGATTGACTAATGACAGTAATGTCATTATTCAACTGAAAATGAACTCTCTAGGACTTTTCAATATTTAGGACAAGTCATAAATTTACGTAATATATGAATATGATTATATTATTTTACTATAAACATAATTATATATTATACATAAATATTACATAAAGTAGCAGCATAGCTCTCCTCCTCTCGACCCTATAGACAGACAATATTTAATTATTATCGAGGGAAGAAACCAGGGTCAAGTTATACGTTATACCGTGTACAACTTATTTATGTATAATAGTAAATTCTCACTAAATTCTCTGCATTAATTAAAATGAACCGCAACCACACTCGTCGTTTTGAAGCTATGTTCGAAACTTGAGAATTGCCATTACCATGCGTGGCATGTGAAGATTATAAGGCATAAAGATAAATAATTTTCATTTTCGTAATTTGAATTGGAAAATAATGCCAATCATTGTTTATTGTTATTCAAAGCAAGATATAGCTTCTTAAATTTTCTGTGACGCTGTTCGACGTGATGAATTTACGTAAATATTTGGCTATAAAACGTATATAATACAGTAATACAAACATAAGAGAAAATTTTCTTTTTGGTTATATATCAAATACAGCGTACAAATAATTATAAAGACTATTTTTTAAATTCTTTTGCACTTCCAAATTGTAGTTTTTAGCATTTTTATAAAATACTACAGGACACAATATAATGTTTTAAAATATAAAAGTTATGGGTTTATTGAAGTCTAACATATTTATTATATAGAACTTTCTATATACTGTATATTATATCATTTAAGCAGCTGCTTTTTAGTATGGATGGATACGTACAAAAGTAGCTATGCAAAAATGTCAAATTTTCAAATTTAAAGATAAAGCGTGTACTCGTTTTTCTATTTGGTTGGTTGCCACTCACGTCAGCCCATCCTGGTGTTTGTTTTGTCTTTTTCCCCAGCACGAAGTACTACTGCTGCTTCAGTACTAACGCTCGTGGTGCGCATGTCCGCAGGTCCTGATGTTGTGACGGCGCTTCTCAAGCTCCAAGACTCACGTGACATGGGCTGCCTCAAGAAAGGAGCGGGTACGTCATTGCTACAAATTTAGCGTCTCAATAATTAAGCTGATAAAATAATAAAATGTATGTAATTATAATTTATTTTAGTCCATGTTTTAGTTTTAATTCCTTGATAGTTTTAATTTTTTTTATCATACATAACTTCAAACTTTGGATGAGAATAAACGAATAAAGGATATTAATTTTCTCATTCCTCTATATTTAAATAATAATTATAAATATACAATCAAATTGCTGTATCAAAAGTTGCATACTTGAAGGGGCTTGAGACAAAAATTTCTTACTTTTTTCACAAGGCAATTCTCAATGTTTTTAAAGTTTAAAGCTTAAGAAAATGCACCCTATTTAATTTAAACTTGTTAAAAAATGCACATTGTTATTTCTAAAGCGAAAAAAATGCACATTGTTATTTCTAAAGCGAAATATTTCAATAAACACAAACATGTTCTTGTTTGACTGAGGTGTACTTCTGTGCAGGTCTTCCCGCTCGGCACGTGTTGTGTCTGCTGCTTTTCCTCGGCATCTTTATGGCCTTCATGCTGCGCGTCAACCTGAGCGTGGCCATCGTGATCATGGTGCGACCAGACCCGGCGGCCCTCGCGGCCTCAGAGGCCCAGACGGCCGGGGCGTGCGCGGGGGTCTCGCTAGATGTGGACATGGACAATACGAGCTTTGCTCTCAACCAGACAGACGAGGTGCTCCACAATGCATCCAGTGTTGTGGTGAGACGGACTTCCATCTAACAATATTTTTATATCCATGGATTATAAATTATACTATTAATATTATAGTTTTTATTGTACACTCTATTATGTTATCAAATATAAATGTGTCAGCCTTTACTAATATCTATATTCCAATACTTCAATACTTTATTGGAGTCTATTCTCAAGGGTGGATCCAGTCCTCGATTTGGAGTGAAAGGTGCATGGCGGTACCCTGTACTTCAATACTACGCTTTAAATTAGGGATACTATAATTTCAGTTCTGAGCGTTGTGCAGTGGTTAAATTTCCCACTCGACAATATCGCTACAACTCACATGTATTTCGGAACCTTTCACACTTTACTCCCCGCCCCCTCCTTGACCCCCATCGCCCCTGTGTTATCCACCACTTTTGCGTGGTGCTCAGTCTACACGCGGAAGTTTACTGACGTCATCATGTTCTCCAGGACGATCGGTACGCGGGAGAGTTCGAATGGGATGAGGTGACTCAAGGCCTCATCCTGGGAGCCTTCTTCTGGGGCTACCTGCTGTCCCAGGTGCCAGGAGGTCGCATCGCCGAGGTATATGGGCCCCGCGCGGTCTTTGGCTTCTCAATCTTAGTGAATGCGGTGCTCTGCCTGCTTCTTCCCACCGCCACCAGGATGCACTGGGGTGCCCTGCTCGCCATCCGCGCGTTGCAGGGCCTTGCACAGGTAATAAAAGAGCTAATGAGCTATAATTATATAGGTTAAAAAGCACAAATAGTATTACATCCATAATATTCTGTATAATAGGATTCAAAAAGATCACAAGATCGAGAGGAAAGTTCTGCTTTACTACCTTTTATTGAAGTTTGACAGTAAAATCGTTTATTAAATTTCTGCAATGATAATTGCATTTAATTATTTTATTTTTGTTCAACTTCAATTCTTAATAATATATTATTTATAATATTATATATAAAATCCATAAAAAATGAGCACATCTGTTTTACAAATTTAATACATTTTAATTCAACAATGCAATAATAGTAAAATATGAAAATTTAATACGAACGGTATCATCAAGGCATATCAAGGCGGCTGCAATGATATAAATTACACTTACAGCTTTTTTGGCATAGTGTTTTCACTCCATTGAAGCACCTTTTCTTGATATGCTCTTATCAGTGAATTTCAAAAGAATTGCAAGCATGCTGTCTGAAGTTTATGAGACTCATTTTTACCTCTTATTATATCATTTTGTGTAAGTTTATACAATAATTGTGCTTTATGCATAATCGTGACGGAAAAGAAATTAAAATTAATTTCATAAGCCAATAAAATCATCATCCAGTTAGTTATATAATTTGGTTTGCATATATTTCAAGATTATTTTTTTTCTGATAACAATGATAAGTTAAACATCGTTTAGAATTTTAGTTGGTCTCTAAAAACTCACTTCAAAGAAATTAATTAATCTTCTGCAGGGCTCGTTGTTTCCGTGCTTGAGTGCTGCT
Source organism: Siphlonurus alternatus (assembly GCA_949825025.1). NCBI lineage: Eukaryota > Metazoa > Arthropoda > Insecta > Ephemeroptera > Siphlonuridae > Siphlonurus > Siphlonurus alternatus. The sequence continues at coordinate 26,346,891 of OX463781.1, read as the reverse complement.
GTTGCCACCTGGTGTCCCATGGACGAACGAGATCGCTTCATTTCCTTCGCAGTGCAAGGTAAAAAGTCTTCAACAGTTTGGACAGATTTCATATTCACAAATTTGAAATTAATAGTCCTATAAATTAGTATAAAGCATATGTATATTGTTAACTTTAAAAATTAAAATGACTTGTTGTTGAATGTGGTATCATTCTGCATTTGTAATGTAAATTATGTCAATACATAAATTTGAAACCGCACTGACTTATTTAATTTAAATAAACGTTCCTTAATTTGATGTGATTTTATATATTTATATTTAATTAATGCAGCAAGAATGAGTTAACGATTTTGGAATTTTGTAGATTTTTATTTTTTTTATCAAGATCTTATACATGTGTTAGGCATTTATTAGAATTACGTCTGTAAAAACAACGTTTGGTTTCAGGTGCCACGATCGGCGCTGTGGTGTCGCTGCCCCTATGCGGCCTGATCGGCTCTGCGTTCGGCTGGGACGCTATCTTCTACGCGAGCGGGTGCCTGGCGCTGGTGTGGTGCGTCGCCTGGTTCCTGTTGGTGGCTGACACGCCCGCCCAGCACCCTCGCATCTCAAACTTCGAGATCACCTACCTCGCCAAAACCATCCCCGCCAGACCCACAGAGGTGCGTATCGATTATATTGATTCACTTCGACAGAAATGTCATATAAAATCCATATAAAATATATAAAATCTTATGATTTAATTGTAATACAAAATGAACAGGTTTATAAATCAACTAAACTTTTTTTTTTTATTTTAAGCTGTAAATTAGTTTATGCTATCATATTTGTTTAAAAAACATTTTGTTAGAGGGTTATTAAATCTTTTTTTCCCATATAGAATATGTTCTGTGTGGCATGTTTCTGTATCCATGCATATTGGGCGCGATTCACGAAGCAATTAGCCAGGTTTCTAACCACGTTTAGCTTAATCACGTTTAACTGTACCTATTTTACTTGTTAAACGGTTAAACCACCTTAATAAATGTGATAAAGCTAAAAATGGTTAGAAAGGTGGCTAACTGCTTCGTGAATCGCACTCATTGTATATTATGTATATATGTATGCAATGTGGATCTAGAACCTTATAAGACAAGTTATGTTATATAACTATATTATATGCATTTCATACGTTAGTATACAGTACTTAAAACGCAATTTCTTTTAACTAGACAGAGAAGTTTGTATATCTTTATTGATAATTTTACTTCTTACTTCACCACATAGTGACCCTGTGTTTGCTCTCAGACGCCCGCCGTGCCCTGGCTGCGCGCGCTCACCTCGGTGCAGTTCCTGGTCGGGTGCATCGCGTGCATCGGCAACGACTACGGCTTCCACACGCTGCTCACCTTCGCGCCCAAGTTCATGAAGAGCGCACTCGGCTTCGACCTGCAGAAGGTACAGTGGCGAGGAAGTCACGAGGACAAATAATTTTGACACCGAAATTTGTGTTCTCAATAATTGTCGAGGTCTGCAATAATCTGCATACAATAAAAAAAAAAAAAATGCGATTCCCTTCTGGGTCCCTTTGGCCCAAAAGTGGAGTGAAACTTTCGTTTCCTTATAACATAACAGACCGACCTTGAATTCGAATCTCAAGTTGATAATCTGTGTCCACCAGAACACGCTGCTGTCCAGCCTTCCGTTCCTCAGCCAGTACGTGTTCGCCATGCTGTACGGCACACTCATGGACAAGCTGCTCAAGAGGGGAGTGAGGGTGGTCGTCGTACGCAAGCTTTCCGTATGCTGCTGTGAGTATAATATACTGTGTACGACTGAGAGGGTGGTTTCCACCAGAAAACCCTCAGAAAAATAAAACAAGAAAAGGACTTAAAGCTTTGAAGGAGTAAAGGCAACAATATTGTGAATTTTCAATCGAAATTTGATTGTTTTTGTCAATGAAGCAGTACAGTAAAAATTCTGTTTTAAATATACTAAACTTAAATCTTGAAACTTGACCATTATATTATATGATAAATATATATTTATTTATTAGAGTTCATTCATTATATAGTACACTATCACTATAGTGTAATTTTTTCGATTAAATTTAGTTGAGAGATAAAATGAAATTAACACTTGCTCGTCACAGCGCACCTACTACCGGCGCTTGGTCTGCTGGCTCTCTCGTTCTCCGGATGTGACGTCACGTTCTCCGTGGTGGTGCTCACATTGTCTGTGGCGGCCGTGGGGGCCTTCACATGCGGCTTCTTCCAGAACCCTCTTGATGTGGCACCCAACTTCGCAGGTGACATATGGGGGCTTGTCATTTATACCCACCAAAGAAAAGCAGATAATACATTTTACAAACTTCAAATCATAACCCAACTTTTCTTACTCAGCTTTCCTTCTTTATTTTCTACTGAATTAAACCAGTCTTAATTGTAATGTCAATGAGTAATAAAACAAAATGAAGATGTAATGCTGCATGTTTAGAAATTTATAGTGTTACCTATTGTGAAGTTACTTTTGAAATAATTTACCCTTACATTTAGCAATGCTGCAGCGGTAATTTATCTTGACTTTTTGTGGCCAGGTTCTCTAATGGGCATCATGAACATGCTGGGTTCGTTGACCGGAATCGTCGCCTCCCCAGTGGCCGGCTTTGCGCTGCAAAACTACGTAAGTTTTCTCTCTTCTTTACCAAAGAAAAGGTCAAAGGTCATCATGAAACTGCAACGTATCATTTACTTGGCAGTAATAGTCACTTATGAACATGCAGAATAATTCTGAAAAATTATAATTCAAATTGTCAATTAAAGAGGTTTATAATTATACTTTATATTTGAACTGGCACTTTTACGCTCAAATTTAAAAATTAATGTTTTTAATTAATGCTGAAATATTTTAAAACACGTACACCAGTTTATGAAAAGTAGCAGTTCTAAATCTTTTATAGTGTAGAACTATTAATGTTTTAAAATTTCGAAAAAATACAATATATTAAAACATGATCGAAATGAATTGTTTTTCTTATCTCAATGTGAGAAATAACCTCATAACTGTTAAATAATGTATTTAATTAAGCTGCATGCCTAATTTAAATAGCTTGTGTTCAAAATCCTAAGTATTTGCTCTTCTTCACTGACACTCCATCAGAATTATGTGACTGACGGGTGTTACAGGGTCCCGTGGGCGGGTGGCAGACCATCTTCCTGATTGCGGCATGCACTTACGCGGTGACCGCCCTGCCGTACCTCGCAGTGGCCAGGTGCAAAATCCAGGCCTGGAATGACGTCAGCCTGGACGAGCAGACCAGCAACGAGTCCGTGCCCATGACTGACGTCACGGACGCGGAGAAAAACGCGTGACGTCACAATGCCGCACTAATCATAACATTCCATACGTCTAACAAGTCTGCACTGCCAAAACATACATCATATCAGTTTGATAAATAAAAAAGTCAAACGCCGTGGGAATTTCACTCCATAAATATTAAATATTCGAGGCAATGAACACCAATAACAATTACTTTCAGTTTACTTCGAGTTTCTGTTGACATTTTTCAAAGATATTTTGGAAGCCGTAGATCTAAATACACCTTTAAATTATTCACTCTAACTAAGAACTGTCATTTACCGTAGCTTTAAAAAGAATGCTTTGCAGATAGAATCATTTTAAATTTTAAGGCTCTTCTTTGCATAATTTAAAAACAGAAAATTGTCAGTGTTAATGTGTAACATTTAAAAAAAAAAAAAAATTGATATCTCATTACATTGCAGTCTGAGGAGTCGATCCATGGTGTTCAGTAGTATTAATTTTGTCGTCGAAGATAAGATCAATAATAGTAAAATAAGGACAATATAAAAAACATTTAATAAAACTGAGTCTCTATACACATTAGGGAATAGTTAATTGTTTTGAAACTTGACTATTTTAAACCTGCATTGATGTAAGTATCGTCATTATGTTTATGAACGAGCATTTGTAACTTAAATTTAACTTAATGATATAACATTATCAGGTGAAGTAAACATAATAAACTAGATATATAGGTTTTACATACCATTTTTGTGTATTTTGGGCAACATTCATCGATCCTTTAATTTTAAATAAATTAAAGCAATTAATTAAATTAAAGGATCGGCGAATGTTGCCCAACATACATAAAAATTGTATGTAAAACCTATCTAGTTAAATTTAATTCTCTAGAAAAATACATCATATATAATATAAAAAAATAATTATTAATAATCAAATTTTAAAATACCTTTTTACTTATTTGAATTTATTTTAGGTTTGATTTGGAAACCATTGCAGTTTACGTAATTTATTAACAAGAAATGAATAACTAAGCTTAAATTAATACATTGTTCATTTTTTGCTATTATTTCATGAAATATAATAATAGTTTAAAAGTTTTATTGTTTTTATTCGTAAATGGGTTAATTAATTAACTGAGAGAAAAATAAAGCAAATATCTAAATTGAATAAAAATTCTTGTTAGGAAATTCACGCTATTCGATTGAAATGATATATCTGAAAAATGTCTAATATATTTCATAATTTATTTTGGGAAAGGAAATAATTTTTTTTAAGCCTCATAAGATAATTTTTGTTGAATTATTGAGTATTTTTTTCAACAAGACCTTAAATATAGTAAATTGTTAAATTTTTTAACATTATAACTGAAAATATGGCTGGACTTAAAATAAATATTTTATACTTTATGAGTCAACTTTGTTTTATTTGTTTAACAGTTAAGCTAAAATTTATTATATTAATATCAATAACATTATATATATATGTTAGCACCCAAAGCCGAATTCGGGCAAAAGCCGAAAAAAATGCTCACATCTAGTTCTGCGCATCACGAAATGAGCCAAAGCCGAAGTGAGGTTTTTTTTCGGCTTTGGCGCATTTCATTTTGAACAAAACTAGATCTGCTCAAATCGAAATGCGCCAAAGCCGATATGAGATTTTACTTCGGCTTTGGCGCATTTCATTTTGAGCAAAACTAGTTCTGCGCATCGCGGTTTGAGCAAAAGTCGAAATGATATTTTATTTCGGGTTTGGAGCAAAATTTTGAGCACATCTAGTTTTGCGCAAAATAAAGATGATTTTAATGACGAGATGATGATTTTAATTTTAATAAGGGGCATTCACAAAGCCTTAAGGCCACATTTAAGGCTCAATAATTTAAGACCAGAAATTTTGGGTCTAAAAAACACATCTAAAATCAAGCTTTAAAATATTGAGCCTTAAATGTGGCCTTAAGACTTTGTGAATGCCCCTTAATGATATTAATTTTTTAAAAAGAAAAATAAAAAAACTAAGACACTAAACTTATAATAAATATTAATATTGTGACCTAATATCTTTCAAACGCTGTTTAAAAATAAATTAATTAGGGAAAAAATAATGACCTTAAAATGTAATCATACAGTATATACGTATATAGGTATACATACCTTATAAAAAATATTGTAGAATCTGTTGTTTATATAAAACACTCCAGCATGGCATTTCTGTCACTTAATTACTATTTGATTATGTTTTTGTTAAATTAATAATTTTTTTGTTTTAAGAACTGCATCTCAAATAAAGTAGACATATACGCCACACGTTTTAAATATAAGTATTCTTTAGATTCACTCGCTCTCACCATTAGAAATATTGTCTGCATGCAGACTCATGCACGCACTTGTAAATTTCATAGTCCCATGTCTTAGAATTAGCTATCATGCAATACAGGTTGTTATCGGTACAACGAGATAAGAAAGTAGCCTTTATACCTCTGCAATGAAGTTTAACCCCATTTGATTGCCGTATATGTTTATGTATTTTGGCTGCTACAATGTTCGAAGAAATAGAACTATTAAATTCACAAGTGCGTGCATGACTATGAGAGCGAGTGAATCTAAAGAATACTTTAAAACGTGTGGCGTATACGTCTACTTTATTTGAGCTGCAGTTCTTAAAATAAAAAAAATTATTAATTTAACAAAACATAATCAAATAGTAATTAAGTGACAGAAATGCCATGGTGGAGTGTTTTATAAAAACAACAGATTCTACAATATTTTTTATAAGGTATGTACCTACGTATACTGTATGATTACATTTTAAAGTCATTATTTTTTCCCTTATTAATTTATTTTTAAACAGCGCTTGAAAGATATTAGGTCACAATATTAATATTTATTATAAGTTTTATAGTGTCTTAGTTTTTTATTTTTCTTTTTAAAAAATTAATATCATTAAAATTAAAATCATCATCTCGTCATTAAAATCATCTTTATTTTGCGCAAAACTAGATGTGCTCAAAATTTTGCTCCAAACCCGAAATAAAATATCATTTCGACTTTTGCTCAAACCGCGATGCGCAGAACTAGTTTTGCTCAATATGAAATGCGCCAAAGCCGAAGTAAAATCTCATATCGGCTTTGGCGCATTTCGATTTGAGCAGATCTAGTTTTGTTCAAAATGAAATGCGCCAAAGCCGAAAAAAAACCTCACTTCGGCTTTGGCTCATTTCGTGATGCGCAGAACTAGATGTGAGCATTTATTTCGGCTTTTGCCCGAATTCGGCTTTGGGTGCTAACATATATATATATATATATATAATGTTGTTTCACGTTTTAAAGAAAAGGTATAATAATGAAGAATTGTAAATGAAAACACAAATAATGGCTGTTTGAGCAAACAATTTTATTTTTGATAAATTTTATTCCTACTGGGATTTTTCATTGAACTATAAATTATACAATATATGCCATAGGTCGGCGATAGATAGTACAATATATCCGAATTCATTCATCAAGTGTTAGGGTTGAACTCGGAATATCTACTACTCTTTAGTAAGATCGGAGCCATGCATGTGACTTTGTTCAGTAGTGACTGAATTTATTTGATACAATCGTTGAAGAAATAGAAAGTTATTGTTAGATTTTTTTAAAATAATTTTTAACATTTTGCTTCAAATTCAATTGTTATTTTTTGGCATTTTTCTTAAAAGTATTCAATATATTGTTCTAAATTATAAGAATAATGTATATATGAATTGATATATATTAAGTAATTAGAAGAAAAATACCAAAATAATTTAAAAAAAATTGTATATTTAATGTTTAAAAGTTAGTATGATTGCTACCATTTTATTTGTAGTCAGGCTCTAGATATTGACATTTAGGAATACAGTGTTGTGTTCTCAAAGAGATGGGGTGCAAGTTGGGGCTGTTAAGGGTGGATTATTAGCCACCATGTTGACCCGCCGCTTAGAGGGGTGGAGAAGTGGCAAGGTAGGGTGCAAAAGAGTTATCTTCCAGAGTGAGATCCGGTGGGGAAAGCCTGGGCAGAGTCCATCATGTCTTCATCGCGACCAAGAAGCTGCGCGCGCACCTCGCAAGTCGCCAGCTGACGTAGTTCGCTCTGTAAAAAGGGTATAGATAAGAGTATAGTGAGAATCTTATGTTTTCACTATACTGTTCTAGGAATTTGTTTGTGTGTCATTTAATTTTACCTTAAAAATTAAAATGTATTAAAAATTTTGTACATTCATTTTTATTTAAACTATAACTATGAACGTATATTATTTCAATAGTTATGTTTGTTTTTTTATTAAATTTAATCCAAGTGTTAATAATCTTACAAAAATTGTATGTAATTTATCCATGCAGTGTCTTTATCTGCCTACTTATAACGTGAGACTGACAATGCTGTTGTATGTACGCACCACGAGCATGTGGCAGAGCGCCACGGTTGACTTGATGTTGGCGCCACACTCGGGACCTCCTGGCGCCCCCAGCGACCTCTTGCCTGCAGTCCAGTCACGTGAGAACGTCACCTAGAACACGTGTCACACATTGTCACGTGTCATCGACCTTACATGCTACGTCAATTGAAACTTTCATTAAATTAACTGTAAGTATTAACACTTTAACACACGTTATTAGTAATCTTTATTGTAAAGATTTTACATAAAAACAAGAATAATTTCTTACAAAAATAAGAAAAGCAGTTAAAAATATATATCTGCATTGATCATTGCTTAGAGAGTACGACTGAAATGAGATTAATATTTAATTTAACCTTTTGTTATACAGGTTATGTAATTACTATTCACTTAAAAATTTATTTGAAATATTAAACTTATATCCTATCATCATTATTAATTGTTTTCCAGCCCGACAACATTGATATCTGATAAATACTTTAGTACTAACGAGGTGTCAATTTGGAAATTCCTGGCAGAAATGACCGGAAGTGAAAAGTTTCTGTCCTACATAATATATCTATTAATATTTGAAGTTTTAAATTTTGCAGTGAGCTTGTTTCTTGTTTGCAAAATTTCAACTCAGACAGGAAGTCCAGAAATCACTCACTTCCGGCAGGATTTTAAATAATTTTAAAATAAATTTGACTGTATTGTTGTTACTATCAGTATGATCGAGCGTGTCCTCACCTGAGCTTGCGCGGCGTGGTGGAGGAAGAGCGCGGCGGCAAGCAGCAGCATCAATGCGGGGACTCCACTCCTGTGTTTGCATTACATTTATAAAGATTATTCATTAAAGAGACCCGCTAGCAAGAGCAAACAATATTGAAATACCTTTTAATCAGAAAACAGCCATTCAGTATTTGAACATATAAATTTGCTTTATGATATATGAAAAAACTTTTAAGCTACAAAAAATTCATGAAAATAAACTGTGTCAAATTTATTTGAACCATACAATTTATTTCTGGCCTTCTGGTATACTTTATGTCGCTTAATAATTATATTACATTATTTGTGTTATACCGTGCACACTTTAGCAGATCATGGTTTGAATAATGTAAAACACTTTCGTAACTATGTAGTGTTATTACGGAGATCAGCCTATACTTGCAGTCCGCTTGACCAGAAGTTCTCTCCAGTACGGTCAATCAACACGGGAATGTTTTCATATATTTTGAATTCTCTTTTTTTAAGGAGACATTAAAAATAAATCTCCAAATATGAAACTCCATGCAGTGTATTGTATAATTATATTAAAATAATAATTAATGTATTAAATGAAAAATGTAACCACCGTGTATACTTAACTTATCATGCATATAATGGAATATCGACCTCAAAATTTTCATTGCAGAAATGGATAGAGGGTTCAAAGTTGTGCTACTGTGATTTATTTCAGATTTTTTTGATCCCGGTAAGTATTTTTTATAAAACTATTGAAAGTAAGATTTTCAGGCGGCAAGTGATGCCTCTCCTTAATAAAAGGATCTATTTAAATTTTAGGCGAAAAGGGAGCATGGTCTACAAACCTGACCTCACCAAAACTTTTTAGGCATATTTCTCGGCCTCTAAAAAATCTGAAAAAAAATCAGAGTAGCATAACTTTGCTCCCTAGCTCTATCCATTTCTGCAAAAAAAAATTTTTGAGGTCGATACTCCATTCATTTTATAACTAATTTTATGAGCAGAGCATTAGGAAAAAAGACTTCATGCAATAGCTATGATAAGAAAGGTTTTTAAAAATTTTCTTTAACATCAATTAGTAAATTATGGAATAAAGTGACTGAATTTTTATGTAATACAAACAAAACGTTATAATCTTATTACGAACTTTTTTGCACATTTTTTCCATTGCTGAACACATAAGTATGTCGCTCAAGGCGATGCACAAGGCGGATTAGTATGAGCTGCTTGACAAACTCCATTAACAACCTCCATATTAGAAATATCAACACCAGAATCTCGCATTATTATTTCCCCAGAACCTCCTATATGACAAATTAGTAATCGGAATAAACTCTCCTTTCGTTGCTTCTCATAGGTCGAGCAGAAAAACAGTAATGATATATTTTACTGATGTCATGAATATTATTCAATTTAATTAATAACAAGTCTTCAATATTCAATATCATTTGTAATGGAAATTTTTAATGGATGTTTATAAAAACATGCTTGTAATTGAATAAAAAAAGTTATGATTAATTTTGCTGTCAGTGAGAAAAAAAAAAAACATGTGAGAAAATTATAAAATGAAAATACGAACTATAAAGTTAATTTGAAATTAATATTTAAGCTGTTATTAGGATGATTATAAATGACAAATTAATAATGGTAAATTAATAATCGAGTGATTGTCGTTTACTTTTTTTACTTTTTAAGTTATTTAAAACAAAAATTTAATGTTTTAGAACAGTACATGGAAATGGCTAATTTACAATTAATTATATAATTATGAAGGTTGACGGGTATTTAACATTATAAGTAAAAATATATTGACGATATTTTTTTATGAATGCTTGCATTTTTAAATATTACATTACTAAAAGACGTATACAACTATACATGTTATATTCGTTTATTTCTAATTAAGCTATAACGTTCAGTGAAAAACAAAAATAAAAAATCCTGTTAAAGCTGTAAAAATATGATGAGATTTTTTTTTTTACACAAAGTCACGAAAACAATTTTTAATTATGTACTAGCTGATATTGTTGTAAATAATATTATAACCTTGGTTCTAAGCTGATAGAAAAAAAAAATACATATATATTATTTATGTTCAGCCTGTAAGATATGCAACTTTTCAAGCAAGTGTGGATGGCAGTTAGTCTACCTTACAGGGGATCAGACATTTTTATATTATTAGAATGGATGCATGATATACGATTTTGAAATAACACCTAAATTTTTAATAAGTTCATGATATTTAAGGGACGCAATAACCTTAACATAAAACATTATAATAATAGTAATAATAAAGAAGCGTGCATGGTCACCCAGCCACACCAAACTTGAAATTTTAAACATAATTATAGTAGGGGATATGCACCAAGTACTTTGCCAGTAATGTGATTTATGTCTGTTTTTCGAATAAACCAATTTGAAAAGAAAAAAATGGAGACTAGAAATTTTAGCACTAACATATCGAATACTAAATCTATACAAAATACATTACAAATTAAATTTTATATTAATTATGTAACAATTGATACAATCGATTGCGATTCAAGTAAAAGTTTCTTAACGTGAGATATTTAACTCACCTGATTGCCATGTTGCTGATGTAGTGTTAGTGGTGGTTTGAAGATCAGAAGAGAGCTCGCAGCCTGTTGAATGAATTCACATCGAATATTCCCGCCTTATATATGCACAGGGTCCGCGGGCGTCCGCGGGGGCGATAATCTCTACCATTGGATACCACTCAGCCAATCAGAATCAAGAATTACGGGGGATTAATTTTATTTATTTTTTACCCTCATAAATATTTTTTATTATTTATATCGAAAAAGTTTGCCTGTAAGCATAATATTTCTACATACCTGTTGCTTTTAATAGATGACATATTCTCTTGTAACATAACATTTTCTTTTTATTTTGCTTTGTTTTTATAAAATGAATATAAATTTAGATAAAATGTAATGTTAATTTTATTTATCAGTGCAAAAAAAAAAAAAAAATGTAAATAACAGTTAGTTGAATGAAATATTAAAATGTTAAACAATTCGCATATTTTATATATAATTTAAAACTTAAACTTATATAGTAGAGGTGCAGTTCATGTTAAATTTAGATTTGATTTTTTTATTATTTATTGCCATTTATTCAAACGGAGAAACGCATTTAAAACTATTTAAAATTTTAATCAAAAATAAATAGTATAAACACTTATATTAGTACTTTATAACGCAATATTGCTATTTTTTTATTATTATTTATTTGGCAAATTTTTTATAATTCCAAAACTTCACACATTTACATAACGTTTCAACATGATTTGATTTGAAAAGTTTTTAAATTATTAAATTCTAACAGTAATGTGAAGCTATTAGTCAAATTCAGTCTTTAAAAAATTATTTGATTTTCTCACGTATTTTGTATTAACACATCGATCTTATAATACAGTTGAGACTAATACTTTAAAAAAAAAAATACAATCAAATTATTTGACAAAAGGTTAAGGTAAATCATCAGTCCATTGAAATTTCTATAGTATATATTAAAATTTCCCACTTGATATGGCAAATAGCACACAAATTAATACAATCATTACATCTATATTATTATTACTCTGATATTGATTTGAACTTGACATTTTCTAATTTCCTTTCCCCAATACAAAAATTGCAATTTTATTAAATTCCTTTTACTGAAAATCGTTTAGAGTATTTGAGTTGAAGATATGAAATCTTTTTCTGTAAATCCCGCGAGCACCTGGCGCTGTTTACCAGACCCTCTTACACCTACGCTACATCATCACAAATGTCATCTTTACCATATTTATTGATAATGATAAGTAGTATAAATATTGTAATATTTATTTTATTTATTTATTTAGTACCAGTATCACGGTAAATGCCTATTGTTTGATTTTTTGATTTTTTATTTTGAAATATCAGGTTAGCAGTACTTCAAATGCATTCTTAAAAATATTATACTTTCATCTACTTCCAACAGATATATTATAAAATTAATTTGAATATAGTAGTAACCCATCAATTGTATTAGCCTTGGAAATCAACGACCTCATGTAATTACACAAATTTCATATGGCACACAAATATGTTCTGTATAATTTTTCTTCCAGTTTCAATCAACAGATATCCAAAGCAAAGAGCTAATTTTAGATTCTGTTCTCAAAGTTCATGTATATGATTTTGACGTCTGTTGTTTATCATCCCATAGTCATTTATAACAAAAGTTATAATTATTAATCAGTTTATAAAATGCACCTTCAGTGTTTTTAGTCATGTTGCAAAGAACGGTATTGTGCTTGAGGCTGACAAAACATAGCAGTCTGCATATGACGGCCTTTACATCTCATACGTACTTGCCTTACAAAATATTACGTAAGCATAATACATAATAATAATAATTATTTAATACGTGTTGGGTAGTTTATTTTTAGTAAAATTATTTTGAAGATCCGAAAGGAGTTAGTCATTTATTTTGTTATTTACTAAATCAAATTACATAGCCCTCTGGTGGGATCAAATTATTCAACCTACGTTTGTGCCTGTAGACATATTTCCACTAAAATAACAAGATATTTGCTAAATTTATGTAAAGTGAAGGATTTGCAAAATATGGGGACAACAAATAAAAATACATGGTCTTATTATAATTAGTTTTTTTTTTAATTTATTTAAAGAGTAAGCAATTAACAAAATCATTGTGTGAAGTGGTAAAATATATACTGTATAATATTATGCATATTTGATGTAATACTGTAGAATTCAATTTCTACATTATTCTTGCTAACTCTTCAACTATTTTCAATGATTTTTATCTACACAGATCAGGGATAATATTAATAAAAGTTAATACCAACTTAATATTTTTATATGTAATCCCCTTGAGATTTATTTCCTACTTATCTTGTAGTTTCGTGAGAAAATGTATCAGCTGCTCATGTCTTTGTGAATCTTTTGGTATCGTATTATTATTATTTATTATATGGGATGTATGATCTGACAGGGTCGGTCTCGCCATAAGAGTAGGTTCAAGTAAAATGATTATTAGAGTTATTAGGCCACGGTCTACCCAGGTATCCCCCTGGCCTCAAAGCCAGGGGGGTCTTCAAATAACACTGGCCACTTAACCTAAACTTACTTGTTAGTCTAAGACTGTCTTAGCGCAACAATAAAGAATACACTAAGACTGTCCTAATTTTATGATTGTTTTAATTTAAAGAACCCCCCGCAGGACTGTAAAAAAATAAAGCGTTCAAGAGGATGACGTCATTGCAAATATAATTTTTTAAAAACATGGAAACGAGTCAGATGATAGGAATACGAGTGACGTTAAAGTGCACAAGAAAAAGATGATAATTTAGGTTTTAATGCCCAATTCATACAATAATGTAACATATTATACTATATTTGTTATTTACAAGAATATGGAAAGAATGGCAAAATTTATATCATAGTCTTTTAATTCTATTTTAATTATTAAATTAGTCCTTGGAAAAAAATAATTCAAATTCAGCATCTTACATGTAAAAAATCAGGGAAAAAAATGATAACTTTAAGAAGTATGGTCTTCGGCTAGTTTTGTCACCCGTCGGAACAGTAAAGTCTAATATAATATAGTAAAGTCTGTAAAGTTCACCTAATAAGTAAATACGGGTTCTAGTTTAGGATATAATTTATTTAAGAGTGTCATACATGTATTTATAGTAAAAATTATAAAATGTTGAAAAACAAAAGAAGAAGCTAACTTCTCATCCTGTGCCGCGTCAATTTACATTGCACGGATGATCAATAAGTTGCATAACCGTCAGGAGTATTACCGCCATTTTTGTCCGACTGATATCATGGACGTAGGTGAAGAGGTTCTGGTTAGCTACAGTAAATTAATTTTATATTCCTTGTGGAAGTCACCGGAAGTGTTCAGTCCCAGGAGTTAATCTGTGTATTTCGATTTTGAAAACTATATAGAGGTTTGAGAGTATTTATTTGTGGATGTTATTTATACATATTATTTATTTACCAAACTTCATAAATACAATTAATGAAAAAGTTATAACAATTTAGTCTGTATCGAGCCTAATCTAGGGGGAAGGTAATTTAGCCAACAGTAGCCTATTGCTAGCTAAATTACCTCCCCCTTTCTCTTTCTTTTAGTGCCATCAGGCATAAATGTCCCGGTTGCTTACCGGATCTTTGCCTTAGATCAGACCGATCCTGGTTTCATGCATCTATGAATGTTCAATGATACATGAAGTCAATATTATGAAATACAACTCCCTGCTTGTAACTTGGAATGGGATATTTTTTGCTTCAGGGAGTTCAAAGATCGACCAATGTAAAACTGACCAAGAGAAAACTTAAAATGCGCACTCAAGCCAGAAATTGTATCAACGTGTCTTTGATTTCTTCCCTCTCGTGGGTGTGCAGTTGACGTCAGCAGTTAAAAGACATGAATGGGAGTTTGTGTCAATCTCTATGTAGTATTTACTGATCTATATATACATATATATGGTATCAACTAGGACAGGTAATCGATTCGTAGTTTTTTCCTTGATTTAGCAATTATCTTGAGTAAGAATGGAGAACATAAACAAAAAAGTGCGATAAAAAATATGGTAATTAATGCTAGCAGAGTATATATGTCCGGACATACTTATTCTATTATGTTTTTTTTATCTATGCTGCAATGTAGAAAATATTCTGAAATAAAACTAAAAAGAAATAGTCCTTAAAATTTGTAATTTTTCCCTCCCCTTCCATGCATCTTAGTGATGTGTTGATGAAATAAGACATTTGATAATATTGCTTTTAAACATGATTTTATTTGATGATATATAATTCATAATATTTATTGCTTTTCGATTGTACATAACAATATAAGCACGTCAAATTACATATATAATCACATATCAACAACAACAACAAAAAATGCGTGTAATTAATTTAGTATTAACAATGAAATAAAAGAAATATCAATAAACTGACATGAATAAAAACTTAACAATGCCTCAATTATAGAGCAATCCAGTACAATACACAATTAATTATCAACATACTATCATGAAAAAACCAGATCACACCCATCAGAGAAACTTATTGAAAAGGCAATACATATTGATCAAAAAATGTAAAATATACTAGAAATGGTGAATATCTGAAAACAACACAAATAATATCTTATTTACAACATGAAAAATGTTTATAATATTAAACCTGAAACTCTATATTATATACAATAATAGCAAATTTTAATAATTTACAAACATTGAACACACCATAAAGATGAAAAGCAAACAAACTTGTGCGCTTGTGAAATTGCAGTTAAAGCTGTCCATTGTCTGAACAACAAATAGAATTAGGGTGCTACTCCATAAATGAAATCAAAACATAATATCTATTGAGAAGTATGAGTGAAATTATCACTAAAGAAATCGTCAATATTATAATAGCAATTATTAGCTATTACAAAAATCAATTTAACTTGAATGCATGAATTTTTCAACATGTTAACATCCATCCACAGCAATGTATTGAATTTAGAACACTAAGTAAGTGATAAAAACTAGTACTTGCTCTATTTTACAAACCTTTTTTTTTTATCTTTTAATGATACAAACATTTCATGTTGTAAAACGGTAGCTGAAGAACGACTTACCTACTTGTTAACGTGTGGCAGCCCTAAGTGTATGGATCGCGGCCTGTCTTGAAACTTTGATAATAGCAGCAAAAGTAAAGTGATGACGGTGAATATTTTATGATCATAAAATTATTTCTAGAACAAACTTTTACAGACTGATAAATTTTAAACTAATTTAATGAATTTTCTTGTTTTATGGCAACTCAACATTTCTAGAGAGAGTGACATAAAAAATAGTATTGAAGATGTAAGAATAAAAAAATTAATCCTTAATAGAGCCAGTTTCAAATGGAAACTCGCTCGGATAACATGATGTATTGTTATAATTAAAAAACAGTATATATATATATATTGCCCCGGTAGGAATGGTTGGAATCTCGAAATATCAATGGTCTAAATAATACATTTAAATTAATTAAAATTATTTTGATTCCGGATATTTTACATTAGATTACAATTTAATGAATAATAACATACATACTCCTCTTTTTTCCTAATTGAGACAGTACTTATATGCGTTATAACAGCGTAATTATGTATAATATAAACAAAAGATAATTTTATGTGTAAGAAATTTAATTTAAATATTTCAGTGTAAGAAAAATTAACTATGAAAAAAACTTTTAAAATGTTGTAGCTAATACAAATTTAGATAATGCGATCATCTGATTTTCAAGTAGTTGTTTGTCATTTCTTGTTCTTGTTTCGTTTTTGAGAATAGGCCGTATTGATCGAGCCATGCACCCAAGCACTAAATTGGCCATCACTGGTACCCTGAGATTTACTACAATGGAGGGTGCGGCGGGCTGGTCTCCAGGTACTTCCTGATACTGGGTGTGGCCCTGATGGTTGCACATAATGTCTGCAGGGTAGGTCTCTTTGAGAAAAGGTCACAACCTGCCATGTGGTTCAGGTAGTCGTAAATGGAGGCCATCATCACATCAGGGTAAGTTACCTGAAACACAACAAAACCTCTCAATGAAAGACAAAATAATGTTTGATTAATTAATTACATAAAATTCATGAGCTAGCTTGCATTTTCATTTCTTTAAAAAATATATAATAATATAATAATGAAACTATTATAAAAATATTTCAACGTGGTAGCGCAAAGAGTCCTTGTAATCTATTATATACATATAATAGATTATTAGTTATCAGTTACTAGTTATTAGTTATTAGTTATTATTATAATGTGTATTAGTTATCTGAGTATGCTGGGACAAAATAAAATTCAATAAACACCTTGCAGCCAACTAATTATACTTGTTCCTATTGTAATTATTGTTCAATGCTAGTGTGTACGATCTCACCTGTCCGGACAGCACGAGGAAGCCGGCGTTCTTGGCTGCAATCGCCTCGAGTCTGTCCAGGAACGCGTCCGTCTGCTGCATGGTGGCCTCACGCTTGGTGGCCTTGGCGTCCGAGTGACGCTCGAAGTACCAGCGCACCAGCCCTGAAAGGTGCAAGCTACTTTAAAACTGATCGAAATCGACTTTTGAAACTTTAATTCATATTTGGTAAATTTAAAAAAAGAAGCAAGCTACAATAATGAAATAATATGGCAAGCTTGAAAAATTTACCTGTCTCGACACTTATATCGCACTAATTCTGCTGTTATCACCATGCAGTTTGCCAAATTGTGGGTGTAGAATATGCAGATATATATAACAACGTCTGTGTCCTAGTCCACAATCTTAAGGTATAAACTGAGAATTTGTCTGTCAAGGTCAAGAGGCGTGGCTATAGTGGCAACACTGTTTTCATTGGAACACGAATAATTTTTTAGGAGGGGGTGGTGACATCAGTCCTTGAGAACGTTGCCACATTTGTCATCACATACAGGAAACGATCATCGCCACGGTTCAAAATATATGAAAACAATTCAGAAAAATAGTCTAAAAAATTAGGTTTTAGTAAAAAAAAAAGTAAAAGAATCTATTGTATAGTTTTTTTGCAAGGCTAATTAACAAATTTAACATTGGAAGTATACAAAATTCTCATTTAAATTAATTAATTATAATTAAACCAACGGTTAAAAAATTCCGAAAAAATTCAGAGCTAATTTGACGATTGTTGTAAGTCCACCAAATTAATTTGAAGAAAATCTGTTGTAGCAAATTTTTCGTCCAAATTTCTCAGGTTAAGCCTTAAGGAGACACATTTACTAACCAACCCTCACGTCGTTCACGGTGTCCGCCATCATCTCGCACTGCACGGCGTCCCACTCGTCCTTGCCGGCGAGGCCCAGTCGGCGACCCAGGTACCGGCAGATGCTGAGGGACTGATGCAGCGTGTGGCCGTCGATCTGCAGCACTGGCACCTTGCCCATCGGCAGGCCTGGTACGTGGGAGATTCATATATTCATAATATTAAAGCTGATCTCGCGGATACACGTATACTTTATAATATAGGAGATGAACCATAACAATCATCTTATTTTTTAATTCATTAAAAGAAAATTGAAAAATAATTTTATCTTTCGCCTTTTTATTTCGTAGTTATAAATGCCAGTATTCCATACTTTCTTTGATGATTGAGATACCCATGCACTCTTGTGTATAGAAGACTTTTTAATGAAGAAGAGATAAAAAAAAATATGCACATATTTTTTTAAGTTTATAATAATTCCACATTCCACAATAACCGTATTGGGATTAGCGCTATTAGCAGTATGCTATGGTGTCACATATTTATTATATTATATCTAACTTTATAGTGATATGTCTTGTAAGGTTATGGTGCTCACTAACTGTCCCTTCTGGCATAGAAGAGGTCACGTGATATCCGCTCGTCCTCGAAGACAACCTCTCCGTACGTCAACAAGAAGCGCACGGGCTCGGCGATGTCCGTGTAGTTGAAGTAAGTCAGCTTGGCCGTCGTCATTTTCACCTCTTATATAGTGAAGACACTGTGGGTGACACCAAGGAGTTCAAACTTCACCTGAAAGAAAAAATTTTACTGAATTTTATAGTAAAATACAAAATATCTTCGATTCAAAATAATAATAAATCAAATTCTTCGATGCTAAATAATTCAATATTAATGCAACAATATCATATAAAAAAATCTTTCAGCAGAAAAAAATTATCTTAAAACATTTTATTTTTTTTAATTCCAATATTAAAATATAAATTAAATATACGATATTACTCACAAACCTCCTTATATATTAACAGAGATGTAATATTTAACTGGTACTAAACAACTACCTCTAAAAATTTGAATAGAAAAGCTAAAGAACTAAATTGTAACGTCATGACAACGAGTATGACTTCATACGTATAAAATTAAAGATGAATTTATTGGGTGCGATTCACGAATAAGTTAGCCAGGTTTCTAACCACGTTTAGCTTAACCACGTTTAACTATACCCGTTTTACGTGTTAAACCACCTAGATAAACGTGGCTAAGTTAAACGTGGTTAGAAGCCTGGCTTACCTGGCTAACTTCTTTGTGAATCGCGCCCATTAATTTTTTACAGAGTAATATAGCCAATCTTACTTACAAGTAGTAAATATGTATATAGTTTCTTACGCTCTTGCCTCTGCTTGATCTTCAAAACATCTGACTGATAAAACGTCATGATGGCCCACACGAACTGCCACTTGACCTTCATCGTAACCAATTAAAAAAAGCACCAGACGCATTATCTGCTGCTTAAAGAATCTTTGTCAGTCATTAACAATATACCGTTGACCAGCGATCCATGATTTTATGAGTTAATTCCGTTTTACAGCGTTTTACTGCTTGGGTGCTTATGAGAAACATACAAGTATGAAATAAATTTGTATTGCATGATCTTCAGAAGTTTTATTCATTTATTTACATTTTAATATAACAGGCCTTCTCAAACGAGTACTTTTTTCACAGTAAATTTTCAGGCTATATTCATGAGATTAAGATTTGGCGCATATACTTTAGATGCAGATCAACACAAGAAAATAAAAATAACATAAAATACTAATATTACAAAATTAAACTAAATCAATAGTCACGTACATAAATGTTTGTTAAATTAGGTGTAAACTTGTTGTATATAGGTTTAATAATAAATAATAATTTACGTCACGAATTTTAAGATAGTTATAATATTTATACACAGCTTATCTGATTTTTGAAAACAAATTAGCGATGAGCTGAAAAAGTTAATCTTATAATTTATGACATTTTTCGTTCAGTGAATGAATAATTACCACACTGCAGCGTAATATGATACTTTTTATCAAACGTTATCGAAGCGATCTTTAATCTTTTCTTCATTGATAACAACATTCAATAATTAATTTCCATACTATCATATCGGAAAATCCGGGAAAATATTTGAAAAATGAAGTGCATGATATATTTTTTTTATTTAATTAAGTTTGAAGTACGTACATGTACATATTGACATATTATATTGTACATATTATACATCTTATTCCTATTAGAAGTAGGTTGAGTGCCTTTCTCATAATTCATTTACCTTTTATATACAGTATTACAGATCTTATTACAATTAGTTTACGTGTAGATACGACTATACGCGCGGCGATCGTCTTTTGCTTTTTTCCCAGCCAGAATACGACGGAGACTGTCTGGAAAGCTAGACGCCATAGTGTCTACAAGTATTCTAAGATCTGTTAGACTGTATTAGCAGTTATTGGTAACCGATTTCAACAATAATACCAAGTACCAACATGTCAAATTTTTAATATTTCTTAGATTGTTAAATTGGAAGAAAAATTCAAGAATTGAAATGACTGTAATCAGCTAATCACGTAATAACTAATATTTTATCTGATAAATTTGGTGTACATGTATTATAAACTAACATTATATAATATAATGCTTACATAAATTAATGATGCAATAACATTTCAGTATTGGCTCGAGTAGTACATGCAGACTTTGTGTGTGGCTCTTCCGTATATGTGTACCAATCAGCTAGAGCGTGTAATTTTAGGACTTTAGTTAATAACCTCAGTTAGTTCCTTGTGGTTACATCTGGCGACAGTTCGTCATTACTAATTAGCAATTAAAAAAATAGAGAATGTTAATTATTGATTGATAATATAAACATCTCGTTATTTTTTGACCACATGCACTTACAAAGTTTTACTTCCTACTGCAACACATGATAACATTCTGCTGGTTATAATATTTAAAGATTTTAAAAGTTTAATTTATCCACGTTAATGTTAAAAAACAATCACTTGCCTCAGATATGTACAGCTGATTTCGTTAATGTTAAAAAACAATCACTTGCCTCAGATATGTACAGCTGATTTTTAATTCACTGGACATTAACAGGTGCCTTGAGGGTTTATGTTTTATTTTAATTTTTTTTTGCATATAATTTTACGCGTTAATGTTAAAAAACAATCACTTGCCTCAGATATGTACAGCTGATTTTTAATTCACTGGACATTAACAGGTGCCTTGAGGGTTTATGTTTTATTTTAATTTTTTTTTGCATATAATTTTACGCTTGAATTATTATAATGAAGTTAATGAAGCAAAAAATAAAACAATATAAAACGTACATGTAGGAGGATGGTACATACATAGATGCGTTGGTTTCTAGGTTGTTTGTTACAATTTTAGATTGAAACAAAATGTGGTGTTCTGGTTAAGGAGTGGGTGTTTGATGCAGTAGATGAGTATTGTGATTAAAATTTTATTAATTGATTCTAAAATTAATTGTTTAATGCAAAAATAAAAATAGCACTTAATTTATTGGTATGAATTATTAATTAAACTATTATACAGTACACTGTAATATAGAGTTCATCTTATACAGTGACCTAATTAAAATTTAACATTTTACTACCCCACTGTCTCGCATACATGTAAAGGGTTTCAGATGCGTTATCAATACAAGTATAAAATATTAACCATCTGTGTTGTGGATTATAGATAGATAAAATGGACTAATAGATTCTCAACCCAGATTGATTTGAAACAAGTACCATAAATCATTTCTCTGTTCATCATTTCTGTCATAAATCCGGACAAATATTATACAAAAGTGACAGTGACATCCTCGTCACTTGTGAAGTAAAGCTTTTCCTGCGACACTTGACTCTGTCAGCAATTTGTTGATTCAATGAAGGGTAAGTGTCAAATATAGTTTTCCTCATTTATTAACACTAAACGATTCATGTGATAAGAAATATTTTTTTATTGACAGATATATAGTGCTTTTTATAATAGAGTATTGTCCTCAAATTTTTTTATTGCAGAAATGGATAGAGCGTGCAAAGTTATGCTACCCTGATTTTTTTCAGATTTTTTAGAGACCTGGAACTATTTTTAAAAAATTATTGAAAGTTCTTTTTGTGACGTCACGCGGCGGCAAGTCCTATCTTTTTCTTAAGGAGCGGCGTCTCGTGTCGTCACGAAAAGGACTTTCAATAATTTTTTAAAAATAGTTCCCGGGCTCTAAAAATCTAAAAAAAATCAGGGTAGCATAACTTTGCACCCTCTATCCATTTCTGCAAAGAAAAAATTGAGGACAATACTCTATTGATATTATACATTTTCCAGCAAATGTATAGCAATATAAATTTGAATATATTATCAATTATTGAATGAGCATTTGATGATTTTTTAATTGTATAATATAAGTGAGTATAAAGTGTAAAAAGTTTTGCATACTTGTATAATTTCTTTTAAGATTTTTTTTTATAATATTAAAAAATATGCGTTAAAACAAAACAATTAATCACGCTTCTTCGCCATAACAATCTTTAGGCAAACATTTATATATATATATATATATATATATATATATATATATATATATATATATATATATATATATATATATCAGTAAATAGTTACATAATATTGTACCAGCTAGGGTTATAGAGTACCCTATCGGCTATCGGCCTCTACAAGATGTTACATAAAGTTCTTCATGAATGCAAGATCTTGATGAATAAAGTTATCTGTTATTTCTGTTAATATAAAAAAAATATCTTCATTATTATTATAATTTTGAAATTTAATATTTATAGTTAGGTCCTACTAACTTTTAATTTTAAACAAAATTGCATGTATATTTTCTTTTAATCATATAATACATAAAGATAATTAAAAATAATAGTAAACAAAGACAAATATAAATAGAATACAATAGAACAATACACAACATTAAATATGTAAAAAAAAAAAAAAAAATTGAATTCATAAACCTTCAGAATTATACAGTATATTATATTATTCCACTGTAATCTTTTTGAACGTTATGTACTATACATTTTATATTCTGTCCATGCATGTTAATTTTATTGTTTTAATGTCTTCTTGAGAAGGGCATTCAGAGAGTTGGCCAAATAATTAAAGGTGCACACTCGCAAGGTCGAGGTCAGAATATATAAGTAGCAGAGGCGGCTTCTCCAGGTGTCAGATGCTCGCCAGGTGTGGGTGGCACGACACCTGAGACTGATTACAACATAATCGTAAGTAAAATTATGTTAGCATGTTATGTTGTGGAAATATCGAAAAAAATAATACAATTAATATGACCCTTATTAGTATACGTGAACCTATAATACGTATTATTTGTTTGAAGATTTTATTCTTTATTATTCAATTAATTATTATTATTATTTAATGACGTACCTGTAAATATACAACATGTGTTTTATTTTAAAATAATTTAACAATCACTGAGACCTTAATTTTAATCAAAACGTCGTTGTTTGTTGTAACGGTTGAATCATGTCTGTATGAAATATATCCCTGGCTGGTACAATATCATGTAATAAAAATGAAATAAAAAAAAAAAAAATTTAGTTTACATTAAAAAAAAAATTTAGTTTGTTCCATAATTTTTCCCTCTGCTTGAATGTTTTTTTCCCCGATCGTGTCCTGCACTACCTGCACTTGATAAGCAACTAGTTGATGTGTTTATTTCTTACATGAATAATTAAATTAAAATATAATAATTTAAATTTCATTACTTATTTTTAAATATTTTCATAATTTTAATAAATAATATTAACTATTTATCATAAGACTCTCAATCTTTTAATAAAGAACAGCATACATAATAATTTTAGCGAAAACGCAGGCTCCATCAGTGTTCTTCGTGAATACATATGTTCAGGAAACACCCTGTTGCGTCCCTTGGGGATGTTCTGAGGAATGTTCATAAAAAATATTATAAAAAAAAAGAAAATTCTTTTTGGAACGTGGCTAAAACCTGTTTTA
Organism: Siphlonurus alternatus; assembly: GCA_949825025.1. Taxonomy (NCBI): domain Eukaryota; kingdom Metazoa; phylum Arthropoda; class Insecta; order Ephemeroptera; family Siphlonuridae; genus Siphlonurus; species Siphlonurus alternatus. Next base: position 26,322,626 of record OX463781.1, on the reverse strand, counting down.
GAGCACGGAAACCATATTTCAAGAAAAATGCTTGCACGTGAAAGCGAACATACATAAAACATATCCGGGGATGGTTCTTGCGGGGATGTTTACAACGTCCCCGGCCCGTACCCCGGGATGACCATGTGGTCACTGGGCGAAACCCATTATGCTATCTATATATGGTTTACTACTATAATGCAAACAATGCACCCATTGCGTAAGGAAAACGGCAACCAAATTTGTTGTCTTCCGACTACTATCTTTGTTGATACTTCCTTTGTAAGTTTGTAAGAGTTGCAATTTAGTCCCCTGGATGTTATTTATGATTTTGTGGTGAGAATATAATATATGTATGTATAAATTATATAAATGTTGATATTGCAATAACCGGGATGCCATCTCTTAGCTCGAACATATAAAAGGCAAAGCTCACGCAAATTATCACACGGGCACCGGCAAGTCGTCAGATCGTGAAGAACAATTTGTGTTCTGTACAGATGAAGCTTCTTATTGTCTCCGCTGTGGCGCTGCTGCTGGTAGTGATCCAGGTCAAGGGTCAGGGGTGCTCCCGCTACCAAAGGTTCAAACAACACACCATGTGCATCTACAGGGAGAGAGCCTGCCCGGCAAACAGACTTCTGAGTGAGTTAAAAAATATTAAATTATTGAATACACTAAAATTATAATTATAATATGTTCAATATCTTGTACTTTTTTTTTCCCCCATTTCTTTTTTCCAGCAAATGAAAGTGATAATGAGAAATTAAATCCTAGAACAGAAAAGAATGACAATTTTTAACTCAAAGTTGCATATCAGTTAAACCTGTGGTTGCATTGTAGTGAGCATATGGACATAATATTACGTTTGTCTAGGACGCGGTTTGACTCAGAGACAAAAGAACGAGGTGGTTCGAGAACACAACCAACTGCGCCAGGCGGTGGCGAGTGGCAGAGTACGTGGGCAGCCGAGGGCAGCCTATATGCCGAATCTGGTGAGTCGGTGAATTAATTGCTACATTAGTAAGTCATTACCTGTTCAATTATAAAGCGGGGCTTGAGTCTTAGCCCATGCACCGCCCCTCTGGAATAGCAAAAAATAATTCACTTATTCTCCACAAGTACTTAGATGATGCTCTGACGTGTGGGGGCGCGGATCCAAGGGGGGGGGGGGGCGATGGGGGCGATCGCTCCTCCAACAAAAGGTCCAAAAATATATTGAAGGTGCTACCACCCCCACCCGTTGCCCCACCCTCCCACCCCACATTTAACATTGTAATATATTTTTCAAATTCATGCAAGCATGGCACACCGAATCATTAATTTTCGCACGTGGATCATCGTTCCAGGTATGGGACGATGAGTTGGCAGCAGTTGCTCAGCGCCTGGCGGACCAGTGCAAGTTCCAGCATGATAAGAACAGAAACGTCGGTTAGTATTCACGTCTTTTAATTAGTCAACTATTTATTTATATATGATCCTGGGCATGCTTCAAAAAGCTTCAAAACGCTTTACTGTTACAGCTCGAAATTTCAAATTTTGAAAAAATTAATTCTTAAGTTAATCTTTCAGATTTTGAACGAATATTTGAATGCCTGTGTATGTGTATGTGTATTTTTTTAATTGTTATATATATATATATATATATATATATATATATATATATATATATATATATATATATATATATATTATAATATAATTCAAAATTCATAATATTTTGCTGCTTTTTTATTACAAGTTCATTATAACAATATGAGAACTTCAAACCACGTATATCAAGCAGACACACATACATGATGTAGGTGTTTTCATCTCTCATATAAAAATAAACTGCATTTTATGTAAAATATTTCAGTGCAATATTGTCCTTTGCACAGCTCGTTTCTCGGTGGGTCAGAATGTGTACAGCTCGCAGCACTATCCGGTGGAGAAGAACCACAACCCGGACTTCACGGCAGCCACTAAGGCCTGGTTCAATGAGGTCTACAATCCAGGCTTCAGTCCCGCGCACATCAGTCCCTTCCAATTCTCTTACGGAGCGGGCCACTACACGCAGGTATAAGGACGGGTATATAAATCCAGCTCCCATTTTGAAGGGAGGGGGCTTCTAATTATAACATATAACAATTAAGGAGGTAACAACCTTTTCGAAACAACTATATATATATTTATACAACCTCCCCTGTATTGAGCCGTGAATCTAACTGTGGTTGTATATGAGAATATTTATTTTTGAGAATAAAATAACTTATATAATTAAAATACTTTTCGTTGAAATTAAAGGGGGTGAAGATGTTAATTTCCATTATAATTATGCTACATATATGAGTTTAAGACAAAGTTAAGGGTAAGGTAACACGAACAATCGATTGTTGGTAGTCCCATTTGATTAACATGTAAACCTTAGCAACCTCATAATAATTCTGAATTTTTTTTGAGAGACAGTTCTTGGCACCAAAAAAATATGGAAAAAATTTCAAAACAATCGGACGATCCAATTTTTTAAAATTAATTTCTTAATTTAGGTCTCTATGGGAAAGCCCTATATACTGAAAATTTAAAAAATTCATTTAAAAAAATTGGATCGTCCGATTGTTTTGAAATTTTTTCCACATTTTTTTGGTGCTAAGAACTCTCTAAAAAAAATCAGAATTAATATGAGGTTGCTAAGGTTTACATGTTAATCAAATGGGATTACAAAAATCGATTGTTCGTGTTACCTTACCCCCCTTAAACATGGTAGTTTAATTTCAATATTTTTTTCATATATATCATACATTTTTTTCCCCTACAAATAATGAATTATGACGTCGATATAAATAAATATAAATGCATCAAACAAGGCATATCGTTGTAATCTAGTTTAAAATTGTTGTGGCGGCCATCAGGTGGTATGGGCGGACACTAAGACGATCGGCTGCGGCTACACCATGTTCGTGGACTCTCGTGGATGGTCACACAAGCTTTACGTCTGCAATTACGGACCGGGGTGAGAACCAGAACACAGTTAATTAAATAGGGATAACGTACATATAAATTTTCTATTGCAAATTTGAATAGAGGGCATCGAGTTATATGTATTATTTTCCTTTTTCTTTACGGGCTCTAAAACTCAAAATCGAGAGAGAAATACTCTCACATCCATGCAACGTCTCTCCTTATATTATTGCGTGTATATATATTTATTTTGTTGTTTTCATAGATGTAATTAACGTCACAAGTTTTGCACTTTAATTTTACAGGAGGTTATTATAAGTTTGAAAAAAAGTGACAATCTATAAATCGAGGTCTCCTCTATCCAAATAAGTATATACAATAAAAAAAGCACGTTATAGGTTGCTAATTTGTCAAAACTGGATTATCTAAGTCTAATCTTCACACAAATATTTTGTCAAAAAATTTGATTTTCCTTTGTAGAAAGTCGTTTTGTGTAAAGAAAAACATAATATATATACACATCGATCCTCTGCAATATTATTATATCCATAAAATAAATTATTATATATTAATTACTTTATTTTTATTTTTTATTATATTTTCCTCATGAGTACATAAATAGCAAGTCAGAGGCAGGAGATTACTGTACTGAATGATTGAATTCAATGATAATTATATATTATATAGCATGACAATATAAATTAAGCTTTTAATTTTAAGGCATATAATTATTATCAGATAAATAATTAATTATTAATGTATTGTAAAATAATTTTTGAAAATCATTGAAAATGGAATGAATATTTTTTTATAATACACTTTTTTTTTTTTTTTTTAATTAATTCATGTTTCTTTTCTTGCAGGGGCAACATTATAGGAGGTCGCATGTATCGGGTTAAACATTAAGTGACTGAATTTAAAACGGTTATTTTTGTTGTTGATTGTGCTACTACACATGCACTGAGAATTCTCTCAATTGTTTTTATTTATCTCATTATTAAAAATTTATTATTAAAAAAATCTTCTAGTCTACTTTGAAGGGGGGTATCCTTTGTCAAGTTTGCTTTTATTGTTGAAGAATGTAAAACAATAAATAATTTTTCATCCTATCTCAACAACGCAATAATAACTAAATCAAATGATAAATAAATAAATTCGCTTTTACTGCAGTAACTGAGGGTAGGATTCAGGCCCACTCTTCCATCCAATTCTATGAAAATACAATGGAGAGATGTTTCAATTGTTATTTAGCACATATTTCTGAAACGCTATTATAAAATAGCGCGATTGAAATAATGCTTCTAAAAAATTAACACTATAATAATAAGATACATTCTCTTTTTTTTTTTCATTCCCCCCCCCCCCCCCTGTTTATTTTATTTTTAGTGACTATCTGCTTTGTAAAAGACTTTCAGAATTGTAGTTTTTACTGACTTGGAGAAAATTAAACATAATATAAGGGTTGGGACATGTTATAATATTACGTTATTTAATATAAATATACATGTCATTATATATAATTATATTCTTCATTTTGTTCACATATTTTTCCCTACACTAAATTATTATCACAAGAATTCTTGATGTTTACAAATAAAATAAAAAGGAAAGACAAGAGAAATACTTTATAATAATTGATCTTTTATTTACAAATTGACATCCCCGGAATAAATCAAGGGATTGGACAGCATATCATGTCAATGGCAAGCTCTAGAGCAAAACACCTTAGTTAATTGTATACAGTGTAATATATATTTCAAAATTATACAACCTTAAGTAGTTTCCTTCACATACTCGTATTATTATAATTGAACCTTCTGTGGCCTCTATAGAATGTGAAACACATGTAACCTTTGCCTAATCCCAAAATAAAATGTCCATGTGGCAAAATCTACTTGTGTATTTAAAGTTGAGGAAGTAACACTTGAATGCCTAGAATTTGACTTGCCGCCGATATTTCTAGTTTGCTATACATTTGGGTGTGGGTATTACTTTTTGTGCCTTTTTGTAGATCTCGTCTTATATTTTTGAAATATTAATTGTCATGGATAATAATGATATTTTATAGCTAGAAAGCATAATACATTTTTTTTTTAATTACAAAAATATTTATACACTTTCAAACACTTAAAAATTACAATAATTCATGTAGCATTATATTTTTATGACCTTCAAAAATGATGAACAAAATCAAAGTTAAATAAAAAAAAATAGCTATTTTGGATAAACATAAAAATTTTGCTTATATTTTAGACTTGCCACAAGCTTTCTCATCACCAAAAAGAAAAGTTGAATTGAAGAGTCACATTTCCTCTACGCATAGCAAACATCGAACTAATTTTTTTTATTGCAGAAATGAATAGAGGGTGCAAAGTTATGCTACCCTGCTACCCCGATTTTTTTTTCAGGTTTTTTAGAGCACGGGAACTATTTTTAAAAAATTATTTAAAGTTCTTTTTGTCACGTCACGAGACACCGCTCCTTAAGAAAAAGATAGGACTTGCCGCCGCGTGACGTCACAAAAAATAATTTCAATAATTTTTTTAAAATACTTCCCGTGCTCTAAAAAATCTGAAAAAAAAAAACAGGGTAGCATAACTTTTCACCTTTTATCCATACCTACAATAAAAAAAAAAAATGAGGTCGATAGTCCATTATTATACAAATAAGAATCCAGGAGTAAGAATATTAAAATTATTATTATTTTACAAATTTGAATTGAAAATTTTGTTTACAATTCAGTTATGGCTCTAATGTTTCCTGTGTTTGATGAGTTAGCTTCGAGTATTATTTAGCTGAAGGGTCAACTTGCTATAAATGTTATTACTGCACAGAATTCACAGAACACAGAAGAATTAAAATTTATTATTACAAAATTAAGTTTTTTTTTTTTTTTTTTTTTTTTTTTTTTTTTTTTTTTTTTTTTTTTTTTTGGCAACGAGATCTTAATTAAAAGACACCACACTCTTAAATATGAGATTTGACCCGCATATAGAATAGTTCAGCATAGAAATTACCACCACATAGCCATACAATGGTAGCAATATTTCTACTATAGGAAGTTCTTACACAAAATATTTATCATTATCTTGGACAACTAAACAACCATTAGAGAACTGAGAAAATATTGTTTTAATAATTATATATTTATACATTAATGATTATTACAATGATAATTATATATTATTAATTAAAACACTAAATTACAATAATTAATATATTGGCACCATTTAAAAAAAAATATTGAAAAGTGTTATGCACCTTAATATTTCAGTAACAAAAAATTATGTATTATATTTTACTGGTCATATTTGGCATTTGTAAAAAATGAGTGTTTTTTCGTTACATAATTAATTAATTCTTGTTTCTTTTTAAATAGTTGCTTATTTTCAAATTTGTTCAAACTAACAAGCATTGTCAAACAGCCACACAAATTTAATACAAGAAATTTGAGAAGATATCATGTATTTCAAATATAAAAAGAAAACAAACAAAATTATTTTTGCAAAAATTATAGTCATAGGAAAAATGACAATAGCAGTTCTCCTTGCAGAAAGTTAATACAACCACCTTTTCTTTCGACATGTTACATTGTATGTCAGAAATTTTTAACACTGCAGCACAAGTCGACTGGAAAACAAGAAAAAAGTGGCTTTAATTGACAGTTGCTATAAAATTATAATAATTATTTTTAAATCGCTTCTCTATGCTTTTTTCAGAAAACAGTTTAAACTTAAAAAAAAAAAAAAGGTTACAAAATACTTTTTTTTTTTGTATTTATTTCAAATAAGTCATGACAACATTAAAATAACACTCTGTGTAATACTAATAAATCTACTAATGTTGTGACAGTTAATTATATGCACCCAATGTTAATTATGGAGATCATTTTATTCAAATACAAACTTTGTTCATAATTATATTTTTAACAAATTAACAATAAATAATATATTTTATATATTAGTTCAAACATTTTTTTTTATAAAAAAAATAACACATTAAATTTGAAATTATCCCTCTTCTTTTTAAATTAAAATAATTGATTATGTCATATACATTATTTACCTATTTTAAGACATGGACTGAAAGGACTCTCAGTAAAGGCTAGGATAACAACATATAATAATATATAATGTATCAATTCAAAAACCACCAAAGATGTAGCATGTAGCCTTCGGATGGGGAGAATCTAGTCAAGAAAACTGCAGTCTGCGGTCCGCACTTGTTCTCTCATGAGGCGTACTTGGGGCGTACTGCATTTCTCATGTTATTTAATTTAAAAAGGTGATATATATACTAATTGTGCGGACAATGCAAAACTAATCATGTCTAGAAACTCAGCATTATATAGATATTGAATTATGTTAACTCTGTGGTCTCCGATATCAAACAAAAAAAAAATGCTTCAATCAATAGTTAATTCACAGTAAGTTTTGACACTTTCAATCATTGTAATTTAGTGTTAACTTTTGTCACTGAGCGTCTTTGGCGCGTATTAGCCGAGCGGGGCCCGGGTTTGAACTTGCCGCCGCGACGGGCGGTTGCTGGTTAGCTGCTCGGCTGGCCAGTAGGTGGCAGGGGTGTAGGTGGTTGCTCCGCTCGCTCTGGACTGGTAGTTCCTCCATTTGCCACCGCGGCGCTTCGTCCGCCTTCAGCCGCTGAAACGGCATGTAATATGATTATTAGTGTAAATAATTAATAATCAAATTATTTAGCATTATAAACTTTGGTTAAATAAAGCTACTTAAAATTATAACATACAACATTTAAACGTTAAAATAGTTACGAAACATAAAGAAACAAAATACATCTGTAATGATTTTGTTTTCGTTGTTTTCATATTTAAAATATGTAACATATGATATAATATATAGTGAAAGAGACTTAAACAAAAAAGAGAAATTTGTCGTAACATTGAAGTTTTTGGAGTGAATAACTTGATAAGTGGTTTAAAATATACAGTATGTATAATTACAATTACATCGCATGAAATTGTTCTCGTCATCATAATGATAAAATCAAAAGGGGAAATAAAATACATTGGAATTTAATTTAAATTCAATAATATGGATCAAAGGATTTTTTTAGTAATATTTCTAGTGTAGATTCATGAAGGAAATTGTGGCGTGGGGAGAGACGGCAGGTTTCCCTTTTTTATTCCCCTATAAGGTATCCAAAAAATGAAAGATATTAATTACCAATTCCACCTCCGCCTCCTATAAATACACCATTGTTCACTGCACTCACCGAGGGTGGTTTGCACGGCGTTCTGCTGCGAGGCTGCTGGCACGGGTGACACCACTGAGATCTGAGGTACCGAGGACGGAGCCACGGGAGTCTTACCAGGCGCTGGTGACGCCACGGTAGCCGCTCGATCGCCGCCCAATTTGCCCGGACCCGCCGTTCTGACGTCCATGGGTTTACCGAGGCTGATGACCGGCTTCACGTCAACGAGCTTAGCGGGAGACCCGGGGATGAGACCACGGTCGCCGGCAAGCTTGCCCAGGACGGGCTTCACATCAACCATCTTCATGGGCAAAGGACACGCGAGTGGGATGGCCCGAGGGGGCACGACAGGTTTCACGGGGCCACTCCGTACGGCGCTCTTCACAGGGCCATTGCTGAGATCCATCTCTTCAACCCTGAAACACAAAACGTGTTACTTTCATTGAAATTACCTCATTTTTAACGGCTTTTTTTTATCAATTTTGAAAAATCCCGATGCTGTTTGTCCATTGATATAAATAACATAACTATAATACTTCATAATCATGAACAACTCGTATTCATTAATTTGTGCATGAAGCGCCTTGTACATATGCAGCCCGCTAACCACACGCTCACTGAGGGTTGCCGGAATTCACGGCGTTTTTGTAATTTTTTTTCGGTATTATTTGGATTATCGTTCTAACAGTTAATTATAAAATCGATGTTCATCATCCTTTGGCAGAGAACTAGGTCAACAAGTAAGCTGCATGCAGCAGATTTTCTCGGCGCAACTGCAGACTAAGGATAATATATTCAACATAGCACTACATCAATTTTATTCTTCTCAGCTACAATGCTCAGTGAAGGTTTCCATAACAAATGCGAAGTTAAAATTTTATGAATTTTTGCTATGAAAATTAAATGCAATGACATGTAGCATTATACTCTGAACTCTCTGAAATAACAATGTACTTTCAATATAAGCATTACTACAAAAACAAACTACAAGTTGCAATGTTGCGATTCGATTACAAATTAAAAATGTATTATAACTAAATTTATTCATCATATATATCATTTATAAAAAATGTATAGATACAAACATTTTATTCAAACATCTTCATTGAATTAATGGAAGTTAAAAAAAAACAAGCAATAACATCGAGCTCTAACCTTGCAATGCATTAATATTTTAATGTTTTCATGCACAAGTTGTACAATTTTATACTGTATATTTATAATTAAAATAAATTTCTTTAATTTACTGCGGTAATTATACGCCTGTTACACGAGGGCGCAAAAAAATAGGGGTGGACTTGAGCTCCAAAGTTCATGCAGAACCCATGTACCCTATACAACCTCAACCATACTGAAAATTATATCGATAATTTTTGTAAGGTAACAGAGATGTTTGTACAAAATTCCTCTTATAATAGGCTCTTATCAAGTACTCACATCTCGGTATCGATCACAAGTTTGCCTGGCGAGGTCTCGTCCTCCGAGTCCCCAGTCTCTCCAAGAGGGGTGCACGGAGGTTCCGAGGAGTCCACTTCTGTCTTTATCGAGACTGCATGTCTGCTGGACTCGTGCTCGCTGTGGCCGCTCCGACTGCGCTGCTCCCCGTGCTCCGAGCCGCTCTCTGCGGACTCGAGCAGTGAATGCTCCTCCGAACCGGACTCTGCAGGAGCCTGGCCCGGCTTGCCTGAGGACTTGGAGGACTTGCTGGACTTGGACTTGTCACCGGACTTGGGGGTCGTCACCTGGTTCTTGTGCTCCGCAGCCTCAGCGTTACTGATGTTATCTTGTTTCTTCCACTTCGTGCGACGGTTTTGGAACCAGATTTTAACCTGCAACATAAAGGGACAAGAATGTCTAAAGAGAGCTTGGAAATTTTAACATATAAAATAAAAAATATATGAGAATATTGAACCTCTTATATATAAGAGCATTGTACTATAAAATATATAATATAGAGCTAGAGGTCTTGAGGAGTCTCTGGTCAACTGTCAAGTAACAAATTAGTTAAAAATAATTTATACAAATGCATTTATTACTATTTCACGGATTGAAATTTCTTTAAAAAATACTACTTAATATTTCTTTGTTCAATTAAAAAAAAATCGCTCTCATTTATCCTATAATAAGTTAATTAACTGAACGTATGATCTCCATCACTACCTTTAATGTTTACACTGATATTGTGTAATATAAAGCAAATTTGTTGTATGTATTATGTATTGTATTGCCATATTGTATATTGAATTAGGCACCAGCAGCGGTGGTATAATATATATATATATATATATATATATAAATACATTAAATACAGTCCCTCAGTTAGATCAACAAGGAAGGCACATGTATATACGTATCAGCTCGGACGAGTGAGCAGCGATTCAATTAGCCTAAGCACATTGCCGCTTAATGACATGGCACCCCATTACAGCGACGGTACACGGTAGCAAAGCAACGGGACTGTTAATTCCCTCCGCGGACCCGCCTCGTTCGATACCGGCCACCAAACGGGGCTCCTGCCGTTGACAAAGCCGCAGGGACGTCGCACTTCGCTGTACTATGTACGAAGCGAGTGCGGGAGATAAAATGATGAATAGTTACTTAGAGAAGAAAGGGTTGCACCCCATAGTCATCTTAACCATTTCCTTAATAAAATCACTGTCATGGTTGTGCCCATTCAGTAGTGACTTTTTCACGTCATAGCAATTTTAACAACTCATATTTTTTTTATGAATATATTCATAAAAAAATAAAAAAAAATGTTTTTTTTTTTAATTTTATTAAAAAAAATTGTTATTTTCTATTTTCTTGCTTTTATAATGATTAATGTTGTATAATATAAGTAGACTGTCAACTGTAAACAACTATAAAAAAATGTAACATATACGCTATAATATATGAAGCAATTTATATATAAATATATATATATTTAAGTTTTTCAAGTTAATATAAAATACAATGCAACATAAAGTAATAATGTAGTTTCAATAGAGCTCAGGTTTCAGGTTTCCGCTACTGCTTGTGTGGCAGGCAGGAACTACATCGTGGTCAGGTCTAGAATAAAGATATTAGCCGTGTGGGTCGATATATAACTCAGAGCGGCGGCGAGCGAGCGAGTGAGCAGCCAAGTGGTCGGCGAGGAGTCGGCAGTAAACACATCTTCAGCAGCGCACGGTGGGCTAGACACTATACCAGGTAACCCAGAATTACCTGCTGACCATTAAGCTGTCACAGAGGGCACGCAATTCACCAGATTGGAAATGAATCATTGAAGACTCAATCAGTCTGGGACTCTGGGATATGTCAGCTGTATAATATATAATACGAAAATCTAATACCCCCCAAACTCTACTTCGGGAAAGCAGAAGATAAAAAAAAAAAGTTAGTGAATTAATTATATTACCAATTGTTCAAAAACTGAAGACTGAAAAGAATGTTCTTCAATTCCTTTTCCTGAATAGTTTATGAGAGTCACTGCATGTATTTTAATATTAAACAGTAACAATATATCAAATAAATATAATATTAATACTTGCAAAGAGGAAGAGATACACGCTAAATATTTTCTTAAAATGTTTGTATAGAAAGGACTGTGGTTAAACACTGCGTATAAAGTCGGCGTATAATATAATGAATAAACGAGTGAGCAGCGCTGCCTCGTGTAAATAAATCAATTTGCTACTGCCTGGAACAAAAACGCTGTGTGTAATGGAGCAATTTCGTTTCACTTGACAAACAACTTTTGAAAGTGCTTGACAATTCATTAAAAATTTATTTTGAAAATTGTCACAAGAGAGAGAATTTTGAATTTTTAAAATCATTTTATCGTGTCATTTTTTTATATAATATTAATATTTCAGACGTAATAAAAAAATACAAATTACAATTTTTTATTTAAGAAAAAATAGGCCATTAATGCTTGCTGTTTTAGGTTATCATTGACGCAAGGAAAGAGAAATTTTATTAAAAAATAATACAACAAAACTTTAAAATTTCCTCCAGTACATAATACCAAACTCAGAGCACATTTTGTGCTGACACGAATTTGCCACGGGGTCCAAGTAGTTTTGTTCCTATAACAGAGCTACCTGGCGGCTAGAGCTCCGTGGACGTCTCCCTGGCAACCAGCAAGATATTATCAACATCTCACTGCTGATCTCCGGCAAACTTCTGTAGCCGCCGAGAGACAAGTATAAGACTCTGACATGCCATAACTGTGAGAGCCCTCCAGCTTTATGGAAGAACTTCAATCCACCGAGTCTTGTGCTCCACCGTGCTTGTCTGAGATTATTACTTAGTACGTCTATATTTTGAATATATGTGTAATTGATAATTCAATAACACTTTAGCATAAAAGTATGATATATTGTTGAATGATACTAATATAGAGAAAAAGTTGTATTATATATAAAACGCTAAAAGGTAGTTTTATAATATTCATAAATTTGAATATTTTCAATGCAATCAATTTTTATAAAGTTATGTAAATTAAGTTCAAGTTAGTTTTGATAGGAAGGAATGAAGGAAAGAAAATAAAAGAAGACAACATTAAAACAAAACAAAATCTCACTTTACTTGAACCACTACATTGTAAACCTGTCCAACTGGTCAAGTCAAGACTGCATAACTTTATAAGTTATAAGAAATAAATTACTGTAAAAATAGAAGTGACAGTTTATCATTTATTTTAAATTAAGTGTTAAAAATTGTTTCTCCTTAAATTGTTTCTCATCGAAATTTTAAATGCATTTTAATATCATGTTTTAGGAAAGTTAAGAGAGGGTCTAAAAAGCGTCGGCCTGATGCTGTCTCTGTAAGCGGTTAAATATCGAGCCAGCAAGATTGGAGATGAACAGCTGAGGGGGTGGACGGAGTGCTTTATAAAGAGGTTGTAAGTCGTTTCAACTCGGAGATGTGCAGATAAAACTTGGCGATATTATTTGTTCTTTTTTTTCTCTCTCCCCCTATTTCTCTTATATAGCACCAGCAATCTCTGCTGGCTGCGCGATGGTTGCTTGCTGGCAGCCGAATACGATCAATCGAACAACTTACTGATCCCCACAACTCTATACGGTATACCCGCGCGCAAAACTCTCAGAAAATATATAACTTAAGAGGGTGTAGATTTCAAATATATCAAGGCTTTTAGCTTTAAAGCTTTTGTTATAAATATTTTAATAAAAAAAAATCAAAACCACACAGAAAAATATAATTTAGTACACTCTAATATAATAATATATTATAGTCTATAACATATACAAATTTAAACTAATGTTTATAAAATATAAAATGTACATGACATTTTGTAGTAAACACTTGTTTAGTTCATAATAATAATGTATTTAATATTGTTTGAAAAAAAAAATCCCCCCAATTTTAGTATTTATTCATTGAATTTTTATAGTGCGCAATACAACCACATGTTAGACTGTCTAAACTTGATGATGTATCAACAAGATATTGACACCAAGTATATAAAAAAAAGAAGACCGCAATGCGACGATTTTGACACTAAAATGAATCAGTTTTATCTTGCCTCAGGTCTCTCAATTTGAGCGTATGTGTCAATGTCTATATATATTATATATAGGGGTGTTTGTTTGTCGTATGGAAGAAGCAAATTCAGACGGCAACAAAAGAAATCAATACGCGGTGCAGACTCAGCCACAAGCTATCGCTCTCAAGATTCTTTTATAAACATCAACGTCAGCTTATTACCAGGTCAAAGAAATATCCAAGAGATTGTTGATGTACTGGACTAATTAATGGTAAGGTTTAAATTACTTTGTAAAACAATTTAGGTAAATTTTAACATTATTATAATTGAAATCATTCTTTTATTTTGTTATCAATATTAAGGATTTTTGACCCGTTCTGTATAATAATACCGTTTTTGTTCTTCTCTATCCTTCACTCAATCGGGTGTAATAAAAAGTTTTAGTGCGTTGAATAAAGTGTTTTTTTTAATAATTATATTTTATTTCTAAATTAAATTGAAGTATCAATTCAATATTAAATACTATCTGGGAAGTAAAAACACAAAGAAAGGGTGAGGGGGGAGCGATCGATATTAGATGGAGAGGAGTAAAACAACACCTATAATATATATTTCTTTTTGTTGAAACACAATGTTGTTTTACGGTGTTGTTAACGGAGGGGCTGGCAAATATACACAGTGCTATATTTGGTGGTGTTGTTTTGCAGGGTTTTCTGATCTTTGACGGCGATGTTAAGATTGGAGTGCGCGCGAGGCTACAAACTCCGCCACAAACAAGTGGGAGAAGGGAAGAACGCAGCAGCAGCAAAAGAAGAAAAATCGCCGGCCCAGGGAAATATCGGAAGAACAAGATAAAAATATATATTCCTTATATAAATTTTTTTTATAAAAGGAAATAAAAAGATCAAGAGGGAAAAGAAAAGTTAGCTAACTCTCTACGTATTGCTTCAAAGATTTTTCTTTAATATAACATTTATAACTTGCGTCATATAAATAGATATATACTTTTTTTACTGGTAAATCAAACCAAGCTTTCTTATATAGAATATAACCACAATAACTTCAATATAATCAGATGTAGTAGGGCTGCTGTAGATTCTATTTTTGTATTTATTAATATTATAATATATTTATATCGGAATACAATACATATTAGTTTTATGGGGTTTATATTTATTTTGATACTTATACGCACCACTTGCATGACTTTTGGAATTTTTAAATAAAAATACAACTCTCAATAATACAATAGATAAATGTGTTACAATTTATGCAGGAAGATAGTAAATAATAATTAAAAAAAAAAAAAACAATTCAATGGTGAGCGCCTGATGGTTATGCAACTTTTTCAGCTTCTTTACTTTCTACGTTGCAGTAAACTTTGCTTCAAATGTGCGCTTTTCACAGACATTCTTACCAGATACAATGATTTATATAGATTTTATTATTGATCTAGAAATAAGCCTATTTTAATTTAAATAAGGGAACCGCTGAATTAACCATTCTCAGGATGACCTGCATGTTGTAGTGCACGAGACGTCAAACTGCGGTATACAGAGATTCGTATATTAGAAAAAAATCGTTCAAAAAATTGCAAACGTGAATATACTAAAGATATTTCTACACTGCCTTAACAGAATTCAAGTACATGCAACCTCTAGATTCGGTAACACACTTACATCAATCACTACGACGTTACACATTACGACACAATTAGATATATTGAAAATTAGTGACAAAATGCTGCTAAAGTAAAATGTTTAAATTACACGTATATGACGATTTTCTTGCATATTATATAACATGAATGGCCTTTCAGCCATGGACTGAACATATTTCTTCTTCTTTGGAAAATGTGGTAGAGAAGGTTTCTTTGCGGCAAGGGATCAGCGAGGGAGCGCGGCTGAGGGGGAGGATACAGAAACACGGGTAAGCCACTTCCGTCCGCCCTTACTGCTGCTGCTGCAGGGCTGGTTTATACAAAGACATCTCTGTCATAGAGATATTGGCAGAAAATGCACTCTAAAAATATGTCAGTTTTATCATGAAAAAGAATGTATCAGCTCCGCAATTTAACTAAGAAAATTTAAAAGTACTTTTTACGAAACCACCGTGGCTCCCAAAGAACATAATTATGAAAAATAATTTGCGGTAACGAAGGTTATAGTGGGATTTAGCGTAAGATAATTTTCATGCACAACTACAAGTTGTCATCGTGCATATATGCTGTTTCATATTATTGAGTTACAAAACGATTTAATAGTTATAAAAATATATATGTAGGATTTATTTTATATAAATTTATGACCATAGAATTTGCTATGAGCAATAATTTCCTCTTTCTTTTTTTTTTTTTGCAATATTAAAGAATATAAAATATTTATATTACAAAATAACTTTACTTAAATACATTCTAGTACTTCTCCGACATACCTTATATAAAATATTAATTTACATAAACCATTTTCAATATTTTTTAAATTGATAAATTTTCAATGACTTTCACAAAATTATGTTATATTTATTATATATAAAAATTGATGACATATAAATTTTTAAATAAAACTTTTGTGTACGTTATGAAAAACAAATACATTTTGCGCTTGCTACAAGTGGGCAGGTTGGGTGTAGCTCACTTATTTATATGAGCCAAGGAGGCAATTTCGCCAAGTCACTAAGCCACCCAGTGCGCACCAAATATACACTGTGAAAATATGAATTGGGTGGCGGCGCTGCTGTAGCGGGAGGTTCAATATGCACTCTGCTGCACAATTTTATATCAATTTATGGTGATTATCATAGATTTTGTGTATTAATATTATTTTATTCTTAAATGGGAATATTGTTTCTATCTGTAGCTGCAATCATTTGTCTGATTTTGTGAGTATTTGTGTATGATTTCTTGTTTTTGTGCTGGTGTTTTGATCATCTCACAGGACTGACTTTTGTTTTTTGCAAGGTAGATAAACAGATTAGATAATAATGCATGCTATGAATGTGCCTCCACCTGTTTCCTCTTTAACGCTACAGCAGCATCAAATTTATAAGAATAATCATGACGTAAATCAACAACAATCTGTTAATAATGATGTGATGCATGCTCTTAGACCGTTATTGATTGCACTAGCCCATGATATCAACAACATTTGTAGGAGAATTGACATTATTGATGGCAAGTGTGATTGTATAAATAACAAATGTGATATGGTATTGAATGGTAAAAAGAAAGACACTGTCAATAAGAATCAAACTAGTGATTGTGAGAATATAAATATAAACAATGTTGACAATAATATTCATTGTGATTTAAGTAGTAATTCGCATCATAAGTTAGGACTACCTGCTTGTAGTAGTGCACCTAGTTCGACCTTCCTACCTGAGAATCGGCATTTCGGACAAGTAGTACCGGAATTCCCCGTGGCATGGCGCGGTAGAGAACGCAATGACCCGAGAACTTTTACCTTATCATCGGCTCAACCTGCACAACTATCGCCTCCTTTTGGTGTGTCATCAAATCAAGAAAACGAGTGGCGGTATGTTTGGAGTGGTGGACGTCCTAGTGATAACTCAGAGCAATTCAGTATTCCTATATATAATAAATTTGATGCATTTAATAAAATTCCACAGGTCAATGACATTTATACAAATCATAAGTTAAGTTTTACAATTAATTATATAACTCGTGACATATTTGAAGTCTGTACACGCACTCCAATTGTTCACTGTGTGGGTGAGGATTTTCTAATGAGGAAGGGATTCGCCAAGAATGTGAGGGAGCGTTATGGGCAGATTGACTTATTGCTTAGCATGAAGAAAAAAGTTGGTGAGGTTGCTACACTTCCAGTGCATGAACATGGTTATATCTTTAACCTTATTACGAAAAAATCTTCGTTTAGGCTGCCTCTTATAAGGGATTTAAAATCATGTCTCGAGAACTTGAAGCGTGTCTGTGGTGATCTGGGTGTCTCTCACATAGCAATGCCGAGGATAGCATCTGGTGAGGATCAGGTTCCATGGCTTACAGTCAATAACTTACTTCATGAAGTATTTGGTGAGACTGACATGATCATCGATGTGTACAGCCTCCCGCATAAAAAGGACGTTGTGAATATGTCAGACTTCCCAACATTGCCTGGTAGGTCTCCTCCAACAGGGAGATTTTCTACTGTTGTGACACCCTCACCCTTGGGTGGTAAGCGTGGAGGAGGAGTCTCTGCGAAGGGACGGAAGGCGAGTGATGGTCGCATTTCTAATCGCAAGAGGCGCAGTCCGGAACCGCGCGGGCTGTTTCTGACACCTGAAGCTCGCTGCGCATCCACGCCACCAGTGACGCAACCTACCCTGGAGGCACCATCAACCCTGATAGTTCCAACTACCCTTGTTGCATCACCTACCATGGAGGGAACACATACACCGAAGGATTCGGTCTCTAAGGATTATCTTGCGGTGGATAGTGATAATCTGATGAGTGTTTGTGTTAATGAACAAACTAGGGATACTTTGATTGATTTAACATTTGATAATGTGTCTGCTCATAATGAATCAACGACAAATGTAAATGTTATAATTTCTGATATTGATATGTTTGTCAGTACATCAAAGTTACAACAAAAAACTGATAAAAAGGATTGTGACTCATCGATGGACTCTAAAGACAGCCTTGGAGAGTTAGGTGACTCATTCGAGGGCACTCCAAGCTCGGATGACGAGGATGAGGTCAGTTCTAAGGTCGTATCCCCGCACACTTTTAATCAATCTGTTGATAATACTATCACTACATGTAATTTTTTGACTCCTAAAAATATTCCTTGCTTGAGACCTCGTGCACCTAAACCTGATAAAAATTTTGGAGTAGTAAAAAAGGTAAAAAGACGAATTTAAAATATTCATTACATAATTCACATAATAAGAATTTCCCGATAGTACATCTTAATATACAGTCTATTTCAAATAAAAATTTTGATATTTTAGTTGATGATATTAATCCAATGATTCTTTGCTTATCTGAACATTTTGTTTCTGCTAAATCACCAAAGCTGCTTCACATTAAGGGTTTCCATGTTGCATCAATTTATTGCAGGATGGATGGTATACATGGTGGTGTGGCAATTTTGATTAAACAGAGTGTACAGTACACTGAGTTGCAAAACATTAAGTTTAAGAGCGTTGAATTTCATTGTGAATGTTGTGGCATTAAAGTTTTGTTAAATAAGAGGGTTCATATTTTTATATGTTTGTATCGATCACCGTTGGGTGATATTGACATATTCTTAGAAATAGTTGAAAATATATTATCTCAAGCTATCTCGAATTATAAAAATTCTGTTATCATTTTATGCGGTGATTTTAATATTAATCTATTGGAAAAAAATCACACTGCTAATAAATTTATGGATCTTATCAATTCTTTTCAACTGAACCAAACAATTTTTTCTCCTACTAGAATAGCTAAGTCATCCTGTACCTTAATTGATAATATTTTTACAAATATCGATATTAATGAATTAAGTTCAGCTACTTTTAACCCGTGTTTATCTGACCATCTTGCTCAAGTAATTTTCATTAATACTGAGATTCGGAAAAATCCTATGTATAATACCTGTCGGAGAGTTTTTTCATCTGAAGCTAAAATTGGATTTTTGAATAGATTAGCGATAATTGATTGGGCACCTATTGAGAATATCATTAATGTTAATGACCAATACAATTATTTTTATGATATTTTTAATGATTATTTTAATATGTTTTTTCCTTTAGTGATGAAGAAAGTGCGCAAAAATGATAATGCCAATTATATTAATGAAACAATTCGTAAATCTAGTGA
The DNA here is from genome assembly GCA_949825025.1 of Siphlonurus alternatus. Lineage (NCBI taxonomy): Eukaryota > Metazoa > Arthropoda > Insecta > Ephemeroptera > Siphlonuridae > Siphlonurus > Siphlonurus alternatus. The sequence continues at coordinate 26,303,163 of OX463781.1, read as the reverse complement.
AAGATTAAGATATATTTTTGACATGTCAAAGATTAATAATTCTGGAATAAATGATACAGATTACAGTGCAGCTAAAAAGAATCATAATAAGCTTGTTAGTAGAGAAAAAAAAGGAAAATTAGGTAATAGGTTGCATACTGCTAAAAACAAAAGTAAAGAAGCATGGCTTATTTTTAATGAGGAAGCAGGAGTAAAAAGGGGTAAGGAAAAAAATATATCTCTCAAAATTGATAATAAGACTATTGATGATCCTTTAGCGGTAGCGGAAATGTTTAGTTCCCACTTTGCGATATATAATAATACACCAAAAAGTGATAACTGCCCATGTGATTATTGTAATTCTTATAGAAATTATGACATTCCTAGTTTTTTTATTTCTCCAACAACTCCGATCGAAGTTGAGTCAGTTATACGTAAAGTTTGTAAGAAAAATTGCTGTGGTGTTGATGATATTCCTGGGAGAATACTCATCGATTGTGCATCTCTCATTTCTAAACCTTATTCCATAATCGCGAACTCTTCGTTTAGTCAAGGTATTTTCCCGGATGCGTTTAAGATAGCTAAAACCATTTGTGTACATAAAGATGGACCCTTAGAATGCATTGATAATCATAGAGGAGTAGCCATTCTGCCGGCGCCATCTAAAATATTAGAGTACTTAATGTTATCGAGACTAGAAAATTTTTTACAATATCATAATGTAATTTCTCCGAGACAGTATTGCTTTCAGAAAGGAAAATCGACTAATTTGGCTCTATTTAATATAATATGTAAAATTATGGATACTATTGATTCCAATAGGGAATGCATTACACTGTCATATGACATGAGTAAGGCGTTTGACACGATTGATCACGGACAAATATTAAAGAAACTTGAAGCTTATGGTGTTAGGGGTGTGGCTTTAAGCTGGTTCCGCTCATACTTGACAGGTAGATCACAGTTGGTAGAAATACGACATGCAGACGAACATGGTGTTAGTAATGTTCGCTCGTCTATAAAAAATATTACTAGTGGAGTTCCGCAGGGTTCAATTATGGGTGGTTTTCTTTATATAGTTGACTCCAACGACATCTTTAACATTTTTTCATTAGGCCAAGTAGACAAATATGCGGATGATACTTCGCACTCAATTCCTTTACATAAACCTCATGACTTCTCTATAATTCCTGAAATACGTGATGAAGTAGGCAGAATGTCACACTGGTGCTCTAATAACACGCTAAAGTTAAATGTGAAGAAAACAAAAATAATGGTATTTCATAGCCCAGGTATTGAGATTTTATTGTCACCGTTAATTTACTTAAACAACGCCAGCATAAATGTTGTTCAGGAGACGAAATTCCTTGGTCTAATGTTAACGGACACGTTGAATTGGTCAGCTCATATAACATCACTTAGTTCTAAATTGGTCAAAGCATGTTTTTTAATTTTTAAATTAAGACCAATTATGGATATCAAATCTCTCTGTACTTTGTATTATGCATATTTTCAATCTCTAATGTCATATGGGATTATTTTTTGGGGCGCGGCAACTCATGCAAAGCGTGTTTTTATCTTGCAGAAAAGGGTAATAAGGACTATGTGTTTTAAGCCCAGTCAATTCTCGTGTAAAACATTGTTCCCTAAATTAGATATATTAACTTTGCCGTCTCTTTACATTTACGAATCTATTAAATTCATTCGCAAGCACCCGGATCTCTTTGTTATGAATCATGATAATCATAATTACAACCTTAGAAACAAGAATGACATATCTATTGTGAGACATAATCACTCTTTCGCTGATAGCGATCCGCGATTTATGTGTGCATCACTGTTCAATAACTTACCAGGATCGTTGAAGAAAAAAACTGAACAGAGTAATTTTACACAATTATTGAAAAAATTTCTTGTTGAGAAATGCTACTATAATGTTAAGGATTATCGAAATGAAAGATTTATCACGTAAATTAGTGCTATGGTATACTGCTTTGTAATGATTTTGTAACGATTCTTGACTTCCTTTCAGTTTAAAAATTTTATATAATTTTGAATTAGGGATATATGTATTTGGATAATTTGTATTTTATTAAATTGGCTTGAGTTTGTATACTATGTTAATTTTAGGGTGATAATATAATTTATATTATATATTATATTTGTATCGAATTTGATCCTTTTCATGTATTGTTCATAAAGTTATGTAATTTTTGGTTAATGGAATGACTTATAAATTCATACATCTCATGTATTCAAAACTTGTTGTTTTGAATATATTTATGCTACGAATTTGCTTTGTCATGATTGGTTCTTGCATCTGTACAATAAGCATTCAAATTTTAATTATTTACATAAATAGCATGAAATTCACGATATATGGTATCTTATTTGATCTGTAGTGGCAGGATTTACAAACTATTTTGTGATCTGTGATATGTATTTTATACTTTGTTGTGCATAGTGATACAAGTTGTTATTTATGTATAATTATGGACGATCGACGTTATGTCTTGAGTTTAATATTATTGACTTGCTTATATTGTATAATCAATCGAAAAGCAATAAAGATTATGAATTATGAATTATGAAATATACAACTTCTATTAAAGTACATAATGGAAGCTACATAATAATATTTGAAATTTTCATATATACGAGAGGCTTTTACAAGATTTCTTGGGATCTATAATATACAAAAAGAGTTATATCAAAAAAGGCGCATGGAACTAGCGAGGTAAGCAGATTTATTGCTATTGAACCAAGTTGGAGATAAAATTGCACCCCTTGGTGTGAAAAAATTCCGGTAAATTAGTGGGCCAAATGGCTTTTTTTAAAAGATGCCTGGAAATATTAATTCTCAATCAAATAAGTAACCAGACGTCTGAGTTAAAACAAGTTTTTCAACGTAATTTTTGTAGTAATATTGATAATTGAACTATAGTATTCACTAATTCAGTAATAAGTACTATTGGTTAACGTGATTTTTTTTTCTCAGTGTAATTTTACAGGTCGTGCATACATAAGTGATCAGAGTCATCCTACGCACCAAGTGGGCACCACGGCTCATTACCCCGCCATCCCAGGCCTTCAATACGGCTATAGGATTACACGTGGGACAGCATCAAGCAAAAAATGATGAGAACACCTGGCCAGGGTTCGACTGACGGTTCTCAAGAGAAATGATAGAAGTAATTAGCTCAACCCGAACACCGTTACGATCCAGTTTTTTACTTAGACTCATCTTAACTAGACAGGCAAAATAAACTTATAACTAACAATTAGACTGATTATATAATAGCTGTCACTGCATGTTGTTTTAATTTTATGTACGTACAATTCATTCTAATAATTTAAAATATAATATTCATTGCAGTAAAATGTCAAATGTGTTGCAATTTATTTTTATATACCATCACATTATTCTTATTAATTTTAAAATATTGAACTTTGCATTAAATTTTACATCGAGTAACAAGAAATTGTAATTTTAATTAACAACTTCCAAGTAAAAAGATAAAAATTATAAACGTGCTATGATATAGTATTTTTCCATAAATTCCATCGATATTATATGTTGTATACATATACGTAGATGAACTAAATATTATGGATGTAATGAACTTATTCTTTTTTTTTTATTATATATAGTGGATGATTTCATATTTTATTAGTTATTAAATTATAAATAAATACTATATATGATAATAAAATTAGAGTAGCATCCCCATCTACCAACACCACCTAGCGAGAGATTACGGCAACTGAAGGCAGGTCATTGCATCTGGGTGTGACTTGTGACTGATGATAATTTAATCATTTGTAACGCTCATGACGCAGTGACTTGTATATAGGCCCGCCTTGCCGCCATGTGCTTTGTCCATCAACCTTCGTGTTAATCAGCCTGAATCCATTAGCGAGGCGGCTACCATTAATATCTCAGGCCGCCGCGTCATTGGGAGAAGACATTTGCGTTGTATGACCATATGTGAAGACATCATGAGCTTTGGATATAGAAATTACATGTAATTAATCAAACAATATTAAATATTAATTATCGAATCTATATAGATATGAAACTTTATATTTTTAATATTTAATTATGTTTCATCAATTTTTAACAGTAATAATTTATATTAATGATCAACATTAATTGATCTCGATATAATAAGTTTATCTTTTATAGTCAAATTATTATAAAAATACAGCGATTTTTTTTAACTTGATAGTACTTTAAAACCGTCATAATTCAGTGGTTAAAATTTAGTTGTATTTAGTGAAAAATTAAGCTATAAATGAATGAAAATCAAAGCCTTGTAAAGCAGTTGCTAGAGGCTTCAGAATTAAACAACAATAGAACCAAAGTGCGCAGCGCGGGCGGTCAAAATAATCTGCTTACAGTCTCTCTCTCTCTCTCTCTCTCTCTCTCTCTCTCTCTCTCTCTCTCTCTCTCTTTCGTGTTAGCGAGATTGTCTGCCTCATTAGCCTCACAATTGCCGTGTAATTCTCTGCCCCACCACCAGGTGGCTTCGAGGGCGTGTACGACGGGTTGCAGACCGACTAGGCGCATAGAGATCGTTATCCTATGTGGCCGTATAATCAAATTAATATTGGAAACCCACGCTCTCTCTTGGCCCGTGAGGTTTTAGATACACGAGAGGATAATAGCCCACACGTTGTGAATACAAATTATTATTATATGTAAATAAACACCGTACGAGAGAAAATTAAAATTTGTCATTCGAGATATAACATGTATTTTTTATATTCACATTTAGAACTAAATATTATAATTAATTCACAATAATATTTGTGTAATAAATATATACCTACCTTGTAAAATTATTATGATAATTTGTTAATTTGATAAGACAAGTATTCGCAGTTATCATGGTACATAGATATTGAGAGAGAGGAAAACTATATTCATATATTAAAATATACCTATAGCAAGTTTACAATTTAAAACTAATGAATATTAAAACCATGCTTTGACAGTTTAAAAAAGTAAGTTTATTTGATACTAACATTTTAAAAAGTTGTTTGCTTTAGTTAATCTTGTGTTAAAAATAATTGTTATTTATATGAAAACAAAGTACGATAACGGAATGAATTTGAAATGTGAATTGAATTTCTTTTATTTATTTGACGGAAAAAAACTGTAGTAAAAAAAAAAAAAAAAAAAAATGAAAATGAAAATGAAAATGAACATAAAAATAGAGAAAACTCTTAAAAAAATTTTTTCCCCTCTTTATAACTGGCCCTAAAGAATGCCATCTTAATTATAAAAAAAAATCTATAAATTCAAAGTCACTTTTACTGTCGATTATGGTTATGGGTGTATTATTTTATTACAAGAAGTCAGACTTTGGGTCCAGTCTTAGTCTGTCTTACAACTCTCCTTTAAAAAAAATTAATAAAACGAAAATTTGAGCTAATTTTAATTGGACCAAGAGTGCCAGATTAAAAAAAAACAAAAACATTTCAGTAATTTTCTAAAGCGGGCATAATCGATCATATAATCACGAGTCAGAGAGGCAAACAAAAAAGCTTTCATAATTTTGACTTTTAGCACCATTTAAATAATCTACTCTCATTAAAATAACCTTCTTAATGACGTCTCACATAAAATAAAATGTAAGGTTAAAAAAAAACTAAACGCTAATTTGCGAACTTCTTATATTTTTTTCTTCTTCATTTTTTTTAACAAATATAATATATAATCACATAACTTTTGTTGGCCATACCGTCGTTTTCTGTATAAATATAAACGCTAACGATAGCAGTAAGAGAAGTCCCACGTAGCAAGTATAAGCATGGGCTCTAAATGGCCTCAAATGTTCGCAGGTTCCCCCATTCATTCCCGTGTTAAAGTGGTGCGCATAAAAACGCTTCAAGGGAAGGAGGAAGAGGGAGGGAAAGCACATAAATCATGGCGGGGCGGCAGCGCGAATTTAGCTCTTCTCCACGACCTTACAAATTGTAAAATCGATATCAACGTGTCATGATGATAACCCTCACAAGCTCCACAAGCAGAAAGCGAGCAAGAGAGAGAGAGAGAACGTTTAACTGTGTGCTATTTCATCCATTCCATAAGCTTGCTTGTGTATAATGTGTATATATATAATGTCAACATAGTTCGCTAGATGGCACCACTGTTTATATTGCCACCCTTATGTCAACTTTACCACCAATAATCATGCACTTTACTGTATTACACAACCGGATTTAATTCAAACATCAGATAAGACATTATATAAAATGCTTTTAACGTAGTATTTTATTGCTTTATTTTTCCTGTTACGTTTTTTTTTTATTCACATGACTATATTATGTAAAAAAAAAAGGAAGAAATTTTTTACCACCAAAATGCCACAAAATGGATAGAAGTTTTTTTTTTTTTTTACATGATAATATATAAACATATAAAACATCTACAACAAAAGGTATCCAGTCCAATATAATATATATATTATTATATATATTATAATATATCATAATTATACTATAATATGTAAAAAATAATAAAAATTATGATAAATTCTGAATTGTCAACATCATGAATTTTGCTAATTTTGCGGAACCATTTTTCAGAAGCATTATATATAATTAACTGTTTTATAATGTTATTTATTTATTTATTTTTTTTTTCGTCTATCGTTTTATCTTTGCGGTAAGACAGAGAGGGTACCCTATAATAGAGTGGCAGAGCATTGAATCCGTTCTGTTCTACAGTTTTGTTATAAATATGCTGCAGGCGGGCCGGATAGTCATTTTTTAAAGTTTTGCATTTTAAGCTTTTGATAACTTTGTATCATACACCTCGGGGAAGCACGAACATTACCTCGACTTCCGTTTGCAAATGTTATCACGCAGTCTTAACTGTGGGGGAATTGAAAATTAAACTGATTGATGTGGATGGCTATTAGGCCCTTGTATAATATAAGATGTGACTGGATCTTTAAATACAAATTAAATACTATTTAACGCTATTAAATAATATATTTACAGTTTGATTAACAATTTCTTCTGCAGGTGGCTATTATATAATATCACAAAGACATCGTTATTTATTTCTATGCATATCATACGCCATCGCTGGGGGAAATGCAAACTGCATTTATTTTTTTATGTATATCTCTCGCGCTAAGCGGACGGTATTATATAATATATTATATGACATTAAGTCTGCCATTAACTTTTTGATATTCTTTAATATAAAAAATAAGTAAATAAATAATTTAATAATTATATATTTTAATGTAAATAAATAAACAATATACGATTGATACGTGCAAATCTTAACCAATGATTCTATTATACACGCAATTTTTCTGGATCATTGTGGCGCTGACTGTACACTGATGAGATTTGATGACTAAAAGAGACGAAGGGACACTTTAAAACGGCCACCATGGCAGCAGCATCTCTTCGAAGCAAGACGTATCTCTTGACGCCGACCAGCGAGCAGCAAATGGATGTTAGCAGCAATTTTACATTCCTTAGTGGCAGCCACGCTATATTATAACAACCGGTTCCCTCAGATCTCCTCACCTAACTTGCTCGCTATAATACGCCTCTTAAAATCTCATTTAGTATGATTACATTTCCGCACACCGTCACCAGCTCTGACACAAATGGAGAAATCAATATTTTCTTCACCACATATGAGGCCAACTGGTGATAGCCTAACAGGGAAACTTGCAAGATATAATTTACATTTTATAATGTGATGAGCGAAAAAAATATGACACAATTTGAATCAAATTATTTTGTGGAAAAATATATTTAATAAATTACAAGTTAATAATTTTATACAAATTTATAATATAATTATATTTAACTAGAATGAGATTAATGAGATATCAATATTAACTTTTTAGACATCCTTAATTATAACGTTCCGTGGTAGATTATTAATAATTAAGGCAAAAAAGTTTTAAAATTAGACGTTGAAATATAGTAATTACTTCATTAGTAATTAACACTGTTTACTGCTATCATTTAATATTCACAGTTCCTTATAAACTTTATCAACAAAGTAATTTATTTTTGTGTTATATTAACCTTTCAAACAAATGTTATATTATATATTTTAAAAATACATTTATAACATTTCATAATTACATAAAAATTATTCATTACATTTACATATAAATAATCACATTGTAAATACATCAGTATATAAATAATGTAAAAATTAAAAACAACAAAAAACAAGGTATATATAATAATATAAATTTAATACGTGTTATTTCTTCATGAAAGTAATTTTGTTGTTTTACTAGCAAGCTCACGCACTGTATAGCAAAGCGATATAAAAGTGTGTTTAGCCGTCGGGACGGACGCACTTAACTTTTATTATTTGTCTGGCTCGCTGCTAGCCGCTCTATTAAACGGTCTCCCTCTATACATGCTTATCACATTGCAGAATTAACCACACACATATATTCGACCATATAGGTGGAGGATAGGAGGATCTTTATTACGCTGGACCGAAAGATGACACCGCAACTTTTATATTAAGCTTCCAACACCTGTTCCGTGTGTTCCATGCCGCACAATATGTTCCTCGTCTTATTCAATGTGATAATTGATCTTTAATTGCTCGACCTCAACACATGTAAGCTATCAATGTGTATTGTTACAAACGAACCTTATCGTACATTATATTATCTCACAAAATATTTTGTATAATATACACTGAGCAATAATAATAAAAAGAAATATGTCTGTATGTATAATAATTGTGCAGTATATTATACAAAATTTAAATTTGTTTATTTTTTACATGCACGGTATTTTTATGAAGAGTACTGTACTTATTTGTAAAATATATATATAAGCTTCCTTTTATATACACAAAAATAATTCTAAAATATAACAAATTTTATACCTATACAGAAATGTAGTAAAAACTTTAAAATATAAATAAATATACTTAAAGAGAATAATTTTATTATTAACTTAAAGTATATGAGCTAAAAGAAATGCACTGGTACTATATTAATGTATTCATATTTATCATTAATTGATGAATGTAATTTATAATATATATCAAACAGTAATATCAAACTATAACAATCTCATCATGGGTTGCGTGCATCTCCTTGAAAGATTATTCTTTCACAAAATTGTGTTACTCAACTATAATATATTTTTTCCAAAGAATTTTTTTATCATTCACAAGTATACTATCCGAGAACATTTTTTTATGCCAACTTGTAGTTGGTGTTTTAGATTGTCTATTGTCTATAATATGTGTCCAAATTTAAAACTAAGAGCTTCAAATATTATATATATGTGCCATGGCTATATAACACGATAATATTATATACACTGACAATTACAGAACTAAAGATAAAACTATAGGTCGTAATTTACAAAACCTTTATATTATACAATTTTCATGTATTGATGAATAATATATATAATATATCATTATTATTTGTGTATACTGACTTATTTATACATAACTTACGAATGTAGAATATTTATACATCATATTGAATTATAATTACTGCGCTATGATATATCGTGCAAATATGTGGAATCTATATACAGTTATGCTTTAACACCTATAAATGTTGCAAAAACTAGACCAATTTACAATTTTATTTTACAAAAATAATAATATATATTTAAGGTAGACAACTGAAAAAAAAAAATAATAAAAAAATGAAATACTTTTACCATAATCTAAACCCACTTAATATTATTGAAAAATATTTAACATAATTTTTTATTTATTTATTATTATAATTATTTTATTTCAAATTTATCAATAAATATTTAATTTGACTAACGTTAAATTTTAAATTTCACCAAAAACAGATTTGATGGTATTAAAATTATTACTATTACGACTATATAATATACTACGGTGACCAACATAAAATACCGACAGTATAAATCCATTAGTGCGAGCCCCGCGCGGTATCGTAACGTTGATCAAGCTACGTCGATCCGCTTCATCAGACCATATTAGCGGCTCCTCCCCCCGCCTCCGGCAGTGTTACCTGGATTGGGCGCGCCGTAAACGTTAAATAGACACGTAGCTTAATCACGAAGACCAACTTTTATAATAATGTAACCTTGTTAGCAAGATCAAAGTTAATTTTAGTTATTAATATTTTAAAAAACAATAAAATTGTTACATCATTAATAATAGTTTATAATTATACATAAAAGGTCAATTGAAATGTGCATTTTTTTTGCAGTGATTTTTTTTCAAATTAAATTTATAAAACTATCGAGTAATTATACATTATTATAATTAATATATATATATTATATACAAGCATTTAATTACAAGTTTGAATTATATTCCATCTAATTTATTTATGTTTTGTCAATATTTAATTAAACTATATAGTTTAATAGATTAACTATTAACTGAAATACAAATATGACTGAAGTGTTGTGTTCATTAAACATTGTATATTAAGGTCGATACATCTAAATGAAGCAATATTAAATTAAGCTATTGTTTTAACACTTAAGAAATTAATCAATAAATCCTGGGAAAGCAACATTTTGTTTATAATCATTCTGGGTTATCTAGAAACTAAAACGATTATAACAGCTGATTATACGTCAGATATTAATTCACATGTGCTCGTAAGCAATATTTTTTTTATTTTTTATTTTAACTATAATCGCCCTCAGTGTCAGCTAGTCAATCAGTAATTTGTTCCCATCAATTTTTACAATTAAACTATAATAATTATTTGTACCATGCAGCCAAAATACATTCTAATATTGCAGCATAATATTTATTGCATGATAATCATAAAATTATTATCGCCGTTACTTATAATAACATAAAATATAAAATATTTTTATTATTTTTAAAGAAAAGTAAATGTAATATTATAATTTGAGAATATTTTTTATATAATAATATAATGGTATTAAAATACATATTTATGATTATTACATTGTATAAAAAGAAACAATTTAAAGTTGAAAGCTTTTTAATCACTTAAGGAGTTGTAAATCACAATTTTACAAGGCTTTTAGTGTCATAAATAAGAGTCGATTTATGTTGCGATTGCTGCTTGCGTGTTCTCACCGCGCGAGGTGAACTTGCCACTTTGCGCGCGGGGCAGTCGTGAGCGCACGCCGCCAATCTGCGTTGCAGGAGAAACTTTACGGATCAAACAATAACAAACTAATTTTAAAATATTTGCATTTCAAAACACTGATTTTTATTTAGCACACAAATGTCAAACAAATTTACGATAAATTAAGATGTGATGTTTTCAGATATTTCATGCAAGAACCGAAATATGTATTAAGCATGTTTTTATTAATTTTCCTATAAATATGAACGTACGTTGAAGAATAATGATTGTAATGAGTGTAAATAGCACTGTTGTCCAGTTTTGAAGATGATTGATGTTTTATTAACCCGAAAAATATATGACACTTCAACGTAGCGCAGTTTTCTATACATTCTAGTTATATAACAAAAAAAATGTAAAGCAATAATATATAGTTTATATTTTTATTTGATAAAAATTTGCAACATGGTAATTAACTACATACTACAGTTTATGCTTGATGCTACATAGTTTTTTATATAATTATAGCATGCGAGAGAGAGAGAGAGAGAAAGAGAGAGAGAGAGAGAGAAAGAGAGAGAGAGAGAGAGAGAGAGAGAGAGAGAGAGAGAGAGAGAGAGAGAGAGAGAGAGAGAGAGAGAGAGAGAGAGAGAAAGAGAGAGAGAGAGTATACATTTAACAACATGCACTTTTAGCAGCATTCCTGCAGACACTTTTTTTTTCTTCTTCTTCGTGTTGTTATGTAAGAAATAAAAATATAAACACGTCTCTTTATACGTATATATAACATGTATATTTATATTTGTTTACCCTCCTCCGTGTATGTAAAATATTCTAAAGGTAATAAGTGTGCACACCGTGCTGAGCATGAGAACCACAGCACATGTACAGGACATAGCAGCATATTCTCATACACAGTAGTCTCTTTGCCAAAGTGTTTTACGGTGTTCTGCAAACTCCCCGAGTTATTGTTTTATGAGTTTACAACGCTGGGTGGTTGGCTAACTGCTGGTATATACTCTGCGCGTGCATCTTGTTGGGAACGGGGTTAAAACCTCCTCCTACTGGCTCTTGTATATATTGGAGTCATGAAGCTTTTAACTCGACACCAAATAGCCCCTGCTATTACGCGCTGCTTAATGCCACCACCCAACACCATTATCAAAAACGTTTCTAAAGCCATTTTATTTTTCCCTTCAATCCATTAAGAAGTCAAACTTTAGTCACGAAACCTTAAAATTGCTTATTATTTCTTTTTAGACTTTATATAAATTAGAGAATGCATAAGTGAGTGAGAGAGAGAGAGAGAATGAGACCCACCACTACGTTCATAAAAGGTAATACTTTTTAATCAACACGATGAATATCGTTTTCATCCACGGCACTAAACTTTTGAGTGAGGTCTTTGAACACACATTATAACTTGTGAAATGATTACAATAAGTAAATAAAATAAATATATCAATGAAATGAAACTGACGGTTGCTTTATACCACCTAAATATTAATTTTCAAATTTGTAATCGTCAAAGCATTTATAATTATTTTAGCAAAATGGAAATTGTTCTCTCGTGTAAAAATAAATATTCATGTGGTATACCTGACAAGCTAAATATAATATCATGCAGTATTTCGGAGACGAAATATTATTTACTATAATATGTGCTTTTCCTTTTTTATTATATTTTATGTGTATTTTCATGAACTGATGCAAAATTTTAGATTCCATTCCATGGCATCACATCTAACAATATTTTCATTTTTTTTGTAATAATAGCGTAAAAACAATAATACTTTAATAACAAGAAAATTTAACGATAAAAATAAAAAATCTGTGTCACTACTGCAGTCTATGACATTATTATAACAATAAAAAAATACTTGCAAGGTATATCACCAGCATGATTTGAAACTATAAAACGCTTATCTTCTCCGATGTCTGGGAATTCTATTTTACTGCCTCTCTCTCTCTCTCTCTCTCTCTCTCTCTCTCTCTCTCTCTTGTCCCTTGTCAGCACAGAATAAGTCAGGGACGATCGATCGATCAATTTATACAGAACACGTTTATAGTTTAAGATAAAAAAAGGATAACATACTTTCACCAGTATATATATATATATATATATATTTATGATTGAACTTTTATATATTATGCAAATTATACACATTATAATACAAGCTAAAACATTTATTCAATTTTCAATTTTGTTTTTTGAAATCAAAACAAAAAATCATGAATATTTCAATAAAACAACACATGCTGAACGCATGAAGAATTGCTGTTGATGTCTATAATATATAAAAAACATTTTATATGTATAATTCTCTTTTTACCATATTATAATTAAGAGTAAAATTCCATTTGTCTATCAACAACAAAAAACATGGTAGACATGATGCAGAAACAAAGTTCCTTGGGCCACACTGTATATAACAGAGAATCCCATTAACGCTTCAACGTTTTTGTATAAGAAGCAAACAAGTAAGGAAAGGGTAGTTATATAACAATCTACCTTATAAACAACTCATGTAGGTACATTAATATGATACAGTTTAATTCAAAAGTTTTTACATTCAAGATCTTCATGGTCTGGGATCAAATAAGGGTGAGCGATGATGGGGGTCATTAAGCGAGGGCGGGTGTAATGCCGAGATGCGGGTTACTTGGGGGAAAAGGGGGGGGGGGGGGGAGAGGAGCAAGCAGCTGCCTCGACCCAGCAAGTAATTAGTACAAGCTAGAGTCAACTCTGCACCGTGATAAGCCTTTAGCCACAAACATGCTTAATAGTTTATTCACTATTATAGTATCTGATTTTTATTATTATACTTGACTGACTTAAAACTGTTTTCTTGCATACTTAAGTAGTACTTGACCTGATAAGTGAAAGAACATGAGAGTTACTAACTATAATATTCTCAATGACGTCAATACTGTGTCTGTATTATATGAATATTTATTATCACAGCTCTGCCAGACTCTGCCTTATATATTAGCAGCAATTCAAAATAATGTAGCTTTTTAATATAATTAATATTAGATAATATCCAAATAATAAAAAATACTTGTGTCTGGTGTAGTCTCATAAGCTCTCTGATATCACATTTTTAACCTTAACGTTGCGCAATTTCATGATGCATTATAATAATAATAATAATATGTATATTCTTTAAATCAAATTCACATAATTTTGCAGTAAATTCTTAATATATATGCAGTATATAGAGGAGGGACGCTGGATTATATTTAGGTTCATCATTTTATAATAACTCACATCAAAACAATGCTATTTTAGAATGAAGATATATATTATAATTAAATTTGTTCAATACAATTAATAAATGTTCCTCTTTTGATGCCACAAAGAGAAATGAATTATTTATAAACATTTATACAAACAAACAGATAATAAAAAAGCCATATTTATTAAGTTAAGTTCAATTGAATGTTCTAAAATTTCATCATCATGGGTTCTTGATGTTAAACATACTTAAATTTCAGTTAAACAAGAAAAAGAAGCCCATTAATTTGCCGTTGTCTTTTAACAAGCTCAAGTAATTTAAATCCACCACTATATAAACCATATATAAGAGAGTTGGCATACAATAAAATTTACAAAACACTCTCTTTACATCACTTTAACGTTTTAATTCCTCATTCCACAACTGAAAAACAATCCTTTAAATAATTTTTATTACAATCAAAACTCATGCATAATTAATTATAAAAAAAAGTATTTTAATTAAATAATTAATGACGTCATTATGTTTTTTACACTTTTTCTTAAGTTATATTGTAAATTTAAAGAGTAAGAACTGACTCATCTCTAATAATAAACTAGCGAACGATCTCTTTAAGAACATCAGCAGCAACGCAAGCCTTGTTTTTGTAATCATTCAGCTACGGCCGAGCGGGCGGGCGAGCGGCTAGAGTATAGGATGGACCCCCTACAGCGCTATTAATGCCGCGACATGAGATCATTGCATGCTGCTATAATATACCAAGCTGTGTTGTGTAGTTGCTGTTGCCTCCAGCATTAAACGAACAAACGTGCCTAGTTAACGATCAAACAGATTACTCAATTGACTGTAAATGAAATTAACGATGAAGATGAATTCATATTGTGATAAATACTAATAATATTATTATTAAATTAATATGATACACCGTGTATAAGTTTGTTATTTATTATTTTAAATGTGTGTTTTATTATTAATAAAGTGCTATTATAATCATTTTAAATAATTTTTTTATTATTATTATTTTTTTTGTCAGAAATTTATATATGGTATGAGATCAAAAGGTTAAAACTTGAAAATATCAAAATATAATTATCATGAATGGATAGTTCATTATAGGTTAGGTTTGCAATTATTTTTTCTTTTTATGTTAAAAATATTATGAATGGCGTTTTTTTTTTTAATGTTGCAACTTATTTCAAAATGATTCAATAGATAATTTCGATGATGTAACATTTGAATAAAATGTATAATAATTTTAATATCAATAGCATGCAATTCAATTAATGTTATCGTTAATTGATATAATATTCTTAATATGGACTCATTTGCCGTGATTATATCACCATTACGGCATAACCAACATCATGTATTAAATTATAAGGAAATGAATACCAATTAAGTTAGTATATTATAGTTTATATTATATAATTACTGTGCATATAATTATATGACGGTTTCATTTCCATCGTCAGCGACAAAATTGTACAGGGAGGCTCTCATATGCGCACATAATTTTACTCAATTTCATTTTTTTTTGTATTTTTTTCTGAAAAGACACCACGAGAATGTTCCTTCCCTTTGGCCGGCAGGTTGCATAAGCAGCACGGGCCCGACAGAGCATGGTCATGTGCGTGTTGGTTCGCCATTAATTACAGGTAGATTTTACACGTGTAAAGAGACCATTTCAGTCTTAGAACAAATGGCAAGCAGAATTGTTGACTGTATATTCTGACTACTTGGCTCATCAAAAGGAAGAGCCAAGCATTACGAGTGCTTACAAAAATCGATCAGAGAAGTTAATTTTTATATAAGTCGAGAAAAATTTAGTGGTTACGCAGAAACTTGAAGTAGATATTTTGCTGTGACTTTGGTGTTATTTGCTTCAAATTGTAATAAAAACGTATCTCTCCGTAGTATTTATACTTCATTACAAGCGTGGACGATCTATTTAAACATTTCTTGCTACATCATGAAGTAGTCTCCAATTAAAGTTAACTTTGTTAACAGCTTATAAGAAAATTAAATAAACTTTCAACAAAGGATCTCTTAATTGTATACAAAAAGACGAATGCTGAAAAAAAGAAGAAACTTTACCTACTTTATATAAGTTTTATAAAATAAAGATTTCTTTTTTTGAACCCAAACTTTTTAGAAATTTTTACTTTTTTATATTATAGAATCACGATTACGAAATCCACTTTTCAAACATCTTTAAATTTAAGAAAATATATCACAAGCCATTACTTACTAATATGACTTACCACGAGTCACCACAAATCAATAATGAAGATATTTATTTTTTTATAGTAATGTAACAGTATATATACTGACTGACACAGTAATATAAAATAAATGCTGTTTTCATTTATGATGTATAGATGGATAATTTATATAATTAAATAAGTTGTCAATACTCAAAGTATCCCACAATAACATTTTTCAATATATTTATTTCTATAACATTATTATATTTATTATAATACTATTATAATTCCACTTCAATTCACAATAAGTTCAGTGCATGAATTTGACATATAACAAAAATCATCTTTTCAAGAAGGGAAAAAAATATTTTTGAGGCTGACATAAATCCTTATACAGCTATATAGCTTTGTAGCATCAGTTTTCGCTTGTGTGGCGAATCTTGCTCGGCAACAACTATTATGCCACGACGATTGAAGAGGGGGGATGAAGGGTGGAGGAGGAGAAGGGGCTCTCTCGACGCGCGCGACAGTAGAGAGAGCGAGAGAGAGAGAGAGAGAGAGAGAGAGCGGTGTCTCCGCCTCACAAGAGCTATTGATCTCGGTGACGTACGACTCCCCCCCCCCCCTTCTACCACTGCTGCAGTAAAGGAGGGAATCATGGCTTCTTCTTTTTCCTCAGACAGACAGATACTTCACATCTCTCGCTACACTGCGATTGATGACGTACCCTCTTCTCAATCTATAAACTTTTTTTTGTGTGTTACTCAATCTTTTTGTTTTCTCTATCTGTAATACTGCAACGAGGAAAACATCTTCTTCTACAGCTACATACCTTCATGTTGAGATATTTAAACATTATAAAGTTCGTAAATTTAATGTTGGAAGTTTTTTTTTTTTTTTTTTTTTTTTTATCTGAGGAAATGATAGGATTACATGCATCTTTCCTTCTAAACTACCTTTTAATGCTGCATGGAGCTATTATAAAAAAAAAATGTTTGCTGATTTCAAAAAAAGATTAATCGTTTCTTACCAGCAACAATTTAGCTATAAAAAAATAAGACACTAATTCTATATTTGGATCCATACAAACAGTATAACAAAAAATAGGGAAGAGGAGAATTATATAACTTTGAAATGTTTACCAAATAAACCTGTAGACCTCAAGTTATTTTATTTTTTATATATTTCCTTTATATTTAATTAATTAATTCGATGATATCAGTTTAAACCCCCTCCTCCTATCATTATCATCAAGTTACATCATGTTATATTATGTTCCTGTGGTGAAACACATTAGGCTGCATGACAAATCAGCAGTAATACATATAGTGGTATATTATTAGTATTCAGCTCATGCATTGATCTTGCATCAGTTATAGCTTGTCCGCTACATCATGCAATGTTACCCGGCCGGCTCATGTTTGATGCAGGCCAATTACTGGTCTGCTGATGGATTGCTTTGTTTACTGCGGCATGACGTGGCATTAGATGTGATTCCTCTACCACCTCTCTCACGATCCATCTCTCTCGGACACGTCAACTAAGACTACTACAGGCTATATAACAGAATTAATAATGTAGGCGGCGGGTATGAAATGTTATCAGCCGTGAGCGGTAGGCAACACTTTGAGCGGTAGTGTCTTGCGGGTGGCCTACTTTCATATTTTTTGTTTTAAGGGTAAAAAATGCTTCAAGAAGCATGAACCATAATATAAATTTACTGTGATTTTTACGATGAATTTTATGATTTACGAAAAAAAATACACATTTATAAAACACTGAAAATCCATTATATGAATTATTTCCATTGCAGCGGATTAGTTTTTACTGAAGAGGGAAAATCAAGATTAATTATAAAGGTATTATTTTTCTCTCCGAGACATTTAAATGAATCGCAGTGACAAACTCACACTACGATGCAAAATACCATTTAATTGTTAAACTTGCAGTAAGTAATTAATTCACTTGAGCATTCAATTGAATGATTATTTTTTAAATCTTTGAATTGAAAGCTTCTTTCTGACTTTTTTGTCCCCAAACAAGGCATGCAGCAGGCCTGCTGGCAATGCGTCGGTGTGTACAAACGTTGTCCCCACGGCAGCAGGGAGGCATTGCCCCACGCCGCGGTGCCGTCACATCGCGAGGAGGCCGCCAAGCTAAGTGGCCGCCACGAAGAGAGGCGTGGCCTGCTTATTTTGCGGCGTTTTATAGCGAGCTTTGCTGGCAGATGCTCTAATGCGATGTTAAATCAGAAACTAAATAAGCCAAAGCAGTTCAAAAACGAGCCGTAACAAGTTTATATTATTATTGTTTGAGAAGAAAGGTGAACATAAAAAAACATACTACCGTGTTTTCCAAGAATATTTATTTGACTCTTTGCATGCTAGTGTTAACATTAATAGAAACTTTTATTTCCTAGTAATCCATTATCTTTTTAACAACATTTTTTTAACTAAATAATTTTTCTTTTGTATGTAATGTTAATGGATTTTTTTTTTAGACAAAATTGTCCGCATAATTGAATTACAGTCACGATTATACTGCATCTAAATACACCGTCTGTATTATGTAAGGGAACTGTGTATATACTTTGCTTTTATGCATGACGTTAACAACTTAAACAAATTAAATTGTATTTCAATAGTTATATATGATCATTACATTATACATGGAACAATACTATTTCATATATTGAACTAAAGCGACTATATAGCTGATATTAGGCCTCTTCGTAAACCCTGCTCGGTGTACACTTTTACACCGTTTTCTTAAACACCAGCGCAGATGGTGGTGTAGGGAGTGCAGTGCAAATGACGTCACGATTTTTGTTCGTAAACTTGCTCAGAGTACACCGAGCAGGGTTTACGAACAGGCCTATTATAGTCATCATTTAGCGCAGTTTGCATGAACGAGCTTTGTTACTGCATCATAGTGTTGGCCAGATTAATTGCGCGGCGTTCTGCAAGGCTAGCACCGCCAGGCTATAGCTAGGAATATGGATCCAGGTCATTGCTCGTAAAGAGATAATCGGCCAAAAGACTGCTTCACGGTGAGGCTTATTGAGCGGCCATTAGCAAAGCCTCTTACGGGTCAATCAAGCGGCCTCCGAGGCTGCTGCCACTGCAAGACTTTAAGGTGGATACTTCAGCTCAATAACATTTCTGAAGTTTACACTCTTTTTTTAATGTTTTGGCACTGCTTGACTTAAAATTAATCACAAGCGTTTAAAAAAATGTAATATTTTAAATTATATAAAACGGAAAAATAGCATGCAAATATACTGAATTTGAGCTAAGACTTAAAAATAAAATATTTTATTCTGTTTTTTTTTTGTTTTTTTTAATTGGTATGAATTATTTAACAATAATAACAAAACATCGCATTATAGCATTATATACTAAATTAAATATATGATGTAAAATATTTTTACTATTTTAAACAAGGCATTGTCTTGCCAATGTGTGACATTATTCCCCCTTAAAGGCACTAACCCCCTAGTGTTAAAAAGGTGAACAGGTGATATATAGCTATAAAGGTATAAACCAACGTTCTCCGTAATCGGTAAAGGGTGTACGTCTTTCCTTTCATCAGTGTGGAAGTGAGCACCCAATATTCTCCAGTCCAAGCCACGGCCAGAGGGTGGTAACTCGCCCCCGGGAGTGCCACATAGTTAGGGATGTAGTGTAGTACGAGAGAGAGAGAGAGAGAGAGAGAGAGAGAGAGAGAGAGAGAGAGAGAGAGAGAGAGAGAGAGAGAGAGAGAAGAGAGAGAGAGAGAGAGAGAGAGAGAGAGAGAGAGAGAGAGAGAGAGAGAGAGAGAGAGAGAGAGAGAGAGAGAGAGAGAGAGAGTTTATCGGTTTCCGATCAGAGTGAGCTCGCCTCGCCGCCCTTAAACTAGCGAGGCAAACTTTGTAGCCTATAACATGAAGAACATGCGAGCGAGCAGATCGCCAAAACCGAAGCTATATAACAGCTGTTTGTGTGCCGTAATATTAACCCTTGCCTCCATGCAGTTATTCAGTGTAATTTGAACGTGTTCTACTGGGATAATCTGTGGAGCGATATAATAAGCTAATAAAGGAAAACTTAAAAAGTCGATGTCAAAAGCAGTGCAAAGTATTATTGTTTTAATTTATTATGTAATCGATAGAAATTAGAATTGCAATTAATTATATTTTTACCATCATAACTTATGAATATTTTTGAATATGAGAGACACTTTCACGACACTTTTGAAGTTTGTTTCCAAAGATCTTGACGGCTCACAAATTTTCACCCCGATGGAAATATTGATTCCTCCATTATAAATTCAATATTATCGCTGCATGAAAGAACTTGCGTATCAACAATGTAGCAATTGCAATCGATGTTTACACTAAACTTATTAAATGAGACAACATCGACTAATTTGTACTAATTGATAATGTATTTGATTACAACATGCATTCCTAAAAAAAGAAAAAAGCTGACACATTTTATATAATAATATTATAAAAAAAAAAAAATCAGTTAAGATATCCAACTTAAAATTATAATGCTGGAACAATAAGAAACTGAAGTGCATGATAATTATTACTGATTACGTCATCTTTTGATCATTTAGTTTTAATTCGCTGACGAATGGCGACGTCATCGGAAGAGAGCTTCTTGAATGATCTTTGCTTACAAATTTGTATTTTATAAATATTTATTTATAATATGTATATAATAAAAATTTAAAGAAGAAAAAAGTGCAGTTAACAGCAACATTTTTTAAAAAGACTTTTACGTTTGCTTTTAAACAAGCTATAAAAAATCCTTTTATAAGCATGCATAATATAAGTTAGTTAGGAATATAAATTGTACTACCTTAAGTAATACTTTAAGACGGAAGGTTTCAATAGTCAGTCCAATAAGTTTTTTTTTTCTGACAGCAGACAGCGTAGAAATGTTTGGAATGAGAGAAGAGCCACATTAGATGGGCATTTAGCTTCCGTACGGCTGAGATAATGCCTGAATACCTTGGGCGGTCTCTGCTTGGGGAATATAAGAGGCAGCGGCGGCGGCGGGCGGCCATTAGTGAGACGAGAGACTGATTGAAACACACTGAGGCTGAGAGGGCCGCCGCAGTTAATGGCTTGAAAGAGGATTGAAACGATTTGTGTGTGTGTGTGTGTGTGTGTGGGAATCGTTTAGGTGTATATACTCGACTCTACATAACTTACCGACCGGCCCTCCAGCTGTAGTATAGTTTTTATACACAATGCTCTATATATAATAAATGCAACAGGTTTAAATTAAAGAGAAACTTCATTTCACTATACATGGTTTATATGACACATATTTTTTTTAAAGACAATAATTAAAGTAAATCGAAAAGAGAATTTCAAAATTAAATTACCTTTTTGATAAATCGATATATTTTGCAAACAAAATTGTTGTCAAATTAATTGCAGTAGCATAAATTGTGTGTGTGTGTGTGTGTGTGTGATGGTTAGGGTGGGGGGAGGAGAATCAATAACGTTTTCCTTACTATATAATTTAGCAGCAAGTTTTATTAAAATTTAATTCATTGCATCATTTCAAAACACTTAATAATCCATTTTGTTAATTGCTATTCTTTATTATATAATGAGTCATCATCCATTTAAGTAATATGCGACAAACTAGCACGTAAGTACACGCGACGTGCTTGCTGTTTGCTCAGCTGGCTACACCCTTGGCGGGGATGCCGCACAGCAATCTCCCGCCTGCTCTGTTATTACAGGCTGGGCGATGCTCGGAACGCGATGGCGGGAGGTGCGAGTTACTATAGTCCCGCCAAGTGATCCCCCAACCCCCCCGTACTTAATGTTATTGCAGATTGCGGTGCTCAGACCAAACCGGGTTTGCGGGAGGTACGAGCACGGCTCCCGGAACATGGATCCATCTCTCTTCGCACTCTGTTATTGCACGTCATGGGTGTCGACAGAAGATAGCATATGTGTGCCATTTAGTCTTAGCCTGACATTCGCTCTAACATGACTATTAGTTTAGAATGTATATAAGAAGAATATTGCGTAATATATGTACACTGAGAATATGAGAATATCACACGCTATATAAGCTTTGGTTTCAAATAAATGTATTGGAGACGTCCCTGCAGGCTATATTAAAATGTATAAATAAGTTCTACTCCTTAATTGAGTATAGACCAAGCAGGAACTCCTTTATCACAAGTTATAGGTGTTGTAATACAGTTATTGACGGGAAAGTAACTATAATAATAAATTATTTTGCTATAATATATACCGTAATTATCATATAGGACGTGTAGCAAGCCCTTTTTTATTAATTAAAGCTATGCATGGTGTAGCGTTTCTCGATCACTCGGCCTCACCCCGCTGTTATAATGCGCACTAAGGAGTAGATATTTTCATAAGTTGTCTTATTTACATTTTCCATGGCTTTTGGGTTCAGAAAGCGAGGAAATGTTTGTAAATTTTGTAATTCTTCAACACACTATGAAAACTGAATAGCTACGATAGCTACGTGAAAGTTATGACCGCGCGAATAGAGATTTCAAATCCAACCCTCAGCTAATAACAAGACAAGTATAATATATAAGCCATGAGTTACGTTAAAAACAACCTACTCGTCGTGTGGCTTATTGACTGTGTTGACTCATATTTAGAAGAAGGACTGTTACTTCATTCATCTGTGCTTTGCAGTGTAGGACAAAACTCTCGTGCTTTATTTTTAGCTCAGAATCGTTTCAAGCAAAGTATTATTTTTTAACAATTTCAGAAAATATTTAAGATTGATTGCCTGCGCGGCGCAGTTGCTTGTTTGGAAGCGTCCCAAAGAAAAACATTCAAATTTACATCACGGCACATCAGTTAACTTTGGACCCAAATTATGGCAGTGTCTAACTTTCAATTACATAATTTAAAAATAATGTAGTAATATTTCAACACTTCTTTTATAGAAGGAAAATATTTCTCACCTGTTACTGAATAAAAAAAATATATATATTAGGTATAGCATCATCATGACACATGAAATCTGATATAATTATATATAATAGACTTAGAATTAAATATAGAACGTGCACCCCCTCTCCTTTCTCTTCAATTTATTCCATCAAAAAGACAAAATAGTAAGAGCTATAATCAGAAATGTTACTTGATAAAAAAAAATATGCCCTGCCAAGATTTGAAACACGAATCTACATAAAACTATTTTCATGATTAATATATGATGATGTTGATGCAGATTAATATATACAAGAAAGTTAATGTATTATAGACTTACTCCAAATAAGTTTCTAAATAAATTCCACTATATTGTACAATTAATGCATGGTAATTTTTTAGGTAATGACGACCGATTCAGAGTTATACCAGAAAAGGGTGACGACATTTATGTTTTTGATATCGTATTTTATTTAAAAATATACAAAATTTAAATGCATGGAAAATTATGAGCTTGGTATTTTTTTTTTCTATTTACTTACTTACTTACCATTTTACATCATTTTAATTATTTTTTTAACTTACAAGTACGCCTGTGGTAGATTATGTGCCATGCAGCAGTCCATAATATTAAATTTATACACTAATTCTGACCTGTCTGCACTCTACCTAAATAAATTTGTAAATTGAGTAAAGTACTATGCTCATGACATGTAAAGAAAAACAAACACCCTAGATATATTATTTTATTATGTTATGGTTGGTTATCAGTTATACCATCGAGACTAATTTAAGTAATAAATACTATAAGTGTATCGAATGATAAATTTCATGGTGAGACTAATTTAACGACTATTGAAGGCTACCAGTGACAACATTAATATACGTCACAGTAAGAAGATACAAGCTCCACTGTAAGCTCATTTCAAGTATAGTAGTCTCGCAATTGGTTTGGAGCCGCCGAGGAGATGTTTACGAGCTGCTTGACGTGGCTACAGTCAGCCTGCCAAGAATATTTAAATCCTGGAGGTCTAACTCATCTTTGTGACTCGGGTTGCTTGGCCTGCGACCAATGGACCGGCAACTTAAATTACAGCACACACACACAGTATTCTCAACATCCGAATTATGGCGGATCTAATTCTCATAAGCTAATAACTATTAAAACTTATTTCTATGGAGTCATAAAAACTTTCTATTTTTGTAAGATTTCTTAAAAAGTAAATATTTAATATTTTATATTCAGAACATGTATATTTTTATATAATATATAACAATATACAAGATTTTGTAATTGTATATAAATGGGGATTTCATTATTTTTATAAAAACAATTAAATATTTGGATGCAAAAATAAATATAAATATTAATATATTTTGTGTAGTTTTTATAAATAATAATTATAGTAACATCTTTTTTAATGAGCAGTATTTTTTTTTTATAATTTTCTACTTAATACAACATTTTGAATATTTTCATGAAATTAAGTCAATGACTTTAATACAAAAATAATTTATTTATTCATTGGATTCGAGGGCAATCGATTTATTATTACAATATATTAATGATCACGAATGCAAATAATCAACTTCATATAGCAGCACTTTGTACAGTACAAATTATAATAATTTATAATAGTTCATAAATTATAATTTTATATTTTACATTTAATTTTTTATTATTCAATTTTAAAGGAAAATAAACCATTAAGGTTTGATGTGATATATTTAATTTATTTTATGTCAAGTTAAAAAAGTTGCATACATACAGGGGTCTTGAACTAAATAACGCTGCCAGAGTAAGAAACCAATTAACTTATTTTTAACTAATGCCATCAATAAAAAACTAATCCTAGAGAGTAAATAATGTTTAAATAAATTACCACTCATCGTTCTAAAGAATTTAAATATATTATTTTATAATATATTGTTCAAGTATGTTTTTTTTTTTTTTTTTTAAATAAACATCGAATCTTACAATAATTCAAGTCAGAACATATAACGAATTAGCATGAGCATTGAGCGAAGTCTTATTTAGTCGCGCAATAAGTTTAAGAGTGTAAACAGCGAGATGGGCTACGTTCTATAGTAAATGCTATAACTCATCTCTTCGCCGCACTTTCAACATGCTGCTGCTGCTGTGAGCCAGCCAAATTATTTTAAACTGCCATGGTGGTAAAGACGATAAAAAGCAAACGCGGCGGCATTTCTCTCTTCTTTTCACCGCCTTCTTTCTAGCTGCTCAAGTGTCGTTATTTCTGTATTAACTGCGCGCGCCCCATTAACATTAACCCTATATAACTTACTAACTTGAGACTCTTCCTGATGCTTTAATTGTGTATCAGACCTTCCTTCTCAGGTGTGAATTACGTCATGTTTTATATAGTTTGGACAATTATATTGTTCTTCAACATACAATGTTATATATATCCATTGTATATTAAAGTTAATTAATTTAATGGAAATGTCGTCAGTTATTTTAAGGACAATCTTGATGTAGAGCCAAATTTTGTTTTAAATGTATACTTGGAATTTGTTTACATTGTATAGTATTTTTTTAATTTTTTCAACACTTGAGAAATTAATTTTCATTTGGTTTCTATCACTACGTTTACATGACGGTGTTTAATACGTATTCGTTGACGACGGATAATGTTATTCTTATGAGGCGTCGTCAACGAATACGCATTAAACACCGTCATGTAAACGTAGTGTATGTATAGAGAAATTATGATGATATAACAATTCATATGAAGCGTTAAGTTTATTATAATTTATAATATATAATAAATATAGTCCTTAAAATAATAACGAAATTTCCATTCAATTAACTTTAATTGTAAATATATAATGGATAACACTGTATGTTGAAGAATTGTATACAGTATATAATATTTTATGTGTGAAATAATAATTCTCAAATTTAATAAATTTACTATCCATAGCACCTGGTAATATATTTATATTATATATATATATATATATATATGTTAAGCCAGTGCATAAAAAAGGTCCAAAAATAAATATAAACAATTATAGACCAATTACCCTTAACTCGGCTGTTGGTAAACCGTTTGAGAGTGTCTTAGATGGTCAGTTAATGGATTATAGACGTGATAATAATCTAATATCTAACTGTGAACACGGTTTTCTAAAAAATAAATCCACAACTACGGCCTCGTTTGATTTATTGAATGAAATTTATAAAAATATTGACGGGAAAAAACATTGCCTTGCTTTATTTTTTGATTTTTCTAAGGCATTTGATAGTTTAGACAAAAATATTATCTTAAAAAAAATGCACGATATTGGTTGTGATATTAATAGCCTGTCTTTAATAGAATCTTATTTATCAGATCGATCCCAGTATGTTGATATTAATGTAAAATCAGATCCTCTTCCTGTTACTCTTGGTATTCCTCAAGGAGGGAAAATATCTTGTAATTTGTTCGGTTTAAGTACTAACGATTTGCCAGATCATGTAAAAAATGCTAAAATTATTAAGTATGCTGACGACGTTACGGCTATAGTAACTGCAGACTCTGAAGAGGATCTGATTCGTAAGGCTAATATTACAGTTAATGAAGTCGAATTATGGGGAGGGAAAAACAGACTAATTTTAAATACTGAGAAAACAGTTTTTATACAATTTCACACCAAAAAGACAGTGCCTGACAAAAGTTTTTTGATTAAGTTAATGAACAAACCAATCTCAAGAGTTTCTAATGTAAAATTTTTAGGTTTATACTTAGACGAATCATTAGACTGGAATTTTCACGTCAATGAAATCTGTAAAAAAATTAACTGGGCAAATTTTGTTCTTTATTCAATTAGAAATCATGTATCGCAACAGTCTTTGCTATCTATATACTACGCATTTGTTTATCCTCATCTGTCTTACGGTATTATTTTCTGGGGTAGATACTCAGAACAATTTAATAGACTTTTTATTTTACAGAAACGTGCTTTGAGAACAATATTATTTTTTAAAAAAAAAGACACATGTGTGTCGCACTTTAAGCGACTTAACATTTTAACCTTGCCAGGTATTTATATATTAAATTGTTGTATGTATAAGCGTAAACATCCTGACCTGTACGTTCATAATAGTGATAATCATTCATATTGCACGCGGAACAAAGGCAAAGTTTCAGTTGAAAAGCACTGTTCTGCTTTGCTTGAAAAAAGTTCTTTGTACCAAACTGCAAAAATTTATGACTTCCTGCCAAAATCATTAAGAGAGATAGGTAGCGATGTTCTTTTTAAAAATAAACTAAAATCTGTGCTTATTGGCAAGGAATATTATTCAATAAAAGAGTTTGATTCAAACAAATTGCCAGAAAATGTATGTTGATAAGTAATTTCTTATTGATTTAACTTTTAATGAATAGATTGTATGTGTGTTATGTTATAACTTGTTATTGTTAGTATTTAGATTTATAAATGGTTAATTTTGCATGTACTTTTTATCTATTAATTTTCTTCTGGACGTGAATCATGTTGTGTAATGTACAACCAGCTATTCGAAAATAAATTATTATTATTATTATTATTATTATTATATAATATATAACATTTTATAACATGATTTTGATTCAGGTATGACATATGTAGGCAATATTGGTATAATATATTTAAATTTATTATATAGTTTATTATATTAATATGCTCTATATTTTGCCTCATAATATCCTAATTATATAGAACACAAATTTAGTAAATTACATACAATACAAAACAGAATTTTATTGACGGTAATTTTTTATTCAATTACAGAACTTAATTTTTACTTTCTTAATTAATAACGTGATACACGAATGTGATGCTCCCACAAAACGAATGCAATCATGTGAATAAATATGTCTTCATTAATAAATTTCATTTCCAAACTATTATTTCAGCAAGCTTTTTGAAAGATGAAAGACAAAAATAAAAGCAAAAAGTTTGCATGAGAAAGAAGAAATGAGCTGTATAATTTAAAAAATAATTATTCTTATTCAAAACTATTTTTACAGTTCACAAAAAAACTAAAACTAAATGTTTACAACTTTAGGAAACAACTTTCAACTCAATATTATTCATCTTGAAAGTAATTATGAATATTTTTGAAACATTCAAGAAAAAAATACAAAAAAAAAATTATGTTGAAATTTTTTGGCAATTTGTATAAAATAACAAATATTAATCTGCTAGAGCGTTTCATTCTAAATTTGTCAAAACTATTTCTCATGTTTGTATTACTTCTTGTAAAAAAAAAAAAATGTTAACGTAGGAGTAAGGTTAGTAGAAAAAAAAAACTGAAATATTTCCAACAGGTTTTTTGCTTCATTGAGAGAGGCGCGCGTCTTATTATATACCGCGAGTTCTTCTTATTTATTTGTGGCGGACTGTCTGAACTTCTCGTGGGCCACACAGAGAGAAGCATGGCGTCACGTACAGAACGGTACCGTGTGCACGGTTCAATGTAAACACTTCGGAGTAGTCCGAATGTTACCTCAGCTTACTTTATAAATTATATCCATTAATATGGAGGCTTGGCGAAGTCTTGTGGGGGATGATAGGTTAAACCAGGTATATTTATTATATGATTAAACTGTAATTTCTTCTTCGTACCATGTCTCCTAAAACTCAACGATTGTGTATATACTGATGCAATTCTTGGTGTCTACTGCAGGTATTGATTGCATTTAAAAAAATGTAACAATTTAATTATCTATTTATTTTTAACACTTAGATCTCTAAACATTTTAATTACCTAAAAGTATATTATGTTGTATATATTAATAGAGAGTAAATACAAATAAATCTCATTAACTGTCTGGGTAATTTGAAATGGCCGGTGGTTGTACAGATTAAACGAGAAGTGTTTACTGGCTGGCCACACACTTCGCCGAGCCTTGAACCAACAGACAGACCTCCCTCAGTTAACTCGTTCGCCATGCAGCACAGCACGTGTATATGCATTGTCTGCAATTTCTATTGTATGACTCCTCTCAAAAATTGTTTTAAACATTGAAATAAAAGTATGGAGACTTATATTGTAAAAAATACCTGAAAATATGGTTGTATATACTATGGTATTAATTAGTTACTGAATTATATGGTACACTCGAGATATTCCAAAACAGTTAATATATCGTGATAAAAATTAAAAGAATCTATAATACGCCATATAAATTTTACTATCATCAGTTTGTATATAAATGGCTTACATTCATATAGTAATTAATTTATACGCTTACTTCTGATTGGATTATAATGAGGTCACATGTTAATCTGTGTTAACCAATCGTAACATGTCTCTGATGCGTGTTGATGCAACTTATTACAGGTTGACAATTCATCTGCGATTGTCACGATCAAGTCGATAAGTCACTGCAGGTCACATATGTACAATTTTAGCAGGGGCAAGTCACCATTTTTAATAATCTTCCCAATCTTTCACTGATGCAATGTATTGACATGTGCACGTCTAGGTGTTTATTGGTTTCCATTGCAACCATCGATTGCTGTGAGGACCGGAGGCAAGACGGTAGCGGTGGCATTCTTACGTAAAACATGCTGAACACAACCCCCCCGTACATGGAGCGTAATCCCAACGTGACGAGCAGCTCGAATAGAGCGATTAGCGAGGCCAAACATCAGCCGCCATTAAATACAGTTTTTATACTTAGAAAGTTAGACTAGTGTGGTCTTTACAGTAGTTCATACAAGGAGTATCGCTTGCATTATATAAGAAGATAAAAAAATGTATAACAAACATCAATACATCGTTGTCAGATGTAGAACATAAATAGTTACATATATAAAAAAAATTTGAAGTTTTTACTTTTATGTAGCGTTACGACAGCTGGAAGAAGACATCAAGTCAACGAAGCACAACAGAGGGTGACCTTTTATAGAAGTACCAAGATATTCCATTTATCTGCTAATGGACTTGAGACTTCTAGCTCATCAATAGAGGCTTCAAGTCAGCTGATTTTTCGGTGCTTTCACCCGCTATACCAAACCTACGTAAAAAAAAACGTGAATTCGTTTTTTCACAAACAATAAGAATAAAATTTTTCAGGGAAAATTCCTTTACGGAACTTTGATCCAAACTGAAAAATAAAGTAGATAATTCAAGATTTAGATTTTTTACTTGATTTATAACCGAGAAAAGTTAAAAAAACACTTTGCTTCATTTTCAAGTTCAAGATGGACCTTAGCGACAAACAGTTGCGCAGCGAGAGCGCATCACTTGAAGCATGAATTCACTTGTGCCATGTCTTTAAATTTTCTTCATGATCAGGACAAGTCCTCCCCACCTCCTCTGATTATTTGCATGGGGGATGTTCATGACGTTTCCCACATGTTATTGAGGGGTGCAAAGAGAGACAAATAAGAATAGAGTACCCTCCACTCCTAATATATAGTGTATTTTTTTATATAAATTAAGAGTATGCGCGTCCATTCTCTTTTTATGTTGATCTACCATTTATGAATGTACGATTTGTTTGATGAGAATATAAAAAAACAGAGACATAATAAGGGGCATTCACAAAGCCCTAAGGCCACATTTAGGGCTCGATAATTTAAAGCTTGAATTTAGGCATGCTTTTTAGACCCAAAATTTCTGGTCTTAAATTATCGAGCCCTAAATGTGGCCTTAAGGCTTTGTGAATGCCTCTTAAAAATTCTAAGTCATTAGTATGTAAATAAGTCCTATTATTTAATTTTCATTCATTAAAATCATGCAATAAAAAAAAAGGCTACGTAAACAGTATTAGCACAAAAACCTAATAAAAATGCATAGAGTCAGTGTTTGTAATGTGGACGACTGAAGCATCAACACGGTAGAATTAATGTGGTTGGAGGTAATGTGTGGACGGATTTATCCCTGCGCAATCCGCGAGGCAGGTGCAGCCACCTTAGTGACTCACGCGGCACACTGCCCGCTTTGTGCTGCAGTCATCATGGTCGCTTTGCAAAGTTAGAGTATAGAAAATACAACTTTATGATTAATTATTTTCTCACAGTAAAATTAACGAGTTGGTCGAGATCTTGCCAAAATGTAACTATAATGAGACATAAGGTTTATATTCTTATTAAATAACATTTTAAATAGGACGGTAATATTATAAATAAGTGCTTCAGAAAAAAAAAGTATGAGTTAAACACTCAGAAGGTGTCACTTGTAATCATGTAACGTTAAAATATATTATTTATGACACAAATGTTTATGCAGTGAAATATTACAACTTTTTTTTTTGTCAGCACAATAAATTTTTTTTCTTGATATTCTTTTGACAAAAAAATAATTATTACTTCTTACTTATTCATTACGTTTAACAATTATAAAAACTAATAATTCATTCAGACAGTTGACCACAGTTTTTTGCTATTAAAAAACATATTTTGACAATTCTTCTTAATAATTGTTATTGACAACAGTCAAAAAAAATTACCACGCAAGAATACAATGAAACGTCAAGAAAACAATAAAATACAACTTCCTCCATGCACTTCAGCACTTTTTATAATAAAATAAAAATTTTATTGGAAAAAATATACATTATAGCATCATGTGAAATTTTATTTTATTATAACTTTGAATGTAAACAAAAACACATACTTATATTATTATAGTTTCATTGAGCAGTCATGTCAGCCCAATATAGACTGCGGATCTTTTTTTAAAGCAATTTTACTTCACGTATGGGTTACGTTTAAAATTCACTTTAATTATGTTGATCAGTATTTCAAAATTATGTTTGATTGAATCACTACAAGAGCTCCATATCACCATCACGTCACCTTTGTTCTCCTGGGAAGCACGAGCCGTGCAGCATATGACATATGACACATCGTAGTTGCAACAATGTGAGCATATATGTGCGGCTCTGTTGACGCCACACACCGCATTGTTAACCAAATTACCGTGCATCATGCAGCAGCGAGAACAACCAGATCTACCGAGTGTCACATAACACACGAGAGGCAGACAGTAATTATTATGCACAGTCTAACAAATCTAAGTACTCACTTCGTAGTGGGAAAGATTTCTTGACTTTTCATTAATATAATATACTGTTACTAGGTCTGTTCGTTAATACACAATCAGAAAGAATCGATTATTTGTGATGAACCTTCTGTACATGGAACATAAAAGTTCTTCACAAAAAATCGATTCTTTCTGATTGTGTAATTACGAACAAACCTAATATCTAATATAATAAGTATGTCTATATTGTATAAACACTTAATATAAATTCCTAATCAGCCTTATCAATTTCCAGCAGATTTATATTATAACATATAATATTAAAATACGATCGTGGTCCTGTTTTATTATAATAAGAATTGTATTCAAGTAATGTATTTGTTTTACATTATAAGCCATTAAAACACCTTTACGTAGTTACCAATTACCATATTCTAGTATAACATGCACAATTTATGATATATTAAAATTTCACATTTCAAACATTACTAGTAATAATTTAATGTGAATCCAATATCCAGTATGCCACACTTTAATGCATGTTATTATATACTAATCGATTAATGTAATAAGTAATGGACTGTTATAACAATTACACAACAATGTTGATGAAATTATTCTACATGACATTAAATTCAACGTTAACAAATTGAGCGAAGAGCTATATGAGAAAGCCACCGATGTCAAGTGGCTGGCTGTGCACGGCAGCTCTTGTGGCGCAGTTTGCGTGTATATAATTGATCGAGGCAAGAGGGGGTTGTTGCAGATCGCCGCGATTGATCACGCGTCGTGGCGCTCTCAATTATTAACCCAGAGTGACGTCACACCGTAAATAAATAGCGACACAGAACACGTGCATATTGACTTCTCTAGGGACACTGAGAATATTGAAAAGACGACTGAAAGCATTTGTGTAAATTCGCATTCTCCACAAAGCTGCATCGCGGAGTAAACTCATGAAATACAAATTAATTTATACAACAGAGCTGCATTTTCACCTGTGATGTACAGAAAACTGTAGTTGTAAACTAACAATGATAAAAGTGCACCTGCATGCTGGTTAATGCTTTGTAATTAAATTGCACTGCATGATCAAAGGTAAACAAGATTGGCTCATTAGTATCGGTACTGTCTAACATGTTGACGAATTTGCTATTACATAATAGAGAATCATGTAATTATTTTCTCCGACTGTAAATTTCATTTCTACAATTATTATAGAACTTTAAATATTTCATATAACAAATTCAATTACATATAACCTAAATTAGTATACAAAAAAAGCAGTAAAAATATATTTGAAATCCCAGATTAATGTATCATATAATAACTTTATTAACTTTGAGATAAAGACGTATAACCTCTTAGATTGACACTATCTTGGTTCAGCAGCATCAGTGGCAGATTACCATTGACTTGATGTAACAAGGATGCTGCTCCTGCAGAAGCAGCCTGGGGGCTCGGATTGTGCTCTAATGACGCATCAACTGCATTACAACCCCCTCCTCCTCCTCCCTTCTCTGCAAGGATCAATCATCACAAGCTCCCTTTATATACATCAGCAGCAGTGGTGGTGGTCTCTAATAGTAGCAGCGCTGCAATAGTCAGTCGGTTCCATCGATCCGGCAGTTAGATACAAACAACCTATTTCAT
Source organism: Siphlonurus alternatus (assembly GCA_949825025.1). Taxonomy (NCBI): domain Eukaryota; kingdom Metazoa; phylum Arthropoda; class Insecta; order Ephemeroptera; family Siphlonuridae; genus Siphlonurus; species Siphlonurus alternatus. Next base: position 26,269,108 of record OX463781.1, on the reverse strand, counting down.
TCGATATAATACTCTCTATATTATATTATATATTATAGCTGCTGTAACACGTCTGTCTCTCACTCTTCTCACATATACTTTATAAATAAACCAACCATCATGTGCAATACTTCATTTTATAAAACGTTCAATAAGAATAGTAAAAATGCGCAGTTGTTATAATTGCTTTTTAGTAATATCATTGTAGTTAACCATTTTTATATCTAACGGTATTTATTTGTTACTGCATGAGATTAAACCTTTATACATTTTTTTAGTCTTTTTGATATGATTTAATAATTATCAAGTTTGAAGTTAAAGAGCATTTTACTTATTTTCGTACCTATATATTGGTTTATAACTGTTTATAGTTGGTTTAAAAATTTGTTGTGTGAATATACAATGGTATGTGACCCAATTAAATAAATATAATTGTTTATTTATAAATATTACAGATCGATAATATATTATCAACAGTTTTAAATTAAATATTCATAAATTCCATTTCCGCATTCATTCTCATTTCATATATTTTTATAATGCACGCGGTTTTACACAGTTAGATAAAAATCTAAAATGGGATCACCATATAAATTTGTGTGGTAAATTGTCTAAGTTGCTTTTTGTACTGAGGCGTCTAAAAAATCTTGTGGATATGTCAGTATTGAAACATGTGTATTATTCATATTTTCACTCCATTATGTCTTATGGTTTAGAAATACTGCAAAAATTTTGACAGTGAGAGTTTTTATATTACAAAAATCTTCAATTGCAAGTGTGCCATCAAGAACAAATTGTAAAGTTTTATTTAAAGATTTCAATATCCTGCTGACACCGGCATTGTAAATTTCAAAAGTGCTGATGTATTTGTGAAAACCAATTCTCATTATTTTTATAATTGTAAATTCAATCATGATTATAATACTCGTCACCAAAGATAAAAAAATTTATACTTGAGCATCATAGAACTATACGGCTTATGAAAATGGACTGATGTATAGGGCCCAATCCTTGTTTAATTATCTACCCAGTGATATAAAAAGTGAAGAAAATTTAAGTATATTTTAAGAAGAGACTAAAAACTTTTTTATTTGATATAAAAATGTGTATGAAATTGACAACTCTTACAAGAGTATATTATATAATAATAATATGATTATTGCATTTTGTATGTTGAGCTGACTTGTCTTGTAAAATCTTGTAAATTAGATCAATAAATATTTGGATTTGAATTATATATAAAAATATACACTATAAAAAGTTTGCGCTTAAATGCAAATGCCATGCTCATATATGAGGCAAATCCATTGTAACAGAATATATTATATTTGAAAACAAGTTAACCACTTTATTAAGCATTTCACCAATCATTCAAATAAACAAATAATAAAAAAGTAATCATGCAAGACATGACCTTTTTATACAAAACCAATGAAACACAAACAGAAAATAAAAAGGGCATTACGACAACTTTGTGGAAAAACGAACGAAAAAGTTTTGAGCGACTAAACAAATTATTATCCGTGGAGTGCGCCATGTCAAACTGTACAAAAACTTTTTTTATATTTTTTACTGCTCGATGAAATCACAGAGAGGGACAAAAGCGAGAGAAGGACACATCAAAGCGCCGCCAGCAGTGCCGCCCGTGGACACTCATACAACCATTCAACATTGAATTGGATACAAAAAAAAAATTCAATGGCAAAATTTAAAAAGCTATATCCTCATATAAAAATAAGCTATAAAAATGTTGAAGAGTTATATTTTTATAATATATTATTTGATATACGTCATCATGTATAATATTTTATTAAAAAATAATGTACCAAAATGAATAAAATTATATTTTTATTTATAAATACTGTTTTCATTACAATATTAATTTTGATTCATCATCAGTGTGTAAATTACTAACTGTGTATTTATAATAAATATAGAAGTAACTAAAATATTGAACAACTGTATTTTTTTATAATAGTTCATACAAACTTAATACAACATGTTTGCATGCATGCGAAAAGTATTACATTAATTAAAATAATAAACAATAAGATTCCGTTACAATGTTACAATAATGAAATTGGATAAATCTTCATACATCTGCTACAATCTTGACTGTTTTATTCCAACTTTTTAAAAAAATAAAACTCAATCTATGTTTGAAAATAAGCCGATCGATGTATATCGGGTATTATGACAAAAAATATAAAGAACATAATTAAAACAATGGTATTAATTATTTTAATCAAATTCATTTAAACATTATTTGTTTTAATATACCTAATTATCACTTTTAAATGATTTTTTTAAAATGTTGCTATTTGTTTTTAATAATTATGTACAATTGTATAAACTACCATGACATTTGTTAGTGTCAATTGTTATTCCGTATATATCGAGATGGACAGATATAGAAACATGCACGGGAGGCAATAATATTTTACGTTGGTCGGATTAATTAGAGGCCATGTTTGTCAAAGCTATGAGCGGCCCAGCGAACAGAGAGGGAGCAATAAAAAGAATGACGAGTGTTATTCGATTCACGCTCCAACGATTTCAAAGCAATGAAGAGTCTCTTCTCTTCCTCCCTCCTATACTATATATAGAGAAGGGGGTTGATAGAACCATGATCATCCAATGTACGGTCCAATTAAGTCAATGATATCAGATGAGAGGATATTATTAAAGCGATTTTTTTAAAAAAATAATAATAATAAAAAATAAAAAAATCCAACAAGATACTCAAACAGCTATATGACAATTTTATTTATAACTCACTGCACTATTAAAAGTAAAAACAAAATGATTTTTTTATGTATACAATAGTATAATCATGTGTGGATGTAATTTTGAAACAAGCGGTGGAATTAATTCGAATTAGAATTAGAAGCATTTCGTTTGATATGCCAATGTAAGTTTGTATGCATATATATGTTTTAGTACAATCTAGACATTAGACATAATATATTACTTGTATTTTGTATTTGAGTATTTGGAATACACAATCTAATATAAATTATTGTAAATTAATAAGTTGATAACTAAGAGATCAAATTATATTGTGTTTCACAATTTTTTTTTTATATATAATCATGTATGATGAAATTTTAATAGCGAGGTGCTATTTATATAGTTTTGAAATAAAATGTTAATAAATTGGATAATTACAAAGCAATCGATAAAATTGTAAAAGTAAATTAATGGTGTTGATTAGCAATTGATTCAGAGCAAAATAATTTGATATTTTTTTTGTGTGAATACTCGGGCTTAATTATTAGAGTGTAAAGTTATTTATAAAGTCATGTAATATATTTGTATGAGAGTAATTAGTGGCAGTCTATCGGATCATTAATTTTGTTCACCATGAGACACATCCATATACTATGGAATGGTGATTGTTCTTGGTATAGAATAATTAAATATTTAAATAATTATAATATTTAAAAGTTTTATAAAAGGTCCTGTCATTTTTTTCATTTATATATAAGAACCATTCCAGTAAACAACCAATATATTAATAATTATATTCATATATATCTGAAAATTACAAACCTTTCTGTCTTTTATTATTATTATTATTTTTATTATTTCTTTCATGGGAACTGTACAGTAATATAACTTATATTATTGTACAGTATACAGTGCCCATTATGAAAAAGATAATAAAATAAAAATAAATAAATAAAAATAAAAGACAGACAAATTTGTAATTTTGAGACATATACGAATATAATTATTAATATATTAACATGTATATATTAATAGAGCTTAGTAACTTTCAAGCTTTCGCGCGGGACGTGCACAGTCCATTTATTGAAAAAAAAAAAAAAAAATACATCTATAAGGATAAATAATGTAATTATACTGTATAACATTCAGTCAACAGTTTAAAAGTCACTTTTTTCTTCTTTTCCTCGTCACCTTTACTCCATTGTATTGGCCATTTTCTCCATACTACCAATAACCATCAACTCGATGACCCAGCACCTGAAGTGACCTTTGAACTATTAGATGTAACATTTTCAAGTAAACAGACTATACAGTCGTGATACATTTGTGTTCAAAGACTTATCATGGAGCTCCAATTTACCACACACTTTGTACAGGATTGCCTGTACAAGCGGGTAAACACCACTCGTCTGTCAAAGTTATACCCCCGTGCGTTCATCACGCGTGCTGATCTGCCGCCCGAGCGCCCACGTTGCTATACAGAGAAGCAGCTCAATAATTTCCGGCTCAGTAAGTTCGATAAAAACAACGACCCTCGACTAATAAACACTTGAAGTGTCGTTAATTGGTGCGGCAACGAACTAAATTTATGTGGTGATCGAGAAATTACAATTAATTTTAGTATTTTATATTTGATATACAAAGCACTTTATAGTTTATTAATTACATTATTCTCACATCAGTTTGTATTCAAATACAAATATGTTAATAAAATATAATGTATGTTGGTTTAATATTTATATTTACATTTTGTAATTGGATTTTATACATAAATAAATCAAATAATGAATCATATTAAAATGTTTAATATATATATTATTATTCAAACATTTTATTCAAAATGTAATTACTTTTAATCAAATTGAACACAGGTTGAAAAATTTATAAGTTTTATACCAATCAAATGTATATTAAACTTCATTAATAAAAAAGTAAATAACAATGTAATTATGATTGAACATTAAAATTAATTACTCCATGTGTTATAATAATTATATTATAACCTTTTTTTTTTGTGTGTGTGTCTAATATTAAACTAATAAAACACAAAAAAAAAAAAAAAAAAAAAAAAATTAAAAAACACATCATGCTTATCATGCCTAATGTTAATATGGAAAGTCGTACATTATTATTTATTTTATTTCGCTATAATAATATCTTTTCTGCTCCACGAACTTAATATTACTATAATTACAGTTGTTTTAAATTTGAAATTGTAATGCAGGTATATGTCTTTATTTAGAGTAAATTTTATTTATTTATTTATTTATTTATTTATTTATTTATTTATTTATTTATTTATTTATTTATTTATTTATTTATTTATTTATTTTATTTAGTGATATATGTAAATTCAAATAATGCCATTAAATTTATACATAATAACGCTGAGGAGCATAATTATCATGTTTGTCACAATATTAGGCATATAGAAGATAAAAAATGCTTAATATAAAATAAATTGATATATGGAGCCGTCATATAAGTGTAACTACATTCGGGCAAGTTTTTATGTATCAAATCATAGCATATTTCTATTATAAGTTACTGGTACATGATATATAATTATATATATAACCAGAAAGTAATATAGAAAACCCGTAATACATTTGTATATAATATATAATAATTATATAAAATTACTATATCGGATGCAAAAAGCTATGCAGGTTTCGCTTTCAATGTCATTTTTAATCTGATAGCAATCCCATGCAGCTCTCAGCTGAGCTTACCACGTACGCTAATGGTGAACACATGAAGAAGACAAAAAATTATAACAATCCATTTCAAAAACAAATAAAATTTAGTTACTATGAAATAATCAAACATTAATGATTTTTACAACCAATAGAAACTACTAAATTTTATTTGAATATAAAAGATTTTTGTTAAATACGAAGGGCGCTAACAAATGAGCTTATAATTACCAAACTATAGATAGAGAAGAAGGACTTTTGTACTGAGCAGCATTCATTTGTCATTTATAAGATTTCAGTGCGAGGATGGCACGTTATGTTTGACCCTTTAATATTATTAGTTATATCTTTTGTCATGTAGCACGCTTCGTTTGGCATGCCGTATTCATATCTGTTGGAGTATTAAATATGTGTGCAAGCCGTACTAGTGCTTCTTCGAGCGGAGTTATATGTTCAACATACATGCAACACTAGCAGCGGCAAAATATAAGCTCATTATAACTCTATAGCTTCGACCATTCCTTACAGCAAATACTACTTATATTTTACACTAACACGCTAAACGATATTTATCTTTCATAAGTGTATGCTATTGTTTCCATGACCATGCATATATAACTAAAATATTTTCTTGTATATAATCAAGTGCAAAATGTTTAACAATAAAAATATATTGAATTTATAAAATAAAATATATAAAACCAAATAATTCATGTATAATCATATTATACTTTAAAAATTTAGAAACAAAATTTTAAAATAATTATTAATCAATATCCTTTGCACGTCATAATAACCAGCTTTAAAATAGCATCTATAATTAATAGTGCATTGACTATTGAATTTCATTCAAAATAAATTTTATCTTTTCTTGTAAAACCGTATTATTTTCGGATTAATTTAATACACTTCGGGAAAATACATGCATGTATGCTCATTTTCCAATTATAATACATTTATAGAAAATTATAACTAAAATACACAATAGTTATATTAAATTCAATTTAATATAATTAGTTGTTATAAACTGAAAAATTTTGATATATAGCTTTTCTTTGAAAAACCCTCCAATCAATAAAAAACAAAATATCTCAGAATTGAAAGTCCCAATCATTTGTAAATATGATACATGATAAGTGACCAACCAAATATCATTTTTATTTTTTTAAGGGCCATAATAATATTTAAACCATACAAACTTTATGATCATTCGGCTTTATGTTTTAATTCTTCTATATTACTTTGTCTAATTGGATAAAAAAAAACGTAAATATAAATTATGATGCATGCACTTATAATATTAATTTTTATCTTTTTAAACTTTTGAACCTCAATTAATTAATATTAAATCACTAATTACTTTATATCAATAAATAATTATCTCATTTATATCATATTGATATCATATTCTTTTTAATTTTAAAAAACTATTAACTAATAGAATACGAAGTACAAACATAATAATCCATGTATATATTATATTAAAAATTGCGTAAAACACATTTGTGTTATATCATTGAATTTTAATTACATCTATATTACAAGTGTCAATATAAGCAATTAAGCAGGCTAATTGCTTGTGATAAGTACTTCGATAAGAGATCTGAGGCACCGCGGACGTCGTTAATTGATCTTGTTCGAGCACCAGTGTCGTCGTGCTGCTTGCAAGTGAGCACGCGAGCCTCCAGCTGATAACATGCAGTCGGTAAAAAGTGCGCCTCGGACCTTATACCTCTGTCTCTCACTTGCTAGAGCTCTAATATATAGACAGAGAGATGCAGATTTGCAATTTTGGGAGATGTGAAAAGAGCACCCAGTCTACCCATATAAAAAAAAGTTTTGGTTCACCACGCCTCCACAGACTGCGTGGTGTGGTACAGTAACACCTACAATCAAAGCGGGAGTTAAGTTCGTGGTGTCCAGACATATACATAAGCAGCAAACCTATATAAATCCTTGCAATTTTCGTAATTAATATTTATTTATTTTGGCAAATAATGTAAATAAATAAATAAAATCGTCTTTATTGAGGGCGGGATTTAGGCCATTAGGCCCACTCTTCCATCCAACCCAAATATGTATGTAATACCTTATATGTATTGTTCTATGTCCTATATAAAGAGAGTTAAAAGGTGTGATTTCCTGTTATCTGATAAACAAAGTCATGCAAGCAATGAAAACTATTATAAATTTTGGAAATGAAATGAAAATGACTAATTTTATTTATATTATATAAATATCTACTCCATTCATAAACATGCTACCATTTTATTTAAACAAAGTTTCATTTATATGGGTATATAATTTTAAATTTTCATTTATTTTTTACTTTTTTTTTTTAGACTAAAAATAGAATTATATAATCGTTTAAATGTCATATGTTTTTATTTTAAAATTTTATATAATCCTCATCATTTACAATTGAAATAAAATGTAAATTTCTCCTGATGACATAGAATACAATTAAGAGTTAACTATTCTCTGGTTTTGTATAACAATTTAATTTTCCTCAGGTGCATATAACATTGTTGCAAATATATTTAACCATCATGCAACATGATGGAGAATGTGGGATTGGTTTGACTAAACGTCAGGGCTGTTGGGCGGGGCCACAAACGGCGTGCACACGTGACGATATGCTGCCACAACCTCCCTCATGTTAATGTTAATGCGATGAGTAATGTGATGGAGAACGGGCCCACGCGCAACTTATCTTTGCGGTGACCACTCCTAGCCTGTACCTCGGACTAAGCTACGTAGTCTAAGAAGTTTTCAGGCTTTACATATGCTTTGATATATAAAAATTTAACTACGGAGGTTCCAATATACCTGGATATAAGTTGAAGCTAGCACCTGAGTCACGGTGAGCAGAGGACGCGCGATTGTTTGTTAATGTCCTGCGATATGGCAAGTTTGTCTAGCTCGCCCAAACTATAAGGCTTATAACATATACATAATAGAGCGGTGATAGGTGGGACGAGATGATTTTTTAACGCTTGATTTCAAATGGTCTATTAAAACCAACAAGCTTAGAGATGTGATGATTTTTTTTTCTTAAATGGTAAGCAACGTAGTTCAATTTATTCATTTAATCAAAATGTCCATTTTTATGACATAATTTATAAGCTATAATTTTGAATTGTAAATATTCATTACACCTACTTTTCCTTGACAAGAGTTGTACGTGAAATTTAAAACAAATAGAATTATTTTTTAAAATATATATATATATATATATATATATATATATATATATATATATATATATATATATATATATATATATATATATATATTTAAATGAATTATACGTATGTGTATAACTGATCAGCGTATGTGAAAAATAATTACGAATATTTAGTTAGAGTTGAAAGGCTAATGGATTTAGTTGAATGAATGGGTTTTGGATGAGTGAAGAGGAGGATGGCCTGCATGCTGGTGAAGATCTCTCATGAATGGGAATGGAAACAGAGAGACAAAAATAGCGCCGCGCGGCAGGACAGAGGAGGAAATTAGGCGAGGGCTGTCACTCGGCGTCAAATATCGCCGCCCGTCACACCGCGCCCATGACTCGAGCGGGACCACGACACAGAATAGAGGGAGGTACTACAGTAAAATGTTAATACACTTCCTTCAACTGTCTGGCCAGCCAGATAGGATAAAACTTAATCTAAAAAAGCTTGTTCTCCAATTTGAGCACCGCACTTTGAATACTACCCGGGTCCTATATAATATCGGAAAGGCTGTCTAACTTAAACGAGTTTGTGATATTATTTACAAAAAATACAAAAATAAAGGGTATTATTATTATTTTTTTTTTTTAGTTATCATTAATTGATGAAATTTAGAGGTCAGATATAATACCTTTATCTCCTACAAAATTTAAAGTGCGCGCATCCGAGAGTTCAAATGTTTTCTTGCTTATCGTAAATGAAACATCCGACTTTTCTTTGAAATCTGATAAAATTGAAAAATTATAAATTATAACTTTTTTATAATAAATTTCTTATTTTTAAGGAATTAAGATTATCATTATATAATCAGCAACTTTGTATTAATTTTGTGCTTAATTTAAAATGTGCCGCGTATTATATAATAAGAATTTATAACAGTATAGTCCTCAAAATTAAAATGAAATGTTACACAGGGTTATTTAATCTAAAAATGGAATACGATATAATTATCTCCCATTTTAAAAAAATTAATATTTTTTTCTCATTCACATTCCTTTGGCTGCTTAATAAGCTCTACGCCACTGCATGATTCTAAGAAGGCAATCATCAGAATCAGAGATTGACATTCATCACGCAGAGGTCCATGTAGACTACTCTCTTATTGTCTTGTTATTGGCAATTATCTTAGAGGCAGAGCTTCATTCATCCCCGTCTGCTTGCGTCAAGCCGCCCACGCGCCATGCGGGCCACGGTTACGGTGTAACCGTCATACATAATAAATGAAGACAAGTAGTGTCGCCGCCACTTTCTTTATATTTCTCTACATCTCTAAGCATTACTTGTACAAGTAAGCAAGCATGTCATCACATGAGATAGGGGTGGTACTACCCACTTCCTCTGTCTTTCACCCCCTGTTTGATCCATATTAAGGGATGAGCTATTATATGATCTAAAATCCCCTATAGTTGCCTATAATATTTATACTTTATTATGCTTTCAAGGATGAAGGTATTAATCTATTAGTGGTCCAGAAATATTATCATTATAAATTTAATCAATTATGAAACCCAACGTTCTAGAGAACACCGAGGGCTGTTTCCTTAATACAGCGTATAAATTTAGAACACTTATTTTGGTACTATTATGTTTCCACGCTCCCATTTGAATGAATGAATGCATTACAGCCTAAACAAATGCGTAATAAGATTATTCCTAAAGTAGCCAGAAAGACACAGTAATTTTTTTACATACCTTCCCACACCCATTGCAAATATGATTGGTTGAAGATCGACAGAGTTTTAATCTCAGAATGCAAAATTTAAAATTTCAATGTTGCATAATGAAAAGGAAGAATAACTTCCAGCTATTTTCTCATATACAATAGTAAAATATAAATTAGAAACATTAAATTTTTTCAACTGATTTATATATTTTTCATCCAAGGAGATTAATTTCTCATTTTATTTTGGAAGGTACTCTGTATAATATATTTGGCCACTGCATGACATGATGTTAATAGCAGACTTGCAGGGGTCAATAGTATTTGGCCACCAGTCCACCATATTATTGGAGGGTGAACTCCTATCTCTATTGTGGCTAATCGATATAATCTATATTGTATTTATATTATTAGTTTACGAAACACTAAATATACACTGTCATTACTGTCCCACATTTGATTAGCACTAACACAGGCTAGTTTGGATCCATTAAAACTCACTATATCATTGACATAAAATTAAGGAGCAGTTTGTTTGACGGAGGACCTCAGGAGGGCGTGGCCACGTGACCGTGACCACGTGACCGCTACTGCCCACGGACCACGGGCGTGCAGGGCGCGGCGGCGTTCACCTCGCCCCTTTGTATATTATCATAACATTATGTCGCTCCGCGCTCGCTCACTCAGTGCCGACCGCTTTGCAATACCGCACAGAGAAAATCGTTTATTGACATATTATTATAAATCGTTTTTTATTAAAAACATGATTTTTGACAAAGTAATTTTATTTATTCATGTAAAAGTATAGTGTGTGTAAAATATAAATTTTAGTATCCTCGAAATAAAATTATTACTCACATTTTTTTTAAGCATTGCCGTTATATATATTTTTTGTACGTAAAAATTATTCATCAAAGCATGTATGTATAAATGATTTGATGAATAATTCAATTTATTCACTTAGTCTCTGACTCTTTACAAGGAATAAGTAACTAGTCTTTATAACGCTTTAAACCTGAAATGTAAAGGCGGAGGAGGCATTCGTCTTTCGTAGAGCTTCATTCGTATTTCCAATCTTACATAGTTTTCAAGTGAATTCATTCATCTTCTACATGCATGGCGTTGAACTTATAAACGACACCATCGTAAAAAGAAATAAAACAAAAAACAATAGCCTTGCACTCTTGCATGTTACCTTACATTAAATATTTGATTTGAATATATTTTCATATATTTCAGTTATAAATCCAGGTGATAAATTTCAAATTTTTTGATCCAAAAAAGAATGATCTACATCAGACTCCATCCAAACGAATATGCCCCCCCCCTCCTCCTCCCCCAGACATGCGGAGTGTCCTACCTGCGTCTCGGTGACGTTGAGCAGCTTGGCCATGTCCGCCCGCTCGCTGGAACTCAGGTACTTCTTCACCTCGAACTGCTTCTCCAGCTCGAAGATCTGGCGGCCCGTGAACGTGGTGCGTGCCTTCTTCTTCTTGCTGCCGCCCCCGCCCCCGCCATCCTCGCTCGTGCTGCCCCCGTCCTCACTGCCTCCCTCGCCGGGTGTGGAGGCGGCAGCGGGGGTAGTTGGCACTGGAGGGGCCGGCGGTGCTGTCTCTTTCTTCCGCTTCTTGCTCGGGGTGGCCTCTGCGAACATGCAGAAATTATTTTTAACCGGGTTTTTAAACCAGAGTTGGAAATTATATACAACTATTTCAGTTCTGTACTATACCATATAATACCGTTCGTAAATTTAGCATATATAGAACAAGTCACAATAACAAAAAATATTATGATAATTATAAATAATTATTTATAATTATTATCATGACATGCCAATTTTGATTGAAATATTAAAAAAATGCCAGTGAAGTTTTCAAGTAAGGCTTTGGACTTTTGGACACAAAACTAATCACTAAAATAACGATAAAAATAAATATTATAAAAGTAAATTTAAAGATTTGCTTGTAAAGATTTCATAACACATGAATTATGTATTAACAAATAAAAAAATACCACTAAAAGTGAGGATGAGCAAGTTGTATGTACATAAAAAACGGTCTTTTCATCTGGCGGCGATGACTCAAACGTTTATCTCCGGAACCGCTTGAGATTGTCGCATCCGGGCAACTTAATACTTTATACGCCTTTTATCTAATTTTTAATACGAGTTTGCACCATCAAATTCCAGTGTCATGTTTTCCCGTAAATAACTTTTAAAGTATTCAACTGACTTTTCATATTTTGGAAACACCACTTTTCATGAAAGCACTATATATTGTTCGTTTGTAAACCATTATAATTATGACAGTTAACTCCATTAAGGATTAATCAATCAATTGATGGGCGCTCGGAGGTTTCGGATAAGGTTGATTACATAGTTTCTGTGCACAAACTTTTAATTTTGTAGTTCTGCACATACAAATATAATTTGCCATGTTAATATATTATGCATTGCATGATAGTTCCCAATTTTAATCCCCATGCACATTTTTATTTTGTTTTAAGTGTTATAGATGGGCTTAACAATTATTTAAGGTAGAGATAATACAGATCAGCTGGCCCAATGCTAAAAAAATCCCATTCATAAATATTATGAAAAAAATTTAAAGTGTTCTCCTCTACATCCCCTATCAGTAGGTAAAATATCAGGTATACAAAAACGAGCTAGTTTTCGAGTTATTAATTTTTAAAGTTGACCAATTTAACATGGAGAAATGGAACTTCCATGTTAAATTGGTCAACTTTAAAAATTAATAACTCGAAAACTAGCTCGTTTTTGTATACCTGATATTTTACCTACTGATAGGGGATGTAAAGGAGAACACTTTAAATTTTTTTCATAATTTTTATGAATGGGATTTTTTTAGCATTGGGCCAGCTGATACATATTATCTCTACCTTAAAATCACGGAAAATTTATAAAAAAAATCCTTTCATTGGTGTTTGAAGTCAATTAAAGTGTTTTAAAAAAGATGATAATATTAATAAACAAGAATGTTTTTATTTATTGCATGTATTAAAATCTTGAATAATAAGAAAATTGATTCAACAACATTTTAAATTCCAGTGTATTACATTAACAAGAAATAAAATCAGTGGCATGATAAGATCAATTTATTCATCATCGTGTGTATCGCTGATGCAGTCTCTCGACATTTACATCCTAAGTGGATTTTGATTTAAATTAGATAAGCCGAATTTGATTTCCTTTGCCATCAAGCAGCATTCAATACTTAAGAGAGTGAGCGAGAGAGAGAGAGAGAGAGAGAGAGAGAGAGAGAGAGAGAGAGAGAGAGAGAGAGAGAGAGAGAGAGAGAGAGAGAGAGAGAGAGAGAGAGAGAGACGGAAACATTTTCATAAAAAGTCAATAACACGGTGATAACATCGTCGGAACAAGAAGAGGAGGTTTCATCGTCGCGCGGCACTTTATTATTGTGTGATGCTGCGAGAGTTCAACAGCCGGCAAATTGAGACTCGACCGTCGAAATGCTGCTAGCCATTGTGTGCACAAAAAGTGTCACTGTACCATGCGGTAAAACTTCACATCTCATTGTGATTATAAAATAGATACATGATGATATAAATTACACTGTCAAAATCCAGCAGCCACTTTTTAGCTTTATATACAATGCAGGTGATTCTATAAAATAAAATCTTTCATTATATATTTTTTCTATATTAAAATTATGAAAGATTTTTTTTTAAGGCAATGAATTTCCCGATATATATTTGTTTTATATATAAGAATTGTTATATATATTTTATATATAATATAATTATATAATTTATATTAATATCATGGAATGGATATAACATTAGAAAGCAATGAAAGGTATTAAATTCAAATATTCATTAATCTCACATCGTATTTTAGTATAATCATATTATAGGAAGGGGGAAAAAATAAGAACTATTGAGTATAATGAGCTGCATGTATGCAGTATTTAAAATGGTTTCATTTTAAAATAAATTTCAGTAAACTTTTTAGAGGTACATGAATAATTAAATTAAAATTGCACTGTGACTATAATAAAATAATTAAATGCCTGTAGTTATTTATATAATAAAATTAATTAATTAGGGAGCTATAAGTGCAGGTGGAAAAACTTACCTTTATAGTTTATATATTATATACAGTGTATATAAATTACCAGTAATTAATATTTTACTATTTACTTTTCAAATTACACGCATTGAAAAAAAAAATTAGAAGGCTTATACATAATATAATTATAACGAATTACCATTATACATAATCAGAAAACATAACGGCCTTATTAGAAACGTGTAAAATATATTTATTAATGTGACAAAAAATGTGAGAGCATCCACTTACAAAGCATCATAATTGACTTAACATTACAGCGGGAAAAAAATTAGCTTTGAGAGAGGACGAGTAAGTCATACCAAAAAAATGTACTATATATACCGTTATTAAAACGTGATGAAAAACATAATGCGAAATTAATGAGATTTACGTGAATTAAATTTGAGAGCGGTGTTTGTTTTGTTCTTTGTTTACCTTTCTAAGGCTAACAACTATTAATGAGAGCAGAAATATACGGACTGTGTTACAGTACAGTCAAATTAATTTGAAATTTTCACCGGAAGTAACTGGTTTCTGATTATCCCGTTTCCATTTCAAATTTAAAGAATGGGGCACTTTGGAGTGCTGACCTCTCTAGTCTCTAGTGTTAAAGGCATACAGGCCTCAAATTGCAAATTAGATAGTCACCAAGTGGGTTTAGAGTAAATAATCAACATTCGCATCATTTTTTTCCACGCGTGATGCATCCGTGCGAAGTCGCAGTTCAAAGTAAGAAATTTAGTCCTTGATGACGTCATGAAGACCTTGATGACGTCACAACTCAATGCTAATCGGTGCCAGCTGTGAGTTGTGACGTCAGCAAGGACTTTCTTTGTAGCGCGACTTCGCACAGTCGCACCGCGCGCATGTAAAAATAATACGAATGTTTATTATAAACTCGAGCAACACTTTATGTCTGTCTAATTTGTAATTTGCGGCCTGTATCCCTTTAAGCGTTATTGGCGTTATTGCTAGTGCTAAGATCAATATTGTAGAATTAGAATATAGAGTTAGTAGATGGTGAATCAATCTGAAAATAATATTATATAGCTAACCTTTCTATATAATTATCATGAAAGTTTTCGTAAAACCAAAATCGGTGAAGTTTTTACTTGTTTTCAGAATTGAAGATTAGCATTGTTTTAAATTATACTGCTGTGACTAAGTGAGTCTACTGGTTGCAAAAACCTCTAAATCCAGTTTTTCACTTTTTAGGTAATGGGCAAAAAACTGTAGCAAGCTTATTTCTTAACATATCAACTTGAAATTTTTATTGGGGGTTGATTGGGTCAAAAAAATAAGATTCAGAACAAAAATTTGCCCATTCAACCAAAAATCAAATTTAGGGAAATTTTCAAAAATGGAAATAGAGGTTTTTGCAACTAACTTTTTGAAAATCTGCCCATATCTGTGTCAAAAAATTTTTGATAATTTTTTTAAAAAAATATTTGGGTTAAGGGAGGTTATTAATGTATAGTCAGATACTTAACTTTTCCATTTTGGAAAAACTTAAAAATTTTGCCCATGAACCCATAAAAATATGAATTTCGATTTTTGGGCAAACTAGGTATCTAACCATACTAATGTGGACCCCAGGAAGCTGAATTCATCAACCAAAAAATTCACAAAAAATAATTGGGGGTTGTAGAATTTTTTAAAATTTGAAAAAGTGATTTTTAAACGTTCCCGCCGTGGAAGTAGAGGTTTTTGCAACCAACTTTCTGCTTTATAGCCCATTTAGCATGGGAAGAAGAGGTTTTTGCAACCCAATTTTTTTATACCAAATAAAATGTGTTTTAAAGAATATGTATCAATAATAAAACCATTTTTGAAAATTTGGTCTTTAGAGGTTTTTGCAACCAGTATATAGACTCAAGTATATTTTTCACAAGAAAAAATAAATTACTCAAAATCTACACTGTTTTTTTTTTTTTACAATATCAAATTACTGAAAATTACGATATTTATTTATTTTTACTGTTATTTTTTTCCCCTTTAAAAAGATTTTCAGTTTACCATTGGAAAAATTTTAGCAATGGTCGCCGCCATGACGGTAGCATCAATCCTTATGTTTTAAAATTCAATTATAAAAAGTAAAAAAAGAAAAACTAACTCTCAGCTAATATGTCGAATGTGGACCTGAAATTAATTTTATTGTATTATAGTTCCGTAAGTACGCTAGCTGTGGAGTTAATTACGTTCTGTAAATGTGCCTAATATACGAACTCTTTAGAATTAAAATATAACTGTTTCAAATATTAATATAAATTAAAAAAAAATATCATTAATTATTTTGAATGTGTTTAAGTATGTTGTGCTGCATGCGTGCAAAAGAAATAATTGCTTTGTTCACGTTATTTTTAGAGGCTCTTCAATAAAACATATTGAAATGAATACAAATTAATTATTAAAAAAAATCAAATCATTTATTAATTTGAAATTATAATGATAAAATTAAGTCTTTTTAATACGCTTTCAGAGATTATATATATTTTTTTTAAACATGTCGTAATGCATGTTAATAGTTTCCCTAAAATTCTTCATATATTTGTCAATCTTATTTCCAAGTATTAAGATGATACCTACATTTTGCTATGTTGCATGCTTGAATATTAATGCCATAATATATTATTATATGTGATTGTATATAATTATTAAACACTCCCTTAAACAGGTTTCATAATAAGTTTTGTCCCCGGTGTTTCTAAGTGCTGCCACTGTCACTGCCGCGACTTAGTTGAGCTGGCAATTACCGTTTCCAACTCGCTCATTAGGTTTGTTTGGCTTTGCTCGGGTACGTAGAAACGACGGGTGATTTGAGTCGAAAATTGAGTGCAGAGTTGCGTCTATAGCATGTTAGTTCCACAAACATTCACCAGGAGAAGCTCACACGCGGCCCACCCAACCTGATTAATCGTCCTGATTAGCAATGTGATAACACTTAATTACTTGGCTAAACTCCTCTCAAGAACTTCGCAAACTTAAGGTAAATAAACATGCGGCACCATGTTATGCGCATACCTAAAGATCCTTATAATTACTCAACATTATAACACTGTTATA
Source organism: Siphlonurus alternatus (assembly GCA_949825025.1). Taxonomy (NCBI): domain Eukaryota; kingdom Metazoa; phylum Arthropoda; class Insecta; order Ephemeroptera; family Siphlonuridae; genus Siphlonurus; species Siphlonurus alternatus. The sequence continues at coordinate 26,251,660 of OX463781.1, read as the reverse complement.
TTGCGATAACAATATGTTTTTCAAGTTGGAACTATCACGAAATGAAATTAATTTATAAGAACAAACTCATTATTTTTTTATTATATTAAATTAATATTCTTCACATATTAAAGTATTAATATATATATAACATTAACATAAAGGCATAAAACCTGCATGACAATAAAACTTAGAATGCATTTAATTAACACAATTATAATTATATGCCTGAAAAAAAATTATCGTCTAATAGAGTCTTAGATTTTTATCATTAATAACTGTCGATAGCATTAAAATATAATTTTTAGTAGCAAAACAAACTTTTATTTCTAATATAAATTTTTTTGCAGTTGTTCTTTCAAGACATATTTTGATCTATATCTATATGAAGAAAAAACAACAACAAAATAATATAATTGTATTAAAATATATCGTATAAAAAATGTTGTCATTTTTTTATGTATTCACGAGAAAAAAAAATTGCGCTAACCTTATGTATGCAAAAGTGCAACATGCATATGAAAAATACATTGTATCAATATAAACATATATATCAAATAAATAAAATGTTGTGTACGCGTAAAACCAAAATATTATCATACGAAATCATTTTATTCCAATTAAAAGTTGAGCATGTACACAACTATTCGCTTGCCGGTGGCGCTATAACGATAATTTGTATTATTATTTTCAATTTATCATCAACGATTGTCATGACAATATGCAATTGAATATAAATTGAATCAAATTGAAGTTTTATGTTTATGGACGTGCAATCCAACACCGACGATGTTGGTGACGTCACTATGTTACATAACCAATCTACATCCAACCCTCCTTGCATGTACAGTGAGTTACATGAAATTCGACACTTTATACACACATCAGAACATCATGCATTTAACAATTGTCATAATCATAATCACCAAATTTAATATATCCATGGAGGAAGGATCGAGTTTAGAAATCTAAATTTGCAAGCTTATTGTCCATTGCTTTATTTTAATGCTTCATCTTAGTGTGAAAAAAATATAGGCCGGTATACAGTACAACAAATCTAAGTTTACGCCTGACTATGGCGCCAAATACGTCTAGACAGATCGGCGCCCCCTATCTCGGCCATGTTATCACGTCAAAGATGGCCGCCGCGCGTAGTTGAATCTACACGTAAACTAATATCTGTTATACTGTAAATAAGAGTTAGAAGAATTCGTCTGGTTCCATGCACAGCTCGGAGTCGAGCTCTGCTTTGTTTAGACGTCACGTACCCGACACGGAAAGTGGAAACCTTTTTGTCATGTCTAGCTTGCTGCTCTCACTGTTCAAAATTGCACTAAAATATCATTGTCACTTGAAGCTGCAGCACTTTGAGCATGCATGGAGTATGGAGTCAAATGTACGCCGTGCACAATTTCCTATGGCCTTCAACTTATGGAAAACATTGTTTTCAGTCATAATTGAAGCTATAGCACTTGGTAAATTTTCAGTTTTGACAAAACACTTAGTAATATTCCAATTTATATATTCAATTATTGGAAAGACATTTTGATGCCCACGCGTCACTACAGCTAGTGGAAGGAAGTATCTTGTTTACGTGTCCAGCTGGCACGTGACGCGATCACGAGACACCACGTGGTCCAGCACCGCAGACGTGATGTGGGGGCGTTGCCATAGCGACCAAGCCTCTTATTATAATATTTCCATGGTTTTTATATCATGTTATACATCAGCCTGGAGCCTTAGTTGGAACAAGGAAAATATTTTGTGGTACAGCTTTCGCTGTGTCATTGTCAGGGATTGTTATGGTACAGATATAGCAAAGCCCAAGGCTTGAGGAACTTCTTAAGAAGGGGGCGTGACAGGTAGATTGCCAGGTATCTTACCAGAGTTTACCCTAGGCTAAAATACCAACATACCTTAATTTTTCCTTAAGAAGCTATAAAAAAAATCGTTTATTATATATTTTATTAAATTTTTTATAAAACATTTTATACAGAAACTGTTTCTTTAAATCTTCGAATATTAATAATAATAATAATAATAATAATTTTATTTCGATCGTTGGCTTTACAGCATAGATCACGTCAGATTTGTTATTATTATTATGTTGTTTCTTGCTTTCTTCTTCATAAACACTAACACCGGGCTCAATCAAGCCAAGGTGCAAGCGCCCGTACCAAACATTGAGAGGGGATTGCGGGTACACATGCAGGGGTGCTACAAGCTCAAAACCTTGCGCACAATGTTGGCCGTGCCAAGAATAGCAGCCTTCTGCATGACACGCATATGGTATTCTTTGAGAGCCAACTTCTCTCTGGCAAATGACCAGTCTTTGGTCACAAGACCGTTACTAGAGATCACAACTGGAACCACATCAACACTACGGAGCTGGTACATGTCTTTGAGCTCGACAGCAAGTGGCTGGTACTTGCGCTTTTTCTCCGCAACTGTGGTCACAAGATTCTCGTCCAGCGGGACAGCAATGTCGACAATCACCGCTGTTCGAGCTTTCTTGTCGAAGAGAACAAGATCAGGTCTGTTTGCTTCAACAGCTCTATCTGTGGTGATGGCAGAATCCCACAGGATTTTTGCATCCTGATTACGGAGAACTTGTTCCGGCTTGCACTTATAGTACGGAACCTCTGTCTCAATGAGACCAACTTTCTTGGCCAAAGCTTGATGTACAACTTTGGCAACAGAATTGTGGCGCTCTAAGTACTCTTTTGGAGCAAGCACTGGACAGCCCCCAGTGACATGCTGAATGGACTCGTTAGCCTGCTTGCAAAGACGACACCGGTCACTGATGTTGACTTTGAGGATGTGTCGCTCATACGCCCTAGTCCTGATGACCTGATCCTGTATGGCACAGACAAAGCCCTCTGTCTCCGCAAACAACCCACTTGTCCGCAGCCACTCAGTGGAACTCTTGGTGTCCACCTGATCCGAAGATAACGCTGCAGCAAACCGACCATGCAATGCTTTTGTTGACCACTCCAAGACTCTGTCAGCCTGGGTTCTAATGGCAGGCTGAAACTCTTGCTCACTCAAATGTAGCGGAGTGTAGCCACGGTCCTGGTTGCAAATAGCTGCATGCAACCCATCACCACGTGACACAAAGTACTGCCGAAGTTTCAACTCCTGCTGACGACACATCATCTCCATGCTGAGCAAACCTCTTCCACCTACATGACGTGAAAGGTACAGTCTCTCGACTGAGCTCCTCGGGTGATGTATCCTGTGCTTCGTGAGGGTGGTTCTCACTTTTCTATCAAAAGCTTGCAGTGACGTCTCCGACCACCTGACGACACCAAACGTATATCCAGCCACAGGGATAGCCCACGTATTAATCGCAGTAATCTTGTTTATTATTATTATTATTATTATTATTATTATTATTATTATTATTATTATATATATATTTATTTCCACATAACAACATTATAAATTTATGCAAACAACATGCAGTCATGCAATTTTGATTTAATTCAAGCTTTAATTTCGACACTCTTCAAAGGGTATAATATAATATTATTTACTAATTCGTTGTATATTTTCTACTCTATATCTGTACTTGTTTTTTTACTCGAAAAAATAAAAATTCATGACTGCAAACCACAATTTATCATACGCTTGGCTACTACCAAAAGAGTAAAATCAACTTCATTAAAAAAGCTATTAAAATTTTCTCACACCTCTTTATAAGTTACATTGATGTACTTTGGTGCGTGTGACGTCACACTTGATGTATTATTCAGAAGCAGCCTCTTGGCATGCTGGCGTCATGAACGTCGTGGACGGCTGCTGATGCTAATAACCACACATGGCATCGTGCATGTTTCCTAAGCAGCTCCTATACATATAATAAACTACACACGCCATTCTCTAATGATAAAATGATGTTTTTAAATAAAAATTACATCTCATCGTGGCTTGTATATAATTAAGTGATTTCATAAACAAGAAAATTTGTTAAAAATATAATAAAACAATTTAATTGAAATAAAAATAAATAAAATTAAAAAATTAAATATCTTAAATATTATATTTCTTAGCACAATGTTTCTTTTTTATTATATGATGCGTTGTTAATATTAATATATAAAAGCCTTAAGGGCATTTCATCCATTAAGAAAATTATATGTTCTTATACATATATACATTTTTTTTTTATTAAGACCACTTAAAAGACCTGGGCTTTTATGAGCGTTAACGAGATGAATACTTTGATTTTTGCGTGGGATTGTACTAAAGTGCTTTTAACGAGGGGGATCAAGGGGCTGCTGTTACATCAACCTATACTACCTATAGCTTGAGAGTGCGATGAGGAACACGCGGCTATTAGCCGGGCACAGACACGTCATCGTCCGGGAGAATGTACTTTAAGTTAAGTCGGACTTATATTTTTAGTGAGCACGGGGAATGAGATAGAAATCCTTTGTAACCGCGAGGTCCGAGAAAAACTGACTCACAAAAAGTTCGGAGTCTTTCCTTCTTTTATTTATTTTTTTTTATTTATTTTTTTTTTGACACGATTAACTGAATATGCTAATAACTCAGTTGAGAATGTTCAACATACTATTAGCGTCAAAACCCCCTATGGCTGTGAATAGCATGTAAAACCTCATAAGGATATAGAGACACACCTTTTTTAATGACTATATAGTATAATCATAATATGATTCGTCTTCATCAGTATGCGAGGGGTTGTACAGAATGCTTTTAACAAGGTTTATAAGAGGTTCGTGCTGAGATGGTGATCGCGAGGTAGCCATGTGCAGGATTGTTACCACCCCGCTCAGATTAGACTGCTGCTGCTGGCAGAGTTATTACAGAGGATGAGCGTTTAGTGTGGACCAATCGTTTTTATAAATATAAAGTGACCGTGACACGATCGCTCTGGAGCAATACTGGTAACGAGCTTTCTATTATCGACGTCAAAAAACATAATAACATGTTTGTATTTTTATAAAAGGAGAAACATACTTTTCCGACACTGTGATTGTCTAGTGTCTACATTAAAATTGATAGTATTCCATAAATGTTCACCATTAGCACCAAACTTTAACTTTGTGTGAACCAACAGGTTGCTGGTAGTCTCAGTTAAAAACTATATACTGAAAATTTTATGTTTTGCTCAATACTTTCAGTCGATTAGAGAATCTGCAACAATCATTTTTTTAAAAGCAAGCTATGTAGTTACATAAAAACAAAGCTAGAACGATTAAATGTTATATATTTATAGATGAAAAACTAAATTATTATGCTTTTGAAAAAAATGGAAAATGCATCATTTCAACACATTAGCACACCATAATTTTCACATTAAGTTGAATTTATTTATATACATATAGATTGTATTATTTGTCAGTGCTTTTTTTAAAGTCAGAATTAAATAATTGATACTATAAATTATTCATAATTTTCTCGTGGTCAGGATCAGATGAGCAACCATTCCGTGCAAAAAAAGCCCTCCTTGTTATAACCAACTGGATAATTGTGATGCGTGCGTGGTTCCCGCAAGTCTCAAGTGACGTCACGTGGTGCGCAAGGTCGCGGAGGACATGGACATCCCTGCAGACCTCGCGTAATACGAACGCCGAATACCGTGAGACGCGCGCTGCACCTGACACGCTCATAACGAGGGACGTGATGCCCAAGTCAACGGTGACAAATCTCAGACTGTATTGCATTGATTTAAAAATCGAAGAGATTCAAATAGTTATAATGCATTGGATTATTGGAATATAGAATTTACCGATATCAGTATTATAAATATTAATATGTAAAGTGAAAAGACGTAAATACGTTTTTTGTAATTTGATCTATCTTATGCAGTAATTGTGTTAAAAATATTCTCCTATTCTCTTCATAACTATTTTTTATATATAATATTATGTTAGTAAGATGTTGTATTATTACTTAGTACTATTATAATATTTATTATATTATAGCAAAAGACTAGCAAAAGGGATTGAAAGAAACAAAAATTATATTTTAAAATGCATACAAATTAAAAACTCAAATAAAAACCACGACACGATTGAAGTAAAATAAGTACAAAAAACATACACAAAGTTAATAAAATAATCCAAGCAAAATAATATAAATTTAAAATTAAAACAAAACATAAACTTCTTGACAATACACTATTTGCGTTTTTGAATTGTAATGTTAGTTTTGTCACTTCCCATGCAATTAAAGTGACTCAATTCTGAAGCGGCTAATGCAAATACCGCGCACTCTCCACATGGGGTGGCTAATGCAACATACGTCCCACGGTAAACACAGGGTGGCTAGAATTACGTCGAGCGGACGGGTCACGCAATCTGCTGCACACGCGAGTCGTTCCAGGAACCAAGTGACGTCATCAAGGGTGAATAATTGAGACGAGCTTAACGGTCTTATTAGCTGACGAACATACTACCTCCGTAATGTAAATAACTAAGTAATGGCATTGTTCAATTGATTCACATGTACAATTAAAATATCGTATTTAGCTTCCAGGAAATATAATTATTTTGCAAAGTAAATGTTCTGGAATTTGGAATTACATGTCATTTTTTAATTTAAATTGATTATAACAAACTAATAGGTACCTTGTTTTAAGTGCGTTAATTGTTTATGAGGAAAAAATCTCTATAACGTAACGTACTTGCTCATAAAATTTTTAAAGGTCCTGTTACACTGTTATTGATTGTGTATATATATAATATGTATTTTTAATATATAATATATATCGTATTTATTTAGTATCGTTTTTGAAGTACTGTATGTCATATCCGGGCAAAATAAAACTTTAAAAATATGAAAAATAACATTAATTTTAAATTATATGCATGCCTTGCAAAGAAAAGATAATCACATTAAAAATATATAATGTTATTATTTGTTGCCAATGTTGCAAACAACGTGATATACTACTGACAAAGACCCACAATAACCCAATGTGCCACCATGAAGCTAGCCAGTTCATGCAGGTCATCGCTAACTTGTAATAAGTGCAGCCCTTTGTTCAAAATTTGCTGTCAAAAGAATTTTTGTTTGAGAAATTCAGATGTAAAGAACTGTATAAATTTCAATTCACTCAGTTGATGTGTTTTCAATAAATGAATATCTCTGTCATGATGATGATAAAAACATCCTTTATGGTTTGCTGAAAAATATTATTGTCAACAAAATCTAAGATTGAGGTCAAATAAAGTAATAAAATCACAGTAATAAATAATATGAATATAATAATACATTGTTGTATTCATTAATTTTTTGCTTTCTTCTGAACAAAAGTTTCATTTTATTATATTATCTATATTGAAATAAAAATAAAGATTTGACACCATGGTAAAAAAAAAAAGTTGAGTACATTTTTTAATTATATCGTAATTAATTATAAATATTAAGATCACCGCAGGAAATCTTGCATCAATTAATGTTCTGTAATTAATTATGGCAACAACTCAGTAACAAGCCATGCAATTGGACTGTTGTTGATATTCGCGTGCATGGTCTGCGGTCGCGTTTAACACATGTCTTATGACTCATATTTAAATTACATGGTGACAAAATGTGTGATTATGTGATGGACAAACTAGAAAGTTCGCTAATTAATATATGCAGCCATTTTATATTCCTTTTATAAACATGTTATTATAGCGTAGAACAGTGCAATTTGAACGGGTCTGAGTGATCACAAAAATCAAGTATCGTCGAGCAGAGTTGGTACTTTCGATGAGTGACTATTACTTTCTTCCTAATAGGTTAATATAAATATTGGGGTAAGCGGAAAAAAAAAAACTCTGAAAAAAAACCCTTGTATTAAAAAACCCTTGAAAAAAAACCCTAGGAAAAAAAACCCTCGGGGATAAAAAAAAAAAAACACGGAAAAAAAACCCTTCGCTGAAGGAGCAGCCCCAAGGAGCATTCGTGGCGTAGTAGCGCGGTAGCGAGGTTTCATGGTGTGGGGGGAGCTCATCAAAATGTAGAAGTCTATGACGCGGCGATGTTGTGGAAGTTAACTATTATCTGTATAATAGTAATTCCAACTGTGTTTTTAGTTAAGAATTATTTTAAAAACATATTTTTTCTAACTTCGAATATTATATATTGGATATAAAATAATTAAAATAAAAAATTAATAAAACAAAAAAAGTCGTCGTCCTACTCGTATTATTATTATTATATAACATATAGACATAAAATGAACATTTGAAAATTATAATATCTAATAGGTTAAGTGATTCAATAATTATTATTAACATGACTAATGAGACTAATCAGATATATGATATCTTATGTAATATATATTATTGGAACATATATAATGATAATCTGTCAAAATAGGAAAAAAAAAAAAAATGAAGATAGACAAGCTTTAACTAAAAAATGCCGCAGCACCGCATTCTGACATCGCTTCGTCCGTAAGGTTTGTTAGGAGAAAAATCTTATTTATTTTTTCATTCAAATTCTATGCTGCACAAAATCTCGAATATTTTTAATGTCGTGTAAAGTGATCTTTCCAGTGGCTCATATAATTATAAATTATTTATCTTGCCCTTCATAAGAACCGCCGGAAAAAATTAAAAAACCGGTACCGCTGGGTTAAAGGATAGGAAGCTTGATAGAACATGTCGTCAGCGAAGGGTTTTTTTTTCCGTTGGTTTTTTATCCCCGAGGGTTTTTTTTCCTAGGGTTTTTTAATACAAGGGTTTTTTTTTCCGAGGTTTTTTTTTCCGCGATTCAAATATTGGTTCCCACGCAAAATTCCTCTGCATAGCTTTCGTCATCGTTTTAATTGGTCCATACAGAAGTGTAAAATAAACAGATGTCCGTCCTGATAACCGATACATGCAGCAGATTTAAATAGTGATTATTTAATTCTTGCATATTCTCGTCTTCATATATTATAATTGTGCATCAGCTGCAAGATCTCTGTAGTAAGCTCATTCATTCAGTCATATCAAAACAGAATAATTTATATAAATTATTGAAAGTGAAATATGTGTTTTAATTATGATATTTCATGATTCATGATGTTAATTGATGCTGGATGGCGCTTGTACTATATACGTATAATTTAGACTTATCGGCAATTATCAAAGACGCAATTAACGAAAAGTACTTAATTTTTGTGATTAGATATATTAATAATTATGCTGTATCGTCATTCGCATCACAAGAGCAGACTATATAATATATTTTTTTTTAATTTAGTTATATATACCAAATATAATTGACAAAGTCGGTCAAGCGCGGCAGTCCCTTTTCAGACTGTTATAAAGTAATTTTTTGATCCCTCGAGAGAGACACAGACAGATTGAGACGAAGGGAGAGAGACTGCGCCCTATACTCGTCTGTGGGTCGAAATGAATATGCAAATTAGGTAGACGCGGACACACAACAGTAACCTATAGCGGCGGAGGAGGAGACGTTGTTGTTGCATAATGATACAACATGACTACGTCAAAGATCTTAATAGAATCGCATACATAATATCGAGTCCGCTTGCTGTTGCCATAGTCGTTAGTTGCAAGCAGGTAGTATCCTTATAAATATCAATAGCCCACAAGCTCTTCCAGTATGTCCACACCCATACAAAAATTTTCATTAAACCAAAATACATTGATGAAATACGATTGATATGAACATTAATATACTATATTATATATTTTTTTTGTAATGCTCTATAAGTTCCTTTCAACACCGCACATATAAAATAATATAATTTGTGATATTATGAGACTATTAAGTGAAGAAAAAATAAATATATAATATAATATACGATGAAGCTAACCGTAACATTTTATAATCTTATATATATATATATATATATATATATATATATATATATATATATATATATATATATATATATATATATATATAATGGGTGGAACACAAATGATAATAACATTATTATACAGAAAGGTGGAGAGAAGTAGAGAGCCATTCTTGGTAAAAAAATAAATACAATTTAGTATTTTTTCAAACATCATTTTAAACTAAAAAGTTCGCTGTAGCATGCAGTTATAAGATAAAATTATAATAAATACAGTATATATAAAGAACATAACGACGCACCAACACAGCAATATTGAAAGTTATATGATGTTTTGTGTAAAATACGATCATGTAGCCGCTCCTTGTGTCTTGTCTGTATGTCTAGGCTGGCGAGATGTTATCAGATCAGCGGGGCCACACGGGAGTAAATGTAAGCGGTTGGTCCAGTACACAGCATCCCGATGACCGGGCTAGATACCGCACTGCTCTCCATCTGCATTAGCATAGCACACGGTGACACTTATTATACTACACGATGATTGTCATATGTAGTAATTTATGTAATATAATGTTCAGTATTGTAATTTTAATCAAACTTATCATATCTCGATATCAATAAAATAGTCAGATCTAACTTTCTCTTTAGATTATACATACGTCATTCGAACGGTAGATTATTTTGATCGATATACTAAAATGTATTGTAATAAATTCTAAAATTATACTTCTTTAGTAATAATTCATACGTCAACTCGGATAAACATTTAAACTGAAATGTGTTTAACAACCTATATATATTATATAACATATAATGGACACGATTCATCAAGGGATTTATCCAGGTTTCTCAGTAACCATGTGCACGATTATTATAGCATCATATATTGTATTAGGCTAGCGCTAACCGCAGATGGTGAGAAACCTTGATAATTCTTTCGTGAATTGCTCCCATTATGTATTATTATATTATACACAAGTGGTGCCATACCTTCTTCTTTCCCTTATATATAAATGGGTGTTCGAACAAATCTAAAACAAAACAAAACCCTAAAAATGTTGAACAACAAAAACGTGAAGGAAAGGGTATTTCACTCTTCATTGCTACATTAGTTTTATCTTCTATGAAATGCAGTTCATAAAATGTAACTAGCACATACAGTACGGTTCACACAAGCCCGCGGCTTAACAAGCAGCAGCAAAATTCGTGAATAGGAGCCGGCGCTAGAGTTTATGGCTCCAATTTGTCGCTTTGAGAGGTTGGAAACATGTCGGGACACCACAGCGGAGTAGTGCCTTGAGCACCAAAGAAACTCTAGGGGACACATTCATGTGGTGGTCAGACATGCAGTATAGTTCGTACATTGTTACTTCGAGGAACAATTTTGTACTTGCTCACATTAAAAAGCATGCAAGTTATAATAAATTTTATTATATTTTTAAGAATCAATCAGCTTGACTTGCCATGCAAGATTAAGAATGCAGGTAATAAAAAGATTAAAGTGACGATTTCCCTGCACCCTTGGCTTGGCTACGTCTTCTGATGACTCACATCAGCTGATTGGTCCCCAGCTGTTCGCTAATAGCGATGACACGGTACTCAACAGCGCGCGGAATGACAATCACCCGGCGGTGCACACAAAGTGGCAGTAAGATTCCGCTCCTCGATCGTGCATGCTGGTGTCACTCAAATGCAACACATTTAGTTTGTCTTCTTTGCCGTGCAAATGTAATGAAGGAGAGTTTTAATTATTATAGTGAATTATCAAACGTTAACCAAGCTTATTAACATTCAGCAAATTTAATAAATGGATAATATTAATTAATATATCTAAAATAATAAAACGTGAAAAAATAAAATGCAATACTGTCAAAATTCAAAATATTGCCTCTTCCGTTATAGTTTTATTATTATTGTGATTTTTCGATTTTTCCCACTATTTGCATTGCCAGCTGTTTGAATTATATTATTTCTGAATTTTGGTAAGGTGTATTAGAAATTAATAAATTGCACCTGTATGAATAAAGGGAAAATGAATTCAGGTAAAATAAAAGAAGAAAATATTTCTGCATCATTTTTTTTAATTATAATTTTGCTTCGGCCTGAATAAATAACAGTGAAAATCAGTTTTGGTTCTTGACAGATGAAATCTTATTATATTATTTCGCTTTTCGTACTTTTACCTTTGCCGGTGTTCGATGTATATATATTATAACTAATTTACTATATAATCTTATATTATAAGTGTGACGCCTCCCAAATAAATAAATGCAGTAGTCGTCATGTATATAAATATCATATTTGATGCATTTACGACGAATTTTTAATTCCCGTGTATTATCTTAACGCTAATATAATATTAAATTATTTTAATTTGATACTTACAACGAAATGTCAAAACATATTTTCGAACTGGTTGCTTGGAAGTTCCCAACCACATTGAGTTTATTATACTTACCGTCTAAAGACTACGTGAGTGATCATTTCCCGTCAATAACAAAAAACAAAATGTCAGTAACAAGCAATTTCAGGACATTTTTTTTATGTCACACTTTTGAATATTTCCCAGGAGATTCATCCGGAGATGTGATACGATAAACAAAACAGAAAAATAAATAAGTTTGTAATTTTGTTATGTTTTCAATAACATGATAAAATTAAAAGTCTATATATATTGCGGTTTTGGAATAAGTTGATCAAATTGTGTACTTTTTATTCATTGTACATTCAGCCTCAAGGGCTGATATTTAGGGAATTTAATCCCTCTTTCTTTAGCCAAATTGTGTACTGCAAATTAAGACGTCCTTATTCCTAGTCTAAAAAAATTTTGAAGGTAACTTTACTTCTCCCGCTCCATGATGACAATAGCTCGGCACAATTGTAAAACATTGTCCGATTATACATATAATACTCGCATCATCTGCATGAATTTAAACTCAAATTGATTTAGCTTTTAGTTTTGGAAACTCTTTTTTTGAGACACTCTAAACGTTCATCATTTGAATTTATTTTTTTTAGATGAATCAATATTTAACATTCTGTACTTGTAATTTGACGGATGGTGTATAATTAATATAATTATATATTTAATTTTTTTTAATTAACATGCACTACATGTGTTAACTATGATAACTGATAAGTATAATGATATAAATGTGTGCATGAATTATTTAAAATTACATGATTAGAATTATAAAAAAAACAGGAAGCTCATTTAAAAAGTTAAAAAACTGACTTCTGTATTTATATAATATAACCCTTATTATAATTATTATATTATACCCCTGCTGCCACCCGAGTGCCGTTCGCGAAATAACGAGGCCCAAAAAAGATTGTCGGGGTATGTCGGGTATGAAGTGTTAGCGACTGCACACTGGCCGTCACATTTAACTTGGTTTTTCGTCGTGTTTGTAACGCCCTCAGCCATTGGTAGCCGGTTTGTAACGAAGGACATAATTGGTCGACATGAGCCGAAAGACTCCCGAGCGGTACCGACGAAAACCCAAATGAAAGTGACGACCTGCAGCAGTGTAATAGTGTAGGGATGTCTCACTAAGTAAGTAGCAGAGAGGGAGGAGGAGATTCCTCGAGGCCGCCCGAGCCAGTCTGCGGCCATTAGCGCCGTGATTGCCGCCAAATAGTTGGCACCATCCTCTTTGTTGCGCCAGCAGAGAGCGTTCCCAGAAATCTCATTATCACCGGCGTATTTACATTCGTGAACCGCCAGAACAGCCGATTAATGAGCAGCATCTGTTAGGAGAATCGAGTTAATTTAGAACGATTTCAAATGTTTTTATCTACCTTTTTTTATATTCTCTCTTTCTATGTGTTTCCTTAGCAAACTTAATCTCTTGGAAAGCTATGCTGACAAAAAAATAATTCACAAATTTACGCTTCCTTGTTCAAGGTAGCTATAAACCGAATTTAATTTTATACATATAGCAAAAACTTGAGTGTAAAAAATATATAATATAATGTGAAATAACTTTATAGTATAAACCTCTACACCTGTTTGTATATATGGGAACAAAATTTATGGCTTGAAACCTTAGGATTTCTTGTACTGAATAGGTTATAGCTTTGAAATGGAAAGAAAAACATTTAATGTTGATTGTGAGAAAAGGAGCAAGTTACTTTCAACTTTTTTTTGTATATAATTACACATTTTGGTTAACAAAATGAATTTACATAATATATAACAATGTATTCAATTGCAAAAAAATAAAAATATTATTATTATTCATTAAGTCATAAATATCAAAATAAATTTTTATTTAGAAACAACATTAACTGACACAATTTAAAAGTATTTAACAATAATAATTATTATAACGTTGCGTGCAAAATATAAAAAAAAATATGCACAAATTAAATTAATTGCATAGAATATAAGCTACATATCTACCGTGTCAACTAATAAGTATGAGGAAAAAAATGGTGCTCAATATGTATACCTTATGTTTCTCTTACTGCATTTAAAATAATAATAATAATAATAATAATAATAATAAATAACGTTGCAATTTATAACAACCCTCGATCCTCTTTTGTGTGAAACCGAACTGAACATAATATATATGCATAATGATTCACCTTGACCATGCACTCTGATTCTCCCTATATATTATTTATTTTATAATATAGTTTGCGTTTTGTGCACCATTATAATAATATTCTGCTTAAATTACCACTAAACTCATCAAGTTCACGCGTGTTGGTGTGAATCGTGAGCTTGTTGTTCGAGGGGCGGTTTTGAATCACGTGCTGCGGTATCTCAACGACTCAATACTCTTCCCCATTCACATTCTCAGCTAAACACAATGCTTGGGACTCCGCCAGATAAATTTAAGTCTACGTGAGCACCGTATGACGTCATCGCATCCGCATATCATCAATTATTTACATGAGTTCCAATTAAAATTTAGGTAAAAGTGAGTTTAGTAACGTAACACCACTTGTAGAATTTGATGCCTCTATGCTGCATGGATACAACATGAGTTATGACAATTCGATGTTGTGTAATTTTGTTAATTATCAGTGAAATACAGAGTATGTAATGGACGTGCCAAAATTTATAGTGACTCAGTACTCAGGTATCCCATCAGTAAGGTATTGAACGTTTAGCATTGTACGTTTATATATACATTATATTATATGAGGAGGGAGGGGGGCACACGTGGCTCCGTTTAGTCACGTGACCAATTTAGCTTGCTAACAATGGACCTAGTGACGTCATAATGAACACATTTTTTTTTTCGTTTTTGTTGTAACAATATTTAAATGTAAAAAAATGACATTTAAATAGACACAGAATACAGAATGTTTTTATTTTTTCAAACGTAATTTTGTTGTTGATTACAATTCTTTTGTTCTACCTCCTAGGTATGCGAGTGCTCAATTAAACCTATCTTTTTCCCTCTAATTCTTAGATCACATCTGAGGTATTTCTAAGATGTGATGACGGTAGAATTATAATCACGTCTATCAGAGAGAATGCATCAGCATTATTCCTCCTCACGTCATTAGCATAAATGAATCGAATAAGGAAATCATTTTAATAGGCACTCGATTTGTTTGCTGCACTGATTGGCTATCATGCTAGGAATCTGATATTCTTAAAGAAAAAATCCAAGAATATGACATCACATGACATTTACGATTTAAGGTTCCTTTTCAAATTTACAAGAATAAATTCATTCAGGAATAAGATCAGAGGACTTTAACCCCCCCCCCACTCCTTTCCCTCCCCTCCCAAATTCAAATGAAAAAGTCCTGCATAATGTAATAATAAATTTATTGTGTATTAATATACCGTGCAATGTGAGGCAATTAAGGTAATTTTCACTTAATTTTAGACTCCTACCAATTAAATCAAATCTATTAAAATAAAAAATTAAACAACAAAAATTGTCATGACATGGATGTATAAAAAAAAAATAGGGATTAAGCTGCTATATCATTTTGATACACACAGATATTTGTTTTTAAATCATTTTATTTAACATATAGCAGTAAAACAATATAACATGATAAAACTGATTCAATCTGTGTATGAATAATTTAATCATACATATCCTGAGGCAAGGAACAATTTCAATATCGGTTTTATCATGCGAGCTCATATTCTCGCATTAGAAACAGCTCCGAGCAAACTGTAAAAATAATAATAAAAAAAAAAAAAAAAACGCGCGCGCGGGCAATCACTACGGTAATCAAATATCATCCAATCCTCGGGCAAAAACAGATTTTAAACGTAACACCGTAGTGGCAAATAAAAACATCTCTTTCATTAGAAGCTTTTAGTGGGCTATAAACAATTGAGCTCACTATGTTCATTTTTTTAAGAGTTTTTATTTGCTCGAATCCAGAGTGTAATTTTTTTTTATGAGGTAAAGCCGAAAAAGAATTAAAATTGGAGTCTATACAGGATTCGTATTATGCGAATTAATCAAAAAGCAATTCTTATTATTTGAAACTATGTTTTAAAACAATATTTAATATTTTATTCAATGACGTCGGAGAGAGCAAATGATATACTCATCATGCAATACATCATGGATATACTGTAGTATGGCATGACATCTAAAATGGCTGGCCGAATGCAAACGACCTAATCTGATAATTATTTATGATATTTCTGATTCTCTCATCCAACGTTGGTGTTGCTGCAAATAGCTGCAATGCTCTCTTTGTTTTTCCTTTTTTATTTATTTATTTAAATGAAAAAAAAAAAAAAAAAAAAAAAAAAAGCGGATTCATTTACTGCTTGATTTCAAGTCTCTGCACCTCCAATGAACGGTATTTACGCCTATGATAAACACTACCTCGCAATAAAGGACATGCAGTATAATATAAAATATATATTATATATATACTAAATGATAATCAAAAACAAAATCGAGATGGTTTTTAAAATGACACTTGTTTAAGTCGTTAAATATAAAATTAAATTGATTATAAAGCTAAGTATCGTTGTTTTCATTGCCAGCAATTGATCGAGCTTTATCGTCGTGTTGCTGACGAGCTATAGGTGCGCGAGGTGACGCCGCACGGTTGCAGATCGCGCGAGATTTGTGCGGGCTCACTTCCTGCCTCGCCTCGGCATCCGCCCTAATCGCTGAGCCAGTGGATTGCGATTCAATCTCATGTTACCTGAATACCGCGTTGTCATTTCTGCAGTTAATAAATTATCTGATGATGTACAGTTTATGCATTGGCAACCGTATACCATATGGATAATATGTATTGTTATTATTATGGTTGTGAAATTTACAATGAAAAAGGCTTTCCAAATTAATTGAATTTGCTGCATTATAAATAATTAATACAATATTTATTATTCTACTTATATTAAATTAATATATAAAGATAATTAAAATATTAAGCCTCTTGATTTATTTCGATCACTGTATTTGAAAATATATTTTATTGTATAACATTTAATAATTTTTTTTTTTTGTATCCTGCCCTATTAACTTCATATCTATATTGGCTGTAACTTTCCAATGCATTAATAATTTATAATTAATTCTCTTTTGAATGAATTCATTGTCATTTAAATTAACCTTCAGTTTTACTAACGAGACCCTCATTTAGCTGAGTGAGTGAAGTGATTTGCAATCATAAACTCAACAAGTATATATAGCACACCTGCATGGTTTCCATGTATAGTCCCACATAATATACATCTATAACCTCAGTTATTTAGAAATGTATAATGCATCGTGGTGCATATGGAGCTTTATTTAACATAACGAGCAGCAGGAGCAATATTTGCAGAGCCGTTGCGTGCAGCTTCTTTTCACACAGGATAATTAGCTGTCATTCTTTTAACCTCGATCGTTGGTGGCCATTTATATTTAATTGAAAATTTATTTTTTAACATGTCATTTCTTGCTTGTTTCTCATAATCAAATACATAACTAAATATTTAAGTGTAAAGAAATCGACATTTTTCACAAATAACTTTTGTTGCGTGATTGAGAAAGACTTTAAAAACTATATATTATATACGTATGAACATATATAATATATAATATGAAGTAATCAAGACAAAAATGGGCACACGTTTTAAAGGAAATGAAAAAATTATATCCTAGATAATATTAGTGGAAATTTTATTTACAGAACTAAATAAATAAATTAATACAGTTGTCCGTTGTCCCCATTTTCATAATCAATGCGGTTTCACAGGAATTATTAAAATTGACATACACATGCAGCATGATGAGCATTTCGATATTTTTTTTGAAGTTTTTATTTTTATTTTTTTCTGTACAGTGTAATACATTACACTTTTTTTTAACAATTTTTTTCCTTGTTAATTTTTTTTTGTCAATTTCTGTTTACTCAAAAAAAATAATAAATAAAATGTATAATATATAGTATAATAATTACATGCAGCATTATAAATATTCCCAATATAAATATTCATTTGAATTTAAGAACGTGTTCAACAATAAAATGCATATAATAATCTCCTGTTACTTTCGCGCGTGTTTGCTCATATCGCTGATGCATCCTGCTGCTTGTAATGCCGCGTGTGCAACTTGCTGCTACTGCTGCATTTAATCCAGGAATAAGAAGTGCAGTTGGCGTGGATACTGCCAGCCTGCAGATCACACCAAACGTGCCAGCCTGCTCATGGGTTTCCGCCGCTGCCAGCATGTACCAGCATCTTGTTGCAATAACCCGATACCTATGATGCTACTGCAAGTGTATTACCGCTGCAACTTAATTCTTTATATATCTGCTGGTATTATATATTCGATACCACTATCTGCTTCGATAAACATATTTAAACCAGTTAGAAAAAATTAAAAATCCTAAGGGATGTGCACGAGAAATTTTTTGCCGTGTAAATATATAGTTATTTTTTTTTTATATCATTAATGCAAGCGTAAATTATTAATATCAATACAGTATGTAATAATTTTCCATGACTAACATTCATGCGGTTGTGTTATGTTATATTAATGCTCCATTCAGCAATTACCATAACTCTTTTATTCAATTTTTGTATGTTACTAACAACTAAACGCTTTTTATACAATTGGCTCATGAGGCATAATCATTAGTCATAATTTAGTAAAAAAATAATATTATAATAAACAATACTTCCAAAGTGTGCCTTAGACGTATCTATAATGAACTGACAAAAATTTAATCTCGATTTCCCTCATATGGAATCGTCGGAATCGAAACTGACAAATCCCTTTATTTAGATTTTTTAATTTTTTTTAAGCTTCCTCTCATCAATATACTAATAATAAAAGCTCACGTTTTTAAAATTAAAAAAATATATGTTGATATAACAAAATATTAGTTCTATGTGATGATGTGTACTCCACCTTAACTTATATTAAATCTTTAAATCAATAAATTATTGTTATTATTAAATTATAAGCTCCTTTATGAATATTTGCTACAAAAATTCTGTCATATTATATTTTCTTTACATGCAATAAAGCTTCTGCAATGATTCTTTCAAGTATATAGGAGAGGATTAAGATTTATTATTAGATATGTACAACAGCAATTATGGTTAATCTCTGAAGGTATATAGAAAGTAATGCAACGCGCAATAAACATCAAAGAGCACATGGTTGTTATGTAAGCTGCGGAGAGACGTGTCGTGCTGGAAATATACGACGTTCAGAATCACTGTCACACCAAGCATGACATCAAGAAGTCACAAACGATTCTGCGAATACCACCATCATGTTTTTTTTTGCTTCATGTTTTTTTTTTATGTTTAATTCCACTGCGTACAGTTCATTATGATTCGATAAGTGATATAATTATTCATTCGCATGCTGAAAGTAATGTGAAACAATTCAAACAATCTCAAATATTATAATTATGAATTTATATTAAATTTAACAATATATATTATCACACAATATTGGCACCTGCTTTTGTGACGTATATAATATAGTTAAATTAATTTTACGTTGCATGTGAAATCTAGACTGTATGGCATGTTTTTTTTAATACACTATTATTATTCAAGTATATTGTATCAAAGAATTAGTATTTCCTTTCTTTAATTTTATGACATATGCATTGAAAAAAAAATACATAGAATATTTTTTCAGGTCACAATTAAGGTGACACATTAACTTTATTGAGATGACAATTTGACTTTTATCTTCGAATTTATTAACATTATACAGTACATGTTAGAGACATCACGTTATAACTCAAGATCTCGACACCACACAAGCGCACACTAATTTTTAGGGGTTGGTATTTTTACCCCTAATGTTCAAATCCTCAACTAACTCCGATTTAAAAAATTCAAATGTGTTTTCTGGGGTAAAAAAAATAGCTCGTTTCAATGGTAATGTCAAAATTAGGATGCAATCATTTTTTAATAACGTAATAAGGGTCAATATCTCGTTAGGGGTTGTTTTTATCACATTTTAAATTACACCATTAGATTCAACGTGTTTTGAAACCCCCAGAAATAAAATTTGGTGTTGATCGGACAAAATTTTTCTATCAACTTAATTTAACATGGAAATCCCATAAGGAAGTAATGCAAATCATGAATCCACCCCTAAAAAGCATGAAAGAGTGATTTTAAATTTTTTTAACACATGCCAAAAAAACTTACAACCCTTGGCTTTATGTATGCCAAATTTCAACTTTCTAGCTGAAAGTCCTCCCGCCGAAAATTTAGCGTACGATCGGAACACCATTTCTGGCCCTAATCCTCCTAATGGATTTATACTGGTAACCGCAGTCATATTTTCACTATCGCACGGCAAACTGATCCAGTGAATAAACAGCTATGCAGAATTTAATATCACATTTTTTTTTCTATCTTCTTATTTTGCCTTTAGCATAAACATAAATTAAATATAAATATACACTGCAGAAAAAAAAAAAATAAATAAAATGTAAACCTATGCAATAAAGTAATTCACTGCTACCTTGCTCTATCTTTTGCCGCTGTTATAAAACATGTATACTACACGAGTTAAAAGAAAACTAGATATGATAAAGAATATCACGATGATGGTGAGGATTTACGCATTATTATAGGTTGAACGTTTTTACTGTATCATAATAAACTGTGGCAGCATTGCAATCTACAATAAAGTAATTTTGTCCTGAAGTTATGATAAGCATTTATACAGACTGTATATATTAAGTGTTCATCAAGTAATAAAATGTGTTTACCGTCAAGCTTTCTTATAATTTATTATAAATTGAGCCATATGGCATTGATTTAATAAATGTACAGTAAATAAAATATATAATTATGATTTATGAAATTATAAAATGAAAAATCAGACCACCTATATTATATAATTGGATTGGATTGGTATATTTAACTATATATTTATATTATATATATAGTTAATCCTTCTCACAGTATATATAATGATCAAAAACATATCAAGATAAAAAAAATAGCTGCAATTAAGGTATTTATTTGACAATGCAAATAAAAACTAATAAACAAATCTTTATTTTACGGTGTTTTAAAAATTCTAATTTGAAATACAATCCACCAGCATGATATAAATATTATATTTTTATGAACATGACTATAATATCGCATAACATATGCTTCTCTAGGATATGTTTAATTTAACGAAAGCTAACGCAACAAAAGATGAAAATAATCCGAAGTATGAAGTCGTTGGCCTAAAAAAGATGATGTGCACACCTGTTGTTGCGTATAATAAT
Source organism: Siphlonurus alternatus (assembly GCA_949825025.1). Lineage (NCBI taxonomy): Eukaryota > Metazoa > Arthropoda > Insecta > Ephemeroptera > Siphlonuridae > Siphlonurus > Siphlonurus alternatus. Next base: position 26,230,209 of record OX463781.1, on the reverse strand, counting down.
ATCATAGTTCAGAACGCACAATGTTAATTCACGTGGAACGAGGAAATAACGCCGATGCAGCGATCACAAATTGAGTGCGTATGTTTAATTCTTCAAATAGTTCAAGTTTGTAAGTTATTGTATAAAAATTATAAAATTGAAATTTATAAAACAAAAATACGTGTATATATAATAATTATTTACCATGGCATAAACGTCATTTGAATGAACTCTTACATTAACTAATTACGGCTCAAGAATAAGTGAAAAAAAGAAATAGATTTGAATGTTAATTAAAAGTCTTGGTCAGTCACGAAATTAAGAGGGCGATATATATCATTATCGATATTGGTTTCATAGCATTCTATAATATAAAGTATAAATTTAATGAATGACTCGTATAGTAATCTCCCCTAAAATATACTAAAATTATAAAATACCCTGAATCTCCCACGTTATGGTATGTATATTATATTTATAATTACATGTCTAATTATATAAAGCTAAAATATCTCGAATCTGTAAATCCATTCAAGTTCACCACATCAATGCATTACATCATATACCAGTATATATGTAATTAACGTATACAGTATTATACTTATATGTGTATAGGCTTTATTTAAGTTAATGTTCAGTCTTTCCCAACATGTGATGTACTGACGGGGGCGTAAACAATATTGCAATTCAAAATTGCAAACTGCTTGAAACTATCAATTACGGAAAAGTTGCAACGTTTTTCTGAGTCAACATAATATCTGTGAGTCGCATCGCCACTGAGCGACGATATCTCTCGGACACAATATAGATTTCGCTGCTGTCGATGTGGATATTTTATATTCTTCCAAACATTATATATCAATGATATCATACATGCTTGGAATTTAGAAGTATTTTTACGCCCCCGTCGGTACCAAATTGCTAGTCATCGTAGACATTGGTACTCACCCTTGATTTGCGACGCCGGTTTGGGCAGAGCAGGGTCCGGAGTGACACGATGACCATTGACGAGCGGAGGTTCTCTGAAGTGTCTCCTGATGGGGTTAGGTTGTGCTAGGACAACTGGGGGTGCCTTGTCGACCCTTGTCTTGGTGGTCAGGTTTAGGGGCTGCTCCTGGCCGCTCTGTTGTTGTTGTTGTTGCTGCTGCTGCAGTCCCAGTATATCGGCAATGAAGTGAGGAGTGGGCCGCTTTGGAGGACGCGCATACACGTGAGGGTGCCACCATGGCGCCGAGACCGAAGGCGCCAAGTCAGAGGTCACACTCACCGTCGTGGCCAGAGACACCGTGGTGTGCGGTGATGGAGAAGAGCTGGATGACTCACTGTGGCCCGCGCGGGGCGAGTTGAGTTCCTCGCTACATTGAGGGCTGCGGGGAGGGGGTGGACTGCACTCCACCAGCCGCTGGGGCTGTACACGTAAAGGAGGAGGGGGCTCCACACTCATAGTGCTCGTACCTCCACCGTCGTGCTGCATAACCCATAAGACGCAACGCGCAAACCTGTAACAAAAGAAAATACGGGATGTTATGCAACACTTTTTATATATAAGATATACAAATGAAATAGAGAAATATCAATTTTTCTTATTATAACTTTTGTAAGCATATTATACTGTACATACAAATACCGAATTAATATACAAAAATATATATGTTGTAAAATTATTAGGATAAACGGAACAAGAAGATACAGAGAAGGTATAATTATTTTAAATAAATGAAAAAATTGCTTGAAAATTACAATTACACAATTTTATATTTATTTATAATTGTTACCCATGCTGGTGAATAATTTCAGTACAGATCGTCGCTTTGTTTCGATCCTTTATGAGTCATCATGCTATTTATATATACTGTATATTAAAATGATGCACAGTTTTTTTACTCTGATAGTATAATTGAAGAAAACAACAAAATGTTAAATCGGTATTATAAGACAAGTAATAATATTTTTATATATTTAAATATAGTTAGTTGGTTGGTTGGTATTTTGGGGCAATTGACACATTTTGGTCATGTATGCCCCCAAAGTATAGTTACTAATATTTCAAAAATATTTGAGAAAACTTAACAACGTTGACATAACGTTACAAGAATTATTATCCCTCTTTACCTCATATTAAGGGTAAGATAACGCCACGAATGTTAAAAAAAAAAAAAAATCCCTCACAAAAATTATGAAAAAATTTAAAATGTTCTCCTCTACACCCCCTATCAGTAGCTAAAATTTCAGGTGTACAAATACGATCTAGTTTTTGAGTTATGAATTTTTAAAGTTGACTTCTTTAACATGGAGAAATGGAACTTCCATGTTAAATTGGTCAACTTTAAAAATTCATAACTCAAAAACTATAGCTCGTATTTGTATACCTGATATTTTAGCTACTGATATTATAGGGGGTGTAGAAGAGAACATTTTAAATTTTTTTCATAATTTTTGTGTGAGGGATTTTTTTTAACATTGGTGGCGTTATCTTACCCTTAAGTGATTATATAGTAACTTAGTAAGTCTATACAGTATAATACTTGCACCAAAGTGTGAGGTGTGAGATGAGGAAGTTACGTCTGCGAGCACCAATTGTCACCACTGCATGCGTCACGCACGGCGCACGCTCCCCTCGCATGCTTCACTAGTACTTACATCCAATGTATCCCATCACCCGCCGACACAGAATGTCAAAGTGTCGAGCCTTCAAAATTACTCAATCAAACCATCGTACTAGCTTTTTACTTTTTATATCAAATCTGATAATAAACCCTTCCTTTATGTTTGGATGAAAATAATTATTATCCTTGTCTCATTCATTAGAAATGATAGATTTAATAGATTTATTCAGTTCTTTAGGCTACACAAATATACAAATTTCACAACATTGAAGTGGTTTATACAAGGATAATATATTTATTACTATTTATTATTATTTATTTCCTCCATGGGTTTATATTATAATTATATTATATGTGTGGTTTTTTTCCTTATGTACAGTTTTAATTTTTTGTTATTTTTAATTATTTCACGTTCATTAATTAATAATTATATCTTTATGTATAATAATATGTACAATGTACAGTATACAAAGGGGCCCAATATTGATGTGTCATCTTTGATTTTTAATAAAAAATTTAATTTCCATGTAGAAACTTAAAGTTAACTTAATCCTCTGTATGCGAGTTTATTTGATTACTGTACAGTACGTCCAGTACGATCTATAAGGTATCTTAAAGGAAAGGACAAGTATATTTAAAATTAATTCTTTCGTAAATATTATTATGGCCCTCTAGGTCTACCGTAAGCTCTTTATAAGTATATATCCGCTAAATACCACATTTTTTTTCAAACTTGATAACTTTTTTTCAGGATATGAATTAAAAATATTCCAAAAGAAATTATTTCGTCTATAATAAGAATTTATACAGTATTTCTAACTGTTCTAGCAACACATTTTTTTTTATATAATATATAAATCAGTGATTATGGCACTGATCATAATATCACCGTATAGAAAAAAAAATGTTTACGAGAGAAAAAAAACACCACATAAAGAAATAGGCAACACTCATGTATAATATATATATAATATAACACTGTCGTATTATTAATTATTATAGTATTATACAGTCGTATGTCGTATACAGACTGTGCGGTCTAATATGGTCAACTAAACAAACTTCCACAGTATTTGAGTTTTGCTGTTTTACATCGCCTAGAAGATACACAGGTTCATACAAACAGTTTTACAACTTACACATAATATTCCTTTGTATAGTTTATTATTTTATATAAGGCTTGTATAATAACACAAGAAAAAACATTGTTCATTGATTAATTTTTATAACCTAAACAGCAGGGAACATTGCCTACTTATTTTGAGTTTTTTTTAAAAAAACAACTTCATTCCTTTGAGTTTCCGATACAGCTGTAATTTTATTGTTCCTTACAACAATGCTTAATTGTGATTGGACAATCCGAGGTCAGTAATGTGTCAATAATGTTTATACAAGACAGGCTTAATTATGACACAAAAAAAATACTAAATGCGTATACCAAAGACTACGGAAATCTTTGACGTATTATGCCGAACTACAGCTGATGATAAATGCTAACAGTGGTGAGAACAGCTCACTGAAATTATTGTCAATATTTCACTATATAAAATATTATCTGACACAGCTGGGGGCGTCAACTCCTATCAAAATTGCATGCTGAAATATCACTCTTTTTCATGGCATATTTAGAATACGGAAGGATATTAATATTTTAAACAATTATAAATAAAAACCGCAATTAAAAAATAAAAAGTATAATGTTTATATTATGTTATCATTATAAATACAGTAACCACATAATAAAAATGATGTTATGATTTCTTGGAGGAATTAAATTATATAATTTGATTAATAGTTATATTTAACATAATTATGTACTAATTAATTATATCATGTGAAGAATACACATTTTTTTTTATTGAGATTTGAAATATGGTTATATGTATATACTGTCTAATGTATAATAATAAGAATTAATTAAATAATCAATTTTTAAAGCGCTTGGTACAGTTTAGAGTTAAGCGAGCAGACAAAAATTACCTCGATCATCATAATTTGAGAAATTAAATTATTATCACGGCAAAAAACTCCAATTTAAAATATATGCAGCGAAAACCCACATGATAGAACTGGCGAAAACCTTTGATTGCGGTATTTTCGAGGATTATTTATATATGCATCGAGGAAGTACGCGCGAGTACAGGTATCATGATGTAATAAGAATAACAGCTTTACAAATACACCGGTTATGACTTATTAATTTTATTGTATAATAATGCAAACTAATTTATTGCGTCGTGTGTTACTGGTTACTGATCCAGAATTTGTATAAATTTTTATAATTTTTTAATTAAGCACTAATTTCAAGTAATATAATATTATTTGGTTTATTGACACTAATAAGTAAACATAAATTAAAGGTTTAAAATTGGAAATTTATTTATAAATTTATATTCATTTCACAAGAGCTGCTCTGCTCAAGACTGCTGGAGTCACAAAAAAAAATATATGACTATATATAACTTAATTTATGAGAAATTATGAGATATCATCAGTATAACTTTTAAATTATATGAATTGCAGTTGGAAATTACAGATAGTTCCGGTAAGAAGATAATCTATTAAAAAAAAGGTGTCTTAAATTAAAATTACTGTAAATTATTCAAGCCGTGATATTATTTGATCCGAATTTTATGTTTTGTACATATCACAATATCACTGTTTAAATATAATTAGTAAAATCAGTGAACAGAAAATTCTGTTAAGAAAAAAAAATGTATAAAATTTTAATAGCATTATTATTTTATAACACAGAATTTATTTATAATAACTCAATAATCAAATAACATAAAAGTATAATCTATAATAATCATATTTACCTTTAGTAATAAGATCCTTTTGTTTTATAAATCACAATATAAAAAACACTTAACATTCCTCTACCTTTTTCTTGTTATAAAATGTGTTTTTGTTTTGTTTTGTTGGTTTCCGCTCGGTAGCACACGAATCACGCACTGAACAAAAATTTCAACTCTAGAAAAGTTCGCTTGCTTGCGCTTGTTTACTTCTTTTTAGACTAATCGCTTGAATTGTCTCTCCTCTTGTCTCTAGTCTCTACCGCGTATACACAACGTAATGACCAAAACAGACGTCTTTTAGCTTCCTGTCTCCTATATTTGTCAACCAATCAGAACAAAACGTATGTGACGTCATAAAAAGTTAAATGTTTTGTTTTTCAGAAATTTTATAAACTTCACTTTTAAATAGCTAAGATAATTTAAATCGTATCAATAACAATTACACTTGTATATATTTATCTAACTAATTAATCACTTATGATGATGATGACATCTAGTTGACATTACGGTAACTAAGCACGGGGTGGTTGCTACGATGACTTGAAACACGGCGGCGTACAAACACGTGCTACGAGAGACGCTGGCAATGTTGCGCGTTGCAGTGACGGCACAACACTGCTCGACACTGCTTGCTGAGCTATTAGTTGATAGGCCGACACAACTCACAGCGAGTTCTGAGCAAGCGCTCTTGATTCATAAAGTGACGCTTGGCGGCGCCAACATCTCCTTAAGGTAGCAAGGTTGGCTTTATACAGGTTAAGTCACCGATTGGACCAATGTTAAAGGGCTTAGCCAATCACGTTCAAGTATTTTTGGCCACATCGTGCCGCGAAATTTTGAATGCGCCCATCATGCAATGCTATTGACGTCATAAAGACAGGTATGGACATCTGGTGGATTTTACCTGGGTGATTCTAAAAGTGTCATTGTTTTGATATCTGAGCTTTGCTACTGGCTAAAGTACACGTGTAGTTGAGTCATACTGATTCTATAGAGGCTGTTTTCAATGCCATCTATTGGTACTTTATGAGGTCAATTTTTGAAATTTCGCGGTGCAATGGGGCCTGAAAAGTTACCAAAATTGACGCACGAAATGCGTGCGTGTCTTAACCTGTATAAAGGAACGTTGTAAGGTAGATCATACGCTTAGATTAACTTTTTAACTTATTATCTCATTAACACTCAACCAAAGTTTACAAATTTTTATTCAGCTAGATGTTCTTTTTTTATTATTAATTATTAAGTTTTATTCGAAGATTTTAAAATGCTTAAGGTAATTGGATAATACTATAATATGTATGATTGTAATTGTAATAATAATATAAAACTGATGATAATATGTTTTAAATTTAATGTTTCTTTTACAGGTATTGCAATACTAAAATATTGTAAACATGCATTTTGTACCTCACGGTTCTAATATGTGCAATAAATAAATACAAATACAAAAAATTAAAAATGAGAATTCGATTACGCTTTACGCTTAGAACCCGCAGTAGATGAGCCTGGGCCGCGTCTCATTTAAAGAATGCGAACTAAAAGTGTATACACTTCAAACACTAATTTAGTATAAATACTTATTTTAAATGAGACAACTTTACTGTAAACTAGCGCCAACACTTCGTAGTGGCAAAAGTTGGAAACATTTGCATCAGCTGATCAATGTTAAAAAATTTAGTGTCTGTGTTAGTGTTTGAAGTTGCTATTTCAAACACTAAATACTAGACCCTTCAAACCCTTCAAATACTTGAACACTTGCGCTAATTGAGACAACAGTTAGTGTCAATATGGCGTCAACACTTCAAAAAATTGACAATCGATAATGTGTTTAGTGTGCATTTTCGTGGATTGGCATTCATTCTTAGTTTATTTTATTATTATTATTTTTTTTTAAATTTTAATCAAACCCTATTGGGTACTTCTATTTACTAATTACACACTACTTTGAAACCCCGAACCTTCCGAAACCTTAACTTGAGCGTTTCGCGGGCTCTTCTGGAACGAGGGCGGCCACGGCCTTGCAAATCCATCCCGGCATTTGCCTGCGGCTAAGGGAAACGTGGAAACCTCAGCCAGGATGGACGCTACAGCTTTTGTCAATGAACCGGAAGTGCAATGGTCCAAAGCCAGGGGAACCACATGGTGGAAAAGCGCAACGTTTTACCCCTGGGTGGGAAACGTGGTTTTTGTTGAAAATGGTCACCCATCCAACTACTAACCACGCGCGGCGTTGCTTGACTTCGGTGATCTGACGAGACCCGGTCAAGCGCACTGCGCCACACCTCCCATTATTAATACTATTACAAGTTTTAAGGACAAGGACCAGGATAGGAAGTGCTCAAAATTCTTTTTCTAATTTCTCTAAATGAATTTTGAGCACTTCCTATCCTGAGTTGGCGCATCCCATTTGATAGAAGTGATGGAACTATATATACAGTATTAAGCGCATCCATTTAAATGTTTACGCCTGCAAGCTTAGAACTTATGCAAATTTACATACAGTTGTGTACTGCAGTTTGCATATTGCCCCCTGCATAAAGAAAGAACATAGCGGTGTGTCGAGCAGTTTGCATACCTGCTAGGCAATAATGGCTGTGAAAAATCATTTTTAAACTTTGACGCAAATAACATATACTAAAGAATGGCTCTTTAAAAGTTCCATACTCTGATAGTATAGTATTTCAATCATAAAAAAAAGATAAATGTAGTGAAATCCAATGTTTAATAAACATTGAAATGAAGCAAATATTGACAAATTGTTGTATAAATCACATAAAAACCAAGTATCAAATTATAAACTTATACATATACAGAATTAAATGTTTAATCCACCTTAAAGCTGCGGCTGGCTCTCAACACATTTAAACTGCACTCAAACGCTTCTGGGGGCTCGTTTGGAAGATCAATGATCCTCCCCCTCCCTCCCTCTCTCTCTAGCTGCTGTGTCTGATGATAACACAGCACCTTCTCTTCTTCAGTGTGCGCACCCAGAGCCATCTGGTGGCGCCAACCGTAACCTAACATGACTATATTTGCACCCAGTTATGCCTCATTTATCGCATTACATGCTCAGATTTTATCTTCCCTTTACCAAGAGGTATGCTGTAATATGCTTCATGCTTGGTAGCTCTGATGGGTTATATAAAGTGCAGGAGAAGAAATATATATTAAAATGATAAATTTTTCATCTCTCTTTTGCATGTGACTCATTCTCAAATTTAGTGTTTTATTTTTTATTACCAATGTCAATTTATACGTATGTTTGTACACAATTGGGCATAAAGAACATTAAAAGTGAGACACGTTATAAAACAATAATTTAAATTGCTGTTTAAGTTCTATATATTTCGTTGCTGATTGAATGTTGCAAGAATAAAGCAAATCATCAAGATGCTTCACACAGGCTCGGACTGATACATGACCGTAAGGCTGGGTAAGCAGCAAGGTCCCTCTACATAAGGTTGGACGCTTAGGTTCACATTTTCGTCCAGTTCGCGCAGGACCAATCAGAGAGAACTGTTACTCTCGAGCCTATTTCGTGGCAGTCAGTGATTGGTCGTGACGTCACAGGCTCCAACAAAAAACCTGCGCCAAGATGGCGGAGCGTCAAACCTTATGTAGAGTAATCTTGGGTAAGCAGGGTAAGGGATCCCTGACTGAGTGACTGCCTCTAACACAGAGGGTATATAAAAAGTGGCCTCAGACCAGTCAGATCCCCTTTCAGGTGGCCTTTGGTGCCAGGCGCGGATCCAAGGGGGGGGCGATGGGGGCGATCGCCCCCCCCCCCCCCAAAAAGGTCCCAAAATACATTGAAAGTATTACCACCCACCACCCGTCGCCCCCCCTACCACCCCAAAATTTAACATTGCGGGATAGGGCACCGCCCCCCCCCCCCCCCCCCCAGAGCCGCGGGCTGGATCCGCCCCTGTTTGGTGCCTGTAATACCCATATGGCCCTGACTGGCCCTTAACTTCCCATTCCGAGTCTGCGAGTTTCACTATAAACCTCATCAGCTTTGCATGACTAATAACTAATAACAATGAAAGAAAAAAAAAATCTTCAGAATAATAAAATTTCACAATAAAGTTATTTTTAGTTTTTTAAACGCTTTATATTAAATTTTATCTTCTAATTTTTGAGACCATAAATAATAAAAGTGAGAAATTAATAGCTTATAAATAAAAACATTACTAAAAAAAAGTGCTATATATTTTTTTGTATCACAAAATTTTGTCATTAACATTGTGTAAGATTCCCCTATTGAATTAAGAATTAAATTAACTTTCAGCGTTGCGCACACAAACGCTGCTCGCTACACGGTATAATCCAAGAGGAGAGGGGATTTTGTACGAGGCACAAACGTTGCTGGAATTAACACGGCACGGAGAACACGGTAGAGGCGGTCTAGATGATATTTATATTTGTTTTAAAGCCACTTCTCAGCAGCCAGCGCAGCAGCAGTACAGTAGTATAAGGGTGCAGAAAACACGTCGACGAGAGAGAGAGAGAGAGAGAGAGAGAGAGAGAGAGAGAGAGAGAGAGAGAGAGAGAGAGAGAGAGAGAGAGAGAGAGAGAGAGAGAGAGAGAGAGCTTTTTGTATGGCTTTTACAACTATGAGGTGGAAAAGTCATAAAATTTGTAAAGCCTCTCTACACAACGAACGTTATAATGTAAATGTAAATCTTTCTATCCTCGTAATATAGCTTGCCTCGTATATATAGCAGAAAACACTTGCCCTTTGCAAAATATGTAGTTATTTTTTGTAGAATAATATTTCTTTCTTTTCTTATACTTTCATATTTTATTACAAATTTTATATAGCACAGGAAATGTATTATATAATAATATAACTTGTAATCTGACTATTTTCAAAGATACTGTATGAAGAATAAATGCAATGGTAATGCTAATTAAGTTTTAAAATAATTGTATGCATGCTATATACCTTTATCCTATTATTGTATCCTATTATATCCTATTACGTCATTTACTCTTTTGAAATTAATCACATTCAAAACATTATTTGCAGTATTTAATAGACACAAGCTCTCAATAGTTTCAATGAACAACATAAAATTATTATTAAATTTATTAATATTTTATTTTATTTTTTTTATGAAATTTTTCCTTCTATATGGGACAATAAAAAAATGAAGTTGTTTGCCTCTGGGTATATATACTGCATGCATGCCGTAATAAAAAAAATGTAATAATTGTTAAATATATTATTATTGTAAACAACATAACCTGTTAGGAGAGTATGCACTTCTTCTCATGATTCCTGCGTTGCTAATGAGGTTTTAAAAAAAAAAAGCCATTACCGTTTTGAGTGAGGCGGCTGCAGGGAGATCGTTTGAGAGCTGCTTGCCGGCAAAGTCTCTCATGTCTCCCGCCGTCACTCCGACAGCTGTCCCGCCACTGACGCCTTCCACACCCCGCTCAAATATCACGCAGCATCCCTCGGCACTGCTGGACCATCCCTCTCCGCCAGACTTCCATCTCTATATGGAGAGCGTCAACACAGGATATTTTTTTCTTACTTGAAATGTATAATAAAATTATATCATGCACTTGCAGGTATATATATAATAATTACAGAGATCCCTTCATGATAACTATTTGACTTTTAATAAGTTCATTACATTATCATGCAGACAGCTAAAATTTATAAATATTTGGCCAGCTAGTCTCAGAAAAAATGAATAACATAATTTGAAGAATATTGTCATTATTCATTAACATAAATATTTTCTGTAAAAATGCACTTTAGAAATAAGTTGCCAGTGTGCTTATGCTTATATGTTTCATTTTTTTTTTATTATTTTTGATATTTATATTGATGTGATCCATGTTGTACTTGAGTCAGTGGTTTAATACACATATATATATATATATATATATATATATATATATATATATATATGAATTGAATTAATAAAATTAAAAATTAAATACTTTGAATTATATTTAATTATATAATTATAAAATATATTAAAGGTAGAATTATTTTTTACAAGTTGCTATGTTTTCTATTTATACTCGGTCATGTATGAAAAATTCATATTTTTATACTAATTATAATATGTATTATATTAATTATATTATTATATAATATTATATAATATCAAGATTGCTGTTGTATAAGTCTGCACTGGGCTTCGAACTATAGATATCCCGCGAAGACCCACAGGGTTCGGAGCCTGATGCATGCAGACTTCTCTTTTCCATCAAATGTTGATACTTGATGTATACATACACAATTATATTCATATACAGTGCATAATAATCAGATGGCGAAAAAGCATTGCATTAAATCAATTACAAATAATATATTATACTCATAATAACACTTCATTCATATATATGTATTAATGCAATCGTATTTAATTAAAAGATAAGTAATTAAAGTTTATTATAAACATATGCTATGATAATCCATAATTAGTATAAAAATATATATGAATTTTTCATACATGACCGAGTATAAATAGCAAACATAGCAACTTGTAAAAAATAATTCTACCTTTAATATATTTTATAATTATATATTAAATATAATTCAAAGTATTTAATTTTTAATTTTATTAATTCAATCCATAAAATTAAAAAAATCATATTATTAAAAATAAAATGCGACTTCGTCCTTAAAATAATTAATAATGTATATTATATATATAACTTTCTCGTAGTTATAATAGCAAATTAGCAATGATGAATTGAGACTTGGCTGTCATCACACGGTGGTCCATCAAATCATGTGTGCAGCATTTAATATTGTTTCCCTCAATCATCGCGTCAAATTTCCCGCACGCATCAGCCAGCAGCAGCAGCAGCTTTCTTGTTATCTCTCACAGATTGTTGCATGGTTTAATACCGTGGGAATCAAATACGCTGTTCTCCAATCACCATTACGTTAATGTAATCTTTATCATATTATAGATACATGATGAGTATATGTGCTAATTTTATAATGTTTGCAGGTTGTAGTCAAAGATTGGATACTGATGCTATTATATATTATATTAATTCTTAGGTGTCAGTGCATATATAGAAACTATATTAATTAGCTATCCCGTTTAAAAAATATACGTTTTATGCAAATCAAAATTTCATTAATATTATATAGAAGTTTGCAAGATCTTTTCACTGAATGACTGAATGTATTATAATGTGGATTTGATAGTCAGATTTATATCAGCTGGTCGATCATGTGGATGTATTTTTGCATGCAGCATCTGCATAGTGATGCTCAACGCAAAAGGCACGTGTGTCATAATATCAAAATAATTTTCTATATACATGGTTTGAAAGTATTAACCGGTATCATGCACCTTAATTGTATTGCCATGGAGAGATTCAATAATTTCATTAATTTGATTGTGCAGTAAATTTGATAAATTATAATTATATACAAAAATTAATAATATACTGTTTTATTGTTTATTATGTATAAAATAACTGTAATTTTTTTTGTTTAATTCCTTATAAATACATAATTACTTTTATAGTTATAGTTTTATATTTATTTTTTACTTTAATTAAAATATAAAACTAATAAACGATCCAATATAAAAACTGTTCTTTATAATGCACATGTTCTGGCTAACTGTATTCAAATCTATGTAAGATGATATAATATATACGGAACTATTAAAACACATTCTAACACTTGGCATCATTTTTGTCCCTGTGAAATAAAAGTACAGAATGTAAGAGGGTGAACATCAAACGCTGTGACTTCACCGACACTTACAAATCTTGGGTCATGTGGTGAGGAAGTTGTGATAGATGCCGCCAACTGCATGCAGCTATTACGAGGTCTAACACGGATGCTGCAGTTATGCACTTGGAGGACTCTGCAAGCAGGGGGGTAACTTGACGCCTCATGGCTGCAAAGTGAGTGAACTTGGCACAGCTTGCAGGACCTGGAATGGGCGGTACCACCGTGGTGGGCGATGTCAAGATTAAATACAGTTCAATTAAGTTAAATTTTCATAGGAAGTAGCTTGAAATGTAAAATGTATAAATTTTCAGTTAATTTCACAATTTCAAAATTTAATTCAAGTTATAATTGTAAAGATTCAAAGAAAATTTCTTCCTCATTTCCCTATTTCATACATTTTATAAAAACCTTCCCTCCACTTCCGGTATAAATTTTCAATTAATTTGACTATATTGTTCAGTGGGGTGCTGGCTAGCCTCAAAGCTGAAGTGCAGCACAACGCGTTAGTTTTAGCTCGGTGCATCTCCCTGCTTGGGTATATAATATCGCCCCCGTTTCCAGTTATAGTCTGGGTTCTTAGCTTAAAGTCGTGCACTTTGTGATAAAAGCACCAAACTTGGTACATCGATAGAATTGACCAAGACGATCATTTTGAGGGATGTAGCCCAGCGCGCAACCTGACCTGGTGACCCCTGGTGACCTTTCAAAATGGCGGCCGTGACCTTTATGAAATTAATTTTTAATTTAAAAACTGTTGCAGATAAATTAAAATTTTAAACTGAAAGTGGTTCACGATCATTTATTGCATGTCCTGTAATTTTTTCAAAATGCTGCGTTGTGCATAATTAGTGCATAAATTAAATATATTCATGAAAATTGGGACCATTTTTCACATAAATGACGTGCAAGTATCCGCGATGCCGAAGTTGGCTATTTATAAGTCGAGAGGCTAAGCAGATTAAATGAAGGTGGACTCAGGATAATAGTAAGATATTTTTTACCGCAGATTATTTGACCTGGTGACCTCTAATGACCTTTCAAAATGGCGCCTGAAAACTATTCGATTTGATATATTAGCAAATTACGAAGCTAAATGAAATGAAATTGCTGGAAATTGATTTATTTTTACTTTCAAGTTGTCCCGAATTTTTTCCAAAATCTGTGTTGCCACATAAACACATTTACAGTGTTGCCAAATTTACAACAAATGACAATGGGGTACTGACCGGTATTTGAGTTAGCAATACTAGTAAAAAGTACTGTGAATTCTATGAAGAATGAGCCCTATTAGAGCATTCTACGACAATTTGCTGATTTTATATGAATTTTTAAAACTTTTTTTGATGACGTCATACCATTGAATCTTAAATGGGAAAATGCATCAGTTAACATTGCTAAAATGAAAAGTTATTGAGGTAGAAATTTGAAACCTTCATTATCGTGATTCTAGCACCTAAAAACCTTGCAAATGAAATTTTGGTTACATTTCAAATTTCAATATTAAGTATGGGATTTGGCAATGTTAACTGATCTATTTTTCCATTTAAGATTCAATGGTATGACGTCATTTTTGAGAGGTTTTAAAAATTCATATAAAATCAGTAAATTGTCGTAGAATGCTGTGATAGGGCTTGTTCTTTATGAAATTCTCGTGCCTTTTGAAATATTGACAAAAACTTGAAACTTTTTTTTTTGGTCACTACCCCATTAATGTAGTATATTATCACTAACTCTACCTCGGCATTAAATGTACGTGTATAATGTACTTAATTACAGTATATGCACAATAAATTGACATCATTGTGCAACTTTTTAAACCTTAAGAATATTTCAGAGGACCAAAAAAAATATAGTCAACCAGTTGAGCTATAATATAGATATAATATATATATAGGCTATAATGGCATGGTATATATATAGCAACTTTTAAAATAATATATTATTATAGAACGTAATTCTTATAAATAATCAAATATATACATGGATGTAGAATGATTATTATGTTACCATATTTCTTAAAAAATAAATTTAAAAAAACAATAGAAAAAAAAAAATACATGACTTCTGAATCGCGCGTATACTTTTATTTTGTTATATGGTCGAATGTATGAACTTTTTGCCATCACACGCACTGTTAACAGTATACAATTTTATAATTTATCTATTATATAATTATGTATACACAGAAAATTTAAACAAAATACAAAATTATATCTTTTTAAAAAATGTATAGGATAAAAAATATTTTCATTGCACCTTTTCTTTGATACTGATATACTAATTAAATTTAACTGTATATTTCCACCTTGTATTTGTGATTATTGTCATTTGTCTTCATGTTATTTACCAATAAATCAAATAAAAATATTTTTGCCAGGCAAGTACGCGTGAGTGGGTGGCTATTGCAGTGGGTGGCTATTAGAGCATTATAAACATAATTTTTCTGGCAATCTCATCACGCCCAATTCTTGAATCCTTATAGAAAAATAAGGTGAAGGGAGGCCAAGTATACAGTATAAGGGCTAAAATATTATTGCACGCATGGCATGATGGCAACATAGTCTTTGTAGCTGTATGGTAATGTAAACTTGGAAAGTATAATAATGTGGTAGATGGTAATTTAATTCATGTAAATAGTAAATACTCGAACATAATAATAAATTGTAAGCTATTTGTCTAATGTTCATTGATGTATTATGTCATATAAAGGAAAAAACAAAATATAATTTTCGTATACATTAATTACATTTTATTCTTTTTAATATATTTATGCCAACTATATAGAAATAAAAATATTAGCTATATAGTCAAATTGTGAACCCTACATACAACCGTGAAAGTTGTTGTAAATGTATTATCAGACAATCAGTATATTATATATTATACATCTATACACCTATAATCCATGCAGTATAAATAACTAATATATATATATATATATATATATATATATATATATATATATACGATTCCACATTAATTACTAATTATCAATTATGAGTTGAAAGCATAAATATAATATATTATTATCTTTATTTAAAATATATATGCTGACAGCCAAAAAAAATATACATATATTATATACGTATATTTCTTTTAAGTAAAAAAAAAAAAAATAAAATTATTTGAATCCTCATATTGTACGAGTCTTCCAGTTTCGATTCTACGCATTACATTTTTTTTTTTTTGTCTTTGTATAATATGAATAAGAGCAACAGCGAAGAAATCATTCAGTTGCCCATCCAATGGTGTTAATTAATTTACAGTGAATATTAACACTTCATTCCCCACTCTCTCCTCCCTCCCCCCCCCCCCGAAAAAATCTGGGTTTAAAAAGTTGCACAATGATGTCAATTTATTGTGCATATACTGTAATTAAATACATTATACACATTTAATGCCGAGGTAGGGTTAGTGATAATATACTACATTAATTGTCATTTGTTGTAAATTTGGCAACACTGTAAATGTGTTTATATGGCAACACAGATTTTGGAAAAAATTCGGGACCACTTGAAAGTAAAAATAAATCAATTTCCAGCAATTTCATTTCATTTAGCTTCGTAATTTGCTAATATATCAAATCGAATAGTTTTCAGGCGCCATTTTGAAAGGTCATTAGAGGTCACCAGGTCAAATAATCTGCGGTAAAAAATATCTTACTATTATCCTGAGTCCACCTTCATTCAATCTGCTGAGCCTCTCGACTTATAAATAGCCAACTTCGGCATCGCGGATACTTGCACGTCATTTATGTGAAAAATGGTCCCAATTTTCATGAATATATTTAATTTATGCACTAATTTGGCAACGCAGCATTTTGAAAAAATTACAGAACATGCAATAAATGATCGTAAACCACTTTCAGTTTAAAATTTTAATTTATCTGCAACAGTTTTTAAATTAAAAATTAATTTCATAAAGGTCACGGCCGCCATTTTGAAAGGTCACCAGAGGTCACCAGGTCAGGTTGCGCGCTGGGCTACATCCCTCAAAATGATCGTCTTGGTCAATTCTATCGATGTACCAAGTTCGGTGCTTTTATCACAAAGTGCACGACTTGGTCATTTTTGTAAGCTAAGAACCCTCACTATTATGTGTGCCTGGGGTTGAGAACGAAAATGTCTTCAAAGTACCGATGTGGAGGAATTAACTACGGTCTATTTTGTTCCAGGGTATTTTCAGGATGAAATAAATTTGAGAGAAACAAAAGTCATCATGCACAGTTTAGTGTTGTAAAACTAGATACTAAAACTCCCAAAATATAATTATTATTCTATGAAAATTAAAATTCAAATATCAGAATTTCGCATTAATTGATTTCGCAATGTAATTTTGCCTTTTTGTGCATATGAGGTCTCGTTCTATTTTATTGTCATTTTGAATGCCCACTGATCCCATGCTTATTATAATGATGATAATCCTATAAAAAAAATTTTATTGCCGTTTTTTGTTTTGTGTTTGTGCCTTTTAGACCCATTCTAGCACATTTTCAGTTTATATATTTTTTTTTTCAACTTAGAGAAGGCAAAATATGTAAAAAGCTTTTAACACCAAAGTTATAACACTAACACTGTATTCGACACTATAATATTTTTTTAATAAAGTACCCACATTGAAATCAAAAATATACTAAACGGGCATTTTCCATGCCTTTTACTGGGTTATACTATTCATAAAAAAAATGTTATTTTAATCTGCATTCTGTAAATTTTGCAATGAAGCAGCTTAGAAAGGTATGTAACTTAGACACCCTAAAAGTTGTATATCATGGATATGTTGAGTCCAATTTAACATATGGTATACTTCTTTGGGGATCATCAGATCAGTGCCAAAACAATTCAATATTTAAATGTCAAAAAAATATTGTACATTGTATGGTTAGAGCAAAATCTAGAGTAAGTTGTAATAGCTTGTGGCAAAAACTATGCCTACTAAATTTTCCTTGTTTATGCATATTTTCCATGATAATGTTTGTAAGGAAAAATATTGACAATTTTACGACAAATGAAAAAATAACAGGCCATAACACCAGAAATTCTCAAAAAATTTATATAGATGTTGCTAAATCTGAACAAGAAAAGCGAAGCTTATATTTATTAGGCCCAAAGCTGTACAATAATCTTCCTGATACCTTAAAACATCTACCTAGTAATCAACAGTTTAGGTCAAAACTGATAGAATTTTTACTGCAGAACAGTTTTTATGCCATAACAAGAAAAAGAACAGCTTTAAATAATGTAAATGCTTTCCTTGTAATAGATTGATTTAATAATATAGTAATATAATAAAGAATTAGTTTCAGATTGTTTTCTATTAATAAAAATGTTTTTTTTTTTTTTTTTTTTTTTATATAAAAGTTTTATTTCTCAGGTATTGTGGACTGACTAGATAATACTATATTACGTATGATTGTAATTGTAATAATAATAATAATATAAAACTGATGATAATATGTTTTAATTTTTATGTTTCTTTTACAGGTATTGCAATACTAAAATATTGTAAACATGCATTTTGTACCTTACGGTTCTATTATATGTGCAATAAATAAATACAAAATACAAATACATAGTATAAATAATATATAAAACAAAATTTCTATAGTCATTATACTTCTTTATAGTTACTTCTCTGAAGCTTTCATATTATGTCATATGATAATTTTATTATAATTGTATATAAAATTACAAATTGATGTCAAAAAAAGTTATTAGCAATATTGTTGATACATGATACATGATTAAACACACATATAATATAATTAGATATATGTATATTATGTAATATACACTACAGTATTTATATTATACTATTTATAAAGTGTTAACAAAATTATGCATGTCTTTTAACTATGAAATTTTGTGTTACAAATATTATCAAATATATAGGATTTATATAAAATTTATGCTATAGGATTTATCATGGATCTTCAATTTATCAACGATGTTTATAAATAATTAACTATATACAATTTTGTTATTTTTATTTATAATGTTCATAAACGCATTACTTTATCCGCTTTTTTTATTTTTTTATTTATTTATTTTTTTTCCTGCATGACGTGATAGAAAAAAATTGTTAACTCTATATGAGCACTGTAAATACTATAGTATTAAATATTATATAATAAAAATGATTAAACTGAGCACAACGAAATGCGAAGTTTTCTCCTATATAAAGCTCCCCATTCTTCAGTATGATGCGATATCTGCTGCTGGAGTATAATATTTGAGCCGAGCTAAAGTGCTTGGCAACGGTGGCTGGTAAAACGTTTAATCTTATCAGGCAAGCGCCAAAGTGTTTGGGGTTCCTCCATCCGGCGACCGCGCGACCCGCACACCATCACAGTGCCCTCTGTTCTCCTCCTCCGCGTGATCTAGAGCCGCCGCCACATCAGTGGGTCACGTGCATGCCAACGGAAATATGTCGTCGTGTAGTCGTCGTCTTGACCAGCTGATTAATTCATTAGCCGCTCCATTCAATAAGATTCTAGAGGCTGTTTGAAACCGTAAATTTTTATTTACAAAATGGAAATTTTTCATACATTTTTTTTTTTTAAATTAGCACACCCTATATAAGCATAATTATTCTAAAATATATAATATATAATATAATATAATATAATATAATATAATATAATATAATATAATATAATATAATATAATATAATATAATATAATATAATATAATATAATATAATATAATATAATATAATATAATATAATATAATATAATATAATATAATATAATATAATATAATATAATATAATATAATATAATATAATATAATATAATATAATATAATATAATATAATATAATATAATATAATATAATATAATATTATTCTAAATTGTTCTTTATTTGCTAAGGGATAGTGTATCACAAGATACATTACTTTCATTTTATTATGCTCATGTTTACTCCCATGCATTTGGCTTATGGAATTATTTTTTGGGGTAGTTATCCAAGTCATCTAAATAGACTTTTTGTCTTACAAAAGCGTGCTCTTAGGACAATTTTGCGTTTTAAAAAGCATGATTCATGCGTCAGCCATTTCAAAAAATTTCAAATGTTAACATTGCCTAGTTTATATATATATACTAAATTGTGCTCTTTTTAAAAAAAAATACCCAGAATTATATACAGTTACACATAATAATGAATTGCACTCTTATAATACAAGAAATAAAGAAAAAATAGCTTTAGAAGTGCATAACTCAAGTTTTTTGGAAAAAAGTTCTGCTTATCAGACATCTAAAATTTATGACTTTTTACCATCGTGTCTGAGAGAGGTGGAAAATATTAATTTATTTAAAGAAAAATTAAAACAAATACTTATTAACAAAGAGTTTTATTCTGTAAAGATGTTTTTTAGCAATAAGTTGCCTGAAGATATATTGTCTAGTGTGATTTTCTAAATATTTTTGTATAAATAATTAATATTAATTATATTTGCCAGGTTATTAGTAACTGTTAGTATTATATTATGTTTGTTGTAAAGTGTTTTAGTGTTTGTTTGTTATATTTTGTAAAATGACGTAATCCATGTTGTACTTGTACATCCAGTGATTAAATAAATGAATTGAATTGAATAATATATATTATAATATTGTGCTGACGTCATGCCCCTGCAAATAGGCTGCGCTGAGGTGCATGGGCTAAAATGCATATATATAATATAATATATAAACACAGAATATATAAATTTTAAATCTTTACTATAATACAAAAAAAAAAATCGAGTGAAGATTACACAGATACTCTGCGATAGATATCATAGAAAAAAAAAAACACTAATGAATTTAACAATTATACTTTTTTTTTTATTATTTTCATTGGTCATATCACTATTTGATTTGGGGAAAGCCACCAAACTTAATTGAAGTAATGCACTTCCCCTCTAATTAACGATAGAGAGTTTTAGAGACCCTTTGTTGTATAATGGTCTGCATGTATGTACAGTACATGCGGACTGGATTTTTGAAGCCCTGGCTGGCCCGGCTCGCCTGCCCGTTCTGGTGAAACCTGCATGCATGCCCGGCCCGTGGTCCGTCCTTGGTTCAACCTTGGCTTTCTCGATGTGTGCCTTTTTATTATTTTTAATCTTCTTAGTTTAGTGGGAAAAAAATCACCATGGCATTGAAAATTAAATAGCTGCCCTGGTCCGGGATCGTTGGAGACTGCTGATGTCCAGACTGCGGACCAGGCCCGTGTCCGTGCAGACCTCTAATCCTTCTTCTCCCGATTCTGAGTCTCATCAAGACTCATATAAAAATAAACAACAAAGCCCCCTATACGCATTGAAATTATTCAATTACCACCTTCCGAGCATACTCCTGTTGAGTGATGCTGAGGTCTTCCAAAATCAGTATACATAACAAAATTGTTTGTCGTTATCTATATAATACATTATTGTTATCGAGTGCCCTAAAAGATATTCACTAAAATTATTTTTAGATCGTCACAGCTATGGTCATCACAGCTAGTATGTGAATATAATCAAATATAATATATAATATGGGTGAATGAACACTTTTCAGTGAATGGACTGCTCAGCAATCTTTTTTATTTGCCCCATGGGCCTTTATTTTTAAATTCTATTTTGACTATAATGTATATTTGTTATATTATTGTATTGTGCCCATGAAAGAGATAATAAAATAAAATAAAATAAAATAAAATAAAATAAAATAAAATAAAATAAAATAAAAAGAGCTTACTATAGAAAATCTCAATGTATAACATGTCATACTCAAATACTGACTTGTATTAGGCTATTACGCTATAACGCTATAACCTATAATCGTTATACACATATATAAATATATTATAATTATTCACATGGCACCATGCCACCCATGAATTCAATGTATTTTCCTATCATTCCACAAATTATTTTTCCAAAAATCTTGTGCCATGATTAAATTAATTGTCAGTGACTATGCAGCAATATCCTCATAATATAAAAAAAACACCCCTAATGTATCCTGCACCCACCCCTATATTGTATAAGGGTAATAGTTGAGCGCGTGACTCACTCTTCGTCACTTTGTGTACACGGTGACTTAATTAATGGCGGGGGAGGCTCGTAATCACGCCGCCGCACTGCTGGGGGGAGGGAGTAATTGCTTGGAAGTTAGGGCGGGGCCGAGGTAAGTCAGAGACATCTGCTGGCACACGCCACAACTACTAAATCGCTCGATATCACCACCCTACTGCACCCTCTTGCTCAAGTCGCGGCAACTCCATAACAATCAAACGTTTGTATAGCTAGATGTTAGTTCCGCATGCAGATAGGTTTTACGTCATTGTAAATTGGATGAGTGAGTGATTTGATACACTTTCAAAAATTAGTTAAATTGCAAAAATAAAGATTAATTT
Organism: Siphlonurus alternatus; assembly: GCA_949825025.1. Classification (NCBI taxonomy): domain Eukaryota; kingdom Metazoa; phylum Arthropoda; class Insecta; order Ephemeroptera; family Siphlonuridae; genus Siphlonurus; species Siphlonurus alternatus. The sequence continues at coordinate 26,207,718 of OX463781.1, read as the reverse complement.
TCCATTTCTTTTTTTTATTATTAAGTGAAGGAATATTTTAAAATAATTATGTATATGGACATTTTGCATTGTTTTTCACGATAACATGGCAAAAAGATAATATATCATTCACTTTTGGCATTGGATAAAACTGATAAAAGGGATTATATAAAAAGAACTTTTTTTTTCATGAAGAGCACTAAAAAAAAATATGAATTTATATAGAAAAATGCAAGGTGACATGCTCATTTCTAATAATTCTTGTTACATTATGATTATAGTTAAAAGGTATTTATAAAACCTTTTTGTATTGTATCATGAAACTTGCAAACTTTGCTTCTATGGAAACTTATTCATGCACAGCGAGCTCTCTGATGATATCACTCTTCCTGTATAATCGAATTTTTAAAAAATTGACCTGTATTAAGTAGAGATGAAATACAAAGAAATTTATTATGTGCCAATTTAGTGTATTTATATATAGCAGTGTGCATGAAGACAAAAGTTAATAATGGCGCCTGAAGTTACACCATCGTAATAATGTTCTTATTTAATTTGATACTCAGCACAACGGTTCACAAGCTAAACTGCATGACTAAAACATATGCGGAATTAGCTTCGCTCGAGGGTTAAATCTGTAACGCGAGTTTTGCTTTCAGATGCCGGCGATTCCGGCGTCTTCTGCCGACAACAGGTATACGCACAAAACTCGTGCTAAATTAACGATTTGACGGCATCTCTAATTCCGCACTGAGATAAGCCAAAGTAATGAAGCCATTGACGGAACAATCCGTACTACCTGTGAAGAGAGAGATTCAGATCAGAGGGGTGTGACGTCACAAGATTTAATCAACGCTATTAAACGATGCTTGGCATATAATTTATGTATGCACGAGCAATTAACTATACTTGATACACTGCAGCCAACACTTGTGCATTTTTATATACTTGCTTATATAATTAACTTAATTACGAATACATGATGTGATATGTGTATTATGTTGTGGAATAAATTATATTTTATGTATAAGCAGCAATACTCTCTCAATGCTCTCTTTGACATTGAAAGAGACAATTTTTAAAAAAAAGTTAATACAATTTTTTGGGGGAATCAAAGAGAATTAGGAATACAGTAAAAATTAAAGTCACCTGCAACTGTTTTGGTTTTGAGTTCTTTGAATACATAAAAATTGAAATATTTGCAATATTCGACATGCACTCTGAATAATTACTTATTAATATCATCATCATCATAGACGACATTTGGGAAAACCTCCTCGGACTGAACTCGACTCCCCCAACCGTATATAAATGCATGATGGCTAGATCTAACTCGTTTTCATCCACTTTTTTGTCAAAAATAAGAAGATTTTTTTTTCCTGACTATGCGATGCGACAGAGAGGTAATTAAACATGACAAGAGGGTAGTTTTAGGTTACCTCTATTTAGTGACATACTTTGGATTGTTCATCCCTCAGTAGCGGATTGCGATCCCTCAATGCGCAGCGAATAGTCTCTTCTCTCTTCTGTGAGCGAGGAGGCGAAGAGGAGGGGGCGCAAGTTGATTAAATGCCATCCCCTGCCGCGCGTCTACCCCCTCCTCCCCCATCCCGATCCTCATAGTACACTAATTCCTGCAAGATGCTCGCAGCATAGCGACACATTTTTATATGGGCACAACATACCTCAGGCGTCATCTTCTCTAATACTACCAAGTCCAAGCCCCTGCAGAAATTACTAAACAATATAGGGGAAAATCAAATAGCTTGATATTAAACCAGAATGCCAACAATTTTTGGTGTGTATCTCTGAAATTGAACATGACTGCCATAATAATGATTAAATGTTGTGGTATGTCAAAATGTTATAGCATTTATGTAAGATAATTTCAAAATTTTAATATAGTGGCGAAAAATATTTAACGTAAATTCCGATAGTATATATTTAATAAAAACATAAATAATTTATGAACATATTTTTTTAAATGGTTTTATACTGTTTTAGTTGCATTTATATAAACTAATTATAAAAGTAAAAACCTATTAAATTCAAACTATTCATTTGTTGCAATGCATTAAATTTCTCTTGAATGGTTTTATTTATAATTTCAATTAATTTTAAAATTAATATGTATGTACATGAAGTAAGGGATCGAGCAAAAATTCGTATACTAAAAACGGGGACTTTTTTTGCATGCGTTACTGATCCGTAAACGATTGACTGTATATATATATATAGTTTATATACATAATGTATATGATAAACGCGAAATTCAAGGTGTCTATATATTGTAATAATTATATATAGAAATCAATTTCTAAATAGGGAATTATAAGTGCAAATGTATAGATACTATTTAGATGCAAATGAGCTCTACAATGCTAACTTCTCTCTGTATAGAATTAAAAACTCCCTGTTATACTATAGATGATTTAGCAAGACCCGACAAATAGTATTGTAAAGTTATTGCTGGCCTTTGTCAGTGTTGCATGCATAATGCAATAATTTTGCAACAATTTCATCATCAATACATTTATTTTAATATTCATCAGAATTCATTTATTATAAAATATAAATAAATAACATTTGTTTTAATTTCCATGACTCGTGATTTGAAGCAAAATATCAAGGGATTTAATATTGTTAATAATCCACGCTATGTGTATTAAAACAATGATGAGGCGCGGGGGTTAATCATGGCATGCAAATGTGTGTATTATAGGGCGGGAGTCACACGACATGTTTTTAAATCAAGCATTAGCGTGACACAGCGGCGCGCCTCGTGACAGCGAGGGGTGATGGCTTCAATGTGTAGGTGAGTATGCAAATAACAGCACCAGGGTTGTGTGTACAAATTTCATAGTGAAATTGTTACATAAATTTATTTAATAAGTAAATATAAAATTCAATTCTTTCTCTCTCTCTCTCTCTCTCTCTCTCTCTCTCTCTCTCTCTCTCTCTCTCTCTCTCTCTTTTTTTTTTTAGTTTCTATTTGGCAACACACATAACTTTGAAGTCAAGCAAGTTGCATACTCTAAAAACTGCAGGGGCTAGTATATTGAAGTCACTAAAAAAAAAAATAAATAAATAAATGAGTGATCATATATAGTTGGACGTAATATAACATGAACAATGAACTAGAGGATTTTGTAAGTTCATTATAATCAAGAAGGAAAACAAATTAAGTCAGCCGAAAATTACTTGCAGTTAAAACTTATTAAAATTCAAGGTCTTCTTTTTGTACGCTCATTTTTCTTTTAAATGAAATTCAGGTTCAAGTTTTTCCTTTCTTTTTAATTTTTATAAACTAAAAATCGTTTAAAAAGTTTCTCTCTATAGTTGCGTGGCTCGTTGTTAATTTGCAGTTGATGATGGCGGAGTAATCAGGCAAGATAAACAACAGGGTTGTGGTCTAAGCTAGCAGTGGGAGCCGCTCGCACGCGCTCTTGCTCACTGCTGCTGTTGCCTGGGCCTCGCGCGTTAATTGCCTTAATGAACGCTATTGATCCCCGCAGAGCGGCTGATGACTCAACCCCTCCTCCCCAGGACTGATGTTTGCTAGACTAATCGTTCCCCCCCTGCCCTTTGGCGACGAGGGAGGAGGAAGCTTATCGTTTATACTCTGTGGCATCAAAATACATTTGCAAATTAATTATGTAAAATCTTTTAAATGAAATGAAATGTTTAATTTTTATAGGTATTTTTTATACATGATGTAAATTTGTGTTTATATATTCAGCAGTTTTATATTGATTAATTATTCAAAAATTTAGAGAGAACTTGTTAATGATGGTTGTAATTATTTAATGTTTTTATAAGGAATGTTGTTAGCGACATTTTAATAAAATGTGTTATTTTTCCAAATTCTGAATTCATGTCGTGATAAAATAGTACACATTTTTTAGCTGTACATGACAATAAGGAATTTTAAAATTTCAAATAATACGTAAAATAACAAAATTTCATAATTATTATGAGAAATTTTTTTTGGCACTTTAATTTTAACACTTCATTTTAACATTATAATATATAGAAACGAAATATATAATATATATATATTATAATATAAAAATGCAAAATATGTATGTAATGAAATGAGAAACTGGACAACATACATGAAAAATTTTTATTGCAGAAATGAATAGAGGGTACCAAATTATGCTACTTTGAATTTTTTCAGATTTTTTGAATCCCAGAACTATTTTTAAATAATTATTGAAAGTGCGGCCACGCCCCCTGGAGGCGTCAATAGGCGTCCAGTCTCTATCCTTTTTATTAAGAATTCAGAGGTGCCAACTGAAATCACAGGACTTTCAATAATTATTTAAAAATAGTTCCGGGTCTCAAAAAAATCTGAAAAAATCAAGAGTAGCATAATTTGGTGCCTTTTATTCATTTCTGCAATAAAATTTTTTCATGTATGTTGTCCATTTATAGGTATTATAGCAGAATTATATTCATGCATAATAATACTTTTTTTTTTAGCAAATCTCCATTGGAGTATAGATCTCAATTTTTTTTATTGCAGAAATGGATAGAGCGTGCAAGTTATGCTATCCTTATTTTTTCAGATTTTTTAGAGTCCGGAAACTGCATGTTTTTCAAAAATTATTGAAAGCCCTTTTTCGGACGTCACGAGGTGGTAAGTCTTATCTTTGTCTTAATTAAGAAGCGGCGCCTCGTGACGTCACAAAAAGTACTTTCAATAAAATTTTAAAAATACTTCCTGGGCTCTAAAAAATCTGAAAAATCAGGGTGGCATAATTTTGCACGCTCTATCCATTTCTGCAGTAAAAAAATTGAGGTCGATACTCCATTAACAAGATTTTAGAAAGAGTTTGATTCCCCTTTGTTTTTTATGATTATTTTTTAAAGCGTTAGATTTTTTTTTAAATAAATAATATTTTATTATTAGAATACAAGTTTGTGTCTATTAGAAATTGATGAAGAACATTATTGTATTATACTGTAAATAATGTGTTATATAATATATTTTATGCTACTGCCTATTACAGATGTATAATACTTTAACTTCACATTACATTATTACGTAATATAGGTCTGTTATAGTAAATGCATTATAATCGATACATGAATCAATAATAAAATTAATAAGATAAACTATCTGTACAGGTATAACAGTAAGGAAAGTAAGGAAAATCTTATATCTATCTGATTGTGTATTTACGAAAAAACTATTGATATTAGAATATAATTATTACAATTACCGAAGTTTGCATGGCATGTCCATAAAAAATCAAACAACAATAAAAAACATTCGGGTATATAAGTTTGTTATCTGTTATAAGTTATAAGTAAGAAACTGTAATGACCTTTATAAATAAAACTTTCACCAAACCCTCACGTGTATTGTTAAAAAGTTCATTGTTTTTAATTTAACCTTATATATTTTAAATGAACCCTTCATTGTGAGTTGAATAAATAACTTCTCATGTGTGATGGCGTACGCAATAATTCAATCAGTGCATCAATTACCTCATTGAAATGACGTTTTCATCACTGATGTATTCTGCAGGATGCAATTAATATTATTTTTACTTCGTCATGTTTGTTTCATCAGCACTCACTATTGAAGCACGCCTGTTTGCAATGTTCATCAAGCGGCCATGCAAATGATTGTTGCAGTGGTGCAACTGCATCACAGGAGGGGGTCTTGCAACAACAGAGCAAATGTATAGGCAGGTGTACAGCCATGCAGGTAATACGGTGATAAAGGGTGTAGGCAGACACGGTCGGTATACATTAGGTCTATTTGTAAATACACAATCGACTCATTAATCAAGAATCATCTGTATACATGCATATAATAACGAAAATCTGATTATCGATTGTTTATCATGAATTTACTAACAGACCTCTCTAATGTTATTGTTTACTTTTAATGTCATGTTTTTTAATGCACCAATATAAAATATATTTTTTAAAATTAACCAAAACAAGAATTTTAACTTGTAAAGACTATAAAAAGGTAATATTAAATTTTATATGTTGTATAAAAACACAACAATAGAACATTGTATAATTATATTATTCATACAACATTATATAACATAGTTTTAAAACATATAATATATTATCTATATATTAATTATATTATATATTGATATGGTTTTTGAGAAACAACAATTATTAAATTTTACCTATAATTGCTATAATTAATAGTAATAACTTATATTGTAAACAAAAACAATCCAGTTCCATCAGAAAAACAACGATGTTTCAGCAAAATTCAATCAATATTATTCTTCTATACAGAAAATGACAATTCATTACAATGTAATTTACAATAGAAATAATTACGTTGACATTTATAAGCAATTACCGTTTAATAAAATTATAAAGTAAATGCTTCAGTAAACTATGTAATTGAACGTATATAAAATAGTATACTGCAATTAAAATACTAAACAAGCTATTTTGTATTAAATTTTTTATCACACTTCTATTAAATTGAAAATTTACTATTCTCATAATCATATCAGTAATGACCGAAAATATTGCTTCAACTTACTCCTTTATACTACATTTCTTGCAAGTAATGACTTTATTGCATGGTTGGCGTATCTAGAGGTGGAATTAACATAGTGATGTCGTTAATTCCACACGTCATGGCCAATGATGAGATTGAGTAATTTAGAGTTACATTGCAGCACACAGAGGCTCTCTCGTCTGCCCCTGTATGTGGGCAGCCCGTCAGGCGCAAGTCATAACATAGACAGCTCGTATATATTATAACAGTAATGGTTTGCTTGTGCATAACATGTTTGAGAGTTTTGTACTTTCCACTTGAGTATAAGCTTTTCATGGTAAATGAAATTCGTTACGAGTATATACATTACTACATGGTTTGAAATAATATTCAAGTGGATTTGACGTACATGTATAAATTGTGATGAAAAGAACAAGTTAGATATGAGGGTGAAGTTAAATCATTAAAATAAATTCCAATTATATGTTAAACAAAATGTCAGTACAGCAAAAAATGTAACATCGTCATCTCAAAATGTTATTTTGTCAATTAAAATCAAGAACGGTCACGAGTTTAATTGATATACAGAAAAGAGACTTTATTTACAATTATTAATATAAAGTCAATAATTAAAAGAAATGGACAAAACCTCATGCTGTTTCAGAGGCAAAATTAATGCATTAGAATGATGATGTATATAGTCGTCGTCTCTGAAAATTTCCCTTTGCAGCCTTGTTAATAACCATGCCCCGTATTATAAAAATAACGCAGGGCATGGTGATTAACAAGACTGCAAGTGAAAATTTTCTAAGGCGACGAGTGTACAAAGTGGGGAAAAAATATTAAAAAAAATAATTTTTACATAAAAAAATCTTTAACATGTTAAAACTTTATTATAAACACACTTAATTATATAACTAATCCTTAATAATTAAAAATATTTTCTTACAGCAGACACCTACTTAAGCTTATAATTAATTCCATCTTGAATGTAATTGCATGACATCTTGGTAGCTGTCAATGCTCTCTCCATATTAATATTCTGCTATATTGCTACTACACACATATATGAAGGTGTGTAGGCTTTATAAAAAAACACACACACACCGGCTGTTGTAACTCAACATATAAACACTGAGACCCACTGTGGCTATCACAAAATACTTCACACATTTAATTTATATTAAAATTAAGATTCTATGGGATCAAGTATACTCCATCATCTTGCTAATTAACCCTCATCTGCATAGTCACCTTGAAATAAAGAAATGTGAACTTCTTCAGCTTATTTTTCTATATTTGATAATTTAGTATATAAACTGGATACTGGGTACGCCACTACTTGATTACAAGTATAGTCACTTTGCGTATATATCTGGACAAGTAAATAATCATTAATTTTAAACTTTGCATTTATGTAAGAAGGTGATGATGTTTCTCAGTTTTATTTATCAAACTTGCTGACTTGAAATTGTTTTTTTTTGTTTATAATAATATATACATGCTTATTAATCTGCATACTGATGATGGTTTTCCTGTTTCTCTATATCCTCTTCTATAAAACACCTCAGGTACTTAGGTATTATACTTGTTCTTGTTCACAAACTTGTTCTAAAAGCTGGAAAAATTTATACGGAGTTGTTATATTACAGTATTCTTATTTTATATATATATATATATTATAATATATATATTAATATGTATCGTGTTTTCATACTAATTTTATTCTACTACTGTGTTATCTTTTTTTAGCAATTTGATTCTGAAAATAATAATAATAATAATAAATAAATAAAAAAAGATCTTAATTTTTTTTTTTTTTTTTTTTTTAAATATAATAATTATATATCCTTTCACATTTGTATTAAAATTTATTTTCAAATTTTTAGCTTCAATCATCAATTTGAATCTATAGCATTTAAGTTTTCATTATTATAATTTTTCTTATTTAATTTAAATTTATTGATAAAAAGTTTTAATATAATAATACTAATAATTATAAAAAAATATACAATAGAAATATTATATCTTTATTGCTGCGAGGTTTAGGCAAGCCAATTTTTGCCTGTATAATAGAATTAAGATTTCAGTTTCGGGTTTAACTATAAAAAGATCAATCAGACATCTATCATATATATATATATATATATATATATATATATATATATATATACTTATTTTATTTAAATAATTAATATATATACTTCCAATATGCATAAAATATAATACTGTATGACGCAATAAATGCACTACATTGAAATCAAATCTTTCATACATAGTTATTATTATTAATAATTGTAATATAAATCCTATATAGCTGAGCTGGCTGCATGGCAGTGTTATAATATATTATCTTCTCTTTGAAAAGCTGTAACATAAACTGTATTACATTAACGCAAAGCAGCATTAAGGTTTTGTCGGTGAAAGGTATAGGTACACAAAACAGTTCGACGGAACTCGCAACACACGGCTATATTGGCGGCGCTGGAGCTTGCTTGCTTGATGCGGCGTTTATATCGTTCGTTTCACGGTAAACGATCGCTCAATAAAACTCTCTCTCTCTCTCTCTCTCTCTCTCTCTCTCTCTCTCTCTCTCTGTGCTCAATAGCAGCTCGTAAAGCATATTACCGCACTAACTTGATACTACTATGTTAAATCTACACACAAATAAGTAGCTAAACTAAACATCATTGTAACTAATTTTATTGCGGTGAACCCATAATAAAATTGCAAATGTATCATTTTGACTTGGTACTTAAAATCTATAAAATGTTGGTTTTAATCAATAAAATATATATAATATAAGTAGTATATTATAAATTTATATACATCAGTATAATACTAATGTAATAAATATTTTATATAATATAATAAGTGCTCGTAACTCGTAATAGATATTAGTATTTATCTATTTATCTATTTATACTCTATGCATATATATGCATGCCCTGCATATACACAACGTATTAAGTTTTGACCTTAACTATGTTTTAATTAGTAATAAAAACTTATTAATATTCTTTAATTTCATTTTTTTTAATTTCCAATTGATTCACGAGATCAACATCATTATGTTATACATTAATTAACGTTCTCTTGGCAGTCTGTGTGAAGGAAAACACACACACACACACTTAATTAACTTTATAAGTAAACGTAACATATTTAATTATTTAACAATATTGTCGATCTCTTTACGAGAATGACTCACCCTCACAGCTGATCGGATACCACGTGACTGACCCTCCTCTCCCATGTTTGTCTCCCCTTGGCTAACAGCAACAGCCACATTTAGCGACCATGCAAGATCATCATATGCGGGAGGAGGGGCAATTTAACCTCAGCCATTAGCGCATTCAATTAATTATCATGGCACATCAATCAGAGCAATCAATATGTAATAGTGGAGGATACACTGCGAGTTTGTATCAGTCCGACCCGTGTCACAATAATGAGAATTACATGAGAGATGGCAACAATGTAACACACTATTTGGGCTTACTCACGCCGGTAAATGAAAAAAGTACAATCGATTCATAAATCAGATAAACCATACACAGGTCCTCAGATGAAAATCTGATTATTGAATTTCGTTTGTGTAAATAAATACAACACTCCTTTCATATAGTTTATAATATAAATATTATATTCTATATATGTACACTTACTTTTTTTCAAGCAACTTTTGCATGTTGTGACGACAATATCACAAGAAAGATGAGGCCACGTAAATGTCAAAGCAAGTGCATGCACTGCATGCGTTCGCGGAGTCGCTCTTATATAATTGATCACGTAAATAAATTTTTACTCGCTTAAACTATACTCTGAAGTGCATGAAAATTTACGTAACGTTTGATTTCAATCGTGTCTATATCTAGCTCATTCAAAATTTATGAACAACATGGAGACATTTTTTTTTTACTATTGATGCAGCATCCCATTCAGTAACTCGGTTTTAATTCATGTTATCAACGTTATTTCGATTGATTGAAAAGAAGTTAATTAAACTATTCATTTTTTCAAGTTTCTTTGTCATCCCTCCCCCCTTCCCCCCATTCCCCTCGTTTCATTGTTAAGTATATAAAGAAATTTTAATTCCATTCAGAAAGAATATGAAGAGAATCAAGTGATAACAGATTTAAATAATAGTTTTCTACAGAATGTCCTATACTTCGTACCAAAAGTTTACATTTCGCTTGCATCATCGTATTATATACATCAGTCAGAAAGTTTAGTAACTAATGTAACTATATTGCACTGAAGGATTCAATGAAATATAATTGTGTGAAAACTTTTAAGTCTCTAGGCATGAGATTATTCAACTTTGAGCAGATGACTTTAATATCATGATTTATTTATTATAAAATGTGTACTTTGGATTTCTATTACAATGATATTAAATTATATTACATGACAAGAAGGGTCTTTTTCTGGGCGAGGTGGTTCCTTCCCCCCTTCCTCAAATGGGCAGAGCAATAGGAAAAATACACAGACAGTGGGTGTGTCCAAAATGTGTCCGCTCCTTTCCCTCCCGCCGCTTCTAACACCTCAGATTTGATTTTACATTATCATATTAAATTTATAATGAAAATATACTTTAAAATGCATAATTTTTTATCAAATTGGTAGGATTTTATATTCAATTTACCATTTGAATGATGATAGTGGTAAACTCCATGAGTTGTAGTATATACGCGCTCTCCTCCAGCAGTTATGAATAAATATTGATGACATTAAACGAGAGGACTATTGCGATATGATGCACAGCTGACCGCAATGTTATTACTCTAATTCGATGATGGCATGAAAAATGAGAAATGTATTAAGCGAGACCTCGATAACCGTTGAATTTGTATTTGACTGAATGAACATACAATTTAAATATTTGCAGATAAATGCGAAATGATGCTGCTGGGTAAGCTCGAGGGTATAGTATTGTGATATGTTTGTATAAAATATATAAATAGTATATACATAATATATATATATGGTATATATACGCTTAAAACAAAAAAAGCTCACCGTGTCAAAATCAATATAAAAAATTCACTCTGTTCGAACACGTAAGCTGATGTTTATATTTACAATGTTTCTAAAGAAAAAGTAATTTTATTAATTTTATTATTGATTATGTATTTATTCATAACAGTAAAAAAAGTTATACATAGTGTTTCCTAATATAATATATAATTTTCATTTATTTAAAATATTATTTATTAGTTTTTTTTTTTTTTTTTTTTTTTTTACTTTCTGATTTGAACGTGTTGGGTAAATTCGACAAACAAAATTCTTCATAATATATATATATATATTGACATCAAAGGAACGAACTCTTTATATAAAAAAAATATGTACAGTACATGTGTGTGATGTCATAATTTCTAATTTTAATATAAATATAATGGGTCAGTTTTCAGAAAAAATATGAATAACCATGATTATAAATCATACAATTAATATAAAATAGCTTCCTAATATATTCAACATTGTGATTTCTTCCAACAATTTTATACTTTATCACTTAACATTACAATAGTATATAACTATTTGTTTATATCATTTCGTTGTGATTGTTCGGGATCATTTTTCGAGTTATAGACCAGTCATGATTAGGGAAATTAAATTACGATCACGATGAACCACGAGATTAAATGTGACGAGCAGTTTAAGATGACCAGTTGAACTTATGGATGTGCAATTTTGGGAGGCATTGCAGAAATCTACATCCTCCAACTTAATTGCAATGTAATACAGAAGTCGTGATATCATGAAAATGTTCATATTAAATCCACACTATGAGAGAAAATGTATTGCGTAAAGTTCTGGAGCAGCAAGAAACGCTACAACTGACCTGCCAAAGTTTATAATTCAATAAAGATATTATTGGCAAAAAAAAAAAATATTATTGGAAATCTAACTTTTTCCCTCGTGTCAAAATCAGAAGCAGCAGCAGAGTCGTTGCCCGTAGCAGTTCGCTGACTTTGTGAAACTTTCCACTTGTTCAAAAGTTTTCTCGATTGATTTCTTGTATACAGTTTCCTTATATACTACTGTCTGTAGTGTTCAGATCTTGTACTTTATTCAAGTGTATAAATGTGAATAATTTATAACAGATTTATAAAAGATAAAGAAAAAAATCATAATATATTATACTGCATTATATATATTATTATATAAACAATATTAATATATTATAAATATACTGTGCCTCCTAAGATATAATAATTATATATATGTATAATGTTATAATGAAATACATCTTCCCTAAAACTGAGAGCTGGATCTATTAATTAACCAAAGAAAAAGAATATTAAAATTAAAACCTCTTCAGAGACCGTATCCTTTGTCCTTTTGGGGAGTGGGAAATGCTTGAATATTGCTCATTTATAAAAATTGGATCCTTCTCAGTTTTAATGAAATTATAGAAAATAACTTACAACTCTGTATCAATATCCCATTTATTCTTTATGTTATAGGAACCTATCGCGCCATGTTATCGGACTTCGGCTGCTCGCTGCGAAGCCCCGGTAAGGATCGAGGAGGGTCGCGACGGTGAGCGCTGAAGGGTCTGGGCGTGAGCCTGCCTGGAGCCGCCGTCGGTGCAGATCTTGGTGTTATAGTATTTAGTAAATATCTAACAGTAACACTGCAGCAGCAGCGTGTAAGGGAGAAAATGTACAAAAAAAAATAATTATAGGTGGCAATTATTACATTTATATCGTTTACATATCATCTGCTAGTTTATGACGTTTAGGAAGAAACACCAGCCATATTCGTGTGTCCTTTTTAAAATAGTTATATGTTGTATATCTAGCAAAAGAAGTAGAGTTTTTTATTTTTTCATTTTTTTTCAATGCTTTAGAGCGTAAATTTGGACTAAAAGAGGAGATAAGAGGTAATAAACATCAGGGCATTATACTGTAGTTAGGCAACCCGACAATCTCGTGCGGCTACTCTTACGCAACTACGCGTATAATACATAAAATTTCATAAAGTGTCCATTTAACAGCACTCTCTGAACTTATTGTGCAACCAAGTGTTTGTGAAAGTAAATAATTTGTATAACTATCATTTTTTCTAATGCATGTAATTATAATATTTTTCAATATTTATAATCATTATATTGTAAAACTGATTCATTCAATTTAATTATTCCCTGAAGAAGTGAACATATAACAGAAAGTACATCAGTGCACGAATCAACTCAATATAGTATAATGTAAAGAGATATAAACACGATTACATTTCCGCAGCTCTATTTTAACTACAAAAGCTGCATTATAAGTCACTGACCCCCTGGCATCAGTCCTGCGCTTTGCTGACAGGATAACGAGATTTGCACTGAGAATTGTACTTCAACATAAGTCAGGAGTACACGACAGGTTATAGAATTGAACTCACCACATCTTGAGAAAACAAGCATTTAGGGGTTGCAATGTGCATGGAATTAAGTACAGAATAATGATGTAAAGCTACTTTATATTTCACATGTTTCATGTTTTGTTTAGCTTTACGTTGTTTGATATTTAATGCTTAATTAGCTTAGTATTTTGAATTATATCATGTTAGTTAATTTGTTGGAAGATATGCATTGTTGGCATAATTCTATAATATATATATATATATAGGTTAATTAGCAGTAAACCATTTTCTGACAGTATTTTTAATTTTTACTCAATATCTAATTATAAACACAATCAAGTACCTTTTCAGAGGATCAAAATTTTGTCAACAAATTGTTGAAAATAAATTATATGCGCTGCATGAGGATTTTCAGCCGCTTTTTGGAGAAACAATTAGTTCCTCGCCAAAACAGGTTAAAATAGAAATACAGAGTAATATACAGTCAGTATTATAATAAATTACAAGACAACCTTCTACAACTACTACTATTCTTATAGGGAAAGCATATTAAATTTAAAATGAGAAATAACATGCATTAATTATATCGAAGATATAAGAGAGACCATTAGAGACATGCATGCATGCATCTGTGTTTTATGGCCATGCAAAAATTTGAGCATGCAAAATTTGGTGAGAGCTTCATGTATGGGGTCTGAGCGTGGTGCCGTGAAGCTCTTTAAATTTTGGTCAAATTTTTGGCCATAAGACAAGGAGGTCTCTGAAGACATAAAATATCACAGTAAAAATGTTACTTCCTGCATGGCGTTATGCAGTACAGTTTAAAACAGTTTTAGAGCAATAATTAGAGTTAAATAATATATTGAGTTAATTAATAATTTATTAATAAATCTTAATTGTGGTATAGTAAATAGTATAAGTGTTGCGTGCTTTGGGTAATTAAGAAATTGCATATAAAATAAATTGTTGCATGATTATAAAAATATTTCAATTTACTTTGTGACGCAAGGTAAAATACTAGATTATTTTAAAAATTGTAGTCTCTTCTCTATATGTTAGCTCACAGATACACGTAATTTTTTCCCCTAAATTTTCCTAAAAAATATATATGTTCATGAGTATCAGAGATAGATGCTAATTAAACATTTAATTACTTAATGCATAATGAAATATCACTTTTACATAATTTCATGGTATATGATTTTACAAATCGCTATATAACCATCAGAACCATTTATATATATACATTATAAATATCATTAATTTGATTTTTGTTCTACGAAATGGTACCTCCCTTCAGACTTTTAAAAGGTTTTATAGGATATGTTAAATTTACATTTCAAAACGGTTTACTGAATTAAAATTATACTATAAATGTTTACTAATGAATATTTTATATTGAATCATAAATATATGATTGAAAGCTATTTGAAAATTGTATATTAAACAGTACAGGAAATTGTAACCATCAGTAATAATATTATAATTTAATTCATATAACCAATCAGTAACAGCAAAAGATTAAATAATAATGAGCTTGCTGATTTTATATACTTATTATTCATAAGCCCATTTCAAATGCTCATAAATATGCTTTGTCATTCATATTATTTATATTTGATACAATTATTATAAAAATCAATGGTTGCTACTATACCAAATAAAAATAAATAATGCGATATATTCACGTTTTTTATTATACACATAATGTTAGTTATAACTGTTTATTGTTATAAATGTGGCAGTTATTGAATTAAAAATTTAATTTTAAATATACCTGTAAATATATTCATGAACACGTATTTAATTAACATCATGATGTAAATTTAAATTTGTTTAATAATAAGTGAGCAAACTGACTTGCAATTCAGTATTTTTATTTTAAAGGTTATAAGTTATAAGATTAATAAGATAAAATTATAATAAAACTTATCGCACAGATTCGAGCAAATGCAAAAATATAATGGTAAGCTGTGATCTTGACATCACCAACCTTTGTCCTACAATTTACTACCAAGGAAAGGTCGGGCGAACGTTAAGATACCAAGATAAGAAGTTTTTTTATCGCAAATTATTAACTCCTTACAAAACTCCTGTTTAAGAATTTAAAATCACGTATTGTCACTAACACAATGGTGTTAAAATCTGCTGATCTTCAGCATACGAATATTCCAAATAATCAAATCGGCATGCAGGTAAAAGTTTACCATTAAAAAACAAAAAAAAAAAAAAAAAAAAAAAAAAAAAAAAGTGCACGGAACAGCGAAAGCGCGAAGTAAGTGCATTGCATATTAAAGATTTCCACATGATTTAACTAAACCTGGTAAACACATGCAAAATTTCTATAACATATTATTATATAAATAGTCATCATTGTGTAGTAGCATCTGATTCCATTATGATTATTACATTATTACATTTCGGCTTCATGAAAAGAGCTTAAAAATATATACGAGGTCATGTTTTTTTAATATTTTAATAAAACTAATTTATTTTGAATAACACTATAAATAATTCATGCATGTGTGAAATATCCTTTACATTATAAAACATTAAATGGAATAACAAAAAGAGCAACAACAACTTTCTAAATTCTATTTTGAAACAAATACAGATTATTAAAATAATGTTAAAAAAACGTATATTTTATTGTCACCTTTTTCATGAAAAATTAATTGAGACGTACTATCAATACAAAATAATTATTTATTGTGTTATTATAGCTCTAATATTGATAGATATTGTAATCCGTCTGTTGAAATAAACACGCACGTGTGTATCAAAGTTTACATACATATATAGGGTAGGTATTGCCAGCACCTCATCCCTTGCGATGTTATGAATTAACGCGCCAACAATTTTGATTACATCTAAAACATATACAGTAGCATGAGTCAAGTCTCAGAGGACCTTGCAGTAGCATCGTTCCTGTGTACTGATGATACATGCTCTCCAGTGTATGTCTGTCAAAACTCAAATTCCCATATCATATACTATACTGATGCAATGATATACAGTATAAATGTATACCATCGCTCAATAACAAACATATATGCCAACTAAACTATACGTGTAATTCCCATAGGATTCTTATATATATGTAGAAAGTAATCTCCCTATATATCATATATGAGTTAGGTAAAAAAAAAAAAACTTTTACATGTATCAAAATGTCAATTTTATATAAAATATGAAACAATGTGTTTTTCTATTTATTATTTTATTATTACTGCATGACATTCAAATTATTATTATTTTTTATTGTAAAAATTTCAATTAAAAATCTTATTCATACGTATTCTCTATATATATATATATATATATATATATATATATATATATATATATATATATATATATATATATATATATATATATATATATATATATATATATATATATATAGTGAACAATATAATACAATGTCATTTATATTCT
This sequence comes from Siphlonurus alternatus, assembly GCA_949825025.1. Taxonomy (NCBI): domain Eukaryota; kingdom Metazoa; phylum Arthropoda; class Insecta; order Ephemeroptera; family Siphlonuridae; genus Siphlonurus; species Siphlonurus alternatus. The sequence continues at coordinate 26,190,449 of OX463781.1, read as the reverse complement.
AAATTGCATATATTAAACGAAGAATAAAATTGATGAATATTTTAAACATTTCATTTTTATATAATATGTACTTCTTATTATCAATTTATTTATTATATTTAATTTTTTGTTCAGGTTTAAAATATGAAATTGCTAACGCAAAAATGTCTCTGAACGGGTAGAGCTTAAATTTTATACATAATAATATAATAAGAAAATGCTGTAAAAAAAATCTTTGTCCTGAGGTGTTTATTTGATTAACCAGGTGCAAAACCGTATCATGACAGTACTTGAAATATGTAAATTTTTATTGTAACAATTCCTTTGATAACTTATTTGACTAAAAAAAGTACAAATATTTAGCTGTATGGATGAGATATATAAAAAAAAAAGACGTAAGAGAGGTGTAGGAGTCCTCCTCACTTATTTGCCTCCGGTTGAACGCGCTGACATCGTAACAAATGGTCGAGCGGTCGGCTGCTCGCGGATTGCTGTTGGCGGCGACCCCCCGCGCACCTCCCGGCGATCCGTCTTGCCTCCGCCCGCAGTCACAAGAGCGGGCTTGAGCGATCGTGGCGGCTTATGTGGTGGCGCCAAGGCATCACCGTGGTAGCGCCTGCTGCTTCTGCTGTCTCAGTCAACAATATCGACACCAATACGTCTTCACTAACGCTCACTTGGCAGTCTCTGAAGTGCGGAAGGTGTAGAACATTGGCAAACTTTTTTTCAGAAACAACAATCAGGAAAACATGGAAACCATTTTCACGTTTTTTTTTTTTTTCCAATTTTGTTGTTGAAGCAGTACTGATATACTATAGCGTCAGTCTAAAAGTTGAAAGTAAAAGAGAGTTGTTACATACATGCACACTTTAACGTAATTAATAAATCCCCCTCGTAAACTTTTCTCGCCTTGAGGTTAGGCAACTTGTTCAGCACCAAATCAAAGGAAGCATGCAGTTAACTTGCAGCTCCTGTTGTACTGGTACACTATAGGTTAATTTAAAAATGTAACTTAACCAACAATTTAGGGGTCAGTTGTAGAAGGGCCAGGTATCGTGTAACTCGAGTGACCAATGCAGTGAAGGTGGCGATGAAAAGATGGAACCACTGACTTTAGAACTGTTAATTATAATATAACATTGATTTTTAGATAAAGGAGTGCACATAATGCATTTGGACGCCGAGGACTGAGGAAGTTACCTAAGGTCATGGTAACTATGGCAAAGGGGCAAGGCGGAAACTAATAATATTATATAAAGTTATGCTCAAGATTTGTAAGGGAATAAGATTAAAAACGTTGGTTTGGTTATATACTTACTTTATTATATAGATAATTAATTTCTTGGGTGTGTAGGAGTATGCACATGAAAAAATTATAATATCATTTATTATCATTTTATACATTTCCATTATGGTCCATTACCATGTAATATAAATATTATTAAATATAAATAATATGTATGAAATATGATATGTGACCTTTTTTATTATTTTATTTTAGCAAGATATAAATACCGGCCAAGGTTAAACAATTAACCCTGTCGGCCGCTACAGAATTTCATCAAAATTTTCAAGATATTAGATCAGTAATAAAAAAAAATTAATGCAGTAAATATAAATTAATAAGAGAATAATTTCAATCAAAATCATACAGAGATTAAAGTTTCTTTTTGACCCTAATGTTCTAATACAAAAAGATATAACATTTTTATTACAATGTATATATATATATAGATTACTTATTTAACATCATTTTCATTACTGCTGGTTTATTAATTTAATGTAATTTATTTATTATCAAAACATAACGTTATAATTAATTTTTATAATATATGCTACAGGTATTTTACATTCCAAATTGAATGCATAATTTTATATATATAAAAAAATATATTTAAACAATTTACATTTTGCATTATAAAATTGAATGTGAATAAAATGATAAATTATGGAGGATTTTAAATGCATGATGAGATTTTGTCATATTATTAAAATTTGTGTTAGAGATAAACCATTATATAAATTATATTGATTTTACAGTGATAAATATAATTATAATTAACGTGCTATAATATTGGCTCTATACTTGTTGCAGGTATTCTAAATTGACTAAATTCTACACAATAAATGTGTGCTGTATGATTTGAACTTCCTCGTTAGAGAAAATGTAAATATAGTACTGAAATTTGAATCAAGTTAATAAAGTAAACTTCTACTCAAATAAATAACTAATTTTATGATCATCTTATATACGCTATATAATTATGTATATATAAATAAATTAACTGGTATTGCGTTTGTTTTTCAAGGCTTCTCTCTTATATATAAATATATAACTTTAATTAAAACACCACAAAATTCTTCATCTCATCGTCTTCTTACTACGTTTGTCTCAATTAAACTTGGCATAAAGAGAACCAACTTGAAACAGCGACTCTTTTGACGCTCGATGATGACGAAATATTTTCCCCTCGTTCGCTCATCAGTAATCATCTTTTCAGAGATCTGTCAAGGGGGGTGGTATCGTAGAGCAATTTGCGATTACAAGCGCGGAAGTAAGTCTCGACTAAAAGAGAGAGGGAGAGAGGAATTATCGGAGCCGCTTAAATCTCTTCCTGCCAGTTATAGATTGATCCTCCTCAACTAGAGCTAGTGAGCACAATCTCTGCGACGACTCATTAGTGGTTCCGAGCCCCGCACTGATTCAATATTGCCTTCACCTCGGTGCGTACTTATCTCGTATACAAATCTAATGAAATTTTGAGACAAGAATCAATCCTTTCAAAATGACGCGTCAATCAAAATATAATCTACTGGTATCATCTACTATATATAGAGCTTATATTAAGTATTATCTGCTATTTGATATAACTTAATGAGCATTAATAAGTCCAAAGAATCTTAATATAATTATATATTTTAAACCTGATGGTCTTTTGTTGTCAATTAGCTGTTCAAGTTTTTCATAATCTTCGATAAATATCTTAAATATATTATAGAAAAAAAATCTAAAATTTGATTGTACATTACGTTGTCATTGAAATGTTTTCATCAAACTTTATATTCATGCCACATTAGCATTTATTATTATTATTATTTAAGTCTGGAGAAATATTAATATAATTATTATTAAGGTCAAATTTAATTGAGAAATGAATAAAATGGTTTGGTATGGTTTGGTAAGTAAAATAACATTCCATATTTAAAATAACGGTTTGTGAGTCATTAAACATCTATATACCATGATTTACCAGAGAGCTTTAATTAATTAATTAATTAATTAATTAATTAATTAATTAATTAATTAATTAATTAATTAAAGCTCTCTGCATCTACTGACATGTTTAGTTCACATCTAACAAAAATATGATGTACTGTTTCTCATTGAAAGTCGTATTAATTTGCATTGTTTTGATGGAAAGTTTGCGACTCAGATTGGGCGAGGGTTTTCTCTACGTTGTTGCGGAATATTTGAGCAGACAAGACGTCGGGCGGCAGCTGCTCCTCGAGCCTTCTCCTACTCTGCACCACCGACTTGACGTGCCAAAGAGGGCCTCGAGATGGAGGTAACCCAGTACTGCCGAGTTCACGACATCAATATGCAAGTAAGTGAAACGTAAAAATGTTGTGTTACTTATTTTTCAATCGTCGTTTAATAATAAAAATTTCATATACAGTAAACTCTATATGGAGTGCTCCAGTGCTCTTTACTTTTGTTTCATGCAGTATTATATGGTTCCATTTTTGGTTTAAATAATAAATATATAATATATAATACACTGTATTATATGCATGACAAAAATATAATTAAATACAGGTGGAGTTAAAAAAAGTATAAATTATGTATTTCTTTATGAAATATTTTTTTTGGGATTTTAACCATTTATTCAGGTGTAGATTTACCGTTGCAATTTTTTAATTAATTAATTTCTACGTATTGTTAAAAGGTGTTTTCTAAATAATTATTTTGCAACTTAATGTGTTATAGCCTGGATACATAATACGATACTTTTAATACTTTAGTACTAGGTTCATGAAAAATGTAGTAATTTAAATGCAGGCTTTATTTAACTTATTTTATGGGTGACTTCATTATCTACGTTTAAAATCAATTCAATGGATTGTTCTATCAGTGAATTAAGGCTACGTGTGATATTCAACACAACATTGTCAGCAGCATTATACATACAAGCAACATGTCATTTTTTCTTCACCTGTCAGTACATGGGTATTATTTTTATTTTTTATAATTTTTTACAACAATTATAAATATCAATATTCATGAAGATAATAAAAGTAGAATTCAACAGAATAAGGTGCATATTAATGATAAAAAACGATTTTTCGTAAGCAAAGTTATAGTGGAATACTAATATATAACACTTCAACTTATTCCTCGCAACTGGCGTGTCGTCTCGACAACTGTCTTCCTTGCGCTGGTCGGGGGCCCGAGCGTTGCGGAGCCGAGGGGGGCGTCTCCCTGGAGACCGCGGGGTCCACGACGGGCCTGCTGTCTGCTCAGCAACAGCGAGAAATATACAACCTGGCTGTCAGGATTCTCTTTTCACTTTGGTGCGTTTTATGTAGCACAGAGAACCAAATGTGACGCCTCCAGTGTATGCAAACCTTTTATCATTAAATATTGTTGATTTTGTCAGAAAAATATAATAAAAGACAGTAAAATACCTATAGTAATTGTTGACATGTACTGACAATGAGTCAATCACACTAATTATTGATGGTTATATTACACCGATGATGAAAAGAAGAACATAAAAATTCAATTGTTGAATTTTCAGTAATTTAAAACCGAGTTTTAAAATACATTCAAAAGGCATGCACGCTGTAATGTGAGCAAACATGTAGAAATATTTTAAAATTGTGTATATACATATTTAACATAATAATAATAATAATTATATATTGAAAATTTTAATGTGGTAGTATAATAATGATTATAATCTGTTATCTCTAAAAAGCCGAGTTTGTTGGAATTCTAGAGTGTTTGAATGATCTTCTACGCATACACGAGGCTAAGGTGTTTGTTCTGTAATGTAATCTCCCTATATAGCTGTTAATAATAATAATAATGACACAACAACTGATAGTTTGATCTCATCATCATCATCTTCTAATTAAAAGCTATGATTCACGGTGAAAGGATCTCGCCACGCAGACGCGATGTAATCTTAGCGGAGGATCTGCAGCGGTCCGGCGGGCCAATCAACATCTCATTACGAGCGTCGTCAGTACACGGGACAAGCCACGACACCCAGGACAAGCTACACGTCGCTGAGGAGTGACGCCGAGCCATCGTGAGTCTCGCGGGAGGTCCCTTCATGCCTACCTACCACCCACCTCCATCCAGCATTCCTCCCAGCATCTTGCTGGACTATTGCAGTGGAGATAGAGAGAAGTAATTATTATACTGACTTTAACTCTGAGAAATAAGACATTAAGAAAGTTAGGAGTTAATAAAAAAACTGATCGATCTTAATTCGTGGCAATTATTTTTATCTAGTTGACAAATTGTTTTTGATATACAGTATTATTTATATAAACTGATGAAAGTGAAAGTTCTGTAAAAAAAAAAAAAAATAAAAAAATACACGTTATGAAAAATGGTTCGTTAATTCATTTTTGTCATGGCATCTACACTTTTTATATATTTTTTCTCTCTTTTATCCAAGTATAAGAAGTTAATTGACATGGTAAAAAAATGAACTGTTAAATTCACTGCTAAAACGAAAAAAAAAACAAAAAAAAATGGCATGACAGATTCAATTTTTGGCAAAGGGCTGTTCAAATATATTAGGGCTGGGGCTATCAAAAATAACATGATTGACTTTAGTCCATTAGAAATTTTAGAAGCATTTTTTATATGAAATTCAGACTAAATAACAAGTTATTTAAAATATTTGATATTAAATATAGGAAAAATGGAAGTAATAAATTTATTTTTTTTATACTGAATCCACCAATCCAGCACTAATTTTTTTATCCTAAAATAACGTAAGTTATAATTATTTTTGAGTAGCCCGTGTACTATATGTATTTTATGTATGGTATAGACTTACTATATATGTAAAAATTATATATTAATGCTTAAAAAAATCTATTTCATTAGATACAACTTCTTTATGTTATTCGAATAATAAAAAAACTAATTCAACCTTTTTTAATTGTCATGACGTTTTGTGTAAGAGGTATTACATGTTAAAATAGTTAAAATTGTAACTAAATGTAACTAAATAATGGCATAATTTTAAAATAATACATCATTGAGGGTATTATACATCGTGTAGTTTTAATCCTCAGCATGTCGACTGTAAAATCTGCTATTTTATGAAAATACATCAATGGGGTTGTTTTTCGCTGCGGTGACACGAGCACGTCACACACTCGGTGTCTTGTACCCTTCCGCATGGTGTCGACCAAAGTGGAGCCATGATGTTACTGTAATATCCACCATACACTTTGCAATAATTTGCCTCGAGAGTGAGTGGCTCTGTCAGTAAGCTTACCAGAGTGGCCGATACGTGGAGCTGGAAACGCCCCACTTGAAAATAGAAACTTCCGCATGTTGTCCATTATTGTGGAGTACTTTTTAATTCAACATCATCAACGTGCTGTTTTATTTTTATCAAGATGATAAGGATATATATTATTTACATTATCATGTATATAATAAACATTAACATTTTAATGTTATTACATTAACGTATACAAAAAAATTATTATGCTTTTTAAAAAGTAATTAGTTAGTAGTATTTTGTTTAATGAATGAATTATACGTATAAACAATATGAGCTCACATAACCTAGGTTATTAATTACACTGTACAAAGACAACAATCGTCAACAATGACATTATTTCACTGGACTATTAAAACATAATTTTAAAAAATACATGAGGTGACAGTTAAGACTATACTGTATTTTTTTAAATTTATTTATATCACCCAGAGTACACACAGTATTACAAGTAATGGGATGTTGCATGGGGTAGAAAGAAAAAAAGCAATTAAGAAATACCACAAGTGGCTGCTAGCCTACAAAATTGATAACTAATGCTGTTATAGCAAAAAGTTATAGTAAAAAATTACTAACTATATATTTTTAACAAATTTAACAATTCAATATAATAATAATTCTTAACAACAGAAGGAAACTGTTTAGCATCACATTTTTTTATATTACTGGCAACTTATTCCGCTCATACACATCAGATCGATCTAATCTAATCAGACTACTAAAAAAAAAAGTAATATATAATATATTTTGAGGAAGAAATTCAAACGGAAGTACGAGTCACATCAATATAAATTAGAACGATACAGCTCAAAATAAAAAAAGTAAATGATCATTATTTTGAAAAATAATTGTTATGTTATATAATTTAAATCCAATTAATTCTTTTTAAACTGAGAATACAATCATTTTATGAAAACTATATATATATATATAATACTCGTTTTATAATATTTATCATCTCTGCAATGTAAACCATTCGTATTCACCACATAATTTAGGGCTGTTAATGTTGTTATTTACTACATGCAAAGAGTGGGTTATAATATATGAATATGTTTTTATATGTATAATTGGAGCATCATCATACTAATTACAATGTTGCTTGTCCAGTTTATTGCGCATAAATAATTAACAATTTTTTATTATATAATGTAGCTAAATTTTAAACGTCACTTTATTTTAATTTACCATAATTATTTGAACAATATGTTAAATTTATTTCACATTATTTTTACATCTTTATAACAAATAAATTCTGATTTGTACATTTACAAAAAATATAATTACAGACACTTTTATTTGAAATTACATGTTTAATAATAAAGTATGACGCGGGCTCAAGTGACTTCTATATTTGTGACGTGTCGTGTATTTATGTGAATGTACTTCTGGCCTGGGGGACAGCAGCTGCTTTTGTCAGCTGACGGACACGCCCATTTTCACGTCCGCGATAAACGTGGGGCAGCACGTCATTGTTTATGCATTGTTATTTATGAGTAATAATTAAGGTGTTAATTAACAAGTATGAGAGGCAAAAATAATTGTTATTGTTCTTAAGTAGTAATAAATAGCTTGCCTGATTGTAAAATATAATCAGAATCGTTCAAGATAAGGAGGCATTGTTATTTAATAAATATTTGATGTAAATAAATTATAATAATATCAGAGATCAGAGCAATGTCTTTAAAAGACGTTGGTTCAGAGTAGTGCTGTTGATATCCGGATATTTCAAAATCCGAAATCCGGATTCGAAAATATCCGAAAATCCGAAATCCGAATTTTCGGATTTGCGGATAATCGGATATCCGAAACTATATTTAGATTTTCGGATATCCGGATATCCGAAACTGATTTCTGATATCCGGATATCCGAAACTGATTTCGAATTTTCGGATATCCGGATATCCGAAACTGATTTTGAATTTTCGGATATCCGGATATCCGAAACTGATTTCGAATTCTCGGATATCCGGATATCCGAAACTGATTTCGAATTTTCGGATATCCGAAACTGATTTCGAATTCTCGGATATCCGGATATCCGAAACTGATTTTGAATTATATTTATAATATAATTATAATTGTAAAATATGTTATATAATATACGATATTATATAAAATATTACAAATTATAAACTATAAAAGTATGAAAATTTTCCAGTTTTTCTACTACAGTAAAAGAAATATAAGTTATTAAGTTATTATAAGTTAATATAACTGATATTTTTTTACATGAAGATTGAAGACGCACGTGTTTTCACACTGTTTTCAATATTTCTTGCGTTAATGTTAGTTGAAGTCCTGCAGTGGAGCACCCTATTACATTCTGAATAATATCAGTCAACCAATCAGAATAATATTCAGAATATTTTCAGCGGTCAGAATGACTCAGAATGTATTTTTAGCCTTGCAAACAGTAGCATCGGCAGGATGTGAAATGTGGAGAGTTAATATTTGCGACTTTGTGGAATTACGCTACTAGAAGATAACGTTGAAAAAAGTCCATTTTTTTCCTTCAAATAAACTTTATTTTCTCTCAATCGCTGTAGCAGTGGCGTGGCGCAGGGGTATGCACGCCTGCCTAGCATGCAGGCGGGAGTGGGTTCGAGTAAGGCCTTTTTTTTACTGATTTTTTTTTTACTTAATTGGATTTTTGTATTGGATCCCCTTCCACGTTTTGCTTTCCGGTCCCTGATTAAAAGCCCCCCTTACGTTTCGCTTTCCGGTTTCATCTGATTAAAAAGTTTGGTTGGATGGACTTTTTTCAACTTTATCTTCTAGGGGTCAGATATGACTTTGTGGAGTGTGGACGAAATTCCAGAAACCAAAGCTGCGCGCCCGTGCACGTCCGGCCGGCGCCTGGCTGTTAAATTATCTCTCATTCTTGTTCAAAGGCCTGTTCGTAAACACTGCTCGGTGTACACTTTCTACACCCAATCGACCTTATATCGCATGTACATAAGGTCGATTGGGTGCAGAAAGTGTACACCGAGCAGGGTTTACGGACAGGCCTCAAGAGTTCACAAGTAGATCACGCGATTTCAAGGACGTTAGAGTTGGAGCGTTCAGCTCTCTGGCATTTAAATTTCGTTTCTCACCTCACGCAGTTTAATTCTTTCACCTCGTACTCGTATAGATAAATAGATATTATGACATTATGTACGTATTATTTATATAGAATATAGATAGTACCGTGATTAGATTAAATTGATAAATTATTATACTCTTTAACTTTAAACTTTAAACTCGATATAATCTTTATGTGGCAATTTATAATTTAGGGTACAAAATGTACGTAGTTAGGTAGTTAGTATATAATATAGTAACGTACTTATACTTACTAGTTATACGTACGTAGCCCAGTTTTTTTTTTTTTTTTTTTTTTTTTAATTTTAAATTACTAGATTATCTAGTATATAACTATATAATTATATATAGTATTCTTTATAAGGTGGTATTTTCTATTTTGTGATTTGTACATTTGTATTTTGTATTATACTATTTGTAGTATTTGTACTATTTATAATTTAAAGTATTTATAATTATTTATATTGCTTAATTATTAGAGTTATTAACTTATTACCTCTACATTTTAAATACAATATACATTATTCAATATATATTAAAAATATTCAAATTAATTTAACAAAAATTTATTGGTTTAAAATTTGTAAATGTAATGCAATTTGCAATTGCGAATACACATAACAATTTAAAACTAAATATTTGAATTACAGTATTATACTAATTACAGTCATGCTTAATTTCACATCCAAATTATCCGAAAGCAAAAGCTGAAATTCAGAAATTCGACCGAAATTCGATTGTAGGTTTCGGATTGTAGAATATTTGAAATTACTGGATTTTCGGATATCCGGATATCCGATCACAATTTCGGATATTTGAAATCTGATCGAAGTTCGAATATCCGAATATCCGATCGGAGTTCGGATATCCGATTATCCGATCGGAGTTCGGTTATCCGATTATCCGATCGGAGTTCGGATATCCGGTTATCCGATCGAAGTTCGGATATCCGAATATCCGATCAGAGTTCGGATATCCGAACTCCGATCGGATATCCGAAATTTCAAACGGATAATCGGATATCCGGATATCCGAAAATCCGACTATCCGGATATCCATTTCTCCAAAATCCGGATATCCGGATAATAAAATATCCGAAAATCCGAAATCCGAAAATTTTCAACAGCACTAGTTCAGAGTAGTCAAATAAAAATATATGCAACATACGCCCGACGCTGTTGATTTCTCAAATTCTTCATTATTGTGTTATATTTCAATATTTTTATCTCGTTTTTTATAATATTTAAATATTTAAAGCAAATTTTGAATAATTTTCTATATAGTGACCTTGTGGATGTTGAATTAGATCATTAAAAGATCATTTATTTGCTCTAAAAATGAATAAAATTTGAAACCGTTAAAAAAGTATAGGGGAAAAATTAGCAACACGGTCGTTCTCGCAGCCCCTGCGAAGTATGCAACTTTTCGTACTTCAAATTTTAATCTCAATGTTCTTAAAACTCAATCGTGTTATCTTTTGCTTTGCCTCAAGATTTACTTAACAGATGGTCTTCAAAAGTATTTAAAGTTAGAAATTTAACGAAAATTGGCCATGCTGATTGTGAGTATATGTTATATATTTTAAAAAATTATATATATATATATATATATATATATATATATATATATATATATATATATATATATATATATATATATATATATATATATATAACATTCCAATATCTATCAGAGACCCTGATATCTATATTAAACGCAGATCCACAAAAGTAAGAGCATTACATTTTACATATTATAAGATGTAAGCTATCTGGTCTGGTAAGAGGTAAAAGGCAATTGCCTCAAAATGAAGAGGAAGTATTACCCTTTTTGTATAATATATATATATATATATATATATATATATATATATATATATATATATTGTTTAGAGCACTCCAATGCTAGTTGATTGCCTCTCCCCGCACCCCCTCCCCAAGATCCAATATCAGTAGATCAGCCTTTAATACCAATAGAATACTATATACTTAATATCATATATATGCAGTATCATAATAATAAGGTTTGGTTCAGTTTTAGAAAACAAACGAGATTTTTTGTGGATCTGTTGTTAATGAGTTTATATTTTATAATTTTGGGCTTTAGATAGTCCATAGAGAATTGACATAAATTGTTATCATGTTGGCTGGTTTTCCTAACTCTTTTCTCTCTTATTTTTTTAGCACATATAAATATACTCAAGAGAGAAAAAATAATTTAAAATAATCTTGCTGAAGAAGTGAAAAGAAAAAAATATATAAATAATGTTTACTCTATATCATTCTTAGACTATATAGTCAAGAAAGTCAAAGAAAATAAAACAACATTAATTGTGTCGAGGATAAATGAGTTCATAATAAACTTTAGTCTATAATCTCAATTTTAAATCTTAACTATTAAACAATTTAATAATATATAGGAATTAATTCCACATTAAAGAAGTTTACATTTATATCAGTGTGTTTTTTTCTTCGTGAGAAATGTTTCTTTAGAATTAACTTAGTTCCATTATATCCAGTATAACGTACAAGCTTGTCGTCAGCAATTTTAATCCTTCTGTCAGCGCGGGCCCGCGAGGAAGAGGTTTTGCTACAAGGCTGAGAAGACTGCTGCCGTCGCCGCGGTGGTCGCAAGCCCGCCCTGTTGCACGGACTATTTCAGTCCCCACACTCGCACGGTGCGCGTGACGAGAGAACGAGACGGCCTTTTTACGTGAGACAAACGTTCGCTGCATCTCCTCCGAGTGTTTGTTCAGTCGGTGTTGTCATGCAGTCTTATTCAATGTGATACACTTTACTAAAGTATCAACTCCACGCGAATGACAATGTTTAAATTACCACCTTCATTAATTGCTTGAAATTTTGTATTTGTAAGTTATGTATTATACTTATGTATTGTAAGAAATAAAATTGTAATTTATCATAAAAATCGCAGCTAAATTAATCATTTTGGAATAAAAATAATTTCTTGGGCCATTTCATAATAACTTTTATTTTAAACAGCTTTCTCCGCAAACTCGGTATACAATACTATCACATCTAAGACCTAAACTAATTAAAATATTATACTAATATAAACCTTAGCCTGTCAACGGAAATAAAAAATAAAATGAACTCATTATTTTCATAATAATAACATATTCGAATCTTATCTTGATTTCAAACAATTTTTTAAATTGACATATCCTCTTAGCTTATCTCATCACAAAACGTATACCAAGTCAATTAAACGTTGAAAATTTGGTATACATAAATTATGAGTATTTAAGTTAATCTGGTTCGGTCCAGGTTGCGTGGTGGGAGGTCGCAATCGTTTGCCTTGGCGGGGACATGCCGGCCAAGTCAATTCCAGGAGCCGTTTGCGACGTGTCGCGCGTTTTTTGTCTCTCTTGGCTGCGACGTATTAGCGAGATCAAGCCAAGATCGACCGACTTTTTGTAGCTTTTTGTACACTGTTGGAGAGGACCATTAAATTGGGTTTCATCTATCGTCTTGCTTCATTATATAGCATTATTAGAGTCGGAAACATGCTATTTACTTAACGCTGTAATGTGTTTTTCATTGTAATTTTGTGATACAAACAATTTAGGCAACAATTTTTTTTGTTTGGATTTTATGTTACGAGAATTAAAAACTGTTTGAAAAAAATCGCTTTAATTTTACAGAGTGTTAATTAAATATTTGAATTCCTGTTTTTGTTTTTTATATATTTTTCGCACCCATTCCAGTTAATACAAACTTGATAATATATAATTATGTCAATATATTTTGTAACGATTTTAATAAATTGCTTATTCAATAAACCATTACATGGCATTTGTTATTTATTAAAAAATAGAATTTAGTATTGTATTTTCTTAACGCTATATAATATATTATGTGCCATGATTGATAATATTATTAAGCAAGTCAACTTTGTTGTGAAATTTTATGCTAGTCAAACTTATTTACAGTGTCCATGGCATAATCACTTAATAATCTCATATTTTATGTAATAAAACAAAATATATAACAAGCTGCAGAATTTTAACACTTTATGTGCTTGATGAAAATTAAAATGGGCATCAAGGATAATCAATATATGGTATATTTAACGGATGAACACAAACTACAAGATCTCAAATAGAAAATTAACCTTTTTTTTTAAAAAAAAAGGAGAGGAAAAAAAAAAAGGAAATACTTTACTACATGCATGCCTACTGTATCATTTTAGCTAATTAGTCGATGTCTCTAAAACTGTACCACAAATCAAAATATAAAATCATTTTAAATATTATTCATTCCATATCCATATACAAGTTTTAAATACTGTATCGCTTGAATCTAGAAAGATATCTATGATGATCGATCAAAGCCTCTCTCAGGCTCTGCTCGAGCGGAGGAATGTCGACTCTTGATGGTCCAAATGTCCTTTGATGGTTGTCTTAATCAAGGCATTTAAATAAATTATTTTTAAAGCTTTGCTGTCGGCAAAAGATAAACGATTACAACATTTCGTTACTGTAGAAAAGTAGATAGCGATGATTTAAATATAAATGAACGTGTGACTTCTCTAATGAAGTCAGGCGTGAATTGTTTTTGATAAATAACTCAATTTAAATCCGTATTTTTAGCTGTTTTTTTTATGTATGTAAATTGCTGTATTTGTTTATTCAATTCATCTATAATACTTAAAAAAAATCTAAAAATTATATTATTTTGTGATTGTACACTCGTTGCTTTGGAAATTTTTTGTTTGCAGCCTTGTTAATCATGATCATTGTGAGTACAATATCATATAAGTACATGGTGATTATTGATTAACAAGGCTGCGAACAGAAATTCTCCAAGGCAACGAGTAGGCAATTTTAGTTGAAAAACTAAGAAAAAACATAACATATTTGTTATTATTATCACAGCACATAATGACAAATTGGGTAACGTATATAGTTATATATGAAAAAGTTGCAGTATATAAACAAAGTAATATTATTCTGATATTTAATTCAAAATTTTATGATTTATTGTTCTCAAATATTACAATAAAAAATAAATACAAAAGTAGGTCTATATATGAACAAAACAACTTTTCAAATGTAAAATTTTAAAACAAATCTTTTCAATTAAATAAGACAAAGTGGGTATTTAAAACAAGAATAAAAATAATAAATATTTTTTGTGTTAACTTTAAACAATATAAAATGTGAATCAAGTACAATCCGGTTTGATAATTCACTTATTAAGTTAGCGTCCCACGTGCGAAGATCGACTTCTTGTTGCCTCCTTCTCGTTGACTTCTTTTTCTTTGTGAATGAGCGGGAATGGGCGTGGCAGCTAGAACCACTTAATCTGGCAAGCGATCTCGCGACTCTGCGGAGGGTCCTCTCGGTAGACAAGCCCGCGTTCGCCGCCAAACCTGTTCTCCAACATCTCGCACTCTAATAGGATTTATAAAGCATTTGGCTGAAAGCCCATTTTCAAGACTATAATACATTCGTCCTTAACCGTGGTATATAAGGCGGCGGCCTGCTTGCCTTTTGACTATATAATAACATTATTATTATTACTATTATGAGATAGTTGCAGCATCAATTTGTTTAGATTTATTTATATATTTAGTGTAGAGCTTTCTTTTTTAAATTGTTATTATATAGTTTCACATTTATTTTTGTTATTTATTATCAACTTTTTTTACGTTGGCATTGTACATAATTTTTAGCACTATGTTTCTGTTTTATAGTATTATGTTACAATGACATTAAATTATTACTTAGAATCTTTAAGTGTTAAGATTTCTACATGTTCTATAAAACAGTTACTGCTATTTTATTTTTTATATACATTCAGAATGATCAGTATTACTTTTTTTTTCTAAAATATTCCGTAAAATAATTAACAAAATTCGAATATATATATTTTTTTTAAGAACTTTTAACATTTAGACAGACAGTTGTGGTATTGCCATTATAATATGGTACTGCCAATTTTATGAATATGTTTTATTATAATTGAATTGTATTTTTTTCTCACTGCTTGGACGTATTTACTTACAAGTATATATCAAGTGTAAAAAGATATTGAGAGACTTTTTTCTTCCATGATCAGTTGGTTAAATATATATAAATTATTGTAGTAAAATAATCTATTGGTTTATTTATTTTTCAAAGGGTATATTAATATAGTTGTTTTAATATATAAGCAATTGTTAGAAGATGAAGAATTAATTAATATAAAAAATATATAGACATTGTGTTAAGTTAAGATTCTAAAGATGTATAAAAGAAATTTAAATTTTACTTTGTAAATGTTGATTTTTATACAGCTGTTTTTTTTATAGCCAATGCATATAAAGAAAATAAATTAAAATACGAAAATCTTTTCTTTCTTTCTCTTTCTTTCATCATTTTATTGATTTTTAATTTAAAGTTGAAGCTTTTACTCAATTAAATCACATTAATTCATGCATAATATACAACAGTATCTCATTACCATATTCAATTTGGTCTCGTGTCGAACATGGCTAATGGCGGGTGGGCGTGGCTCTCCAGTTTAATTGGTCCAGCTGACGTTAATGAGGTGCTGCGAGATTATCTCGGAGGAGCGCTCGGGACTGCCCATGTCGCAGATTGATCGCGAATCTTCGAATTTATCGCTCTATTCCCTGTCGTAATTACATCAATTAAATTGGAATGTTTATTAAAATGAGCTGCTGTCCTCAAAGTTCTCAACAGATCTTGAATGGTATGCATTGTAAATGATTATACAAGCAACGTCGCAGTAAAACTGTGTGAATTATTAATAATTAATAATTTTGTTACATCAGTTCTTTTTGTTTTATGCCTGATACAAATTAAAATATATTTTTTTTAAGCCATGGCACACATTTTTTGAGAATTAATAATATTATACGAGTTATTTTGCACTAATTTTTATAACAATATTAGTTTTAAAATAATGTGTTCTTCTTATTTATATATTTTTATTAATTAGTGAATGAGGTTTGAAGAAAACTGTAGTTAAGAACATACTGTATACAATATATAGTCACTAATGAAGGTTGCGCTTACCTTGCAATTTAAAAATAATTAATTTAAAATATAAAAGATTTTGTTTATAATTCCGTATTATATAATATATGCAGTATATAATATACAATTATGTAACATACAGCACACATCCATATTATACTGTATATTTATAAATATAAATAATTCTTTTTAGGTAAAAATAACGTTATATACAAAAAGAAATTATATAAAATAACACAAGTTAAAATATTAATATTTTATAATTGTCACATGCAAACTGCTTAATTACTCTTTTCTTTTTTCTCTCTCTAACGCTAATTGTAATGTAAGTGAGGAGGAGCAGCACATATTACGGTAAGGTTTGTTGGATTACAAAGTTTCCTGCCTGCCAAAGTTTCCTCCGCTTCTGCTCACTAATGGCTGTTACAGAGTAGGGGTGAGAGGAGGGGGTGGAATGAACGAACCTCCGGCGGCGGCGGAACCGGAACTGCGAGATGCCTGCTCGAGTTTACTGTGAGTGTGTGGAGATCGAGGTAACAGGAAATGAAATGAGCCACGAAAGAGATATTTTTTTCCTAATGTACACTACATATATAATATCATTCTAAATACACATTTTCAAAGTAACAAAGGTACGTATAAAAAGTTAGATAAATATGGAAAATGTATGCTAGACAGGGAAAAAAAATGTATAAATATATCTCTGATTGTAATATAACGCTTTTTACTTCAGAAACAGATTGTTGTGTAAAAGGGAATTTAATTATTAAATGTTAAAATAAAACGTAAATGTTGGAATTGTTTTAGTATTATAGTACAGATTGCAGATGTGTATGCTATTTCCACAGCTAAGTATTCTCTTTTTTTTAATCGTTTAATCAGAATTTGTTTTCAGCTTTTCTGAAAGAAACAAAAGATGTCCACCTTTTGTATTTCAGAGATATTTGAAGTCAGAACCCCTGAGTAGTATGCAACTGCTTGAGCATCTCTGCATCGCAAGCAGTAAAAAAAAAGCGCCACTTTAGGGGCTTGAGCGACGCGTAATTTAGATTTCTAGTTGTTTTCATTCTAGAACAGTAGTGTTTAATTCAAAATATAAAATCCTGCATATAGTACGTAATCCGTAATCATTAATGAAAAATCGAATAATTGAAAAAGGACTTCGTTAATTGCAAATTGAAAAAAAAACTCACTTCTAAATTATTTTCCAAAGCGACGAGTGCATTTACTGCAGTCGTCAGTGTATATACGAAAGGAACAATATTATTGCATCGAAGTTACATGATAAAAAAATACAAATAGAAGAAACAATAATTGCACTTCAAATCCATACATATTTTGAACATATGATATTTTTTAAACAAGATTATTTAAAACTATAAAAATCAAGAAATCAATGTTTTAAAATCATAAGAGTGATTTGTAAAGCAGTATTTCTATACAGGGTAAAATAATAAAACATTTTAACTTAACATTTAGCATTACAGCTCAATTAAATGTGAATGATAACAAGCTGAATGACCCAATTAAGCTAATCAATAATCAACAAAGGCATGTTATATGAGAGCTGGTGTCTAACGCTGCTGCTGTTGATTGTAAGGCTATAATATACACAACACCCGCTTAATTATGCTGTATAGTTATGTTTCAAAGCTATATATAGAAATGTATTATATCATGCACCAGTGCTCATGATTATTACCATGCAATATAAATCACAGTATAATAATATATTGTGTTTGATAGTAGTTATTAACAATAATAATATTCACATGAAAACATGACTAGATGTTAATGTGCAGCTGCATGTTGGTAAATAATATACAAATCAGTCACAAAGTATATTGATTTGAATTAAAAACAAAAACAGTAAGTGGCATTCACAAAGCCCTAAGGCCACATTTAGGGCTCGATAATTTAAAGCCCGATTTTAGGCATGCTTTTTAGGCCCAAAATTTCTGGTCTTAAATTATCGAGCTCTAAATGTGGCCTTAAGACTTTGTGAATGCCCCTTCTTATTTTTATAAACAATAAAATTCTATAGAATATATTTTTTAAAAAGTTGTAATAAAATATTATTCAATATAGATTATATTTTTTATATAATTTGTTTGCTAAATGTATTTTATATACATACTAGGTATTATTATAATTGTATTATTGATGATAATATATACCGTATTCCTATACTGTATAAAGGCATCAATGACATGCAGAATTCATCAATTGAATGCATAAAAAAATTCACCATAACGTATTCCCTTTTAAAAATGGAATAAGGAGAAGGATGGAGGAGACTGGGCAGGCAGGTATTCCAACTTTCAATACTCTATACAAATTTTTATTCTTGTTAAGAATAAAAAAATCAAAATAATGTAGATGTTGATTAAGTTGTTTTTAAGTTTATAAAAATAGACGATTCGTTCTACTCTACCAGCATAATTAAAATTTAATTATACTTTAAGTTTTGACTCGTATTAAAAAAAAAAGCCTTGCCCTATATATAGAGTGCACAATGTGTACGTGTTAATTAATTAAAATCGTTTTTACATTAAAGCATTAAAGTTCATGAACCGTAACAGTTTTTACACCATTAATGCATTGCGATATATTTTTAATTGAGGTATTATTCTCCCTCGAATTATTTCTCAATTCATGACTCAGATTAAAAAAAAAAAAAAAAAGTTATAAACTTTGTATATCAAAATGTCAATTCATTTATACGTGATTAAAAGTCAGTTGGAGAAATGGCATGAAAGCGTTTTATTAATTACTCGTATAGCTTAATTAGCGTGCTCAGTGAGACGGAACTGATTTGTCTGATGTGGGTGTGGAGTTAACACCATGGTAAACACTATATTGTGAAGGTACCGCGTGGCTGAAAATACTCGCTAATAACTTCCGACCACGCCATCCTACCGTGACGTCACAGCATATTTGGGCTATACACCGGAGAGGCATCATTACAGCCAAGATTATAATATTAAACAAAAGGGGGATTAAATTTCATAATAGATCTTGGTAACTAAGACTCGCGCCGCTTTATTATACTATATAATATTATAATATGTATAGAAAGAAACAAACAGCAACTTTGTAAATCGAGCAAATCATAAATTGCATTATACAATATATAATTACGTAACATTTGGTTATTATTATGATCACTATTACTTTTATTAACTATTTGAACAATATAGTTTAATATCTATACATAAGTGAGTTTTAAAAATTAGTATAAAATTAATCCTAAAAAAAAACAAATCTCTAAATAATCGTCTCCAATGGGGACATTAAGGTAGAGATAACGCCGGTCAGCTGTTCGACATAGGTCCCTTTGATTAACATTATTATTTTTTTTGTTTCCTCCCAAATATGTAATTTTTTGATCCAATAAACAATTATTATTATTATTATTATTATGTAAACCTTAGCAAATTCACAAAAATTCTGTTTTTTTTTTTTTTTTTTTTTTTTTTTTTTTTTTTTTTTTACAGGCAGATAATAGTGATTAAAAGTCATAGAAAAAATTTGAAAACAATTAAGCGAGTCGATTTTTTTTTATTAAATTTTTTAATTTTCAGCATAGGGCTTTCCCATGGAGAGACAAACTAAAAAATTAATTTAGAAAAATCGGCTCGTTAAATTGTTTTGAAACTTTTTTTATGGCTTTTAGGCACTAGTATCTTCCTCTAAAAAAATTCAGAATTTTTGTGAATTTGCTAAGGTTTACATGTTAATCAAAGGGACCTACATCGAACAGCTGACCGGCGTTATCTCTACCTTAAAGTAGTAAGAATTCAGCAAATTAAAATCGGAGATTTTTTAAAAAAAATATATCCGCATGCATATTTGTTCATGTCGTTCATGACTTTTTTTTTTTTTGAAACAGGCATGCATATTTTTTAAAATTTTAAATGCCAGTCGACAGTGACGTCACAATTAGGTATCATGCCTCGCATTATGTGCAAAAGAGAGGTAGCTGCAATCAAGCCAACAACAAACAGTGAGAGATGCTGGCGCGGACGTGCCACGATGATCTGGCGCATTGCCCCTTCTCCTGGTGCTGCCACAAATCACTGCAGTGTGCAGTCGTCGCTGCAGCTCTCACTCCAGCTGACTAACCTGGTAATTGATAGGACGCCGCTGCTTGCACCGGAGAGAATTATATTAGCGCTGCTGGCACAAACATCAACCTACAAATCATCGCAAAAATATTAATTATTAACTCTACTAGCCTGATTTTAATAAAATAAATTATCTCCATAGCATATTCATTTAATTTATCCTTTTTTTACAATAATATTTAAATCCTCTTTGTAGTTTTTTTTAATCAAACAATATATTTATGAGTGGTGCATATATTAAGCCACCAAGAAACACAAAATCACACGAGAGTCAGCATTTTTTCCCCCATTTAAAATGTTGTTATTATTGTTGATTTTACATAAATTTTAGCACATATTTAAAACATGATTAATTTGGTAAACATTAAATTTGATAAATGGTAATTGAATCTTACCGGACTGTTTCCACTCGTCGATTTTGTTGTAGTACGTCGAGAAACTTGAGCACTGAATTATAATGTTAATGTTTTTATTATTATCACTACACTTCAGGTGCACCTGTTTTCTTTATTAGCTTTCGGGAATCATCTGTTTACATCCTCGGATGAACCCTCGTCTCAGAATTGGTCACAGCAGATTGAATGTACATCTTGGACATTGAGCTCTATATACAAGGCTAGAGGGCTAATCAGCTGTTTTAGGCGCGCACGGCGTCTGGGAGGAAAGTGGGTGGTGGTCGGTGCTATCGAATGCCTGGTTGACCAACCTAAGAAAGTTTCCTTATAAAATAAATATTAAAAGTTACACTGCAGTTGGCAATTCTGAGGAGAATACGTTGGAATGTGTGACGAAAGCGCAATCTCCCACCCACTTCCTCCCGCCGGACCGTGCGCACAGTTTAACATTGAGAAGTATAGGGCATTATCCCTCTAGCCTTGTATAGAGCTCAATGATCTTGGAAGACTCGACATAATCAATTCTAAACTTTGTGAATGTGGTCTTAAAGAAGCAACTCCAGAACATGTTATTATGGAATTTAATATTGCCAGTGACCATAGAGCAATTCTACTTCTTTCTCTAGCAGAGCGGGGTTTTGGTCCTCCTGATCTTACGCTATCAAGACTTCTAGCGAGCAATAATCCTGAGATTTATCAACTACTATATAAATTCATCATTAACGCTAATCTTCACCTTTAGTTAAAAACTAAAACTAAAAACTAAATTAAAAAATTTAGTTAAAAACTTTAGTTAACTTATGTTAATCACATTCAGTTAAGCATGCATTTTATTAACACTAAATGGTCTTCTTCTCCTGGGTAGCCGTGATAGACCACACCGGAAGAAGAGGTGCAGGTTCTCACCCCTTTCCACCTTCCCTACCCTTTATGCATGCTAATATAATATATATACTCTTGTGTTCTTTAGTTTAAAATTCTTATTCTTTAATCTTTCTTTTTGTCTTAAAATTTAAGGCTTTTTCTGCTTTTATTTAAAATTATTATAATATAAAAAAAAATCCACAGAGCAATTATAAATTAAACCTAAAACTTTGGTTACATTACATTTGGTGGCTGCGTGGAATATTCCTAAAGCCAATATAAAATTTAATCAATCAATCAATGAACCCTCGTCAGAAAACCTTCTTTAATGTTATTAAATTTGATATTTATATAAACAATTAATAATCATGTTTATTTCAGAGTGAAAAAAATCAATTTTAATTAATTACATATTTAAATATTTTATTTATAATTAATTATATGAAACTATTAGATAATAATACAAATTTAATATTTATTTAAATATATTATCTATATTTAGTATTGACACTATATATACTGTATAATACATAATTTAATATACTTATATATAGCTATAGTTTTGTTGAACGATAATGATTATATTAATTAGTAAGCCGTAATTATGTTTTAAGGCCATTAACAGTTTATAGTACAGCATATAGTAAGAGCTAAATATATAGTAGCTAGGGGGAAGGAAAAGGGAGCAAGAAGAGATTTTTATCGCCCTAATGGGCTCTCGACTTAAACGTTTTCCTTGCCGTAAACGCATGTGGAGTTAACATGGTCCAAGTAAGAGCTTCTCCGGCATCGGTTGTCGAGAAGGGGGGGGGGGGACTTTATTGACGATCTCTTCTTCCTTCTTGGAGGAGCCGGGCGACAATGTTTAGCGCCACACTTCATAGCGCCGCCTGCTACAACTTTGTAGCAGTAAGGGTGAAATACGACGGCACCAAAGTTGACTATAAGGATACAAAATAATATAACTATACAAACTAGTTTCGTGTTAAATTGTATCAAATTCATGTAGAACGAAAATATTATTTCCTAAAAGAATTGAAATAATTGATTAAAAAAAAAGGAGTTTAATTGTTGAAACTTTTTCTTTCATGCAGGTATCTAGGTTCCCACGCTTTTAAAAATCAATTTAATTTATAGTATGTATATATATACATAAAATCTAAGTTTTAAAACCAGAGTTGAATAACAAAAATATGATCTACTAACCTATTATTTCGATTTTTTTTTTTTTTTTTTTTTTTTTTTTTTTACTTTTGATAAAAATTAATATACAGGGAGGGATATAATATTAATTTGCAAATTGAGTTTCCTGCATGCAAAGTGAACATGTAGTGATCAGCACAAGACATCTATATTTTTATTTATTTTGATACACTGCAGACTTTTATTGCACATGAAGGTGTGATAATGAAACAATTAATACTGAATCATATAAAGAACATAGGACTGCATGACGATTATGACAAAGTGACAAATCCTCGGAAAGTGACGTAACGCACGCTGCTTGCCCAATCCTGCAATCCGGCGAGATGGTACCGAAGCACGACTGAATGGGTGGTGTATACGTGGGGGTTGATATCAGTGTAAACAATGCTTGCAGCGACTCACTAAATAAATGTTCGTAAATATTATAGTGGCGTGGAAAAGAGGAGGTGCGATGGTAACTGGTCAGATTCTGCGTTTTATCACTTCGTTTGTAGCACCTTTCCTTTGTAATTAAATGACCATGAAGGGAAATGTTGTCAACATAATTATATAATATAAATTTTTTCTTTCGTAATTATATTTTATATTATGTGTTCACTATATTTTGACGCTAATTTAGACCATTTTTAATGTATAAATATCATTCTTATATCAATAAATCTATGAGATAACAAGCCGAGCCCTTATACTTATATAAAAAATGTGAAAAGAGGCTTTTGATTTTAGTAGTCACATATATAATATACTGTATATAGTTATATATTATATATAATTTATATAATATCGTCACAGGTCACAGGTGTATATTATAGACATGCATTTTCTCCTCGAATCCCAGTACATGCTGTATTTTGTCTCGTCATTAATCAGCGTGCACCATTCCTAAATCAGCCGATGACACGACGTCACACGACGCCGGTGATGATTGCTGCTGGAGGGAGAGAACTCAGAGAACACACCGGAGTTCATATTGATTCAGCACCCGTGAAGAGCGCAAACAACCTCCCTAATAGCAGGCGTAATCTGCTATACGCCGCCGCGCCAGCTCGCTGCACTTGCTCAAGAGCAAAGTTTTATAGGCAGTTTACGACGAGGCGTGCGCATCATCGCAAAATTTTCCCAAACACAAAGTGAATGTTTAAAAATACATAATTTAATTAATTTCACCCCTGTTTTAGCGTGAATATATAAATAAATGAAATGAAATCCTCACAATACAAGTATATATTGTATATTATAACAATTAATACCTCTATAAAAAAAACATAAACAATTACCACTGATTTCATTGTTCGTCATGTATTTTTTTTTTTCTTCTTTGCCAGAGGGTTGGTTGGTTGGTATAATATGTATAGCGAACTCTGCAGTTATCGCGACTAAAACAGTTTGCTATAGCTGAAAGCTCAAAGGCCGGGAGAGTGGAGGCAAAAATTAAGTCGAGCTCCCCTTCACTGACTCTCCTCACCCGCTCGACCGACGCAAAACTTAGCCTGATGGTTTAAAAAGATCGTTTTACAAAAGCACTTGAAGAGATGCCGAAAAACTTTTTCGCTTGGTCGACTTCACAAACCTAATTAGTGTCCTTTAATTTGATTGAACTGACTCTTGCTGCTTATTAAGTTAAATAAAATTTAGCTTCATAACATTTTTTGTTTTGTTTTCTCTCCTCTGAAAATGCAGTGTGAACCACAAAAGTAATGACTTTATACTTCATCTATATTTACAAACTACATAATGTAATGTATTTTCCACACCTTTTAGGGTGTTAATAGATTTTTAGGGTTAATTTTCAAATCACATAATAAATACTGTAATTATATATATTATAATTAATGGGTATAAAAAAAATACGGTTAATTAAATATACCTACTTTTGTGAAAGACATGCAGTGCATCTACATAATAATATATACAGTGTAGTTATAGCATTCTGACATTGTTTATATAATAATATTTTTTATCAGGTTTTCTAATTCTTTATGTACTATACATAAAATTCGTAAGTTAAGCATTAAAATATTTTGCTACGAATAAAGCAAAAAACAGTATTTATTGTACGAGGTAATTGAAGTTATTATCCATTTTGTCTTTTTTTTTTTTATGAAATTTAATTTTTGAACAGAACTGATATTCTAGACATCTAGTGGAGATGTTTGAAAGTTTCAACTCATAACTACAAAGCGCAAATTTTAAAACGAACTAAAAAAAATTGATGTGCAAAGACTATCAGAGAGACGAGAGACCCCAAAATGTTCATTATGTTGAGAAAATTGAGCAACATTTCAGAAGCTCCACGTTTCCCCCAGTCACACATAAGCAAAACATAGACAACAGTGATGTTACTGTCCTGAAAAATATACATCTTATGGAACTTTTTGAAATTTTGGTCAAATTTCTGGCTATAAGGCATATAGGTCTCCCTAGTTGTTGATCTGTGATCACAGTAAGTTAGTAGGTTCATTACGGTTCAGAAAATTTTTGTCCACCTTTTCTGCCAAAGGTAGCACAAATGTTTCATCCCTATAAATTCAATGCACAGATGGAGAATTTAATTTCCAAGTTAGATATACTCAGCAGTGGTGAAAGTAGTTTTAATTTCTTACCAGTGCGCTTCAGATAGAGGCCTGAAGGGCCCGAACCCCCGCCGGAGGCGCGATTTTTTTGGGAAAAAGGGGCGTGGCTTAATTTTTTTCATTGAAAAGTTGCACTGAAATTGATTTATAATATTTTCTTTTTTTTTTTTACAAGGATGCATATGCACCCCTAAGAGATTTTTCAACTAGAGTGAGGGGTTATTATTTTTTTTTAAGAATTTGTTTTCTAAAAATATTTTAAAATGCCCTCTATCTAGAAATTAAAAACAAAAAATTCCCAAAGTTGGTGTTTTGGAGGCTTAATTTTTTTAACATGCAAATTTATGGCACAGAAAGCAGCATTTTACTGTTTACTCACACTTCATCTGAACTATGGAACCAATTAAAAAATATCTAACAATAAGAAATCTATGATGAATTTCTTTAATAGATTTTCGATTTACAAATAAAACATTTTTTTACTGAGTCATTTTTCTGGAAAAAATATTGGAAATCCTTATGAGAATTAACCCACAAATTAAGTAAAATTAAACACTTTTTCAAACTTTTTAACCGCGAAAAAAAAAAAATATAGTGCCACACTAAACTGATGAAAAAAATATTTAAAAAATATTTCCTGTGCTGCCTACTGAAAATTTAAATATAAATTTTTATATAAAAAAAAAATCACAAACAAATTAAGCACTTCGTTGTTCGTTGTCTATGCATGTCTGGCAGCAGTGTTAGTACTGTAAAAATATTTTAATTAACTGTTTCACAATTTAGAATGTTTTATTTTTTTTAATAAATGTTAATATTGTTTTAAATGTCTCGAAAATTAGTTTAAACAAAATATTCCAAAAAGATGAAAGGTTACAATTTTAAAAAAGTTCTAACGATTTTACCACTTCCATGATCATGTAATAAAACATCATGATCACTTCATATAAAAATTGAAGAAAAAATAGTAAACAATAAACCTACAGATATTTAAAAAAAAAACTTATAAAAATATTTCTTTGATTTAAAAAATCTAAAAAAAAATAATATAATAAATAAATCTGCTCTAAAAGGCTCGCCATAAAAAGTGCATTTATGATCAAATATTATAATTAATAATAATAATAGTCTTTTAATTTATAATAATAATGTTTGACTGCAGCACTTATTTACTATTTATTTACAATGCAACAATTTCATACCTCAAATTATTAATTCGTTTTTATTTTTTACGTAATGAAAAAAATAAATATAAGTGAATAGATCGAGTAGATTTCAATTATTTTTTTAGAACAAATTTTAAAAGAAAGTGCCATGCAAGTTAAAACTGCGTGAGAGAGAAAAAAAAAAATACAATAACTATCATGCATTGAGCATGATTATAATGTTTTATAATGTTATCTGTTCACACTTGCAAATATTATTTTTTTCGTTAAAAATTGTTGATTTTTTTGGCAAATTTCGATCAGTGTCTTACCAGTGCGCCGCACTGGCGTCAAATGTCTTACCAGTGCGGCGCACTGGTGCGCACCGGCTTACTTTCAACACTGATACTCAGAGACCATTTAAAACCCTCAGGGTCTTACGGCCAGAAATTTGACAAAAATTTTCAGACACCACGAATCTGAAAATTTTGGTAAAATATCTGGCCATAAGATATAGAGGTCTCTGAGACGCACTCAAAATATGCCAAATTCAGTTAAGAGTAGATAGATTATATTACTCTTAAACTTTATCGTTGACCAGTGACATATTGTTTGTTTTCTATACTACGAGAATCACTTGGCCACTCCCTCTGTCAGGCACGGACTGGGCCAAAACGGCCCACCGAGCGAGAAGGAAACAAGGAATGACGGCACACATAGGCGGGGGCCAACACTCCAAAGGGGGGTCTGGGGGGCGGAGCCCCCCAGTAGCCCACCGCAGGTGCGTTTTTTTTTAGATTTTCACTAGAATTTTTAATAAATTTCACTAAATTTTTCACAAATTACACTAAATAGCTCCAATTAAATTTTGATATTAGCTGGCAGTTAATATTATTTTACTATATTATAATACCAAGTATTAAATCTTAATTAATCAAGTCTAGTGATAAATTTCCAATGTTTTTTGAAAAACGAAAGAAGTATAGAACTCGATCTCTCCTTAATTTTAATTCCTTATTTTTTTTTCTAGAGCATTGCAGTATACTGCTAAATTTACTGTATTAAAGCATATTCATGACGTATCAAAATATTTGTTTGATACAAATTAAACCACTGCTTTCATTAAATTTAGCAAGAATATAATGACGCGCGCTCAAAACACGGTATTCACCCATGAATTTAATTTATAATCCTAAAAACAGAGACACGTGTGTATATAATATAGGTATCATGGATAAATTATAGTCTATTTCCTCCATGATAGGTATAATCCGTATAATACACACTGCATGACCACACTGTGCATTCAACTGGTGATTCAACCATGCACGCTTCATGCTCAAAAAAGAGCTTAATAAAATTCCTGTACTTGCCGGGATGTCCATGGACTGCACACGAGGCGGACTTACCTTAAGCTTCTTATTGCACTGAACACTAAGCTTGCTGGTCACTTCAGTTCGGAGATAGGAGAACAATTTATAAAAACGTACAGCATGCATGCAGGCCGGGGCACACGTATATAATGTATATTATGCATACCGCAGACCGGTACGCACCTAATTGTCAAAAAAAATTAAGCCGGCTGTTGGCCGGGGCCGGTTGCATGCGCACATTAAAAACACATTTTCTTGCAAAGTAAATAATATAAGCCCTAACTTTAACTCTTAAATTGTTTACTTAAATATTACATAGCAATTTGCTTTTATTTTGTCCATTTTTCAAGCATAAATGTCCTACAAAATCACTAAAATTCACAGAGCAAAATAAACACATGTCCCTTAATTTTTGGCGCGTTCCTGCAATTAATTTTCAATCTGCTGGCTAGAGGTGGCAGCACTTTCTGGCTATCAGGGCAAGAAGGCTACAGTTAGGAGGTGCCACGCTCCGTGCTGCCCTCAAGCGGATAGCGCAGAACTAGCGAATGCAGATGACAGTCTGATTTCTGAAACAGATTTTGTCCGCGAAAAATTCAAACGGTGTAAATTAAATCCGTCAACATCGGGCCGATGATCCATTAAAATTCTTTTAAATTAAGTCTATCTTCTTCAGAATTTAACGTAGAATTTATTTCTATCACAATTTTACCCACATTTGTACTGTAAATAAGACTTTTGCTGGCTTTTATAGTTCCATCGTTTGAATTTTTCGCGGACAAAATCTGCTTCAGATATCAGACTGTCATCTGCATTTGCTAGTTCTGCGTTATCCGCTTGGGGGCAGCACGGAGCGTGGCACCTCCTAACTGTAGCCTTCTTGTATCAGGGCAAGGTGGCTGGATAGTAAGGTGGGGACACGGAGCTGCTGCCCCCTCGCGGCCAGTGAGGAACTACAAAAAAACAGTTGAGGATCGCGTTTTTGGATCCAATTTCATCCGCGAAAAATTCAAACGATGGAACTGGAAATGCCATCAAACGCAAGGCGATGTATCTTCTTTATGTAACGAAATACTTACAAAACGTGTGAAAAACCTTCCTGAAATAGCCACCAGTAGCGCGTCAATCGTTATTCTGTGCCGTGACGGGTGCTGCATTGCATCATTCTTACCGCGCTAGACCGCGCCGTGCCGATTAACAATGGTCACATGAGTTTTTTCACCAAAGCTCATAAAATATTACGCACAGTTTTATGATAACTTCCTGAAACTACCGGTTGGGGGCCAAAAATACAAATATTTGGGCCGCCGGCAAAGCTACATCCCCATGATCAAAAGTCGTTTTACAGTATAACTGTGGGTAAAATTGTGATAGAAATAAACTCTATGTTAAATTCTGAAGAAGATAGACTCAATTTAAAAGAATTTTAATGGTTCATCGGCCCGATGTTCATGGATTTCTATTACACCATTTGAATTTTTCGCGGATGAAATTGGATCCAAAAACGCGATCCTCAACTGTTTTTTTGTAGTTCCTCACTGGCCGCGAGGGGGCAGCAGCTCCGTGTCCCCACCTTACTATCCAGCCACCTTGTATCAGGGTGCGTTTCGATGCGTTTTCAAAACCCAAAAAGTTGCACTAATTTTAAAGTAGTTTTCTTGACGACTTCTAGTAATGTCAGCAGCATTGCCTTTTATGATGACCATTGACCAGAAATTTGACCAATAAATTGCAGACATTGCAGCAATTCCACATATATTATGCCAGTTATGCCACATGGCAATATGCTGCAGACATGACTGGAAGTAATCAAGAAAACAACTTTAAAATTAGTGCACCCTTTTGGGTTTTGAAAACACATCTACTAATAGCCAGAAAGTGCTCACACCTCTAGCCAGCAGATTGAAAATTAATTGCACGAACGCGCCAAAAGACGAAGGGACATGTGTTTATTTTGCTTTGTGAATTTTAGTGATTTTGTATTTTGTAGGACAGGACCAGGTAGGACATTTATGCGTGAAAAATGGACAAAATAAAAGCAAATTACTATGTAATGTTCAAATAAACTGTTTAAGAGTTAAAGTTAGGGCTTATATGTATTGATTTTGCAAGAAAATGTGTTTTTAATGTGCACGACCTTTAAATTTTGACAATTTTAGGTGCATCATGTGCCCCGGCCGGCCTGCATGCTGTGTTTATGCTCGTATCCCCGCGAACTAAAGAGGTTCATTTAAGCTTATATTGTTCAGTGCAATAAGAAGCTTAATTAATTTAAGGTAAGTTTACATGTTGAAAGTAAAGTGCGCGCACATGATAGTCTGTTTATAGGATTGCATGTAGCTGGATGCTGGATACCGTGTGTTTTGCACCATATTTCTTAATTGCTGAATTTAATGGAAGCAGTGGTTTCTAGCTAGTTTGTTGTATCATATATGCAGACAAATATATATTTTAATTGATACCGCGTGAAGAAATAAGTAGGTCTCTCATTGTGCCAAGATGTTTTGCGCGCATATTAACTATAATTGCTTAACTTTTAAATTTTGTGTCAAATTGTTGCATAAATTATAATTATGAATTCTTGATTTTTAAAAGCCAATTAATAAATAGTTTGGCCGCACTTAATTACATTAAATTAATTTAAAAATACTTCCTGGACTTAGAAGTATACCAGCATATATGGGGGAGGGGGAAAAATAGCAGAATTATACTTTCGATAGCTCGAGATATTCGAGAATTGTGTATATATACTATATAATATATATAGGTAAATTGTTCACTGGAGAAATATATAAGGATTTTGGATTCCAAATAAATACAATGTTACTTAAGTTCAAGTTTTTTATATTATAAATTGCTTATTTTCTATACTTTTTTCAAAGTAAATGCAAAGTATTTTACTGAGAATTTTTTATTTACTGATATGAAGTATATATTTGATTGTAAGTTGTAAGCAACAGTTAATAATAATTAAATTAAGTTAAGTTGCACAATATCCTTGCTGCTATAAATGTTTTTATTCATCTTTCAATTGAAAATTAATTAGTGATGATGATTAGAAATATGTCAAATTAAATACGCCAGCAGCTTTATATAGTTAAAAAACAAACCTAACCAGGAAAATAAATAAATAAATAAATGTTGTTTATTCAAAATCATATTTTGTATAAATTATTAAATTGTGATGCATGCAGAGCCTGCAGGATCACCTTTTTTGTTTTAGTTTTGGTAAGTCTGAGGTTGAGTACTCGCAGCTAGCTATCGGGTATATGCTATTGTTAATTTGTTAAACAAAGTTCCTCTTTTTTGAGGTAAATTGTAAATTTAGATTATAGATCAGTATCTAAAAAAAAAAAAAAAAAAAAAAAATGTAAAAAATACGATTCATAAATCTCAATCACACGGATAATTTTTTTCTCTTATATAATTATTTCATAATATAGCACTTTTTGATTTTAAATGCATGATAATATATGCTTTCATAAAATATACAAGACCAGAGCCCTAAGAAAAAGCTCTGATTATAATATGATTTAAGACGGAATATTAATTTAGAAATGTAATTTAAAAGATCGCGGAAATAATTGACACCTGGGCTAGACTACTGCAGTACATATTGTCTTCTTCATGCCACAAATAAAGCTGATGCATGCACTTTTATTCCCTCTAATTCCTTGATCAATTTATGTAAGAGATATTGCTCTTTAATTCCATTGGTTTTTGTTGTCATTTTCTTTTTACTTCCCTATTTTTTTTCTCCCTTTTACCCTTTTTTTTCTTTCTGACCGGCGGCCCACATTTGCCCCGGCGGCCCACTTTTGCCGCGGCCCACCGACCCATGCTCGGTGGATCGGTAGGCCAGTCCGTGCCTGCCTTCTGTTGCTACGGGGGGAATAGGAAGGAGCGGAAACGAAAAGTAGATTGTTGTACCTCTTTGAGACCCACAATACTCATGTCCGATGTGTCATGGCCCTTCAATGTTTTTGATATAGGAGTTGGCCTTTTCTCTACTCTACTCATAAATATAAAAAACATGTACCAGTTACTTGAAATTATTGTAATTATATGGTATAAATACCTAAATCATCATCTTAAAAAAAAAAAAAAAAAAAAAAAAATACATCATATTTCTTAATCCTATATAATGAATGGTGAAAAGGAGACAGACAAAATGATGAAAATGTATGGTTATATGATTACTTTACATGTATTCTGTATTTACATTTCTCACCCACACAAACATTTTTCACACAAGACTTGATAACAAAATAAATCTTTATACTGATGACATTTTACAATTGTCTAAATTTGATTCCATTCTTAAGGAATTTAGAGGGGGGAAAAAAACATAATTCACATTTATACATTTCAAATATTTACTAAACAATTGATACCAAATTAGGTTTTTGTGGACTAAATTTGCTTGTAGCTTGATATTTGAGAGTAAAATATTAAATTATAAATATATTTCGTAGCAAAGTCAATGTTACCGATTAATTTCAAATTTATTTTACAACTAAATGCATGTTGATTTAACTCTAGAAAAAGATTTGTAAACTAAATGGGGGTACAAAATCACTTAACTCATTGTCCACAGACCACTGTCCTGCTGGAAACACAGGACGTCAACAACTCCAGGTGTTGACAGAGGTCTTGAGAGTTTTCTTGCTTTGCACACAGAGTTGGTCACAGTGACGAAGGTCATCCACACAAGTCTGCAATAAGATGAATAAAAATATACATAATTATTATTTTATTTATTAATTTTTTGTATTGCCAAGAAGCCTTGATGCAGCAGACCTCCCATTTGTTTTGTTTCAATCCCTCAACTTAAATATATTAGAGATGCATTTAGCAGCAATTTTGCTACTGTATTAATATAAGAACAAATTACAAGTTCACCAATTTGTTAAACTTCTGTGTTTCTTATTTCCGATACATAACGTATTTAAGATAATTCTCTAGATAGTATAGTGTATAATCATACTGCTGTGATAAACAGTGTTCAACTACTAAGGACATGCAAGATGATAATTAAAAATCTAAACAAAAAAAAGTTGCTTAATTAACCCATTAAACAATTATTATTAAAGATGTGATAAAAAATATTAACAATACTAGCACCCTATGTTACAGTACAGTATATATGATTTTGGTGTTACACATCCCTTACAAAAAGCACATTTGGGGTCCACTGATACAGTGGACTATATTAGTTGAAATTTTAAATGTACTATCTATTTGATTTGAACAATACGACCTGAGACATTTCAGCTCAGCTCAGAACCTCAGTTCGAAGCTTGCTACATTAACACACCTTAGTTCTTGCTGCTTCCCGCCCCCGCTGTTGACCGGAAAGGTCCCGTCTTGTTTGCAACATTGTCCTGTGCCCAAGGAGAGTCGAACTGTGTGGTGTCCTGGTCCACCAGATGAGTGTACTTGGTGCGTCCTGAGCGGCCAAAGTTCTTGACCTGCATCACCTTTGGCAGGACGGACTTGTCGAAGTGGTCCTCGAGCGTCGCAGCGGAGAAGTCTCTCTTGAAGACGTCCTCTTCGTGGTCCTGCAACACAGCAGTCACCAGTGAGACAAAACAAACATTGCTAGTCCGGAATATAGATGTGAACGGTACTCTGAAGGATACTGGTACTTACTGTTAATTCCACAGAACTGGTCAAACCAAGTTTAATAACCAAATGCTTCATACATACATAGCAAAATATTAATTAAAATATTAATTGATTTAAATTACTGTATGTAATGCATTTTCAGATGACTGTTAAACTACATACAGTTTAGTTTTTGGCATTAAATAAGTGTTGTAATTATATTAGCTCAATTTTGTTTCCTTTCATTTAAAATTTCTTAAAGATAAAAAAAATAAAGATAAATTAACAGTTACCGAGAAAAATTCAAATTTTCTAACATAGAGGTTTATGGAGAAAATTTTTTCGCCAGGGAAACACTTGAAGCCTCTATTAATACATACATGGTTAGGATTTCTACCAGATTTAAAGGAAAGTACTGTAGGCCCGTACGTACCAGGTAGAAAGCTCCGCGGTGGTAGTACTTCTGCAGGAACTTGTATTTGCCCTTGTGAGCCTTGTTGGTGACCAGCTTGGGCCGACTGCGCAGCTCCTGTCTACGCTGTTCCTCAGTAAGGTTGCGCAGTCTCTCAATCTCTGAGCGTTCCTTCTCCAGCCTGCAGCAAGTCAAACACTCAGTGTTTAGACACTCATACACATAATACAGAAAATAATAAGCAAAAAATGTTACAAAACTTCAGTGTTGAACAAAATAGTTAAGAGTATAAGACAGATTGGATTACATTTTAATTCAATTACTGCATTTCTTTCAAAGCCAAGTAAAACAGCAACTTCAGCAATGAAAAAAAAAATCCTCCATAATTCATGCAAGCTATACTTCATATACATAACAAATTATTAAATTTAAAGAAAAATGAATACAGTAAAACAAGGTGATCTTCTTCACAATTTCTCCCTCTTATAAATAGAACACAAGATTCAATCCAAATGTTGGTCTAATCACACCCATCATGAAGAGTCTAAGACCTCTAGCCCTAGCAACTCACTGCTCCTTCTCGTCCTTGTCGCGCTTCACCCTCTTCAGCTCCCGCAGTTTCCACGCCTCGTACTCGAGCTCGTCATTCTCGTCGTCGGTGCACACGTCGTTGATCCCGCCGACCTCCTCCGAGCCAGACGCCTTCTTAGTTGTTGTCTCCTTGCGGATCTCCTCCTCTACCATCTGAAACAATGAAACCCTCATCAGATATATGCAAGATGGGATGTAGCATTACCTGATACTGGTCTCTATAAAAATTGACTGTTAGTAGTTAGTACTGTTGCAGCTGATAGCTTAAACTGAATACTGTAAATGTAAACCAAAAAGTCCAAAATTAGAATAATAAACATTCTTATACAATTGTATTTCAAATTACAACTTTAATTAAAAATTCCGTACCGGTAGTGATATGACAAACTTAATACTGTAAATTAATGTGTGACAAGGCAGTTCAGTGTCACCAAAGTAATTTTCTTCATGAAAATTCTTTCGATATTACCTATCCAAGTTACTAGGTTATAATTTATGTTACTGTAGTTCAGATACTACCATTAACCCCTAGGTAAAATTTCATGACAGCCAAAAGGCTTAGAAAGCCTTCAAGAATGCAAGATTGTGCACAGCTACTTCTAGGAAGATGCCTTGTCTGCAGAACAGCTCTCACCTTGAGAGACTGCCTCTTTCTATCCTCGTTGGCTCGCTTGGCCTCGATCTCTGCAATCTTGTCTCGCTCCGCCTGCTTCTCTCGCTCAGCCACGGTCAAACGGTCCTTCTTACGTACAAATACGGGCTTGAGTCGCGGCCCAAGCTCCTCCTCTTCAGAGTCTGTAGACATAGGAACACACTCAGTAAGCACAAGTTAGGCGTAGATCATTCACATAATTTGTAGTTCAAGAAGTTTCGTTAAGATGATTATTTAACACTATTAAATACAGTAAAAAAAAAAAAAAAAAATGAAAAGAGAACTGTTTTTCAATCAAGCTCATTAATTTATCATTTGCTAAAACATTTCCATCCAGTATTTATAATTTTTCAATGTAATGTATGAAAAGATTCATAAAAATAAGTTAAGAAAGATTTTACTACATAACAATATGCATATAATATAATTTGTTAATGAAGATATAACAATATTCACATTTGCCTTACTGAAGGCGTCTAAAAGACGGCTCACCTGTATATTCTTCATACTCTGAGGATTCCTCAGAAGATTCTTCTAGCTTGAGGTCGTCCTCCTTCTCAAGCACCTCCAGCTCCTGCAACCAAACACCCTCAGTTAGCAACAACTTGTACCAACAGTTTGGTGTTAATGCCTCGACACTGATAATTCTATTTTGCCTTTACTTTTGTACCCTCGGGAGCTCGTTATCAATGAAATCTACATTAGGTAAGCTCTGGGCATAGGCATTCCTTGAGCCCCCGACGGTACAGTGATTACATATCTGATTTAATTTATTATGATATCTGTACTGTGCAACAGTTGATTGAAAAACATTTGGCTGTTGATAAAAAGTTGTTTGTCGCATTTGTAGATTTAGAAAAGGCGTATGATAAGGTGAATAGAAGTATGCTGTGGAAAGTGTTGTCCGAGTATGGTGTAAATGATGAATTGCTGAACGCAGTAAAATCTATGTATGAAGGTAGTAAAGCGTGTGTGAGGGTGAATGGTGGTTTGAGCGAATGGTTTGAAGTGAAGCGAGGAGTGAGACAGGGTTGTGTGATGTCGCCATTGCTGTTTAATGTGTTTATGGATAAGTGTGTAAGATTGGCTGGTAATGGAATTAGTGTGGGTACGATAATGTTATGGTTGCTGTTGTATGCGGATGATGCATTGATGTTAGCTGATAGCGAAGATGACTTGCAAAGAAGGTTAAACCGTTTGGAAGTGAGTACTAGTCGTATGGATTTGAAAATCAATGTGAGCAAGACAAAAGTAATGGTGTTTGGTAGTACAGATAGCAACGAGGCAAAAAGAATTGACCTAAAAGGAGAACAGCTGGAACGAGTGAAAGAATTTGTATATTTGGGAAGATTGTTTCAGGAGGACGGAAGTGTAGATGGAGAGATTGATAGGAGAGTAAGTGCTGGCAGGAGGATTGTGGGTAGTATGGCAGGGTTGTGTCGCACTGAGCTGTTGTCTAATACGGCTAAGCTAGCTGTGTATAACTCTGTCCTAATACCAACTTTGATGTATGGATCTGAAGTATGGGTGTGTCAAACAAAGCATAGAAGTAAGTTTACTGTTGGTATGAGTTTTTTAAGGAATATGTGTGGTAAAACTAGGATGGATAGAGTGAGAAACACATGGGTGATGAATGAGTGTGGAGTGAAAGAAAGCATAATTGACAAGTATGAACGAAGTACTGTACACTACGTTGGTTTGGACATGTTGAGAGAATGGGTGATGAACGAATTGCAAAACAGGTGTTTAAAGGTAGTGTACAAGGCATGAAAGGATTAGGTAGACCTAAAAAGGTTTGGTTGGATGTGATTGCAGAATGTTTGAAGAACAGAAGTGTTAAAAGTACACAGTGTAATAGAGAGTGCAGAAGGCAAAAGAGTGTTATGAGTATTTCTGAAGCAAGTGGAGTATGCAAGAATCGAGTGCTTTGGAGGGCAATTTGTAGACGGCTGAGGTAATAATGCTGCTGGCTTACCCCGTAAAGGGATATGGCGTCATGTTATGTTTGCTTATGTTTGATATCTGTATACCAGTGCAAGTGATTGATACTGTACGAGCTGTAAATAATGGCAAAAATGTTAAAGTTGGGGAGGTTGGGCATCCTAATTTTATGATTA
Organism: Siphlonurus alternatus; assembly: GCA_949825025.1. Classification (NCBI taxonomy): domain Eukaryota; kingdom Metazoa; phylum Arthropoda; class Insecta; order Ephemeroptera; family Siphlonuridae; genus Siphlonurus; species Siphlonurus alternatus. The sequence continues at coordinate 26,152,782 of OX463781.1, read as the reverse complement.
GTTTACCAGCATGATTTTGCTCAGAGCAGCTCTCATTGCTTCTAGCACTCTCACCTCTGGAGTCTTCTTGCTGAGCAGCTTCTGCCTGATGGCCGCCCTGCGTCTCTCTCGCTCCTCCTCGTTGACCTCGTTGTCTTCGTCTTCACTCTCGACGTCGCCAGGGATGATCACCGTGCTTGCCGCATGACCCTCCAAAGGCTCCGCCTCCTCTTCTGATGATGCTTCCAGGATCTCAGGCTCGTGGATCTGTCTGTTAACACATAAAGTGTCAGTTGTCTCAGTATAATTTTTGTTCTCTTGCTTGTAAATTTTATTAATAAGTGAGAGTATTGCCTCAGAATGCAAGTAGCGTAACTAATAATGTTAAGCACATTAATTTTTTAATATTTTTTCCCTCTAATCTCTATATTTATTACTGTAACTAAAAAAAAATATTATTTACATGTCGTAAAAAAAAAAATAATAAAAATGATGCAACTCCCTAGACTTTATCTCAATATAACTTAAAACATTTTTTGTTTGTACTGTAGTTATGTAACTTGGTATGTACCACTGAACTATATAACTGGAAGGTCAGAAGACCCTCTTTCTTACGGAGGGATGTGTTGCAGGTAGCCGGCATAAAGACGTATGCTAGTTCTCTCTCCCCATAAATTGACTGCCGACCTTGAGAACGAGCGTGTTGAATAGGCACTCGGGAGAAAATATTTTTCTGAAGCCGACACAGTAAAAGAAAGAAAAATGCATCAGCTGTACATGCATATAGTCGGCTTGCCATCATAGCATTTTAATAAAATATATTAACTCTATGCATAAAATGATATAAAATCTGTCTGAGGTCAGAAGGCAACCCAAAGAAAAGGTCGTGTTTTTTAGTAGAAAATATTGAGTGCAGTGTGCCTGTTGTCCAATACTAAAATCTTCAAGGTCAGCAGTCAATTTACGGTGAGAGAGAAATAGCATACTTCAGTATGGCAGCTACGTGAAACAGAGAAATGTTGCCTGTTGCACCCCTTGCTTGGTACTGACGATGATATAGTACTGGTACAAAATTTCACTGAAGTTATGGGAAAGATGAATCTATAAACCAATAAAGTGATCTAAATCTAGACGCCTCACCTGTGTCTCTTGCCCCGCTCAATGATGTCTTCATCTTCGTCTGATGAGCGCTGCTCCACGTTACGCTTGAGTCTGCGCAGCCTCCGGTCCTGCACTTCGTCCTCGTCGTCATCTCCGTCCCGAGTCGTAGCCGCAGCGGCAGCCCTGCAACATCACCATAGTTGTACCAACCTGTACCCACGACTCAAAACACCGTCAGGACATATTAATGTATATGAACAGCTTGAAGTACAACAACTTATTCACACAAGTTTCTTTCAAGAATACCGTTTAGTCTGTGAAGGCTTTTCTGTTTTATTTTTAAACTAACAATGCATCCTGCAATACTGTTCAAAAGTATTGCTAAAAAAATATTATTATTATTATAATTTTTTTCAGTACAGTATGATGTACTGTATATAATATCTAATCATGTGTAATATTTCTTTGGGATATTATATCTTCCTATTATTCAAGAATTATTTTTTATTATTTTTAGTTAAAACTCAATTTTTATCAAATATAATACATTATACTGTACTCAAATACACAAGCCAATATGAGCAGCATTCTTTTTGACTCTTCTTCTTTTCTTATGCCCATGTTTTGGCTTTTAAACCATTTTCCTTTTGACTGAACTGAACCAACACACTGGGTCAGAATTGGATCAGACAAGCAACACTGTTCAATGGATCTGTCACATCCAACGTGACTTCAGCCTATTAATTCATAGATAACAACCCACCTTGCGTATCGCTTGGCACGTTGTCTCTGCAAAAAGTCCTCATCCCCGGAATCTGCCTCGGAACTGCTCTCTGGGGCGTAGTCTGGCCGTTTACCTGAGATGTAGCGATGAACCTTCACCTTCTGCATAGACACCTCACCTGCAAGGATATACGAGATACTAGTATTAACAACTTGTTTTAAATATTATTCTATCCATCAAACATTGTTAAAATATGTGAATGCATACTGTATATAATGGTGACATGATGAATGTTATTTGCTGTAATTTATTTTAGCTTTGCATCCCTTTGATTTTGCTATTGTGCATGCTGGCTGGTAACTATGACTGTAATACCAGTATATATGCATATCATACAGTCCAGTATGAAAAGCAACAGGGTTACAGACACATAGAGGGTAAGTATAATGATACATAAATAAATGGACTTCACCAGTTTTCAGCAGTGAAATGTGAACAATCTGGTGGCACCAAAAAGGGTTAGTTCAACATGGAACATGGATCACCTCATCTGTATGTATGCATAGTGTTTGCAATTTACTGTGGTATGTATGCATAATAATATATTATATTGTATAATATTGTATGCATACGAATGTAGAAAATGTACAGTAGGCACATCATAGTGTATGATATGATGTATAATATTGAGTACAGTGGACTGTGTCATGAGCAGGGTATGCATATACATATTATGCATACCTAGCTGCTTATGCATGCAAACAAATCACTCTTTATTTAGAAAGCTCACCCTTCTCATTGCGGACAGGGATGGCTCCTGCTGTGCTCTGGATTGCAGACACCGCCGAATTGGCCATCTTCACTATATATTTTTATTAGCTAAGAACTGTCACAATAATAGAGATTTAATAAAATAAAAGCCGTGTTTACACTGTTTACAACGTTTACAAAACGATAGACGCCATTTTCATTTCATGACGTCATTGATCAGTGATTCAGTGTTGCCAACATATGCCAATTATTTCTGAAATGAAATGAAATGAAATAATCTTTATTTAGCTTTCGCTATTCAGTACAAATATAGTTTATATATTGTTTTATATTGTATATTATATTATATATTATATTATATTGTATCCGCAATAATCCGTGGACATAGTAATAATTTATAATAAAATTAAAATTACTTGATTTCTAGCACACTTTAATTAATACTTCCGGATTTGAAAAACAAATGTATACAAATGTGTGTATAATTACTTTTATGTAAATAAATAAATAAATAAATATTTATTTTTATTTAATATGTTTCGTGTATGGTGACCAGCCGGCCGGCTCAGGGAGATGTGGTGCCAATATATCGTAGTGGCCCGTGCAGTCAGGAAGATAGTCCCCTAGGTCTGACACTCGTATGACGAACGCTCCTCATGGATATTTTCGGTGAGGCAGCGGTCTGAAGGTGAGGCTCTCCAAACGGGTGGGTGAAGCAAAGCTAATATCCGAACACAACAGTGAACGGCGCTTGCGGACGGGGATTGTGGGTCGGGGGAGAGGGTGCAAAGCTCGGTCGCGGTGGGGCTGATGGTCACTGCGGTGACACTATTCGTACGTCATGCTCGGGGTAATAGACCCGGGTCCTACGGGTGTGATTCCGTGGAGGCTGGGTCTCACCGTGGCCGAAAGTCTGGCACTCCAAATGGGCAATGTTGGGGAAAAAACGATCGAGGCACTGCTGGGTCTGTCCTATGACCAGGGCAATCCAGTAGTGTCTCACAAAAAAAAAAAAAAAATAATAATAATAATAATAAAGGGCACCCGGCTGTTCTTGACTCATGCTAAACACTGTGTGGGGAAAGTTCAGTACGCGACGCGTGGGACCGCGCCCTTGGGGCTCCACCTGGGGGTTGTTTAATTACAGCCCTCAGTCCATAGCCACTAACCGGTTATGGAGCCTGAGCTCTCCCTGCTGCCGCGGAGCTCAGAGTACCTAGGCAGCAAAACCTCGGCAATGCTGGGGACTCTCATAGTTTAACAGCAGACTATGGGAGGATAAATGCAACGGTCCCTAGCGCAATTGTCGGAGGTTGCGTGAAGGAGTCCCCGGATGGCCGGCGTGATCAGTTTGCCGGCTTCACCTAGTGGCGGGGAGGTCCGCGGGGTCGGCCACCTTACCATCAGGGTGGTTATGGTGGAGGTGGGTGCTCCACTCTGTGGGTGGATGGTTATTGGTGCACCGGAAACCTGCAGAGTGGGAGCGGCAGGCTGACGGAACGGTGGCTTACTTGACGCAAGTCAGGAGCAGCCGTGTCAGCGTAGGGTGGGGTTTTTGTGGGTGGGGGGTGGGCGCGAGCGCTATGTGGTGTATTCACTGTGTGGGGGGAACTATGTTTCGTGTATGGTGACCAGCCGGCCGGCTCAGGGAGATGTGGTGCCAATATATCGTAGTGGCCCGTGCAGTCAGGAAGTAGTCGTCCCCTAGGTCTGACACTCGTATGACGAACGCTCCTCATATATGGATATTTTCGGTGAGGCAGCGGTCTGAAGGTGAGGCTCTCCAAACGGGTGGGTGAAGCAAAGCTAATATCCGAACACAACAGTGAACGGCGCTCGCGGACGGGGATTGTGGGTCGGGGGAGAGGGTGCAAAGCTCGGTCGCGGTGGGGCTGATGGTCACTGCGGTGACACTATTCGTACGTCATGCTCGGGGTAATACACCCGGGTCCTACGGGTGTGATTCCGTGGAGGCTGGGTCTCACCGTGGCCGAAAGTCTGGCACTCCAAATGGGCAATGTTGGGGAAAAAACGAGGCACTGCTGGGTCTGTCCTATGACCAGCGCAATCCAGTAGTGTCTCACAAAAAAAAAAAAAATAATAATAATAATAATTGTTTATTGGGTTAAGAAATACATATAAAATGGGAGGGAAAGACAAGAAAAAAAATAATAAATAACCCAAATGTTATCTATTCTTTATCTCCATACAAACAAATGGAGTTAAAGTTTTCTTGTATGGAAAAATTATATACAATAATTAGAAAAATGAAAAATTGTATCGTGTAATACCGGCTTTTTTAGGTTCAAATTTAACCAATCTCTCTCTCTCTCTCTCTCTCTCTCTCTCTCTCTCTCTCTCTCTCTCTCTCATTATATACTATTCTCTTACGTTATTTCAATATCAATACAGAGCTCTCCACCACATTTGTGTAAAATAATGAGTTGCATTATATACATGTTCTTTATGAGAAGCGAAAACAGCAGAGAAAGGAACTCACGTCAAAACAATTTATATATCATACATACAATGCTGGAGCCTGTCACTTCGCGAGAGCGTTTTGCCTGATTAAAATGTGTACACATTGCTGATGAGTTACTCCGAGTTCAAGCTTCAAAAATTTCTGTCTCAAAACACTCAGGATAGTAACATGAATTAATATAAGAGAGAGGGGGAGTGTTTACATTATTTACATAATTTAAATATTAAATGAGAGTTTCACTGGCATTAAATTTACATTAATAAATTATTAGTCAAAATTTGACAAGTGACAGCCTGTGAAATGTGAGCGAAGCGAAGAAAATAGAGGGACTGTCGGTGGACTCTCGGAATGTTATTTAAGTCACTCTCACTATTCGTTAACACGATATTTTTTTTAATAACTTAATTAATAAGAATCAGTTGACGACGCTGAACTCTTAATTCTTTTCAAGCTTATTTCTACTCAAAAGTATCTTGAAATGAAACTGCCTCTAAATATTAGATCTTTGAATGGTTCCTTGTTTTATTCAAGATTAAAAGTTTATTTGCTAAGTCATAAACTGTAAATAATGTACAAATTTTTTTGACTGAACTGTGTTATACACGTTATATTTTATTTATAGTCTTGTTACAAGTAATTTTGTTATGTTTTCCTTTATTTTTTATTAATAATTGTTAAAAGGGATACTATGCGTGACTCACCCGTTGCGTTTTGTTCTGTACATAGGACTGTTTTAGTATCACCGGCCAACTGTTATTTTATGTAACAATCGGGAAATATAATAAAATAAATAAATAAATGATAAATTAATAAAAATACATAAAGAACATTCCATTTATATTTATATATATACAAGTAAAAAACTCAATACTAGAATTTGTTGTTTAGTACAATTCTAAGTAAGTACTGCGTACTGTACATAATTATAGATATTGTGATTTCATCACAAATTGTGATGAATAGAATAGCTGTATCTACAAAATATCAAAAATTAATTTTATTTTCCTTGGCAAATATGCATCAAATATGTAGCTGAAATTTATATTTGAACCGAAGATATAATACATACGATGTTTCGATCGAACTTCCAATGTCATCAGATGCTGCATGGGTGGCAAGGCAGAAACACAAAAAGGGCGGTCATTTCTCGGACATGACCGGACACGCGACGTGGCAGCACCTTGATGACATCGGCGCTCAATTTCTCTCCCGTCACTTCTCATAGAATTCGAGCCTACATTCAACTCCCCCTCATACGTGTATGAGGGGAAGTTGTTCGAACCCTGCTTCATTTCCACGGGACTAATATTTTGTTTTCTAGCATGCAGTTATAATTAAAAAGGAATAAAATTTCTTTAGTTTATACTAGTCCCTGTTGTCATAATGATAATTGATAAGTAATAGTTATTTAACTTATTTATACTTCTTTTTACCCAATATGAGATATATTATAAAAAATTATGATGAAAATGAAGTATAAGCACCATTCTATAAAAATTTCATCGACTACTGAACAAAGAAAATGACATAATACAGTTTTGAGTTAAAACTGTAAAAACTTTTTAAAATATTATCATGCATTTGATGCATTTCCAATATATATAATATATCAAAATTTGCTTAAAACTATATGTAATATCTCCTTCAATTGAGCCTATAAACACAATCTGAAAATGAGCATTTTTGTTAAAAAGTTCGACTTTCTTTTTTACCTTTTTAGTAATTTCTTTTTTAACTTTTTAGTAATGTACAGTAATTTTTTATTATGATATTATGCCTTCACATGCATGTGAGTTATTCGTTATTCATATTATTATTGTTTTTAGTAATCGTAAATTACACTATGATTTTTTTCTCTCTCTCTCTCTGCATGTCTCTGAAAATATTCAGGTAAAAACTTTCTTTTCTCTAAAAAACATGTACAAAAACGTTGATCTTTTAACCCACAACTGTGAGGATCACAGAGATCACAGATCTGACAAATCACAGAGACCGGAAGAGAAAATGTGCCGCCAAAAGCTATCGCAAGTTGGCGCCTCGTCAGCTATAGGTTTAATTAACTGTCACTAGAGTGGGCTGGTATACTGAAGTTTGTATATTTAAATTTTTTAGTATGAGCGAGCACATAGAGGTATTATAATACATATTATATTATGATAATACCTTCATGGAGAGATACATCGAACTGTTGATGACATTATTTTGCACCCATGAACCAATAGGTCAATCGATCTCTTACCAAAACAAAACCTTTGCACAAATTATAGTATGCATAATTGAAAAGCCTCTATAGTTAATAGATTATACAAAATGTATATAAGGTTGAAAATGAAGTGCGATGTGAAATTGGTTACATAATAATTTAAGTTGCAGTCATATTATTATATTCTCATTTCTTTTCACGTCTCTCGTATATATATATGTTTTTTCATTCTCTCTTGGTTTAATGAGGTCTCACGACTCTCACGTCCTCTTATTCTTATAATTACATTCGTAAAAAACACTGAAAATGTATAATGAGATCTGCGTATTGCCGTATTATATCAGATCATCAGGTCTTATTTTCAAATTTCAACATATATATTGCAATTAACTGATAATGAGATGTAAATTTAAAACAATTCAATATATTCTTTGCAGTGGCGTAGCCAGGATTTGCCCAAGGGGGGGGGGGGGTTCGGGATAAATATTGAGAACAGCCCACTGAGGGGTTTGGGGGGCGAGGCCCCCCAATAGCAGGCGCGATTTTTTTAAGGACACACCCCCTTTTTAGGGTAAAATAATGGAAAAATACTATTATATTAGAGCTAGGATAAAATATATGGCCTGATGCAATTTTTTTAACAGTTTATATTTTTTTTCACCCCATTTTTCAATTTCTTTTGAATACGTGCGTATAATAAATAAAGCTAGCTTTGAGTAAATCATTTTAATTAAATCAAGTAATTTATGTAACCACTTTTATATTATTTTTATAGAGTAAGTGTACGTGTCATTTAATTGAATTTGATTTTTAAAATTTATTTTTTTTAATAATCCAAGTTCACATCATTAAGATATTGTAAAAAATAAATAAAAAAATAAAAAAGGGAATTGCTTCTCTTATTTTTGTTAAATTTTGTCTGCACCGGGCGCGTGGAGCAACCAATTAAATGAAAGTGCGGCACACGTGAGAGCGTTTTAATTTATACAATAGTAGTTATATGCACATGCAGTTTGTAAGGGAAATAAAACATTTATTTATGAGTCGCACTTTTTCCTGTTAAAATTAGAAACTAACTTATAATTTGTTTATTTTAAAGAAAAGACTACTTGCTAAATTTCAATTTTTTATTTAACTTGTTTTTTTTTTCAAATTTATATAGTTTTTCCTTTTTTCTTCTTATATCCAGTCATTACTCGATCTTCATGGGGGGGGGGGTAAACCCCGAAACTCCCCCCCCCCCCCCGTGGCTACGCCACTGATACTTTGGTAGTATAATTATTGAACTGTATTGACTATATTGGAACCAAATAAATAAATTACTCTAAATATACGCATAGTAATCATATTCATACTCATTTTATTGCTTTTCGATTGTACATTACAATATAAGCACGTCATAAACAGTGTTATTAGCAACCTCATGGTGTTTGTCAAATTAAAGTCGTTATATATATATATTTTTTTTTTAATTTTTAATCAAACCCTATTGGGTACTTCTATTTACTAATTAGTAATTACATACTACTTTGAAACCCCGAACCTTCCGAAACCCTAACTTGAGCGTTTCGCGGGCTCTTCTGGAACGGGGGCGGCCACGGCCTTGCAAATCCATCCCGGCATTTGCCTGCGGCTGAGGGAAACGTGGAAACCTCAGCCAGGATGGACGCTACAGCTTTTGTCAATGAACCGGAAGTGCAATGGTCCAAAGCCAGGGGAACCACATAGTGGAAAAGCGCAACGTTTTACCCCTGGGTGGGAAACGTGGTTTTTGTTGAAAATGGTCATAATATACTTATATAGATTAAATAAGTTCTTAAATTTATAAAAATTTCACTCCCAACAATGGCAACAATACAAACATGGATTCAGGTAAACCTTTCCTATAGAGGTCTTTGTAGTCTACGCAGTGTGTGTCATCAAGCGTCCTCAATCAGCGGGTGGTGGGGCATAGTTAGGGAATCAACAACCAAATTTCACGAAAATCGCGCTATTGGTGATACCGGGCTGAAATTTTCAGTACTTGCTAATAACATCATTTGCATCAACTTTTTTGGCGGATCCCAAAAAAAAGTGTCATACCGTGACCTTGAGTGACCTTTGAACTTTGACCTCCGATTGATTTACGTTTGATTTTTTTACAAGGAATCTAAGGCAGATACGAAAAAAATTGTCATTAGCAAATATGTTTGTACTAACACGGAGAGTAATTAGCAATTTTTGGAAAAGACCTAAGTCCATAAAAAACAAAATGGCGGCCGATGAAACTTTTATTGACCTCTTTTTTGGCAGCTTTCTTGCTTATTTTAACCAAACTAGCAAACTTTCTAGCTTAAAATAGCAACTATCAATTGTCTACTATCATTACGATTAAAAAAAATCATAATGCTTGTTGATAAGAGAATAATAACTCGAGATATTGTAATTTCTACCGTAAAATGAGCACTTATTCCCTATGCTATTATAATACGTTTTTTTACTAAAATCCATACTTTTTGTGACAAAAGCATTAAACATACAGAAATGATTAATTGCATCATAAGAACCTTAAAAAATACTGTACCCTAAAATTTTGAACCACCCTTTGACCCCTGGTGACCTTTCAAAATGGCGGATGTGGAGAACAGGAAAGTATTATTTTCTGGCAAACCAAAGGTCGGGATAAAGATATATTCCGCAGAAAAGATGCTTAGATGGTTGCAATTATTTAAAAAGGGTCCCTAATTATTTTCAAATTGCAATGTTGCCAAATATAGCACCCCTAAAGACCTAAATTTTATTTGACTTTTTTTCAGTTAAAATCGTATAAAATCCATGCTTTCTGAAAGTGGAGCTTCTAATTTTCAAGCAGGATTAATTAATTGGGGTCACGAGAACCAAAAAAATAAGAACCCCCTCCCCTCCCCCCCCACCCCTTAAAAATTAAAACATTTTACGCCTCCTGCCCAGGGTTCTTTAATCCATGATTGACCTCGGGGAATTATATTATATTTTTTTAGGCCATAGTCAGTGCATTGAAGTAATTGCAGTTAGTAACCATTTGTCTACGTATAGTATACGTATTTCTACTAAATAAAAATTAAAACTAAGAGTAATTTTAAGAAAGAGTTCCCTAATTAAAAAAAAAGGTGGGTTTCCAAGTCTTCCTAAAATCTGAGTAATCTATTTCTCGATAAACAAGCATATATGAATCACAACCCTCTTTACTCTTTAAAATACCAACATATAATTAAGCCTCCCCCCCCCTCTTCTCTATGTACATCGCCCCCCTAAATTGAATTTACAGAACATGAAGCACGTACCTGTGTCCTTTTCCACTATAATAAAAAACTCCGCTGGATCACCGTTCTTGCTAATCATATGTTATCAATTAAAGGTTACACTGTATACATACGAATATATAATCAATGACAATAATAAAACTATATAAATCTTACTATCTTAGTCAAATTATAAATGCATTACAATTAATTTTTATACTTAAATATATTGGAAATCTTTACTGTTACGGGGGGAAATACCTAGAGGGACATATCCCACTTATTGGGTTATTACGTTATTACCAAAACATGCAAGTTGTCTCATAATTAACTCCCTTTAATCGTTTAAAACAACCCGGCAAGGACAATATTGAAGGAACCAGCTCCAAAATGTAATTCAATGTAGTAAAAACATAACATTTTGAAAATGAGTTTTGAAAAACCTTTCTTAATGAGTGAGGAACTGAAAAATGCAAATCAACATATTAGGGTTCCACTATCATCCCGGAGTTAGGGATGAAAATCAAAATGTTTAAAATTATCATAACCGACAAAACGACACAAATGAAGCCCGGCAGTAAATTTTTAGTACTATTTTTTGACGCAGATTCAGCAAAATTTTTATTCTTTTAATTCACCTTCTCTTATTTTTGAATGGAAATTTGAAAAAAAAAAAAAAGAAAAAGAAAAATTACACACTTCTCTAAGCAGGTTTGAAAGTGAGTGCTGGAAATGTGGAAAATAATAAAATACAGTAATTGGGAAATCGTTTATTTATTTATTATTTTTTTTTTTCCTATTGTTGTTGTAGCTATCATAAATACGCAGGACTAACTTTTGATGTTGGTACCTTCAATATTGCCCAGGCGCGGATCCAGGGAGGGAGGGAGGGAGGGAGGGAGGGAGGGGAGGGGGGGGGGGCTGATATGTTTTATTTAACAAGGGCAATGGCAATATAGGCACTTGCCACACTCCATTTTTTTCTTTTAACATTGGCCTTATGGAGGAAGCACGTCCCCCCCACCCCTCTACCCCCTCCGATTATTATTATTATTTTTTTCTGAATTCACGGCTGATATTGTGATATTGCCCTTGCTGGGTTGATTTAAACGTGTATATAAAGGGGGTAATGTATGCCTCCGTTGCACCCCCCGAAAGTCGCTCATAAATTAACGTTGCAGATTTGGAGCATATATTGTGCGTATGCACGAACACGTACCTTTTCCATTTTAGAACCCCGCTGGATCTCCGATCGTACATACTTATTTTATACAAATTGTACATATTTAAATATTGTACTGTGAACGAATGGTTAAAAGCATTATCATAAAATTAAGTGAACATTATTTATATAAATACAGTATTTTTAGCATATATATTTTATAAAACATTTGTTATATTTGTTATATATTTATTATTTGTTTCTCGAGAAAAAGATTACTCAGATTTTAGGAAGACTTGGAAACCCACCTTTTTTTTTAATTAGGGAACTCTTTCTTAAAATTACTCTTAGTTTTAATTTTTATTTAGTAGAAATACGTATACTATACGTAGACAAATGGTTACTAACTGCAATTACTTCAATGCACTGACTATGGCCTAAAAAAATATAATATAATTCCCCGAGTCAATCATGGATTAAAGAACCCTGGGCAGGAGGCGTAAAATGTTTTAATTTTTAAGGGGTGGGGGGGGAGGGGAGGGGGTTCTTATTTTTTTGGTTCTCGTGACCCCAATTAATTAATCCTGCTTGAAAATTAGAAGCTCCACTTTCAGAAAGCATGGATTTTATACGATTTTAACTGAAAAAAAGTCAAATAAAATTTAGGTCTTTAGGGGTGCTATATTTGGCAACATTGCAATTTGAAAATAATTAGGGACCCTTTTTAAATAATTGCAACCATCTAAGCATCTTTTCTGCGGAATATATCTTTATCCCGACCTTTGGTTTGCCAGAAAATAATACTTTCCTGTTCTCCACATCCGCCATTTTGAAAGGTCACCAGGGGTCAAAGGGTGGTTCAAAATTTTAGGGTACAGTATTTTTTAAGGTTCTTATGATGCAATTAATCATTTCTGTATGTTTAATGCTTTTGTCACAAAAAGTATGGATTTTAGTAAAAAAACGTATTATAATAGCATAGGGAATAAGTGCTCATTTTACGGTAGAAATTACAATATCTCGAGTTATTATTCTCTTATCAACAAGCATTATGATTTTTTTTAATCGTAATGATAGTAGACAATTGATAGTTGCTATTTTAAGCTAGAAAGTTTGCTAGTTTGGTTAAAATAAGCAAGAAAGCTGCCAAAAAAGAGGTCAATAAAAGTTTCATCGGCCGCCATTTTGTTTTTTATGGACTTAGGTCTTTTCCAAAAATTGCTAATTACTCTCCGTGTTAGTACAAACATATTTGCTAATGACAATTTTTTTCGTATCTGCCTTAGATTCCTTGTAAAAAAATCAAACGTAAATCAATCGGAGGTCAAAGTTCAAAGGTCACTCAAGGTCACGGTATGACACTTTTTTTTGGGATCCGCCAAAAAAGTTGATGCAAATGATGTTATTAGCAAGTACTGAAAATTTCAGCCCGGTATCACCAATAGCGCGATTTTTGCCATTAATTCCCTAACTAGCATGCGCGGTGCCAGAGAGGGCGCGGCGGGTGTCGCGGACGGCGTGCTTGTCGGCGGGCAGTGCGAGCGCGGTGGCCGGGAATGTGAGACGTGCGATGTGAGCAGCCCCAACATCCACAGCATCCACAGAGATGCAGCAGCAACCTCGCTGCTTGGCCGTGCTCGTCGTCACGGTGGCGCTACTGCTGGCGCCTGGACAGACCAATTAAGCCAGCCACCTCACACAGCAAGACGAGAAGCGAGCTGAAATGATGGACACTCAGAATATAATAAATAAATCATGACATTTATAGTACCCACCCTATAACTGTTTTAACCAATTTTTTATGTCCAAGACAGATACACGTGTCTCTAATATATTCAAATTACGTATAGTGTAATTCCTGTAATTAATTGGCAACGTAACAGTACATCAAGTAATCGCTTTGCAGGAAGCAAGCAATAAGCCTTGCTTAAGCAAGCATAAGTCCTATATATTAATGAAGAAGTCGCAGCTTGTAACGAATATATAGAAAACACAATATCAAACAATGTAATATATACAATGCTAAATTATGGACATTAATTAAAGAGACTTAATACGTAAAATGGCGTCACTGGTGTCACAGTCCGTCAAACACAATTAACGTACTGTTATCTTCTAGGAATACCAAGATTTCCTCTGGCGCTAATACATATAATTATATACATTAAACATGTTCATGTGCAAATAATGGAAACATTGCAGAATTATATTATAATGCATGCAATATTTCATATCTATATTGAAGATTTGAAAGTTAATTGCAGCGTAAGCAGACAAAAAGAAGAGAAACTTGGTATTTTCATGACATTACATTGCCCCCAACTTAACAAATCTCTCACGTAGTTAGAAGGCAAAAGACGCACAAATTTATAAGACCATAATTTAATTTTATAATTAAATTATATTTGTATGCAAATTAAAATAGAAAAGTTAGGGTTTTAGAATGCTTGTTAAAATTTCTCTGTAGGAATCTTAAATAAGAATGTATCGTAAAATATAATTAAACAACTAAAGTAAACGTTGATGCGTACCTTGTGGCCCTTGTGCGTATTTTTAGCCAACAGCAATGCTTGCACGGTGTTTTCTAACACAACCTAAGACAGTTTCAGTATCTATATATACGTGGAGTTTCCTCACAGACCAAGTTGCGGACCCGAGTGTTTTGTTCCGCCATAAATTTCATAAAAATTATATTAGAGTATTAGATTGTACAATGTATGTTAAAGATATTTTATATCCGGAATAAAGCCCTAAAAATTTTGGTGAAACACACTGCCTGTGACTTTAATATCTTCAGATGATTGTGTGAAAACCCAAGTATTATTTGACGAGTGACGTCACGCTATCTTTCACTCTGGAGGAGCAAAAGTATCATGACGTCAAGATTTTTCACTGAAAATTATAATATTTAAAAGGAAGACTAAATATGAACATTACTACACATTACCCTTCCATGTTAAATGTTAATGAAAGGTATTAATATTTATTTTATGTAATATATTTATGCAGCAGCCTTTTTTGTTGGCTTGGGAATTGTTAATTTTCTCAGAATGTATTATATTATATTTATATTTTATTACAAAAGGCGCAGCTCCCATTGAGGCCTGTAGAGTCAAGGAGCAGAAAGAAAGAAAGCTGAAATTCATCAGAATTTTCAAATAAATTGTAGAGGTTATATTTAACGAATTATTTAATAATTAATCGGTATTAAAATATTATTATACTGTCTTACCAAAACTTTTACAGTATAGTCAATTCAAATTCATAAGTTTATTATTATAATATCGGATTATTCATAAAATATATAATATAAAAATAAAATATATGTAATAA
Source organism: Siphlonurus alternatus (assembly GCA_949825025.1). NCBI lineage: Eukaryota > Metazoa > Arthropoda > Insecta > Ephemeroptera > Siphlonuridae > Siphlonurus > Siphlonurus alternatus. Next base: position 26,137,767 of record OX463781.1, on the reverse strand, counting down.
TATATTAAAATATAAATATAATATAAAAATACATTTTATATTCTATCATAACTTCAGAAGAAGAGAATAATTAATATTAATGCAAATTAATAATTAAACGATTTGAGTGCTTTGTATTTACCCTTTTTAAGACTTTTTAATTACTTTTAAAAGTAATTTACTTATAACTTATGAAATTAATTATATATTATACATTCATCAACTATTTTTTTATTTGTTTACGGAATGAAATAAAGAAAGAATATTTAAATAAAAAAATGTGCAAGATAATAATGTATTAAATGTTAATAATTTAAGTAATAAAATTTAATTAATTAATGCTAGGTATTTTTTAAATCATTTCTTTTTTTATAAGGAGTAAAATTAGTGTATTAAAATTGAAAGAATTATGAAATTCCTAAACTGTGGTAAAGAAAAAAAAAAATTTTGTTATTTATTTTACAATTATTGTTCTACAATTTTCATAAAAACAATAAAATTTGTGTGCTTTTCATAACTTACTGGAAGAAGCTTTATTTTCTATTCGTTTTCTCACTTTCTTCAAAATATGTTGATTTTTTCCAGCAGCTCTACATGCTGTAACACCCGTTAGTATTTTACTTTCAACGTTAATACAATTGTTTTAACTGTTTTAACTATAAAATACTATAGCTTAATAGTAGCTATCTATTAGCTACCTAATATCTGATCTAGATATTAGATCAGAAGTTAGAATCAGATGAACAAACGTTGAGTTTTATGCTGCAGAAAATGGGTGGCGAAATTGTTAAGTCTCTAACTTTACAACATGGGTTCACGGCTACAAACATGGACTAGTTCTGCACAATTTGCTCCTCGACAAGACAATACAACCAAATTCACTCCACGTAATTTGCTCCGGGCCACCAAATTATAGTTGTTGTCCGAGGGTGTCCAGTTGCTTGTTGCCATGACAACCGAACGAGACGCTCTCGAGGACTATCCACCAAATTAAAGCAACAGTTTTCCGGGCGTTCATGCTCTCTCTTCTTCGTATTTGCAACTGTATATGAACCTCCTCGACTTACAAATAAGTGTGTATAAAAAAAAAGACAATTTTAGAATTTTTATTCAGGGAGTTGTAATATAGTTTTATAAAATACATTTAAAAAAAAGATAAAAAAAAATGAAAGAAAGAAAAATTGGCAGGACATTACATCCCAAAATTAATAATTTTAAGGATTCTTATTTTATTTTAAGACAAATTATTTAATATTTAGCTGTCTTACTCTATAATATATATAGTTTAATTCAATATTTTACTATATAATATATCTAAATAAATACTTGTATATATTATTTCTGATATTAATTTAACATATTTCCTTTTCAACGAACGCTGCATGCTGGTTTATTATGGGTTTTAATTTATTTTCTATACATCAATCACATTTATTTATATTTTATTTTTATAAAGTACTTAACCATTTTCTCTCTCTCTATAGGAATGTAAAAATCGTTCTTAATTTGAATTTCTGTTCCTGACGTGTTATAAAATTATATTGAATGTTTACTCGATATAGAGGACAAAATAATAACTGTATAGTGTCGGTATAGCATATTGCTTGATGACACGGCAGACAAAGTGATCACGTCATAAATTACAGCCATGCATTTACAACGACTGAGATGAAAATTGGAAAGTAAATTATATAAAGTGTAAATTATAGATCATATTGTAACACATAAAAACAAATTGTTTTTGAGAAAATCACTATTATTCTATGCTACATAAACCATAAAAAACATTCATTATTATACCTGCGATAATCTATAGCAAATGTCCATGACAATGCACTCTGCTACTATATACGTTTCCTGAAAAATTTCCCAACGCTTCACTAACTTCACACGTCGTCGCAGTGAATACGTATTACTGTTCTTTGTACTGTTAATGGCGTCTAAAAGCGCCCGTTATATATTTCTCATTGATCCTCCCCATTGTTAGCGGAGATCAAGAGACGTTTTTATTTCGTCGTTCTCACGTCTCTAATACATTTCACACGAGAGAGAGAGAGAGAGAGAGAGAGAGAGAGAGAGAGAGAGAGAGAGAGAGAGAGAGAGAGAGAGAGAGAGAGAGAGAGAGAGAGAGATTAAACTCACGTGACCGTAATCTGATTTTCGTGTATAACATCGTATAAGCTTATTATTTATAATTCGTATTGGACACGATCTATAACAAATTTATCCAGGTTTCTCAAACTACATGACCGAAGTTAGTGTCATTGATTTAAGGTGGATCTAAACATGGTTAGTTAGAAAGCTGGATAACTTCCTACGGGAATCGCACCCATTGAGTTTTTCATTACAATATGAAATGATTATCATTACCGAGTATTATTATGACATATATGAATTGATAGAAAAGTATCACTTCTACTAAATTAATTCATTTATTTGCAATGAGTCATGTATTATGTATATAATAATATGCAGATGTATGTTTTTTATTATTATAATTAATACATGATGGCATCATCATGTCATGAACTTGACAGTGCCATGAATTTTCAATTTCATATCCAATACATCAAGCAAAATTATCAATTATGAATATCTATTAGGTACAAAATTTAAATTAATATTATGACGAGACAGGCAAACTTGCTATGTATTGGTTCGGATATTGCTTCATTGATCGACGTTTAACACACCATTAAACATCTGACGAATGAAAATTGATGGAGAGGCATAAATCTCTCATATTACAGTTTGGGCGTCGGAGATAAACTACCATCAAAATCATTTCAATAAATATAGCCAGTATTTTGTGTGTTCCGTTAACAACTATCTCATGGTGAAACCTCTGCAACATTTTTTATTATTATAAATTCAAATCAATTTCTGATATTTTTGTGCGATACATTTCACTTTGACACGCTGTGATTTATGCAGGGGATTTTGCTCGCCCCACGGTGCATTCTGAAAGCAAATCCATAGATTGGCTGAGTGTTTTTGACGTCCCCTCGCTCGTCTTGCGGTGTGACAGCCTCGTCTCACGGCAACTGACGTGGAACCTGCCTTTAGTGGATCGCAAAAAAAAAAAAAAAAAAAAAAAAAAAAAAAAAAAAAAAAAAACTCTTCGACCTCCTGCAGGTTTGTAATAGGAAGTTCTTTAGTTTAAATTCGGGTAATTCCTACCAAAGATCAAACAGCGTTTGACAAAATGTTACCAGATATATATACTCACAAAATAATTGAAATTTATATCAAACGAATGGAACCAAAAATATAATGAATATAGTAAAACATATAAAATAAAAATGGATTTTGATCGAGATCTCATTTAAGTACTTTTACAAAGATTAAAAATGAGTAAAAAATAAACATTTCACATGGAATGAAATTTGACTCTTTGTTGTATGACGGAATTAAACTGGTCAAAAGTTATGATACTGGCAGGCATTCAGTTTTTCATTAGTTTTACCGATAAGTTTACAACTGAAAAAAGCAAGCAAATTTAAACCTAAATTATAAATTTTATGTTTGTTCATCAAAATGTTGGGTTATTAAAAAACAAAACACAATTTTAATAATATTATCAGAACACTGTTTTACGTTTCAAATCATTACATTTGTTCATAACTATAATTATCATTTGTTCTTGAACCTTTTCTTTCTATATACATGAGATGTCTTTTAAGGACTAAAGGGCCCGGCCGGATTTATTTTATCCCTCGAAGTTTTCAAAACTCCCACCAGCCGGGCACCAGCGTTACAAATTTAGCAAATTTTTTGCAAGTTCAATTTTGGTATTTATTATTGCCTATTGTAATACGCGACAGTAGAAAATTTGGACAGAGAAAATTGCTATTCTAGCTAGCACAGAATGTAATAGTGTATACGAAGCCTTTGGTGCAGAACGTACTACGTATTTTTACTGAAACTGTACGTACATTGATAAATAATGTAATACATCACAAGGTAGTCCAGATCTTGAATTGGGTGTCTTATTATCTTATTAATATACAGTATAATGTAACACTATCTATTCCAATGGTTACCAGAATAAATTTAAAAACATTAAGTGTCAAGCCCACTGGAAATATATTTTGCCTATCAGACAGCCAAAATGTATGACTTTCTATAATACCATTAAGTCTCACAGAAGTGGAAAATAAAAACTTGTGTAAGGGAAAACTAAAGGATATAATATTGTTATTAGTAAAGAAATTCTGTAAAAATGTGTTTCAGTAATAAAGCTGTCGGAGGATATGTTATTATTTTGTGTTATTTTTCAATTTCATTTTTAAGTTTTTCTCAGTTTAATTAATAATTTTAGTGTAGGTTTCGATTGTTCATGCATGTTATTGCATCCATTGTTACAGTGTTTTATTATTATATAAAAATGACACGTAATTTATGTTGTACTTGCGCAGCCTGTGGTTAAATAATTGAATTAAATTGTTATCCTTACGTATTCTTATAATTGAGAAAATTTCTGGATGCATAGTTAATTAATGACTAGTAAACCATCGCAAGTAATTAATACCCTCTCTTTTGATTTTTACCCCAATACCTACCCCATCATATAATGAGATAAATCGCAGCCTCAAATTCAACCTTTAATGTTCTTTATATAAATTCACGCTCTTTGTAAATCATTTGTAAAGAGTTTTGATAGATTCATTAATAACATTCTTTGTGTGAGTTTCAAACTGTGATTAGTCAAAACCTATTGAATATGCACGTCAGAGATGCTGAAAAATGAGTCAAAATTTTTAACTGACATATTTTCAGCTCGTTACCTCTAATGAATATATTTTAGAGTGACGTCACCATGGCGTCTAGCAGCAGAGGGGGCAGGAGGCTCCTGTGTTTAATTAAGGCCTATATAGCCTAAGCTTAGCTTTTGTGTAAGCTATTGATGTTAAACATTTTGATATGCAAAGTGTACAAGTATTACTAAACTACTGTAATGTAATATGTATCTGTGAGTGACCTTTGCACGGTTGTAGGAACTGTAGCTCGGTAAATATTAAATATATCGAACTTTTTGGCAAACACATTTTCTAATATTACATACTTATATTTAATTAACAATCAAATTATGCTTATTTTTTTAATTTTCCCAATTATTTCTGCAACAAGTATAATTAAATAATTAAAATACCATGCAGGAAACTTATATAGACAATTATAAAAGAAGTTCTTATTTATAATTATAAATTACATTATAATTATTTAAAAACTTTAAGAATTAACTTAAGGATGTTAAGGATGAATCTCATTGTCAGTAGGTTGAGATCTCGCAATCGTACCGCCTGAATGCAACAAAACTTGCAGGGGACTTAGAACTCACCATCAATAGGTGGTATACAAACTTTGAAGCGAATCTGTCTTATCAGTTTTGTGAAAACTGAAGTAGAAGTTTAACATTGACCTTATGGACGAAAACCGGAAATGGAGCTGTTGTAAGAAAACTGCAAGACTGAATTTGCTCAAACCATAAGCGATTAAGTTTTAGAACATTCTCGATTTTTTAAAATTTATTTCAATCGATTCGTTTGCAGGGAAATATTCTTTGACTCCAGCAGTAACTGAGATTCATCGTTAAGAGGTTTTTAAATAAATTTAATGACTGAAAATAAAAATTTTTGTTAATTTTGCTATTTTGCCTCACCTATATGATAATATATATTTTTTATTTAAAAAATATGTTTAAATTATTCCTTCGTTAACAATAAAAACGCAGTAAAAAATAAATGAAAAGAATATATATAAAAGCTTTTTTTTTTTTAAAAAGAATTTCTAGTATATATTTTACATTTTCCGAATATAATACATAGTTTAATGAACAAAAAATTAATACCTAGGTGCTTGAATATTCTTGTAATATTTTCACGTAATTATAATGCTACAAAAAAGGTTTTGATGAATTCCTTTGGCTTGTTGATACGCTTAGTTTAGTGAAATGTGAACTCCATTTCTATAATGTTGAGCTGTAGAAAAGTTGCAACATGTTTACTTACCACGTTGTGTTGCAAAAAGTACTCATCATTCGAGTATTACTATAGTATAGAGTTTGCGGCACGAGTAGGCAGCTTTACACAGGGAATTGTACACTCTATGGCAAAATTAAGTGCATATACTAGTTACTATTATTCAAGAAGAATCCCCAATTTTAATTACAGCTTCGTCATTTGTTGACGCAAAATCTAATATTTCAAATTATATTTACATAAAATCAAGTTCTTCTATCGTCTAATATTCCAGCTGTAAGAATTTAGGTCTATTATTTTTGCGACAGACTCTACTCTCCAGAGTTTCATTTCTAAACTGGTAGACCACGACGTAAGGCCCGGCTTGCCTTTATATAATACGCAACAATTAGTTCGTTGTGTTGTGTTTCTTTGTATGTAATAGCTTAGTACTTAGCGAGTGACTTTTGCTACAAAATATACAAGCTATATAGAAAGCACTGAGCATCTGCCAGCATTTTTTTGCTTTTCTCTTTTTACCACTAAATAAGAACTAAACAGTAATGTAAAAAAGAGAATGTGAAACATTGCAAAGAGTATAAAACAGCTTACTAGGCTATTAATGGAGGTCATGAATTAAACGCTTATTTTTTCTACTGTCGTAATTTTACATTGCATGCAGCGTTGTTTCAAGAGCTGTGCAATGGAAAATTAGAGTTAAAAATAACTTCTGTTATAACTTCCGTTACGACACCCCCCCCCCCTATGTTCAATAACTTTACACAATTTCCGTTCAGCGACTCCCCACAGCAGTCAATTTCAAACAGCAGCTACAAGAGTTCATCTAATTTATGGTACGTGAGATAATATAATCTTCTTGTACAGAAAGTTTTGCTTTTGCCGTGAATCCGTGATGAAATTTAGCTACACAGTGACTTTGTTAAGTGTAATTTTAACTAACTATAATTTAATTACTTAGGAATATTGTGTGCGACTATATTCACGTAAGAGATGCCAAGATTTCTCATTCGAGCTAGGCGGACACTATAACAATATATTATATATATTATATGGTTTTTATTATATTATAAGCTTTTTGTTATTTCTTAATAAGTGCAATATGCTGCTGCTCATAATTTTTTTCAGAACAAAAATTATAAACCTATAATTTATGGTTGTTTTTTTCTTTCATTCATATATATGAAGTATTTTGAAAATATACTGAAAACTCTGACAACATTCCTGAACTATGATACAAAATAATGAAATAATTTATGTTCACACTTTGTTTGTAAATAGTCCAAGACACCATTATCATACCATCATTAGCTACTTTCTGTATTTAAAATAATCACAAATTATGAACTTTTAGCAAAAACTTGACACCCATTTGATCTGCGGGCGCCTCTTGTTTATTTATATAGTCATTATTATACAAAATGTTCATTTAATTTTTAAAACAAGCAACTTGTGTATTAGTGTATTTTGGATTTGGAAGTAGTTTACATCATATTTTCATATTAAAGACAAATCGACACGACTGACTAATTAAATCTGTCAGTTTTTATCCCGTCTATGGGGCAATATCAATTGCTCGGTAGGGAAATAAAACCAAGCAATCAATATGAAGCGTTCTTCAAGCTACAAAACTAATTACATGGTCATAAGCAAACAAAATTGTGGAGGAAATGTGTTATCTGATTTATTAGTTATAGGGGGAGAGGCGTGAAGAGAAGAGGAGGGTAAGCCGTAGATTGCCTTATCGACAAACTTCCAGCAAACTTCGCAGACCGCGAGCTTCCAGCTGAATGAACTTCTAGAGAAGGCACATTACCGTTTTATCGTTTCCTTAACATTATTTTAAGATAAAGTTTCGATTGGCTGTCAATCCTGTGATGTACGAAACGTTTCTAGTGTGGCAGTTAGCATATAACCAACAGGCGGTTTTATCGTCAAAATGGCCATCTTATTTGCTGATAATATTTCATTTGAAATATTATTTTAACAAATATATTGGAATTGTTGGAAATGAGAAATATATATGAGGAGACACATGTGACATGCAGCCAACACATTTGTGTGCTTCCCTTGGATTAATAAATATATAATAGTAAATAATTTCCTTTAAAATTCCTTTTAAGTTTTTTCAGAGATTTTTTTTTTCTTTTTTTAATTTAGAGCAAGAGCAAAATAGAGAATATTTTATAATAAAAATTGTGACAAAACAAAATTAGACTCTATAATACATGTGATAATTACACTTCTGGGACAAAAAAAAAAAAAAAAAAAAAAAAAAAAAAAATTAAAAAAAAAATAAAAAAAAACAACAACAAAAAAAACTGAAAAAACACGTTACATGCTTAAATTTTAATTAAAATATAAAAATATATATTCTTTTATTTTTTTAATTTTTTTATTTAATCTTAGTTCTTCTGCAAAAAAACTGTCTCATTGTCATAATTAACTTTAAAGGTTTATTTGAACTCTTTATGGGAAAATGTATATTTATTATTGAAATGTTGCAACTATTATTTACCACCTTCTTGGGTTTTAATTTTTTTACAATTTTATTATAAAATAAATAACAATCTTTGAAAACAAATTAATCTTTTCATATATTAACACGTTTATAATAAGTTCATGAATAAATTAAGAGTAAATTAATTATATAAATAATTGTTTAAAGTTATAAAGGGGCATTCACAAAGCTTTAAGGCCACAATTAAGGCTCAATAATTTAAGACCAGAAATTTTGGGTCTAAAAAACACGTCTAAAATCAAGCTTTAAATTATTGAGCCTTAAATGTGGCCTTAAGACTTTGTGAATGCCCCTTAAAGTAATTCTAATCACAGATTTCCATTTAACAACCACTTTTACTTTCCTCATTAACATATTAATAATTATAATGATATATGATGTCATTGTAGCAAAGAATTACTAATGTTAATGATAAAATAAATGTAATGATTTTATAGAAAGCACGCGTAGTCTTTCAGAGTGGTCTGAAGCAGGGTATTATAGTCTCCGACTTTCGATGATGGCGGTCATGCAAGCCATACGTTACCCTAGATCAGTCTAACTTGTGACCGTAACAAACAATGTTATTAACTGTAATTCAAAAGTTGATGTAATGATAGAAAATGTAAATGCAAGATTAGCCCTCCGTTCAGAAAAGGCTGCCATATAAGGTGAGGTCACACATCGAACCTCACATTTATATATAAACTTGGAACTGCATGTAATTCAATATACTCTATACAAACATGAAACTCAATTTAATATACTGCTTTCAAGAAGTTTGTATTTGCTGATCTTTTTCTTCAAATTACATCACTGTATCTTCTAGAAAGGACTCTCAGTAGATCGTCATTTTAGATAGAGACAAACGTCCAAGTGGAGAGATCGTATTGAGTGAGATCTGGTCCATCGGAGCAGAGGCTGGGATGCTTTTACCCGGGGGGAATGGAGATTTGAGATAAGATGGAATTAACGTTCTTGACGAGAAAGAGAGAGAGAGAGAGAAATGAAGAGCATATTTTATTCTGAGCAACAATTTTTCTCAAGTTTTACAATATACATTTTTACTTTATTTTAAAAGGAAATGGTAGAATGGATATTGGTAAATGCAGCCAGTATTCAAACGAGGTTAGTAGTGTTAGAGGGCACATGTGGGGGCCCGAGACGAGTGCGATCCCCAGGCCGGTCACGTCCCGCCCACCACGCCGCCATCTGCCGCCACGCCGCACTCGGCACGCAGCTCACGACCGCCGGACCGAGCGACGGCCTCTGGCACTGCCTTAACTGAGCTAGAAGCCAGTAAATTTGATACACATCGGACATAAGCTGTGCGGTATCTGCAGTATCATCTAAACATCCCCTTGTATATATAAGAAGCTCCATCATACCAAATGTAAAAGAAATAAAATTATTTGAAGCACGTATGTTGTATTTATATATATTTTATATTTACTCAACATTTTCAAATTTCGAGATAACATTGTAAGAAGATTAAGATCTTTGATAAGTCTAATTATTTTAAATTAATGAAGTTTTCAATCATCAAAATTTTTCTTTGCATGCAGTAGAGTTTGCAACTATACATCTTTTGTACTTATAAACTATTAACATTTATTAAGTTGAAATTAAACAGAGAAGCAACAACTAATTGTTTCTCATATAGATTGAATAAAAAATATTATTTTGTTGCCTACTTTTCTCGTAATTTTATTTTGATACATAGAGACCGTACAAGATACATATAGATTATGATATTAGAGTTTTATACTCCCGATACAAAATATTTTTATCTGAGGAGATTTACATTCGCGCTTCATTTTTTTGTGGGGAGGGGGTTAGAAACGTAATTTGAATACAAGATTCTTATATTTTTCCTCATACTTAATTCGATCGATATTGTCAACATATTATAAAGATTTTGTTATATTATTATGTATGGTTATTGTTGTGTATAACTAACTATATGTCAACATCAGCTTTCATATTTTTGTCAACTTGGTGCCTTTTACTTAGTGCGCATTATAATTATCTCTGATCTTATTTCCCATCATGCTTTGCCGTTTCCTGTTAAAAGAATCATGACTATCATCTAGCCATTACGGAGTTTCTGATACTTAAGTTCTATTCAAGTTATTTAAGTATGTATCTATCTCTGCGTGTAATAAACTTGTTAAACTTCTCATTTTAACTTACAAGTTAGACTTAAGAACACCTCAGTTATCTTGATCTAAATATATAGTTGGAATATTTAAAAAAAAAATTAAAATTGTCATTTTTATATTATTTTGTTTGGAAGTTAACAAGATTTTTTGCAGCATCGTAAACGCCTTGTTATTTCCACGCATAACTTGTGCTTTTCAAAGGCAATATAAAGTTTATTTTTTATTTAAGTTCTTTGCAGAACGAAGTAAACGTTGCCAACGTTAAAGTAGTTGTGCTGGAAATAAACTTTCTTAAAGTTGACGTAAAATACAGCGGGTAAAAAAAAAAAAAAAAAAAAAAATCGAGTTGAACGTTTCAAGTTAGACGATCGCAAATTGTTGTTGAGCTTGTCTCATGACATTTGAAAAGTCATAAACCATGCAGTAAAATTTAACTTAATGTGACGTGTCCTTGCCATATCAAATCATTGTATTAATTAACTAGTACAGTTGTATATTTAATATTACATAATATGTAGTACAATATAAATAATAAGTCTTTTATGGAAGCATATATTTTATTTTAAGTTGTATCCAAGGGTATATCATACAAGCTCGGTTAATGTTATCCAGAGAAAGTGTGTGGAAGGCACACAGGTGATTTTGGTATACCTTTATTACAATATTCAATCGAAATGCTATAATTGAATATATATAAATATATGTTAAAACTTTCAAATTATATTTTTATGAAAAGTTAGTGATAATTGTGTCGTGTAGTTTGCTTTAAAAGAGCCTGATTTGTTCACTACTCTGGATCATGCATATATTAACAGTAGAACACACTATTATGTATTCTGACAGATATAATCATACATCCTGCAATTTATTATAGTGTTTGTGATCCATTATAAAAGCATGCATCAGGATATTTTTAAATCTAAGCCCAGCACATTTTATGGCAAAATAATATTTTTCTTCCTTAAGACGAAGTTTTTTGTAGAATCTACAAAAAAAATAAATAAGGCAAATATCTGATATTTGCCTTATTTATCAACAATATTAATAAAGTTAATTTTTTAAAAATATATATTAAATTACATCTGGCAAACGCAAAATATAATGATCTGTAATTAATTCTGTAGAATACAATCATGTGCTGTCATGCATATATAAATTATTATTGAAGCACTTTATTAGAGGGTTCTACACGTGTACACGAGACTATGTAAACCTGATTATAGTGACAGACAGAAGTGTCATGTTGACACTGACAAGTGACAGCTGAGTTCAAGTGTGGACGCCAGAATCAGCTGACTGACACGCCCACCACCTGCGGTTGTCAGTTTAAAGTATAACTACAGTCAATGTTTATGACGCTTGTGTTACAAGGGAGAGTTTTCAAATTGATTGAGAATCAACTTCTCGCACAAAATTTTATTTTGTTATATTTCTACAAACAAATGAAAACTATTTTTTAGGACTAAATTAATTTTTTTTCTTGTTTATTGATATGACATGAAGAATATTTTGAAAAATAAAATATAATTATACAATATAATAAAAGTAATAAATATCTGCACATATTTTTTTTTTTGTCCATATAGATATAATCCATGATATAATTATTACTGTATTCCTATTACTATACGATTGTTAATAATCATTTGATGTAATTTACGACTCCAAGCTGTTGAGATTCTTATAACCCTAGATACCACGTAATATTTCATTTCTTGAGTACAGAAAATTAATCGTCATTATGTTTTCTTGCATACTCTCGTTTTTGCGTCGTTCTTCTGAATGGTATGTATCAACGTAGAAAGCCCCACATTAATTTCTCTAAATGTAACATTTTGTTTTCTTTGTCTTCATCTCCGAGCAATAAGTAATATACAGTTAGTACAGCTACATGTATATTGTTTTTGTAGAAGACAATAAGTTCTCTCATTTGACTCAGCGCTACCTTGAAATTCACAGACAACAAAATGAATGAACTCACAAAAGAAAGTTCTATCAAGTAACATGCATTTTATAAGTTTCAAACTGTTTTAAATTCTTAATTTCCTCTTGGGAGAAGTTTAAAAAAAAAGTGTATTTAGAATTGAAAATACAAAGAAAAACAAAATAAAAGAGAAAATGAAAATAATAAGGAAGTCAAGTCAGCTCTGCATCTTCATTTTAACTCGAAATGACAGTTGAAATGAAAAAGGAGAGACAGAATGCTTGATTAGACTGTATTACGAAGATGATTCAACTATCATTGAAAGTGCTATGTCTCCTGTGTATTATATTTAACATGCTCTAAATATGTCAGCTTGATTTAGTTTAAAAAGCAATATAAAAGTCATTATTAAATATTACTTTGAATGATATTAAAAATGAAAAAAAAATATATATATATAATGATTTTGACGTATATTTCTTAAAACAAAATTTAATATGTTCAAAATTTTATTGACCTAAATTAATATAAAGCAGTCAATTATTGTGCTCCAATCTTGTTCAATTAAAAAGAACTTGCCATCCACGATAATGAAACTATGCTGTAATGAAAGAAATATTTTATTTTTTTTTCATGCTATAAAGAGAGTCTAATTTATATTGGAAAAAAAAGTAATGTCTCCTTTTTATATTTACAAAAAAATAAAATTGCTCCTATTAAAAAGTCTTCTTACTCACTTCAAATTAAAAAGAAAATTATTCCGATATTAAATATGAAATCTTTTTAAGACGTCAGGTTTTTACTATCAGTTTCTTGGCCTGGAATATCCCCAAAATGTCCGTATAATCAGACATACTCATTTATCACAATAAATATATTATTCGGCAGTCTGTTTTACCGTATGTTTTGCTTCATCTTTCTCCTGTCTAAGTCATTAGAAATTGTTGGTCAAAATAGCCTTTTAATGTTAAACGTGCTACTTTCTCCATGTATGATAGAAGATGAAAAGACTAATTGAGAGTGCTGTAGGACAGAAGTCTAGACTCTGTTACTCAGGACTCTGTAATCCGAGAGTGTGTCTCGGTGTGGCTCATTAGCTTTGTAGGCGGCCGTCATTTTATACATTATTATTGTCTCCAAGTCGCTGAGATAAGACGCTTGCTGCCAGGGTCGTTACGGACATAAAAGTAGGTAAGCAAAAGCTCACGAGGCTCGAAGCCAAGACTGTCAAGAGATCAAGTCCAGTCTATTTATAATGTATGCAATGTATGTCATATTTTATTTATGTTTTAGGATTTCAAATATTACAATATTATGTATCCATCAATATATACACAATAAGGAATTTTTTGTATTGGTGGTTAATTAACAAATCAAATCAAATTCAGCTGAGGATGACGTCATTGCAAATTGAAAGTTTTTGAAAATGTTTACAGTTTATTAAGTTACTTGTATTCATTATAAATTCAAAAATATTATATCTATATATTAAATTAATTTTTATGCAGTAATTTTTTTCTAAATTTTTTTGTTAAAAGTGACCAACAAGAAGGAAGCAATGGCAAAGGGATGGACATTTCTAACGTAAGTTGTAACTACGCGTACACCACAATTTTATTATAAATAATATACTATTAAAATTTTTTCATCCTGTGCCGCGTCAATTTACATTGCACGGATGGTCAACAAGTTGCATAAGCGTCAGGAGTAAACCGCCATTTTTGTCTGACTGACATTATGTACATTCGTTGCCTCGTAAAATTTCCCTTTGCTCTTTCCCTTGGATCTACTGTTAACTTGCAAGTTAGTTTATAGCAACCAGACAATTAAATGTGCTTCTAAAGCAAAACGTTTTGACGTCAGCTGTGACGACCGGAGTCATATGTGGTACAGCGGCTGACTTCAAACAGAAGATAATAACAAGAACAAACGATTTGAAACGTCTTCGCACGACCAACGAGTCGAGAAGAACAACAAACAAAACACGCCACGTGTTCTTGCCTTTTCATCTAAGTAAATTTAACTCGTTATTACTGTAATTATTGATTTATTTGACATATATATATGTCAATATATTCAATATATTGAATATTAACTTTTTATGTAATATTTTTTATTTATTTGTGGATGTTTTTTAATCCGCAATATTATATTCTTTATTTATTAAGCTTTCCTTGAAATGTATAAATACATTAAACATAAAATCACGATTGAAAAATTTGTAATAAAATGGTTAATTATTATACTCTATACTAACATTTATTGTTAATTAAAATCACAGAACTACAGTAAAAAATGAAAATTTTCTTAGGTATATTTATGTTTATTTGAGCAAAATTAATATAATTATTTTGTTATAATTATCCATAATTTAATATTTTAAAATAGAAATAAATCATCATGAATAAATACGCACAAGTTGCTATATATAGTTGCTAGTTATTGCACACATTTTTATAATGTATGGCATTTCAATTTGATATACAATATACTGTACTAATTTATAAATAACAATTTAAATAACCCCAACTTTATTCAACAACAAGTTTCCATGCACTACACTAATTTTTCCATTTACACCAACAGTAATAAATTGTTATGATATTATTAATAATAGTGATGTAGAGTATATACAAATTGATGACCAGGTCAACAAATATTCCAGTGAAGAACATTTACATACAAAACTCATATGTGTATAGTTTAATCTCCTCTATGAAGATTGATTGCTTCCTAATTGCAGTGGAAATACACTCGTCACTGGGAGTTTACATATTGATGGAAGGGCACGCAAGTCGCTTGATGTCGTTCCACCCCCACATATGCTGGTGGTAATTCACCACTGATGCGATTTCCATTTGCCCGCTAATCCCTGACAAGCTGCCACGCCTCCTCGTCATTCACGTCCATTGCTATAATAAAAGTTAGCCAGGCTTTATTTCTCACTCTCCAATAGGTAGTAGTCATATTCATATCCTGTTTCATAAAATATTAGTAGTATATTCAAGTTAAGAGGAAAATTTTGAATTCACAAATATAGTTTATAATTTTTGATTTTATTAAATAATAAAATATTATAATATCAAATTATATGTTGGTTAATCTTTACGGAAATGAGATACTGCAACTCTTTTATTATTTATGGCCACATTAACTCTCGCTTAAATTCTGTTATCAACGTAATTATCATCGAATTCTCCCCCTCGATATCATGCCACGAGGTGACAATTGTTTGCCTCCGTCTAATCTTGCGGTTACACCTCCTCCATTTCTACCTCACTGCCAATTAAACGGTCTATATAATAAGAGATGACTGCCAGTTGACTGACGCCCGCAACAGCAAACTTTACATTAGTTAGGGAAGCTAACCCAATTTTGAGCAGTTTCAATTATACATTACATGTATGATTAAAATTTCATAGACAATGTAACAGGTTACTATTTTTCAATATCGAGATTAATTTTACTTTTTTTTCCATAGTAAAATATTTAGTTATTTTATCAAGGCTCCCGCGGCAAAATGCTCACTTGACATTTTAAGAAGGTTAATTGTAAAATATATGCCTGGAACAGTAGTAATAGACCTTCTTGATTTGCAAAGCGAAATCCTTTATATTTTATTTCCATTGTGAAGGAGATTTAACAATTGGTAGGTGATAATAATGATTATAAATAGAACAAAATTGATAACTCACACAAAAAAGTTATTTATTGCAGAAACGAATTCTGCAATTTGTCCGATCTTTCAATGTATAAACACAAATGATTATTTATTTATTATTAATATTTTTTATATTCCATTTGGATGATTAAAATTATGAAATGGTTATAGTTATGAACTACAATTCAATACTTCCATTTCACAACAAGTGAAATAAACAATGTGTTTTTACCTCGTTTATACCAAGAGAGGGAGAGAGAATGAGGTAACGAGACGAGGTGAAGTGTTGGTACAGTGACAGTCCCACGTAGAGACACTCGCTTCTGCCGCTGACACGAGAGCTGGAGACATCGCTGACGTGGCTGTTGGCGACGATAAAACCAGCACGTGATTCCACAAGACGCCAATCAAACATAAAGTGCTGAGTGAGAACTATGAGTGCTCAAATTTTGAAACGACAGCTAGAAAGTTATGTCCCTTACTTAAACTCTGCTGCACAGTATAAAAAAAAAGTCATATAATTTATCACTTGCTTACAACAGAACCAAGCTTGAATATATACTTTGATGAGTGAGCTATCTGGGTTAAAATTTTCATTTTTTTTTTAATTACGATGATATTTTGCACGTCACTTTAATTATGTTAATATTATATGAACTGCATTATGAACTGTTCATCAACAGACGCAATATAATATAGTTACATATAAAGTGCTTCAAATTTCGCTATTTTTATTTTAGTCAACTAATATTAAATATCAGCAGCTTTCTGTGAAACAGCGGCTCTTACACATTACCACAATTGAGTTGATGTCACAAATCCTACGTGAAACCACATGCATGCATGGAAATTATAGCTCAAGGCAGTACAGAGATGAGAGAGAAAGGAATGTGTCTGCCCTAGGCAAATACAAGATACAAGACTAGCTTTGTGCTGGAACTATGATACATCTGACGATCATGTGCACATCATACGCTGTACAAAGACGAGCAAAATAATGGTTGCCACACACGGGGAATTCAGTTTCCAGGTAGCTGCGAGGCTGTAGCTTGTCAGTCTTGGAAACTCGATTTTACCTTGCTGCAGGGAACACGTCTGTCAGTGTGTGCCTTTGATGTGAGCTGCCTGAAATATCCTGCACATCTTTCTTCTCTATGCTGCACTATATGATTAGCATTGCAGCTTATCTGTTAACAAAGCAGAAAAAGTTATATCTCCAGCCTTTCTTCTTTTTAACGATGAAAAATGAGATCATAAAATTTCCCCATCTTCACATTAAAATAAGTGCGTCTTCTTTCTTTATTGTCTGGTTTTACGGTTTGTGAGCTGACGTTATCGCGACCTCGGTGTACACTAATGACAGGGGAACATCCGTAGATATTGCGTGACTTTATTGTTATTTTCTATACATATATTAACGCTGAGTGCACGCAACAACCATGATACATAAAATTTTGAAGTGAATGTAAATTTTACAATATTTTTAAAATTTAGATGACAGTGTAAAAGTACATACATAATATAATTTACTTCATAACACAATAAGGATGCAAATAATAAAAATACGTAGCATCGTAAAATATAAAGTGAATGTCAAAAATTTCTTCAACATTTTTCTTCTTTAAAAGCTAAAATTTAATATTCATGGAAAAATATAATACAGAACCATGCAGAAAATTCACATATATACATACATGTCATAATATATATTATACACTCAGGTTCAAGCTCAACTTTCAAAGAAAGTGAGTTCTGCTTTAAAAAACAAACTTCTTTCCATGTTACATAATGTGTCTCACTTCAAAGAAGTTTTTATGCAAAGGTCATTATCAGAATATATTTGCACATTCAAATCAGAGAAAAGATATGGCGAACACACTCTGTTCAAATCACTAATCTGATTTTGCATCAGATTTTGATTTCTTACTAGTGCTTTGGGTTCCAAAATATTCATATGCTCAACTCAAATATGGCGTCACATTTCCTAGATAAATATCTCAGTTAAAATGTGCTCTGTCTAAGAAAAAAATGTTTCTTTTAGAATAGTCTTCTAGAATGTGCTTGAAATAATCTTACTAGCAATTTAACTACACTAGACTAATAAATTTATAATGAAGTATATTATATTATAATTGTGCTATTATTATATTATAGTGTAGAACTTGCCTTGCATGCATATATAAAGTAGACGATAACTGCGACATTGTCTTTATATTGTTACGGTTATTATCATGGCAAAGACGTTTTACAGAGGCACAAGTCAAGAAGTCAAGTTTTAATCTCGCTATATAGCTGTCCAGGCTAGAGAACATCCACATTGAGCGATTTTCTATTTAAATAATATGTACTTTAATGATAATATTCTATTCAAGTGTTATATATATATATATATATATATATATATATATATATATATATATATATAATTAATACTGGTTCTTTTAATCGTATAATATGGATATTTATTTATATTCAATACATGCTTACCTGTCTTACCCCTAACCCTCATGAATTTATTAAAGCCAATATATTTTAAAAATAAATTAATGTGACTGTACCTTTAATAAGACTTTTGTCACCTTTACCAGAGACATATTATATCTCTTCTCTGCCTTTATACTATATATTTTTATTATGTTGCACTTAAAAAAAGTTAGCATTTTTTTAAAATTTTGAAAAAATGAAGTTCAGGCCTATTATCCTTAACATATGACATATATAGATAGTATAATTAGTATGAGGCAATATAACCTAAAATTATAAATATATACTGTTCATCAATATCTATATAGTTTTATTGCTTGAAATATTCTGTTATTAATGTGGGTTAGTGATGTAAACGAAAAAAGTTCCACCCCAAAAGTACGACTTTAATATTCTAGACAATAGAAAAGAAAGTTACCCTTGCTATTTATAATTTATCACAGGTGAAGTAGATTAATTAACCTGTTACGCCACGCGCACCTGTTTCTCTCTCCAAGCAAGGAGGCTGCTCGAGAAGGAAACGAGACAGATGGCCATGTTTTTATGTCACGTCTGAACTTTAATGGGATGACATTGTTTTTTTGCTGCCTCTCTGTGAATTGTTCCGTCTGGCCCCTTGTTTATGTTTGTCTTCAACTAACTTTTAAGTTGATGAGTCATTTACAAAGCATGCTAATCAGCATCTTATTTCATGGTGACTTATACTTTTTATCCATCTAGCGTTCATCTCTTTGTCTAGATCAGTCGCATGCAAATGAGCAAAGAAAAAACCGGATAATTATTTTGGTTGGAAATTAGAGGACTTTAATTAATGAAGAATAGTTTGTTGATTTTTTTGTAGTCCATATAAATAAATAAATCTTGAGAGAGCTAAATGAAATTTTATTTATCTGTGTTTGGGAGTTGTAACAATGGAGTACCGACCTCAAATTTTTTATTGCAGAAATGGATAGAGGGTGCAAAAATATGCTACTCTGATTTTTTTCAGATTTTTTAGGGACCGGGAAGTATTGCTAAAAAGTTTTGGCGAGGTCGGGTTCGAATCCACGTCCCTTTTGGGTCCTATCTTTTATCAACAGAGGCGGCAAGAGGCGGCACTTTTTCTGCACTTTCAATAATTTTTTAAAAATACTTCCCGGTCTCAGAAAAATCTGAAAAAATTCATAGTAGCATATTTTTGCACCCTCTATCCATTTCTGCAATAAAAAATTTTGAGGTCGGTACTCCATTGTTTCATTTTGTTTCATAAATTTATATCCTTCTTACAAAATTCCTACTTTAGCTGCTTCAGAAACGAGCTAGAATATTCAAATTAAAGGGTTAAAAATAATAGTTCAATCGTAGCACCTGCATGGGAATGATACATGCATTTTTCATACTTGTTTGTTTTCTATGTGAATTGCTTTCTGCACCAAATTTTCCAATTTTAACAAAAACCATTTAATCAAATTCATAGAAATAATGCAAATATGTTCACTTAGCTGAAAGATTTCAGATTTTTCCAGTAAACAGTTACTGTAATATTTCATTTTTAGACCATAGTGCTGCTACGACATTTCTCTTCGGTTCGGGATATCGCAGCAAAAAAGTCCATTGTAAACTTGCCGCTAAAAGCCTTTTCTCTCAGCACGTGTTCAATTTTCTCCCTCGGTTTTCCACCTGACTGATGTCCTCCCACGACCTCGTCGTCTTCATCTAAAAAAAAAGCGTGGTAATACAATCACATGGAAGCTGCAGCTCTGGCAACGTTGTTTACATTCCATCCCATGCTACCTGCAATGTCAACGTTTCGAAATGATTACGACAAGAAGAGCAAGTTGATGCATTTCAGATGAAATACGTTGATATAAAATGAGAGTGCAAGAAATTGTCAATGTGCTAAATGACATCATGTTTGTTATAGGGAGTTTATACAAGAAATTCAATTTATTAAGTCTTATAAAGAGATAGAAACTAGAAACTGAGAAGTGCGATTTGCATATTAAAGAATTAAGGTGTAATACTAACTCACTCGTCACGTAGTTTTGTTTTCAGCAAAATAGATATATGAAGTTTAGTTCTCTAGCCCTTCTAGTGAAAAAAGTAAAAAATAGCAAGTCAGGCGTTTCTTGGTGAAAGTTTTGTCAGTTTTTTTTTTTTTTTTTTTTTTAATCTATACATATACTGCAGCAAACATTTTCAAGGTAAAAATGAACAACCATCATGATTTTTTTTTTATTCCACTCTATTATTGAACACTCTAACACCCTTAAAATCATGCTGCAAAATGCTGTGACGTCATAATCATGCAATTATTTAGCACGCAAGCATAGGGAAATGCGTTGCATGACTATGACGTCACAGCATTTTGCAGCATGACTTTGAGTGTGTTAGAGTGTTTAAAAAATTCTGTAAGAAATTGGCAATACATAACTCGAGGTCCTCTATCCATATATGCAATAAAATTTTTTTATGACGGTTGTCCATTAAGCATCATAATTTTGAATTAATAAAATCAAAGCTTTGAATCACTAACAAATCACGATGATTTTTTAATTGCATTCATACACCTCATTTATTTACTGTACTAAATGAAGTATTGTTTATATTTTATATTCACACCATATTTTCTATACCCAATACAGTCACATATTTTGTAATAATTTATCAACTGTATTTTCTGTAATGCATTTGACCTTTTGATCTACTAAAAGTGCAAATTGCATTTCCTGTTTGCCAATAGATGGCATATAAGTTTCACATGTATTGCCACGTCTGCCCCGAGTGACGTAACTTTAGCACAACGTGCTGAAGTCCCACCAGCACGTCAGATGCACGAGCCAACTTTACCAACAGCAGCAGCTCATCGCATATTCTAGTGGGCGATAATTTTCTCTTTATATGCCGCTCTTGAAATCAATTTACATACCTAATATACTTAGATTATTGTACGCTCTAGAATGATGATAGCGTTTTCTTTTCTTCCCTGAATTGTTTATGGTAGTCAACAGTTCTGTTGTATAGAATTTTATTTAATATATGCTAGAAACGGCACCTCAGTTGTATTATAGTAGTTATTTCTTCTTGTAATTTATTTTTTTCGAGATTATTTATTGAAGACAGTCAAAGTGTATAGTACACCATATAAAAAATGAATAATGTTGTAATATTTTAAAGTGTAAGAAAAGGATGGTAATAAAACAAAAACTGTGACTTTTTAAAAATATAAATCAGCAATTTATTTTTTGTAAAACTATAAATAATTGTCAATTACCATAATGTAAAACACTCTTATAATTGATTAAGAAATGCAAGACTTTTTGCTCATTCCAGTGCTATAAAATTTACAAGTCGCCTGCAGTGTGACAAAAAACTCTTGATTTACCCAGTTGTTGACGTGCTGTCAAGTAATGTTTGTTCAGCACTTTGATGTATTCAAGCCTATTAGAGCTCGCGCGGTTCGTTAGTGACACAAACAGTGGCGAGAGGGATGATTTGCGGTCGTCAGTTCACGGTGTTTACCAACCCCTCAATGCCGAGCAATCCTCGAGAGGGTGTCGTGGTGTGAGCTGCAGTGCTGTGGAAAGTGCGTGGGGCAGCGTGGGAGGAGAACTGCGTCCCACCCTCTTCAAAACTTCCTTGCCTGTTCAAGAAAATCAATGAAGGAGAAATTTTATTTCTACTATAAATATTAGAACTTTCAATAAATATTTTCACACGATGATGTGATGGATTGTAAACATGCTATAGCACCAAGTGCTTAAGCGTATATTTACCAAATGTTTATTTATTGTTAAAAATATTATAGATCAGCGTGGGTAATTTTAAAGCATTACGCACAAAATATTTCAAGGCATTTAATAGTTTTCAATTTTTATACTTCTAAAATATTTTAAATTATAACTTCTATATACCAAACTCCATACTCTCTAATAAACTTTCTGTACATGAAAATATAATTAGAGAGAGTTGTCTTTTGCTTCGTCAAAGTTTGGTGAAATTGTACCGTTGACTGCACTTAAAATGAGTTTCTTGGTAAAATAAGTACTCATAAACAGATTTTATATATTATAGAGCTTGGAGCTCTTATGTAATAGTTTTAATGAGGGCGAACTTTTGCAATGTCCGAGAGTTCTCGGTGGTAAGTTTGTTGCACAAACTTTGTTGGTGTGATGTAAGAAGTTGAGTCATTAGAGCCGCAGGTGAAGTGAGCTCGCTTAATTGCATCACTGAGGGAATTTGCAGTATATTGCATGCTATTATATCATATAAAAAAATGGCAATAAAATGACAAACAAGGAATTGAAAAACTTTTAGTAAATATTTTATGAATTTTATGATTTTCAATGAGTTGGTAATATCTAATATGAATTTAAAAAAGTTTAACTTTAAAACTTACAGAACTGATATATTTAGGACTGGGATAGAAATTTTAACATGTGCTATTAAATTACATTTAAGCTCTATTATATTATATTATATTATATTATATTATATTATATTATATTATATTATATTATATTATATTATATTATATTATATTATATTATATTATATTATATTATATTATATTATATTATATTATATTATATTATATTATATTATATTATATTATATTATATTATATTATATTATATTATATTATATAACAATAAAAATCTATTATATATGTGGAATTATGAGTAACCAATAACATATTTTTATAATGAATATAGGTTTTATACGGCAAAATGATCATTTTGTAATTGTATATCTTGCATTTCATGTATATATAAATATATTTACATATGTACAAGACACTATCCAATTTACTGTACATTAACTTTAATATATATGTACAATATTTACATGCATTCATGTATTAAGTAAATTCGTGTATTCAATTTCATGGCAAGGTTTATTGAAGTCAACATTGTAAGCCATTTCCTGTAAGTTAGACTAAACCGAGAATATTGCTGGCAGGCATTGTCTAGCTTAGACTGCTCGATTTTGCTCCTTGTATTTGTTTAATATTTCTCTTTGAATTAGCTCTCAACAAAACAGAAATTCGATAAAAGTAAAGTTAAAATCTTCAATTAATTTTTAGCACAAGACCTTGCAAAAAAGCAAAAGAATGAAAAATAGCAAAGTTCGGATGATTCCTCCAGGAACTCGTGGCCTTAATATCGCCTCTACTCTTTTTCTCTCTCTGTCTTTCTTCTCTCTTATTTCTTATATATTTTAATCAGACTGTCCTTATAAATACTACAACTTTGATTAAATTAGTTGAATATCCAAGCAACAAAAAATAAAACTAAGACACTAAGTTAAAGTTGTAGAGTAACTGAATCCACGTAAATATAAAGTAAATACATTATTTGCGATTGTTTCAAAAGTTATTTTGTTACATTCTTCCTACATTACAATGCTTTTAACGCTGTTTGTATTTGCTGTTGGCTTTTCCGCAACAACTAGAATGAAACTCTAGAGTGATGATGTAGACTCCCATCCCTTCCCCCCTTTTTTCTTACGTGTAATCAGCACGAGATGCGGCCTCAAAATGTGGCACAAAACTTCCGTGCTTATATACTAAACTTGTTGACTTTGCACTCTTTTTTTTAACACTCGACTCTCTTTAGCATTTTCAGACTATAGCTTTTTACACTTTAAACATTTCATTTTACAGTGTATACTTAACAATTAAAAGTTATGAAGGTCCTGTAATGAGTGCTTCCATTGTTGCAGGCAAGGCACGATGTCCGTACCCCGGTGACCCCCCGCACAGCCGCATCGCTCCCCTTAATTAAGTTTTACTACGAGCCGGGCGACCACGTGAAGGTGACGTGCAGCGCGGGCTTCGTGGTGCGCGAGACTGCGAGGACCACGTGCCGGGCTGACGGCTCGTGGTCCGAGCAAGTGCCCGCCTGCCTCAGCTACAGCGACGTCTAACAGGCAGAGAGATAATTTATAGGACAATTTTTTAAGTGAGTACGCTTTATCGAACTCGTATATATTCTCATACGTGCATACATATAAAATATTAATGTAAGTTTAAACACTACGTTTACATGACGGTGTTTAATACGGATCCTTTAACGACGCCTCATAAGAATAACATTATCTGTCGTCAACGGATGTGAACGTAGTGTTTGTAATACGTTTTTTTTATGCTTTCATATAGACTGTCTAGAATACATAGAACGTTGTTTTGCAGTCATATAAATCTCTGCAACACATCACGTTGTATGTAACTGAAAATCCTCTGTTATTTATTCTTTTATTACGTAACTTTTGTGGATTTATTGCGGACTTGTGGTACTCCACGAGCAAAGTCATGTTTTCATTGCTCAAGAAGACAACCTCCACTTTCGTACTTCTCCTAAGATGACCCCCATAATGCCGTAATGAATGTATTAAATTTGCAGGCAATAATAATGAATTTAGCTTCAATATTTATTGTGTCTAGAGTACATGATATTATTATATTTTGATGTATAGTAAATTTATTCAGACATCAATTGCATTAAAATATCGCAATAACAAGTATAAAAACTAATAAAAAAATCATTAAAACGTGAGTTTAATATCTTTTTTATGGAAATTTTCAATTTAGTGTTAAAATTTGAATAACTCATATTTTTTATACTGTATATCTCTTTCATATTACACGCTAACACTGAAGAAATTTATAACTATCCACTTCATTTACAATGCATATCATCTCGCACAGACGCTGGAAAATTTTTCATAATGCACTGTAATGAAGCAGCGATGCGTTCAATGCCGCCATCTTGCCCCTGCTGCATATGCAACCTACCACGTTTAGATGTTGCGCAAGTTGTGTGACCTCAAGGGGAGATGATATGTGACGAAATCTGTAATATGTTTTCCAAAGTAAGATTAAATAAACATCTAGTTTTCATATATTACGTTGAAAAATAATATACTTGAAAATAAAAGAAGAACCTGATTGGCATCATAAATTATTCTTCCCTTCTTTTCTTCACATTCAGTTAACAAATATTGTTACATTTAAAGTTGGAACACAGATAATTCTTTTTAAAAGAAAGTTTTACTCATCAGCGATAGAATACTTTATGTGTTATAAAGTGCACAACGAAAGTTCAGTCTAAACAATTGATTGACTTTCTTATGTCGACTATAGATTATCGATAGTGTTGGCCTTAATTTTGTTAGTCACGAGCATCCATTCACATTATTTGCATCAGCTCTGGCGTTCTCTCAGCCTCGACAAGGGTGGAAGAAGTACATGCAGAGTTCCCTAGAGACCCCCAGAGAGAAGACTTTATAATAAATTGAAAGAGGCGCTGCACTGGTCGGTCAAACGAGCAAGTCGTATTGAGTTTGTTCGTTTTTCTATATACTTTGATCTCCTTGGAGAGAAAAACCTGGAAAGTTGAAACTGACTTGAATTACATCTTAAAATAACTCTAACTCTCCTCTTTTAGCATTAGATACCTACTCTTTTTCATTGATCTGTTTTTAACTTCAAAATAAGTTTCAAGATTAGCGTAGAGGTCGGTTGTTCTTGCAGAATTTTTTGTTGTAATTTTTAGTACTTTTAGTTTTTAGTTTAGTTTAGTTTTTTTTTTTTTTTTACCAACGACATTCATGAGTAAAAAAACCATTATCTTAAAAATAGATTGACACTTCAATTTTTTACAAAATGATGACAAAAAAGGCACTATATAATAAAATAATTTAAAATGCATTATTTTTATGCAATTTTGTATTTGATTATGTAACAAAAAAGGTAACAAATTACTCAAAATACATATTTTCATATTTAAGAATTAGCTTTCTTATTATTTGACATCATCCTGCAATTTCTATAATTATGGTTTAGAATGTGCAATCGCAGATACATTTGTCACTGAAGACGCCACCGGCCATGCGGTTATTAGAAAAGTTCTGCACCTTCCGCAGCGGCCAGAGGGCGTGCGTCTCTCGCGAGTGAACGCCGAGAGAGAAAAGTCGCAGCTGGTCGCTTCCTCATGATAATCTCCCTGAGATCCGCTTTATAAAACTTCGGTGTGAAATAAAATCGCATTAAAATGTAATAGCCTAAAGAGGTTTAACTTTTAACAAAGAGGGTTAGATTTATAATACCATGAAATACTGTATTTAAATAATATTGTAGTATAATAATTATAATGTTATGATATTTTATATTAAAAAAGTTCAATTTTAAAATTGTTAATCCTATCATTAATATACAATTAATATAAAATATCATATATTTTAATTTAAGATTTTTTACATCAAACTCCCGGTCCAAATAAAATGATAATTCACCTTGTTGTAATTGATTTATTGTTTTCATTGTATGTGGATGGATAGGTTGCTCCATTTTAGTGTATGTAAGAATCTGACCCAGTGAAAATAGTAAAATACCGATGACACGTTTCAAGCATCAGTATGAGACCATAATGTGGCCACCACTGCTAGAAGTCGGTCATGCAGGAATTTGAACCAGCAGCAATGCGAACATATAGGGGGCGCCTCAATACTGACGTTGCATACACCGTAGTGATGGTTCAAGGAGATGGGTGCCTCAAAGCCAACATAGTTAGGGGAGGAATTCCAAACCACGAGACCGCGGTATAACTTGAAACTCAAAGCTAGCTGAGGTTACAATGAATGTAGCTGGGGTAATTTCTATAGAACTGGATTTTAATGTAACTATAAATATTATATACGTAATTCATTCCCTTTTCTCCTGTAATAAATAAATATCAGTACAAATAAATAAAATGAAGTTTTTTTACACCTATTATTATACAGTTTCTTTATGAAATATATTTTTTACTGTATTCTGTTAATGTCATACTCTAAATCTACAATTTAATAAATATTAATTGTATTTATTTATTTTTGCATACCATCGAACTTATCTGTTTACATGTAGCTCAAAGGAATTCACACTTGGGGTTCAATAAGAAGAAGCTCCCCTACTGACCTCAATCGAGCCCTTCCTCTTTCACTCTTGGTAGCAAATTCTTGTGGTTAGCCTTCATGTTAGTACACGAAACAAACGAAATTGAAACTCTTGTAAAACAGTACAATGTCTATATGGTTTCTGATAAAATTGCATAAGAACAGTAACCATTATGTACTGCTTGCAATTTATAATAGCTTCAGAACATCTGCATTTTATTCCTATATCTTTAATAAATTGTTCTGCATCCAGTATAGAGAGTGATTCTGATAGAGTCATTCTAATATGAAGAATTTCCATTTCATAATGCATCTCTATAATCTTTACAACAATGTAAATCGTTTTAAACTTTTTGATTACATTTCATCTGAAAGATATGCTATCGATTCCAACTTTTATTTTTTGCAAGCTGTAAAACTCTTCTTTATTGGTTCTTGTAACTATTTGAAACGTCATTGTGTTTGAATTATATTTTACAGCACACAAAGGAGGTGACAATTGTGACACAAGCAGTTTCTGTCTTCGCTGACATGTCACAAGTATAATATATAAGTGGGAGAGAAGAGAGTCATGTGCATGCTATTCTTCCCCAAAGTCTAAACTTGAAGATAGCCCCTAGCAGCTGTGCTGTCAGAACTGTGTGAGCCTCACTGATGCCAGCTTTACGACTCTGAGTATCTCATGCATCTTTTGTTCTATTTGCAAAACCTCCAAAAGAATATATCATTGTCAGGAGAGAAAAGAGAAAAAAAAATTATTGATTTTAAAAAATGCATAAGAATGAAAAGTATAAGTGATGTCATGGCATTAATCATTTAATAAAATATTAGAACTTATAAAAAAAGTTTTCTGATTTTGGATTTGTAGGATATATTTTAAGGCAGAAATGTATTAATTCTGATGAACGTGTCTTATTTTATAGTGCATGAAAATAAAATATTATCAATATTATATAATAAATTCAGCGTATAAAATATTAAAAACGTTTCTTAAGGAGTGAATTATAATCTATATATATATATATATATATATATATATATATATATATATATATATATATATATATATATTATTTTAAATTGAATAAAAAAGCTGAGTACATTTGTGTAATCAAGATATTATAGAACTGCTATTGAAATTATCTTTAATTCATTTTGATCTGCATGGTTTCAATCATATTCGTATCTTCATCCAGCCAATATTTTTTTGCCAAATAAAACTCCAAGAGTTATTTCGGAACAAAAGAGTTGCGAGTTTTTCTAAAGTCGCAGGTTTGTTTGCTGGTGGATCTCGCCAGTCAAATCAAACTTGACTGTAACACGAAAAGGGAGGATTCTGATGTAAGCACTAACTATAAGGGAGAGTGGCTCTCGCCCCAGTACACCTTCACACCTTTAAAACAGAGCAAGAAGAGACTCGTCGACCAAGAACATCAAGTTATACGTATGGTCTCAATTTGCTTTTACAAATATTTACTCCCAGCATTTTTTATAAATAATATAAATATGGTCAAAATGTTACACAAATAATTTTAATAAAACCTGCATTATTTTTTATAAAATATTGCATTACGGCTTACGCAACCACAAATTGTATTGGAGTAGTGATTTGTTTATATTTTATTTCAGATTCTACAAGTAAATTAATGAAGTTTTCTTGATTATGCTAACAGTTAAAGTGTTCTATTTTACATCTATGTCTATTAAAAATCAAAAGTAAGCTTTTAAAATATTTTTTATTTGAAGAAAACATTGGATTTTGTTATATTCTCATTATTATTAACATAAATATTAACATTACAGGTATAACACAGGCCATTCATTGATTTTATAGCATTATTTTATGTTAAGGAAAGTGAACATAAATTTTATTCAAATTGTAATGAGTTTTTGAAATAAAATTGATTATTTTTTTATTGGTCATATTTTAATTTACAAGATCAGCCAAGGTTATTAATATAACCTTATTGGCCGATGCAAATACATAAATATGTTTCTTCAAGACCCTTAATAGAGTTATTAAGAGTTATATAGAGGAATTAAAAACAGTTTCAAATAATTGTTATAATTATTTTGTTTTTACTTGGCTCTATAATGACTAGTAGTGAAAATTATTGTTTATTTGCATCGCAAGGTTTATTGTAGTTTATGCAATTTAACAAAGAAAATGTCAATACAATACTTTGTAGAATATAAATTATAAGTTAGTTTCAAGCTGGAAAAAGTTGCTTGCTACAGAGATAAAAAAAAAAATATGGAAACTTCGTTTTCTTTTTCTCTGTCAAGCTTGTTTGTGTCTATTTCGTTTTTATTTTATATTATATCGTTGGTGCAATTTTTTTACGAGTGGTATATAAATTTAGTTTAATTTATTGCTTTAATTATCTGGTTGCAGTGTGTAAAAAGCAGGCAGCCGACTACAGATGTTGCAACTACGCTGCGCTCTTACACTTCATCTCTGACCACATTTCACCCCTCGAGAGAAGTGGGCACTCGGGGACGTGTTGCAGGCATGTGACACGCGTGATAATGTAATTACGTCGACTGTGTTGGTTCTGAAAACAGGTATGTTAAAAATTAGTACGTACTTCAAGTAGACGTCAACATTTTTTTTTTCAACATGGCTTAGTTGAAGCAATTTAGGTTGAATTTTGCAATTAATAACAATAAAAATACCGTAGTATAATAATTATTTAAAATAAGATTTGAACTGATTGTGAGTGCCATGAATAAAGCTTTAACACTCGGCCATCTCCGAGAGAATAGACAATAATGGTTGCATTTTTTTTTATTTCATAATTAGAAAATATACATAAAATTATGCTTTTCTGAATTTTTTCAGATTTTTTGGAGTGCCAGAACTAATTTTAAATATTTTGTTAAAATTAGTTCCCGCACTCCAAAAAATCTGAAAAAAAAATCAGAAAAGCATAAGTTTAGGTATATTTTCTAATTATGAAATTAAAAAATGCAACCATTATTGTCTATTGTCAATGTAGTATCACAATAGCCACTGTGGGTATGCCGTATATAGCAAGAGATTGTGAGAGCAGAATAATAGAGCTCGTTATTGTAATTGTATGGAGCTCATTACTATAGAGCAGATGACCTGATAAAAAATATAATGCAATCTCGACTATCACAAATATGCATGCAGAAGAGTACATTCTTGTTAGAGTGCATCTGAATGCTGCTGAATCAAATATTTTTTCGACGTTCTATTTTTTTTTTTTTTTTTTAAAACATTGAAAGCTTTATAAATTGAAGGTACTTTCTTCGACAGTTGAAACATTATTAATATAGATGACAATAAATTAAATAAATACATTTTTCCTGTTTAAAATTTTCATTTTTTTTTTAAATTTTAGGTTAGAAGTAATTTTTAAATAGTATATATAAATGATTATATTATTATATTGATATCAATTTATAAACTAAAAGGATGGAAAATAACATGCAAATAATTATGTTCTTGTGTTGAACTATTTATATTCAAATACAAAAGTGTATAACATAACTATATAATATTGCTTTTCGTCTTCCAAGTATCGTCATTTCTTTAACTAGTACAAAAATACCGTAAACCTTCACTGCATAACTCTGGTCCGTTTCTTCTGCACTCGACTGTTCGATCTTACACAGCACGCGAGGTCTCATTTCTCAACTTCTCATCACCTCGCTCGCTCGTCGGGCTGAATATTTGATGCGCAGAGCTTGATTGGCCTCGTGACGTCACTCGAAAAGGGTTTCCTGACCGCTCGGTGCGACACAAATAGCCCTCGTGAATGGAACTCTGATGGCAAATTCTCCACATTGTGCCGCTCTTTGCGGACTTGCTGCTGCACTTCTCGGGGCAGGTTATACGTCTCCTCGGTCTGCTACTCTCGTTATTGGCACTGTCGTGAAGTCTAAGGAGGTATGATGGACTTATACACAAACTGGGGGCTCCTTTCACTTTCCTAAAAGTTATAAATTAAAAAAAAAAATGTAATTTTAAATAGAAAATCCTGACAACGTTACCAACGTTGTAGATGTCTCGAACTGCTGCACTGCACTGTAACAATCGCTGAGAATAAATTGTTTAAACAAATATATATATTATAGCAATAAAAACCTTTTGTTAATAATATCATAAAAGTTTTATCAAATACAGTAATATAAATACTGATATATAATACCTCATACAACCTATTATTTATTAATTATGTATATAATTCTTTTGTTTAATTTTCTGCAGCAAAGACAAAGCAGGGATATAATTATAATATCCTCTATATTATAGACCTAATCCTTTCTGAAAAAAGTACATATTAAATGCTTCTATAAATAAAAATATTTAAGCTAAAATTCAAGCATGCCTATGATTATAATCCTACAATGTTAGCTTTACTTCGTTCATGCTGCAGAACGTTCCGCAGATGCTTCAGTGTCGCAAAACGAAGACATAAAGACGATGACTGCGGAGCTCGTTATTCCAATTGTTTGCTCATTATTTCCATTGTTACACCAGAGTAATTAAAGTCTAGCAAAAACCATTTATATAGACGTATCATTAAATGAAAGCAGCAAGATTTTTGCATTGCCTACTTGCACAACAAGAGCGAATATTTATGTTACACTGAGCACATTAATAATAATTAGTAAGACTTGCAAAAATATTACACTTCAAGGAATATGGATTTAAAAACTAGGAAGTAAGTTTTTCATTAACAAATGATTATTTTCTTTTAGTCATATATATATATATATATTTTATATAAACATATTGGGGGACATTCACAAAGAATTTTAACCCCCACTTTAGCCCCGATTTTTAACCCTAGTGCTAAACATGGTACTAAACCAGGGGCTAACCATGTTAAGCTCCTAGTTTAGCACCATGTTTAGCACCAGGGTTAAAAATCGGGGCTAAAGTGAGGGTTAAAGTGCTTTGTGAATGTCCCCCATTTTTTAATAAATTGTTTTTTTGTATGTTTATTTTGTACTATAATACGTAAAGTGCTTTAAATTCACTTTTATTTAAAACTCGACAAACGGTACGAATTCCAAAGCCTCAAAAGCTTATATATACTCTGTACATATTTGTTAAATATTGTAAATAACAACAACTAAAGTCTATATATTTAATACTTTTACTTAACAAGCTTTTTGGTTTTGTGTCTATATACATCAAAGCTTTCATGTTAAAGTACATTTTTATTATTTTTATATTCATATTTATTTTAATAAACTAAAATATTATATTTTATAAAAAAACATATCTCTGGTTACTTTGTAGCTGGAAATCCCAGGGGGTTTGGTTAGCTCCAATGTGTAACGCTGGCTGCACTCGCTCGTGATCGCAAACTAATGCATTGTGTGTAAAATTTATCATGTTAATGCAGGTATAGAGCACTCTAGAGCAGCTACATTGAAACTATTTATCTAGATCATCAGATGACCTAGACTATCGTGTGAAGATAACAATTAAATTTACTTCACTAAAGTCATTTATTGTTGTCCCTAGTGAATTAACATAACTGCAACACTCGACTGCAGCACAAATTGCATACATACAACAGAACATTCCGGTAACAAAAAACTTTGTTTTATATCAAGCTTTGTAGTAATAAGATATCTGCATGTATACGAGAAAACTCCATTAGTTAATTAGTTAAAAAGTTGTGCAGAAGAATCTTTTAGCTTCATCCATTATCTCTAAAGAAGTTTCTTACTAATTTCTCCAATTCTAAACATTAGAAATATAAGTTTGCTTAATTTTAAAATGCGGAGAGTCATAAATTCATCTGTGAGTGACAAATTTCAAGGCCTCGGGGAGACTTTGCGACATTTTCCGTTCTCACAGTCAGTCGCCATCGTTCGCGTCGTCGTGTTTGCCTTGCGGTTTGTCATATCAGTGTTTAGGGACACGTCAGACCAGTGCTGTGGATACAGACAAAAGCTACATTAAAATAATGGTGTTCTAAATAATAATAACAACATTTTAACATTTTTTTTATCAACATCATGTAAGATTTATTTTTAATCCATTATAATGTATTATATTATATATTTTATGCCTAAATTTAACATGATCCTATATACATTGTAACACATTACAACACAATAATTGTTGTATTTTCTCTAATTTCAAACACACAGATTTATTAACGTGCTTTAACTATAAATATTTTAAATTCATATCAACACACTATAATCTCTATAATAGATGGATGCAGTTAAAGTATAATATTTCACTAAAGGTGAGTGGCACGTGCGGTTCTGCAAATTCAGAGAGCATCAAGACTAGCACTTTGTGGAGCGTGCTGGAGGTGGGGCATTTTTTACGTAGTCAGATGAGCAGGAGAGGTGTCATGGCTGGAGAGAAAGAGATAACCCTAGAAAAGCAATAGTATTGTAAGCAAAGAATCAGATTTGAGTGCTTAAATTATTGAAGTTAATTTATCAATAAAAAAGTATATATAAAAACAAAATTGAACCTCAAGTAAAACAAAAAAAAAACGAAAGTAATCAATCTTCTTTCATGCACCAGTAAATGAGAGTTTTTTTTTATTTGCAACAGTACTATGAATAAAAAAAAATCTTTAACAAAATGTATGAAACGGTGAAGAAAAAAGGAAGCAAATTTTCTTTATCTTATTTAATGAAAATATTTAAAAGAAAAATACTACAAAAAATATACAACACTATATCATAAACTTTTTTGTTGTTGTTTGAAGAGAAAAAAAAAATACAATAAAAGAAGAGTGTACAACGTTCCACCTAATCTCGTCTAACTTAAAGTATGTGGGGCTACTGTACTGGAATCATCCTGCAGGCAATTCTCGGGGCCACGGGGGTGACGAGGTCCACGACAATCTGGGGGGCTGCGGCAGTGAGCGAGGGTCGCTTCTTTCCCCCCTCCATCTACACGGCTCTCGAAATTACTCTGTAAATTACTCACAAACTTTTATTTTTACTACGTGCATAAAAAGTAAGTTTTTTTTTAGTTAAAAAATATATGATGTTGTTGCTAGATTAAATTTTTAAAAAACATTCTATGAATTAAAATTTATTCCCATGGGAATATGTCAGCTATAGTTATGAAAAATTATTAAAATTTATAACATTGCGTTTTTATGAACTAAAAAAAAAAAAAATCCAACCCTTTAATTTTACACAAAAAATAATATCTTCACGTTTTCATTAGGATGGTTTGTTGTTTCTTTTTTTAAATAAAAACTGCGGTAAAAATTAAAAGGAAGAAAAAAGCTATTAAAAAATTTTGCGAGGTAAATATTAAAAACATTAAGTTACTTTAATTGTAACATTGCGAGTTTTTGTTTAAAATTAAAATTTTGCATACTTATTTTGCATGCAAATTCAAGAATTAAAAACATATGCTACAATGACAGAACCAACAACAAACACAGTTTATAATAGTGATATAGCCGGTGACCAGTTCACCAAGCGTTATTTTAATTATTTGGTGGTTATTCCATGCACTCAGCACCACAGATAAAACGAGAATACAGCTGAAGAGAAATATTCAAATGTTAGAAATTCCAAAGTTTATTTTTAACTTAACCAATCACAAAATACGACAGGAAGATAATATTATTCAGTATACATGAAAACAATTTTTTATTATAAGAATATAGTAAGTGACAATTTTAAAACATGTCATATCACAACTCACGAAAAGTAAACTGAAAGTATAAATTATTAAATATTTTGCATATGAATTTCCAACTATTTCGATCTATGGGCGTATACAAGAAGGTGGTCTTAAAGGTGAAAATTCGTTTACCGCGGGATAAAATACATATGAGTGGGTGGAGTGCCATCCTTCCCTTCACCCATCAAATTATGTCAACACGTTCCACCCCCTCCGAAATGTCACGATTACGTTATTTACAAGCATTTTGAATTTAAAGCTCCTTGTGACCACGTTTGTGACGTCACGTGCTAGGCAATTGGATCGGAGTATACGTCGATCAGGAGCCCCATATTGCCTCATTAACCAATATTAAACTCGCAGTGGCGGCATCCTTCATGTTAATTTAAACTGCTAGAGCCTAGAACGCAATTAAATTCTATATTAAATGTTACAAGTTAATATTATTAATAATTAATATAATATAATACGTAACTACAGTACATGTAGCGCTTATGCTGGGCTAAAATAAATTAGATATTAATTTTGTTATATATATAATTGCTATTTATACATGCAATATTTAAATATACCCATCAATATATACGATTAATATTTATTAATATACTGTTTTAACAGTCATTAACTTCAATAATTATTATAAAAACATCATGAAACATGAACATTATTTTGTTATTTCGTTATAAAATTTCATCTAAATTAAAAGATACGCCAATACAATCTTCATAAAAGCGACCTGTATAAAAGTGTGTGAAAGGTTCAATAAACGTCTCCTTTACTCCGGATTATATTCTGGTTAGACCAACTTTTATTGCCAAGATTTTTTGCAATCTGGTTTGAACTTGGGAGTTAATATTTATAAACTTAAGTCTGCTTAAAGTTTTTGGACGTCATGTTTAAAAAATTGAAATAGTTTTTTTTAGATATTACTCCCAGTCTAAATATTTTTAGGAACGAGGAACGGTTATGGGATAAAAATATTATCCATTAACTTGCACAGTAGCAATACTAATTACTAGTGATTAATTAAAAGAGCATTCAATAACACGATTCTTATTTAACAATAAACAAATAGCTAATTAAAACATTTTATTTGAAACCTTTAAATTATTAAACTTATTCAAACTGAAGTTCGCAACTTATATATATAATATGTATAATTAGATTACTGCATGATGTTATGTATTAGTTGAAGAGACGAGAGTTACGTCATGAGAATCTCTTTCTGTCGCGAGTGTAGCGGTGTGCCGCAACAGCGTCCAGCTTGATTAAATCTCACCCGCCAGATTTTATGACGATTTAAGAGCGGCACAAACGTTTTAATAACAGCAAAGCCGGCAATATCGTCAATTCTTATCAAAACTTAATACATAGTTTCATTTTCTAGCAAAGTACAAGATTTTTTCTTTTTTTTTTTATAGCCTCAGTTCAAATACTGTGATAGTGCACATTGCTAAAGATTTGCAAATTTAGTTCACTTAAATAGTTCAAAGAGTAGATTTACAGGAAACATAAATCTAATGTATATATTATGTAAATGGAGTATCGACCTCAAAATTTTTGTGTTGCAGAAATGGATGGAGGGTGCAAAATTATTCCACTCTGATTTTTTTCAGATCTTTTATACAGCCCACCAACTATAAAAAATATTGAAAATTCAAAGAGAGGCGTAATAAGACGTCACTTCTCAATAAAAAAGATAGGATTAAAAGAGGCGTGAGTTCAAACCTGAACTTTGAATCATTTTTTAGCGATATTTCCTGGCCTCTAAAAAATCTGAAAAAAAAAAAAAAAAAAATCAGAGTGGCATAGCTTTGAACCATTCATTCATTTCTGCAGTCACGATTTTTGAGGTTGATATTCTATTTTGATATTTAAATTATTTTTTCTTTGCTTACGAAGAAACGAAAAGTGTTATTTAAGAGAACAAATGAAAAATGTTCTCTTTTTTTTTTTAATTCATAGACAAAAATAAAAAATATAATACAATAAAAAAAAAAAAAAAAAAATGGCAGTGAAAATACAATAATCGAAATGAGGTATGTTGATGGATATATCATATTTTGCTCTCAATTAAACTTAATTAAATTTATTTCTAATTAAAATTTCAGGTACATGTAAAAACATTAAAAATAAACAATTTTATTGATTATTATTTATTAGCTTGTGTGATTACATTGTTTATACATTAATACCTTTCTACAATAATATTTCACATCCACAACAACCTGCGATGCGTGATAAATGTTCCCACCTGCTGGCTATTTCTCACACCCTGTTGCACATTACATTTTCCATGCCAGCTGATTCAAGTACGCAGGTTTGGTGGCCGTGGGCGAGCTTACAGCCAAAATTTGTGATGTGAAAATTGATCTGAACCTTTCTCCAAGCAATCATCCGAGTCAATTGTATCTCGTGGTCGCGAGTTCGAGGCCTCGGAATTCGGAATTGGTTTTTAACCAAAAAGTAATAACATCAACATATCTCTTTCCTCCAGACTAATTGAAGTAAATATTTGGATAAAATATATTTAATTTATATATATATCATCAGTATATTCGTAAATGTGTTCTGCTCCTTTTATTTACTGAAAAAAGACATGGCTGATTCACTATCTATATTGTAGTTGTTGAAAACCCCATTGTGTCATAGCTGGTAATATGTAGTAGAAAAATTAGAAAATTATAATAAAACAGGTTTAAAATATGATTTGAAACTGTAATAGCAATAAACATTCGTCACTCGTACATGAATTTATCATAACAATTTAAGACGGATATTTTTTATTGCATCTTTGTTGCATTATGTTGTAAAGTCTAAAACCATATTTTAAATGAAATTTATTTGGTAAAACAATATCATTACAAATTGCCGCTGAATACTCTGCTGTATTTGCTTTAGCTTGTAAAAGGCAATGACTGCTTGGTTCACAGATATTATTTATAATCTAATACAAACAATAAATTAAATTCAAACAACTTAAGATTTCTTTTTCATTAGCTGATTGTCTCTATATACAAACACGATAACATTGTATAATTTATATTTATATATTATGCATAAAAATATATAAGAGTTGTAATTTATAAATAAAAAACTATTGTTATTTTTAGTTTCATGAGACGCTATCAGTCTGTATTACTATAAGCCAGCCAGCAGCTAGTTGTAGAGAATAAAGCTGATTAAAATACACGGGCTCTATTTTGTGAATTTAATCGACTTCTGAGTATAAGCAAATAGAGATTATCTCCTCTTGAAGCTGCCATGAATCGATTTCAATCTGTTTGGTTCTGCTGCACGAGAATAAATTCTATTTAAATTGTTTTCAATTCTTTTAAACAGAATTCAAGACAAAAAGAATAAAAAAGCGTCTTTAGAAAATTAAAACAGAAATTGTTAAATGTTTTTGTAATCAACGAAGAAAGGTTTTGGAAATGACGATTTGTTTTTATACATTATTTGTGATTCTCATACTTGAGCGTTTCCCCCCCCCCCCTCAACTCCTATATATAGGACAATTTTCTTGCACTGTTTTAAAGGTTATATATATATATATATATATATATATATATATATATATATACAGTATAGAGAAAGTATCACAATTAAGCGATGATGAAAATTTGAATTTTACCTTGTCTTTAGTTGAGTGAACATGTATAAAGAGCTAAATGTTTTAGAGTACATACAATATAATATATTGATATACAAGTTGCCATTAAATGAACATTTTTTCCTACTTTTTAGTTATTTAATTTTGTATTATTATATGATATATTATTAATATAATAATAATGTACATGTTTTTATAACTGTTTTTCAATTAATGAAATATGAAAATATAAATGTTATGTTTTACATTTTGTAAACTATTACATTAAAACAACACAGGTAATGCAACACAGAAACATTACAAAGATCTGAAGAGAGTGTGTTTTCTTCGTCAGTCGAGCACTTCGTGTTATTACTCCCCCCTTTTGTCTCCACGTATCTCAGACGCCGGTCTGACTCTAACAAAGAGAAGATCTCGGAGATTCTTATATCAAAACGTGGCCATCCTTCCTGGCACACCGCCACCCGTGAGAGGAGCTCTTTTGTCTGATTAAAATGTACGTGCTCTCGTTACGTGAGTGCAAGTGCTGGGGATTTATTTTTACAAAACACTCAGGCAAATAATTACAATGGAGAATACGTATTATTGTTATTAATATATGTGTGTTAAACATTGCTTCGCATTTTTATGATTTTTTTACGTAAATGTATAATAATATTATATATAGAAAGTTTTTACAAAAAAATAAAATGTGACTTTTTTTTATTAAATCAAATTTATTTTCATTGCTAAATTTTTAAATTTTAAATACCATGAAGCTATGTCATAAATTTTAAGGTTAAACGATAAATAATATACTAATAATTCAGGTTTGTGACAGTTATAGTGGTGTGAAAAGTAATTGAATTTTAATGGCTGTTTAGACATTTGTTGTATATAGGACCGTTAAAATCTTCGTTGTAAACCAATCAGTTTAAAAAAAAACGAACAGTTATAATATAATAATTTAAATTTAATTTATTTTTTATCACTAAAATGTATTGTTAACAATGTTAACACTTTTTCATGATAATCATTCTTAATCTAATAAAAGAAGTCAACGTTTTGGACGCCACTCAATATTATAAGTTTAAATCAATGCCAACTAGTAAGTATAGATTTATAATTAATATGTGTGCTTTTAAAATTTATAACGTAGAAGTGAATTGGAATTCAATAATTAATATTTTCTTGTTTGAAATATGTATTTCTCTGACTTTATCATATCGCGGTTAACTACGCTAAAAAATATTCTATCGTGTAATTTATGTTGATTAAATATATTTCAGTAACTCGTGGACAATATCGAAAAATTTGCTCTTTAGAGCGAACTATTATGTCCTACTGTGCTGAACTTGAAAACTACGAGGAGAGTCGACAACGGTTCAGTGAAGCCATTGGATATGCTCTAATTGAAACTGGCTTAGGCGACACCATGGAGGTTAATTTAATTTAACTTTGTTTATTAATTTTTTATCACGGCGAAATGTGGATATAGCCTTTGTAATACCTTAACTATATTATAAATTGATATCAATGTAAAACAAATCTTCCCAAGATAACTCAAATTAAGTCTTACAGTATGTTTGATATATTATTATAAAAGTTCATTATCTAACACTAAACATGTTAGAAAATAATTGATTTACGCCCATTTCAAACAATGAACAACATACATGAAAAAAATTTATTACAGAAATGAATAGAGGGTACCAAATTATGCTACTCTGAATTTTTTCAGATTTTTTTTAGACCCGGAACTATTTTTAAATAATTATTAAAAGTTCTGTAATAGACCACTTGCAAAACCCTGTTTTAGCAAAAAGTAAACAAACTCTCCCATCCAGTTCATTGCTGTTGTTGATTGTGTGTGTAAATTTTGTTTATACATTGGAACTTATGGGAAATTTACGATTTTCACACACAGATTTCAATACGTTACAAACCTTACGATTCTAAATATAGAAATATTACCAGAATCTGCGGTTTTTGGTCATTTTTAATCCAGAAATGCGTATCAGAAGAAGTTTTTTCATTTTAATATGGTAAATTTCATATGATACCAAATCAGCCAATTGCATGGAGTAAGATACGTAACTAAGCAAAATCCAGCTTGTTTATTTTAACTGTTGCAATAATCAACAAACTGGAGCGTGCCTAGTTACGTATCTTACCTCATGCAATTGGCTGATTTGGTATCATATGAAATTTACCA
Organism: Siphlonurus alternatus; assembly: GCA_949825025.1. Lineage (NCBI taxonomy): Eukaryota > Metazoa > Arthropoda > Insecta > Ephemeroptera > Siphlonuridae > Siphlonurus > Siphlonurus alternatus. The sequence goes on along the minus strand of OX463781.1, from coordinate 26,096,699 downwards.
TATTAAAATGAAGAAAACTTCTTCTGATACGCATTTCTGGATTAAAAATGGCCAAAAACTGCAGATTCTGGTAATATTTTCATATTTAGAATCGTAGGTTTGTAACATATTGAAATCTGTGTGTGAAAATCGTAAATTTTCCATAAGGTCCAATGTATAAACAAAATTTACACACACAATCAAAACAACAATGAACTGGATGGGAGAGTTTGTTTTCTTTTTGCTAAAACAGGGTTTTGCAAGTGGTCTATTTCAGTTGGCACACCTGAATCCTTAATAAAAAGGATAGTGTCTGAACGCCTATTGACGCCTCCAGGGGGCGTGGCCGCACTTTCAATAATTATTTAAAAATAGTTCTGGGGTTCAAAAAAATCTGAAAAAATTCAGAGTAGCATAATTTGGTACCCTCTATTCATTTCTGCAATAAATTTTTTTCATGTATGTTGTCCATTCACCATGGTCAAAACTTGTTCTATCTATATGTATATGTAAAATACTTTAGAATAACCTCACATAACATTTAAAGGGACTCGTATAATAAAAGCGCTGCATGGTAAATCCAGAATAAAGTTTCACACTGTTTTTTCTAGCTTATTAATGACCATATCAATCAGTTCTGATATAGATAGCGTAAATAAACTTCAAAATTAAAACATGAAAATTTCAACTGTAGTATTATATGAAACGTAGAACTTATAATAAACATTCTCTAAATGTACAACTTTAAAATGAAACAATCAAATTTACCATTCAGTGCTCTTTCCATACCAAAGACCTTTCTATTAATTGGCCAATCGTATAGTCCAGAACGATTCATTGATAGAATCATCATCCTTAACACGCCCAGACATCTTGTCTATTTTTTTGTACAGGAAGTGACGTCATCTGTGTCCTACAGGTTCTGCGCCAGCTGATGCTGGACCAAGCTTTTGCTAGGGTGCTGCAGCGCCACAGCCAGCAGCTGGTGTCTCTGACGGCCAGACTGGACGCCCTGGCGGAGCAGATCAACAACCTGAGCGAGGGAGGAGAGCAGTGACCTCGACCCTCCCTGCAGTGACCCTGATGGCAACCCCAACCTTTACCTCTCTGTAGTGACTATATAATGAGTATCAATCAGAATTCTAAGTCAATAAAATAACGAAATTCTAATTAACATTTATGTTTAATTCATGAGTCTGTATCTTGTATGTATGTTTTCTAATTAACTATGAAAATTATTGCAGTTAATTTTGGTTGTGTATGAGCATGGTATGCGTGATTATTTTAATTATTAAAAGTAAATCACATGACTTTATCATTATCTGCACTTGCTTATTTATTTAAAATTGTAAACTAAAGAATTTTTTAACTTGACGCAATTTTACATAACATCAAATGGTATGCAAAATTGCATCAAGTCTACTTTGCCTGATAAGTTTTACTATTGTAAATAATTTTTGCTAGACACTGCGTCAATTAAAAAAAAAAGAATAATAACATTGAAAAGAACACTGAAGTACGCGTATTTAAAAAAAATATACATTGAATTGTCATCCAGAAATGGAGATATAAGACGTTTTTCTTTAGTAAATCTGAACAGCTTTAAATATTTACAAAAATTACTATTAACTAGATTTAAAATAATATGATATTATGTCATCTTGACCATTTATATTATAATAAAGAGAGCACTAGAAAAGAGAATAAAAGAATATTGAGAGCTTCAGTACGACGAGTGTAGCGGTTGTCGTGCAGCGATCACCTGTCGTCGTCTCATTACGTAATGAGAGAATCTCATTAGTCGGTCCCAGAATACACCACTCATGACCGTCCGAGAAAATTGTATGCCAGGTTTTTGTGTCATTAATTAATGATGTAAAAGAAACAGAGTTATATGATAATTAAAACTGCATGATATGATTGTGGTATACACATGTTCATCATTAAAAATCTATAAGAATCATATTTTAAATCGATACTTATTTTAAAGTCTATATAATATTGCAATCTTATTATGTTATAAAGGACCATTTAATTTGCACCAAATGTAATTATGAAAATTTCAACTTGGTGCCACCGGTGAGTCTAATCAAGCGTCCTCAATCAGCGGGTGGTGCGGGCATGCGCGATGCCAGAGAGGGCGCCGGGTGTCGCGGACGGCGTGCTTGTCGGTGGGCAGTGCGAGCGCGGTGGCCGGGAATGTGAGACGTGCGATGTGAGCAGCCCCAACATATCCACAGCACGCCAGCCACAGAGATGCAGCAGCAACAGCACGCTCGGGGCCGCTTGGCCGTGTTTGTCGTCACGGTGGCGCTACTGCTGGCGCCGGGACAGACCAAGCCAGCCACCTCAAACAACAAAGAGCCAGGTGAGCCGGCTATATGATGGTCCCAGACCTCAGTGAAATGTTGTTAATTAATCTTGTTAATAAAGTAATTATGTATTATTTAATCCATTTTCACAAATTATAATAAAGTTTAAGTATTAAATTTTAACAAGTATCTAATTAGCATATCAATTTTGTATAAATTTAAGTGACTTGTAATCCAATACAACATAACATTAAAAAATGTCATATTCTATCACTTTGTTGTGATTACTTTGCTAATGACTTGCATGCTATATGAAAAATACTACACTTTTAAAGGAGATATCACTAGAGTGTCGTATAATATTTTAAAGTACGTTTGGAGCATCTTATGTTCACTGGGTCACGGGCAGAGCAATCACATGACGTCACTGCTCGAGCAAGACATAAATATTACGTCAACTTTAACGTTAAGTTCTACAACTAGTTGCAAGACTACATTAATGTGTTTGAGCGCGTGAGAGTATCTTGGAAATATGCAGTATTTTTTTAATGCTTTTAATGTGTGTTGAAATCGTAGCTTTATGAAAGTAACGTTAGTATATTTATTACTTTGATAAATAATTTATGATTATGGGCAAGGATTTGAAATTGATTCTCAAAAGAATCAATAACTTGCATGATCATCAGAGTAATTGTTTTTTAATCAGCTGTATTGTTTTGTGTTCAGTTTTCGGCTTAGTATATAAAATGGGCACGATTCACGAAGCAGTTAGTTCAGGTTTCTAACCACATTTAGTTTAACCACGTTTAACTAGGTGGTTTAACACGTAAAACAGGTATAGTTAAACGTGGTTAAGCTAAACGTGGTTAGAAACCTGGTTCACGGCTTCGTGAATCGCACCAATTTTCTCTTTAAATGTAGAGATGAGTACATTAAATGTTTAAAAAAAGCTCCAAAAGAAACCCATTGAAACTTTTTAGCTTAATTCTTATATGGTAATACTTAAGTTACAAAAATATACAATTCCAGATAATGTACAGCTTTGTTCATACCTTGAATTTATCTATAATTTACACAGTATAAAAGTATTCAATAATTCAATGTATTAACCTGTGTACTTGTAGGAATGCAGTTATTCATATTAATGAGTGCAGAACTGGTTATACAATATACATATACTTACAAGGCTGGCATTTAAATAACGGACACTATGTGAGAGTTATAAGGTTATTGTTTTCGTACCGCACCTGTGCTGATGTAATTTACAACAAGATCAGATTCTACCTTACAAATGTAAACATGAGTATGTGCAGTTGTGTAACCTTGACTAAATTAAATTACATAGAGAAAACGGATAATTCATGTGTGTATATTTTATATAAGAGAAAACAATAATAAGGATATGTTGTATCATTCAGCATCAAATCGATTTATAATATGTGACGATTCTGCTTAAAACAGTTGAAATTTTGTATTGTTATTTTTAATTTATCCTAAAAGAAAATGAGTAATTTTCTCATTTTCTTAGAGGAGGACGATCAGAAAAATAAAGAATGGACAACCTGCATTGCATGAAAAAAATTTATTTTAGAAATGAATAGAGTGTACCAAATTATGTTACTCTGAATTTTTTCAGATTTTTTTTAGACCGGTCCAGAACTATTTTTTAATAATTATTGAAGGTGCGGCCACTCCCCCGGGAGATGTCAATAGGCGTCCAGTGCCCATACTTTTTATCAGAGATTTTATATTATACAATTTAAATTCGTTGTTTTTACTAAGGATTCAGGGGTGCCAACTTAACTTACAGAACTTGCAATAATAATTTAAAAATATAAGTTCCGGGACTAAAAAAAAAATCTGAAAAAATTCAGAGTAGCATAATTTGGTACCCTCTATTCATTTCTGCAATAAAATTTTTTCATGCATTGCAGGTTGTCCATTATACAACTGTCAAATTTTAAATCTTTACAAGAATGTAATGAGTAATGACAGTTTATTCATGTTCGTTCATCAGGTTTGTTTATTTTTACAAATTTTATATACTTAAGTGATGAATCCAATTTGATTGTTGGAATCAGTTGATATTTTAAAAAGATTTGATTTTTCAAGAATATAAAATAAATTCTACAAAAATCGAAGCCAAGAAGATGGTTAATAGAGACTCCATCGTCCCATGTGGGTGCTGCGACCCTCCGCCCAACTGCCGGGCTGGATTTCATAGGTATCGGCTAAGGAATCTGGCCAAGACGTGCCTGACGGAGGCATGGAGGTTAGAGACTCGTCTGAAAAGTGGTGAATGCTGCATTTGTGCGTGCTGCGCAGACAAGAAGAAGCGCAAGGTGGAGGACAACTGTGTGAGGCAGTGCACCGACACGTGCCTTTGTGACGAGACGACGAGGAAGGGGAAAACAGGATCAAAATGCTGTGCGTGCTCGTGCTGTAGCACCACAGACACCAAAGATGAAAATCTGAATAGCGAGACTTCTCTCCGTGCCATGGACGAGACGCCTTCGAAGGTGGCGTTAGGTCAAGACTCCACTTCTTGTGCGTCTGACCTGCAAGAAACGCAAGGCGAGAAAGTTAGTGGTTAATTTAACCTAGTCATATGGTTAAATTAAGCAGTATCGCTGCTATCATCTTTTGGTAAATAAGCCCAAAATTGGCCCTTCTCAGGGCCACCATTCTCATATCATTTAAGATCTTTTTGAGTTAAGCAATTATTCATATTTTGTGCGTTTTCTTAAATAGTATGATTTTTTTTAATATATATTTGGTTCAATCAAATTATTTTCATGACATATTCATAATGACAAACTGTTTCAAGGACAATTTTGAGTACAATAATATACTCAAAATAATACTCCTTTTTTATATGGAACAATGTTTTGCTACATGTGATAAAAAAATATAAGATGGTTTTATTTAGTCTGAAGAACGTCAATTCAAAGTTTGGAGGAATCGTAAAGCAGTCTGCAGCATTAATACTTCAGGGGCAAGTAAGACGTGCGCCAACTCCAATGCGGTGATATAAGGCCGACGAGGTTGCAGCAGGCTTGGCGAGGATATCGCACTCTAGATTTGTTACGCTGGGGTAGCAGTACCTCTCGACGCGTCAGCACATAAACATCGAGTTCTCCTCCCAAATAACAATCCATACTGGCGTGTTTTTCAGAGTTCCTCTGAAAAATGTGTGAAGAAAACGTATTAAAAAAAAAAAAAAAAACGTAAACAGTAATATCGTAAATATTTCCCTTTGCCAGTTGGATAAAAGCCACAGCAATGAAATTATTTATTTGCGTACTTGGTTATCTCAGAGTTTGGAACCTTGCAGAGTTTCTCCCCCGTGGTCTCGAGGGCAGACGTGTTGTGGGTGGCATCGTGGGCCGTGCAGACGTGAAGGGGGGGTGGAAGGGGAAGGGGGGTCTTCTGTCAGGGGGCCGAAAGCTCGGGGGCGCAGTTAATTACCACCCTCGCTAATGAGACCAGCGTGTTGCGGTTCAGGCCAGCAATATGGCGCTCAGCACAACGTGCTAGCCCGGGGACTATATAGGGGGAAGGGGTGAGAGAATAAACCAAGTTGCTATATTTTGGTATTAAAAAATGCCAGAAAGAGTGTTGCTTTTTCACATAAATTAATTAAACCGTATGTGCGTTGTTGAGTAAACTTGGATAAGTACTACCCTTAATAGGTTTATTATTAAATGGGTTTATCAGTTGACAATAAACAACTTGTTTGTTCATAATAATTAAAAATCAGAAATACAAAATGCCCATTCATTTTACGAACAATTTTAACTTAAATTATTTTCTTACGTTTATGTATTAATATCATAAAGACGCAATATGCATACAGTATCTCTTTATATATAATTTGTTAAAAAAAATATAATATAGATTTTTTTTTAAATTAACTCCCAGAAATATGTAGAAATATGGGATATTATTAACTGAATTCTAAAATGGACAACCTGCATGAAAAAAATTTATTGCAGAAATGAATAGAGGGTGCAAAATCATGCTCCTTTGAATTTTTACAGATTTTTTTGAGACCCAGAACTATTTTTAAATAATTATTGAAAGTGCAGCCACGCCCCCTGGAGGCGTCAATAGGCGTCTAGTCCCCATCCTTTTTATTAAGGATTCAGGTGTACCAACTTAAATTACAGAACTTTCAATAATTATTTAAAAATAATTTTGGGTCTCAAAAAACTCTGAAAGCATAATTTCTTACCCTCTATATATATTCATTTCTGTATTAAAAATTTTTCATGCAAGTTCTCCATTTTTATAATTGATGGCATGGATTCAATCTATATTAAGTTGTCAATCAACTGGACTAAAAATTCATGTTCACGGTAACAAATTTAAAATTCAATAAGAAACATTTCAATTGATCTCTTTAATATGTGTTTTCTTAATTCTAAAAATCTAATTCTTCCCTCTTGAAAAGTGGGTTTATAATCGATGTTTTACGGTACAATGTAGCTTTGGCAGTGCGATTCCCAGGCCATGTGATCTTTGTATGCCAAGACTAGAGAGACTCGTTGGGCTGAAATTTGGGGGAGAAAACATTCTAGTAACTGTGTTGAAATGTAAACATGCGCTAAATAATTGCTTTTCCACACATTTTGTTGGTTTAATTACATTTTACGAGGCTTAACATTCCTGCAAATGGTTCAAGGATTTTAACAAGAATTCTTCATCTCAACCAAAACTATACCAGGTGCTAACTTAATTGTATAACTTACAATTATTTAATTATAAATTTAATTTACTTAGATAAATTTTAATATGATTAAAATACCTAAAAATATACCTTATTTTGAAGAGATTTACTATTATACTGGGGTGTTTATGTGTTACAATGACGTCACTTTATTTAGTCACGTGGCACTAACCTAAGCAAGAAATTATAATGCGGTGCTATAATATATATATATATATATATATATATATATATATATATATATATATATATATATGAAAAGAAATAAATGAATGCTATAAAAATGCTTCAGAAAATTTCTTTTTTACATTTCAGTACGAAAATACTCGTATTTATTTAACAGTACGAATACTTGACACGTATTCTTTATTTTTTTTTTTTATTTATTTATTTATTTTTTTTTTTGCGGGTTTTACGCAGTAGAAAATTCATGTGCTGAAACCAGTATGAAAACATTTTGCTTGTGTTTTTAAATATTTCATCATCATTTTTGGTTTATCTAAATATTTAAATATAGTTAAGTTATTTCTTATAGCCTGTCAAGAAAATTGAAAACAGTTTAGACGATTATTTGCGCTTTTTTCTGTTCTGACTCTTGGTGCTGCCATGCGGGGATGAACAAGATATTGAACGAGGTAGCCTATGTTCGTGCGGTTGGCCATGGAGTGGGATGGGGGAAGGGGAGTTGCCTGGCAATTCTCGAGGAGTTTCCTTAACAATAAAGTCAGTGACCACACTTGTTGTGCTTGGCTGCGTGGTGTGATATTCATGCGAGAAATCTCTTGCGTTCTTTCTCTAAAATTCATTCCATTTCTGTGTCTCTACGAAATTATAACAGCCCCCACCTCTCTCTCTCTCTCCCTTGTTTCACTGCTAGCAGCTAGAAGGTCGTCTCTCAGAATAATAATTGTAACAACGCACATTTTTTTACTGCAGTATAAAACATAATATACAATAGAGAAAAGGGCATAAAAGCTCCAGAGAATTTTCACCACATTTTAAAATGTAATTTTAGTTCTCTTTGTTATAAGTATTCTATAGAAGTTATATACGAAAATTTTTGGTATGGTTTTAGGCAACACAATTTCTTGCTGCTAGCCATACGCTTCTGTTTTATGGCCTTCAATTTCAGGTCAGCCGTTACATCAGTTTATTGGTATTACTTTTGCCATCGAATATATACATATAGATATATATAGACCGTTGTTACAAAGTATATTTTCTCTCTCCGTATATAAACAAAAGGAATTTGTGAAATTTTGTTATTGCACAGTACTGGTGTCAAATGATATTGAGAGTACTTTACGAGTTGGAGCAAATATGAGAAATTTTACAGTACGTACTTATGTCTCTCTCTCTCTCTCTCTCTCTCTCTCTCTCTCTCTTTCTCTCTTTTTCTGATAAGACTACTATTTATATACTATCATTTTCAAAACTAAAGTACAAAATTTTTTGTATTGATATTTGCATAATAAAAAGTCTCATTTTTTTCACAAATAGAGCAATCAAATTCAAGTTACAATAAATATTTTTTTTTGAACTTGCATTTACTACTTCTTCAAGTTTTGTAATAGCTATGATATAATAATAATATAGTGTAGGAAGTTTTGGATTCAGCAAGAAGATAATTTCCATACTTATGAGGTAGACTTCTGCGTAAAAAGAAGCGTACACGAATATAGCTATAATTACGGGCAGTAACAATCACATGTATACAATATCAAAGACTACAGGAGTTATTAAATTTTGTATTCTGAGAATTCTCAGATTTGTGGCTCAGGTAAAAATAAGTGCGAGAATTGTTTGGAAAAAATATAATTCATCAGTTGTCAGTCAATTTGCACGACATTTTGTGCAGCTATACTGAACTAAATTGTGTGAACAATACATATTCAATTTATCACATGAAAGTGATGTGGCCAGTGTATCACCAATATAAATCGTCAATATTCGGAGTGAATGAATTTACAAGTTAATAGTTTATACAGTAAATCGATACATCATAAATTATGATGCAAGCAAATGTGTCGGCTCGGATATTACATCCATGTATTTTATAGCCCCCAGTTTAAAGTAACATCGGGATCGAAGTGGATTGATAGTACAACATAAATCTCAGCAGTCTTTTGACATGCCATAGGAGTGGTAGAAAGTAATTTTTTAGACACAGAACCTTTTCTAAATTTATCAGGGAACTTTTTTAAAAGAGCACTCCTTATCTACCAGGCAAAGAAATCACTCTCTGTGTCAGTCAACTGGTTATATGAACTCTTTGTATCAAGAAGCAATTCATTGCATGAGTCTCTCTCGCTCTATCTTTATCTTCCTCGCTATTTAATCAATCTCAGATCCTAGTTTTTTATATTTTTCCATGGCTTTGCAACTAATTTATTATATTTATTTTTATTTATAATATTCCGTCGTCAATAATTAATTTTAAAATAATATTGTAGCATTCTGTTCTCGGTATAATTGATTTCAACATGTTTTAGCAACTCACAAAGTCCTAGCATGATTTATTGTATCGTTCATGGTCATATACGTATTTTTAACATATTTTTTGATCACGTTCGTATTACTAGAGCAGAATTTTTTTTTTTTCTAAAATATAATAAAATAAAATATACGCAATACACTACAAACATTTATTTATCAAAACTATGCAAGACTCGTCTATATAAGTATACAAAAATGTTTTGCATATAATTTGAAAATTTGAGTTATGTATGCATCACAGTTAAAATTTATACAAATTTGGAATTGATGTGTCGTGTTGCATAATATCATGTACGTGATCACACTTTTGCTTTCATTCTTATGTCGAAAATATTTATAGTTCTAATCAGAGCTATGTGATTCATCAAGATGGAATATATTTTATCCAGTTTTCTTACTTACCACATTTATTGTCACCCCAAATTAATGAGACTATCATTGGTTAGTGAAAAGCTGGATAAATAGTGGATAAATTCTACAAGAATCACTACCATTTTTCAATTGAAGTACAACTATTTTCATCATTAATATATTTGAAATTTCAATGATCAATATAAAATAAAGTTTGGAATAATTTTTACAATACCAAAAATATAGATAAAATAAAACAATTTTTTTTATTTATTTTCAAATATTTTCAGTAAAACAAATATGAAACTACAAAAAAGTGTTTCATATCATAGTTTGTAGTAAATAATCTTTCGTCCTTTTTGTCTGAAGATCCTCCAACTTCAACTAGCAATATTTAATACTAGCTCTCATATCAATTGATATGACGCCAGTCGCTCTAGTCGATATAAAAATATTTTACCTGCAGTAGAGCTCTGTTCCTGTGTCACCAAAAATAATTGCTTTTGCTGAACAAGAGAAAAAAAAGAACAAAAAAAATATCCATCCTCTGTTTACGTTCGATATCAAACACAGGACGTTTTCATCTGAGTGGAAGTCAAGAGGCGAATGATAATTGAGAAGTGAGGCATCGATGTAGCTCATTAGAGTTGATCAAACATGGGGGAGGCTCTACGGAATTATTTGATTCTGATTGCCTTCTTCAAAGAAAAAATGAAATATTTAACTTTGTCAACTTCTTCCTTTGTATATTGAACTTCTTCCTTTGTATATTGATTTATAGTATTTATACTAAAATTATATATGTATATATAATATGGCATCAAAGCATCACATTGCTTTCACGTTATAACGATTTAACGATATATTGTACCACATAGAAGCAAATATTAAACACTGTAACGATAAAAAGTCTGTTATTTATTGTTATGTGCTGCTGGTCCTTAATAATTTTATGAAAAATATATTTATCTGGAATTAATTACATTTTTAGACGTTTCAGGTGAGAAAAAAGAGGTAGCCACAGTGTTAATGTTAAATGCATTTTTTAAAGAAATTAAACAGAGAAAATTTGCCCAATCATAAAAAAACAATATAATTCGAACTTTAAATTAATCACAATCTTTGTATTATTTGTGACTAAAAATTAAATGAGTTAAAATTGTTGTCTTTTAAAATAAAATGATTAAATGATTATTATTATATACTTTACAGTATGATTTTTGTTTACAGAAGATGCTATAACATTCTATTTACAGATGGAATGAATTGCAGAAAGAGCAACAAAATTTTAAACAACAGTGCAAGAAATCTAATTAAACTTGTTTTCTCTCACAAATTTAATAAAATATGGAAAAAGTTACCACATGTTTTTCTCAACTATTACAAAATGCCGGGACTAGAGGACAAGCTACACTCTTCTTAACAAAACTAGAGTGATATTTTATTATAAGAGGTTGGGTTTAATTGTATGAAAACGGAGAGTATGCCAAAGTTAAGGCAAGTTCAAGGCAGTTTCACACTAAGCCCTCGGACCATCTGGCTCGACCCTTCATGTAGTGCGAAACAATTAGTCTGCTGCTTCCCGGCTTTAAAGCTCGGGAAACTAACTTGTAAGTGATTATTTAATACAGGGATCGCTTCGTCTGAAATATTAGTATTTTTCAGGAAAATATCATAAAGAAAACATTACACGTTGATTTCAATGGAGGGTTCAAAAAAGAAAAAGTATAACAGGGAGTTTCTTATTGTTTTATTTTACAAACAAGCTTAACGCTTCTGTTACACCAATTTATTTCTAATATCATGCCTATTGATATTATTGATATCGAATTGTACACGGAAAAAAAAAAAAAAAAAAAAAAAAAAAAAAACAACAACAACAACAACAAAAAAAAAAAAACAGGAATTATATTCTTGATTCAATGGAGTATCGACTTCAATTTTTTTTTTATTGTAGACATGGATAAAGGGTGAAAAGTTATGCTACCCAGATTTTTTTCAGATTATTTTGAGCCCGGAAAGTATTTTTAAAAAATTATTGAAAATTCTTTTTGTGACGTCACGCGGCGGCAAGCCCTATCTTTCTCTTAAGGAGCGGCGTCTCGTGACGTCACAAAAAGAACTTTCAATAATTTTTTAAAAATAGTTCCCCCCGGACTCCAAAAAATCTGAAAAAAAAAATCAGGGTATCATAACTTTGTACCCTCTATCCATTTCTAAAATATATAAAAAAAATTGAGGTCGATACTCCATTGAAATTAATAAAAAATACGCATATTTTATTTATGATCTTATATTATATGTATTGTCTGATGCAGATTCCAAGTTTTTATTAAGTATATACATATAATTAATATGTTGACAATATACATATTGTAACATATTATACGTAAATGTATTATATATAAATTAAATGCTTAGTATTTAATGGTAAATGACTGCATACTTTTGACTAACTTAAATTATGTTGAAATATCTAGGTCAACTTTATTATGTGTATTTTAATTGCTTGTAATTCAGTACAATAGTAGGTGCATGTTACAGATGACATAATAATTCATGCATTTTATTTTATCTGCTAATTCATGTGGTCTCCACTCAGCTGTCGCACTTAACGGCAAATTGGCTCAGCAATGAGTGCTAATTAAACGACATATTTAGAGGTGTACATGACAGAGAGACCGAGCGTTTTATCAGTCGTGGCTTGACACTGTACTGGCGAGGAACAGTTAATATTGACCGCTGCAGGAGAGTGGACACTACAAAACTAATTTCGTACATAATGAGAAAGGAAATGTTTCTAGCTTTTTAAAAAACACACTTTAACAAAGGTTATACAGTGCAAATTAGGTTTCATTTTACATGGAACTCTATCGATCGTTCATTTAAAGTATTGATTTCAAGGAAAAAATTGCATGTACTGTGTACAGTACACACATGAGATGCGAATTATTTAATTGCATTGAAAAATAAATAATTATTGACTTTTTTGATGCACAAAAAAAAAAAGATTATAAAATTGATAAAGCTTTTAATTGAGTTCCCAACTGTCACCTCTAAATGACTTGCAATGCAAGCTTATAGTTTACCTAAACGTATGTAACTCGATTTTAAAACGAAAAAATGTAAAAAAAATACAATTAGTAGTTTATTCAGTAACATAAAAACAAGAAAATTAAAAGTTCTCTAATACAGTACTTTGATAGTATTTATTATACGATTTTAGCTATGGTCGTAGGAGTCGGCCATCTTTTAGAAATTAAGAGTTCTTACACTCTGAAATTTTTTGTGCTATTTTTTTCACCGTCTGATTATTGCACTGTATGTATAAATGTATCAAACTCAATTTTTTTTATTGCATTAATGGATATAGAGCGTGCAAAGTTATGCTATCCTGATTTTTTTCAGATTTTTTAGAGCTCGGGAACTATTTTTAAAAAATTATTGAAAGTCCTTTTTGTGACGTCACGCGGCGGCAAGTCCTATCTTTTTCTTAAGGAGCGGCGTCTCATGACGTCACAAAAAGAACTTTCAATAATTTTTTAAAAATAGTTCCCGGTCTCTAAAAAATCTGAAAAAAAAAAAACAGGGTAGCATAACTTTGCACGCTCTATCCATTTCTGCAATAAAAAATTTTAAGGTTGATACTCTATTCATACTTTGAGTTGCTATTATTTGCAGCAATCTAGTCAGAAGTAGAAAATTAAAATTACAACAAATATCAACATAAAATAGGTTTATTTTAGTTGACCAATAAACTATAGTCCGATTAAAATTATTTTTTATTTTTTTTTTCTTACTATTTGCTATCCAAAATGAATGTTTAAGTATACCTTTAGCCTGACAGTATAACGACACTAGAGGTTAACGACGCGTGGAAACCGGAGCACCAAGCCTTGTCATGGTATTGCACAAGCTGGGTATACTACACAACTAGTGTCCCCGTACTGGAGATGTAATAAATCACAAACGTATTGGCATCATAACAAATTATTGCTGCAGGATAGTTCTTAAGCCGATATGACACGATATAATTTTTTTAATTATTGCATACAATATTTCCTTACAAAAATCTTCCACTCATATTGCTTGAAATTTCGTACAAAGAAAAATTATATTCAAAATTGTACCATGTAATAAAAGTTTTTAATTGCAGTTTGAATACAATATCTTGCATGTAATATAATAGCAGTGGTACAGACAGTCCTGTTTCAAGACACAACACATAGAAAAGAAGGGATGTGGACCCAAAGGTATGACGCGACTGAATGCAAGTGATTTCTTACACAAATGAACGAGATGAACACGCTGTAACTGAAGTTGCATCTTGTCAATAAAGTGATAAATATTACAAATAAACATAAAAACGTAGAAAAATCATGTTTTAGGAGAAACTGCATTGCACAGTCATCGCTCTGGAAAACTGCCTGAATGTCTCGATGAATTGTTTAAATCATACACCAAAGATATTGGGCGCCATTCACGAAGCAGTTAGCCAGGGTTCTAACCACGTTTAGCTTAACCGCGCTTAACTATAGGTGGTTTAACAATTAAAACAGGTATAGTTAAATGTAGTTAAGCTAAACGTGGTTAGAAACCTGACTAAATTTTTCGTAAATCGCAACCATTGCTATCTATTGATGAAGGAAATCATTTACCAGGCAAAACGAAAATAAATGTTCAGTACACCAGTAAAAAAAGATGACTAAAATATTAAAAAAAAAAAAGCTTCCATACATAATATTCCTTCTGCAAATTAAAATGATAAAAGCACGTCAATACCAGGTTCTATGTTGCCTTCAACTTGCTTATTAATAATTTTATTATGTAAAACAAAGTTCATACAATTAATAGTTTCAAAAAACAGAAAGAAAAGGTTAGAAAAATTATGGAAATTTGTTTCTTGAAACATAAAGAACATAAATTTCAATAATAAATTCTATATTATTATAAGATTTATAAGACATCAAAGTTTTTTTTTAACTTCAAGTAACGTAATTGAGTACGATTCACTTTATATTATATACATTATTTAATTAATATTTATAACAATTTTTAGTAATAAATACTGCTGTATCTGAAACTCTACATATATATAACATTTAAAAAATGTTATCTCCTCGTCATATAAATGAACAATTTTGTATCTTTATTATTATTTACTTCTACAATTGCAAACTGAAAGAATGAAAGAAAGAGAGAGAGAGAGAGAGAGAGAGAGAGAGAGAGAGAGAGAGAGAGAGAGAGAGAGAGAGAGAGATTCTTGAGAAAAAAACATGTTAAAAATATACGAGCTTCACAAAAAAGTATTTTGCTCTTTTCCATGCCAAGCAAATATCTCGCACAGGTGAATAATAGTTGAGCAGCAAACTGCACAAAGAACGTTGACTCGAGAATCTCAGGTATCACAAGGGGGAGGAGGCATATTAATTTTGTCCCCCCACGTCTAACAAAAGAATGCGGTGACGATATCGATAAGAAGAATGCTCCGCTTATTAAATCTCAAAACTGGCGGCATTGCTGGAATTCGCGAGAACGTACTTGCTGCACAGGAATTTGTCAAATAAAAAACTTGAAGTGTACGTTTGAGATTAAATCTGTTGTTATTTATGTTTTACAAGAAAGCTATGTACTTTAATGGTTGATGCATAGAAGGGGGTGTAGAGATTCAGAGACAAATTTTTAAAGAATGCAATTAAAAAAATTAGAATCAGAATTTTCCGTTCCTTTATTAACCACAAATAAAACAATCTTCTAATTACATGACGTAAATATTTAACGGTTAAGTCTAATTCAATTATACTGTATGATATTTGATCTCTATACTATTAATTTTATATGTTCAAACATTCTGTTTGACACATTTTTTTGTAATACCTGATTTTATATTATATAAAAATGAATTAAAACACGTATATTGAAATGGAATTTTACCCACATGAACGTTTTAAATTGAAAAAACATGACTTGCAGCTGTGAATTTCATTGAAACACCTCACAATAAGCGAGTCCATTTATTTTCTATTATTGAAGCAATCATTCAATTCGCCATTAATCGTTTCACATGGCTGGTCTCGTGTGATTTGAAAGAGAATGCCACCTCCGTTATCGTTGTAATATAACGTCCGATGTTTTCTATACTTCTCTGCTAAATTTTCAATGGTACACAAAAAACTTTGTTGACCGAGCAGTTATAATTGAGTAAAATACAAAATCAGACGTGCCACAGAAATGGTTCATGTTAGCTAGTGACTCAAACTAAGCCACGTTGGGTTTGACAGCTCGTTGGAGCTTATCTGCTCCCTAGAGAGTATGTGCGCCGATCGTCAATCGCAAGGCATTCACATAATCGCTACTCAAACCAAGGTACCTACAGTAGGAGAGGTATGGGCCGTGCCATGCGATGACAAAATTGGTATGTTCTCTCTCTCTACTTTCCATTCTGTAATTATACAATAATTATATTTTACATAATGCTAGTAAATTAATACAGTTATAGGGCTTCACCATTTTTTACATACAGTATTACATAATACAAAATTAAAATATCCAATATTATTTAACAAGGAACATGAAAGATGAAAGGTTTCATAGTAATAATCAAAACAATTTATCGTCATTTGAACATATCATGGTTGATTACATTTTTTGTGTCGTTTATCAGCACTTATTATTATTACCAATGTATAACAACATTTTCACAGTCTTAGTTTCTTACAAGGTTAAGTGCACATCAAAGTTCGCTAGTTCTCTCTCCCCACGACGGCGGCGTCTAGACTTTAAGTACGTAATTTCCGTGGACGACCTTTCTGCAGACTGGCCAAGAATATTTGCTACAGTAAGCCAAGCAGCTGACACGCTGCCAAGTGGCGGACTCTGAGAGCTGATCAGTACAAGTTCCCAAACTGCGACAAATTCAATCGGGGTAGGTGGATTCAGCCTCAATAAATTACCATTTTAAAATCTTCACTCTGATATTATTAGCTATAATATTTTGATTTGTGATTGTAAAAGCAGTTTCTGTTGGAGGAATGTTTTAATTCTCAGCACAATACCTATATTTCCCAACTTTTAATTTACGTTCCTACTATATAATGGTGTAGTGGTTAGCTCGCTTGGCTCTCGTCCGAGAGGTCCCCGGTTCAATTCCCGAATCCGGCAGAATTTTTGTAACTTGGGATGGGTGTGACTGATTAATAAATGATGGCCTTGGTAGGAGGAAGGCAGCTTATGACTGTCTATACTTCGTTTGTCTCCGTTGCCCTGCAGTCTTGCACTGCCACTGCAGGCTGCACAGATCTGGTATTAGGAGCCGAGAAGAGTGTAGGAAAGGGTTTTGGGAGCCTGGTAAGCCCCAGTTTGGTCGCTAGATAACTCTTACACACGAGGTTAAATTCCTGGCCACATACCCGAAATGGTAAAAATGGTGTCAAGGATATTAAGAATTAATTTACGTTCCATATAATTATATATTATGTATATATAGTTACAAGACTAGAAAAAAGTGGCAGAACTTTTAATTGGAATCCCACAATTTAAATTATGAAAGTTAAATTATGTCTTTTACGAACCTGCAATGCATATGTTTCCAAAAGTAATTAAAGGTACATCATAACTCATGACTTATCAAAGTTTGGTGGTTACGATGTTATTATAAAATATAATTTATATAATATATTATCCAGCACCACACAGAAACTTGTTAAATTAAACTTGAAAATTAGCATCGAGTTCAAAATATATATGGTACTGTTCGCGCCAGGTATAATAACTTGGAAAATGAGGCATTTGGATTTTCTGCTTATTTGGCATGATAACACACTAAAATTTAGGTGCATTTTCATGAGTGACAACGGCGATGCGGCGCGATTTGACGTAAAAGCTGCGAAATCCTATGCGGTGGCGAATTTGCCAGTAACCGCGTTATTACGATGCTCTTTTTCTTTTAATTGCCCAATATGGCCGTCAATGGATGTTACAGCAAGTGCGCTTTATACACGTCGCGTCGCAGGCTGGAAATCACCCATGAAAATCTACCTTGAAAGAGATAGAAAAAGTATCATGCCAGAGACATATTATAATGTAATTCACTTATTGTACAACATTAAAAATATAATAATCGCATCACCTGTTTTTTATCATATACACTTACATCAAGCCATGTATTTTTGCCAACTAAATTTTCATAATATAATATGTGTTAATATTACAATTTGAATTTTTATCTTGCTTTAAGAAAGGGCATGATTGCATGGATATGCCGTCTCATACATCAAGAATTGCACGATTTTTTCACCGCGTAAATCTCGGGACATCAAATACCTATAATTTTCCAGATTTTTGGTTATTTCTGTCGCATAAAACATAATCCAATTATATATAAAAAAAAATAGCTTGCTTTGTTTAGTAATTAAAGTTTTTGCTACATTTTTTCACATTTGCACTTATCATTGCAATTGGATTATAAGTTTCTGAGCTGGAGGTTATAATATATATAGCACCATGGGTGACCAAAAAATACCACGTTATACTTTTCTGCTAAGTCCTCTCTCTCTCTCTCTCTCTCTCTCTCTCTCTCTCTCTCTCTCTCTCTCTCTCTCTCTCTCTCTCTCTCTCTCTCTCTCTCTCTCTCTCTCTCTCTCTCTCTCTCTCTCTCTCTTTCTCACAAAGATTAATGTGGTTTAAAAAGTGGAACACACTTTAGACAAGTTTCTTTCGTTTTAATGCCAAGGATACGCTCTTTTCTATATATTTTTTTTCCAGACTAGAGTGGAATCAATAAAAACATCAGACTTAATAATATTTCAAGTAGCTGGAAGAATTTTAATCAGAAAAAAACACACCCTATCTGGCTGCATTAAATACTTCATTTAAAAATTATTTATGATATATTAAGTAAAATATTAATAGTTACATAATACTGAGAAGTTTCATTTAATTAAATAATTAATTTCTTTGATTTTCTAAAATTTGATTGTAATAAATAATTTTATAATTTTATATCGATTTTCTGATTTTTGTATCAAGCTCAATCATTAACAAAAATAGTGTATATGAAAACTTAATTAATATAATTACGTTGTTTGGGTGCAATAGACTGCCATGAATATTACATTATTAAATACAATTAAAATGAACAATAAAATACAAAAATCATGCAGTGAAATTAAAAATTACACACAATTTCTTTAAATGTAAAGTATAATTATTTTATAAAGGTATTAAAAATACCTAATATAATTTAAAGCTGCCTGCAAACATTTTTATTTGTCATTTCAGTTCAAACAAAAAATATTTAAAATTTAAAATGCGACTACAATGACAATTCTATTAAACTTAAATTAGAACAAACAGTAAAATTTGTGCATAAACCAAACCCTATCCATATTGTAAAAATTGGCTTGCGGTTACTGAAAAATAGTAGTTGAAACTGAAACTGTAGTCGTATTTTAAGAGCGACTTAAACGTTAATATTTTAAATTATTAACATTACAGAACAAAACTGAAGAAATTTTTGTGCCACAAATGTAAATTAATTGTAATATGTTTTTGATACACATTTTACTGTTAGTAAAACAGTAAACACAATCTGGTCAATTCGTTCAATTTGTATCATAATTATTTGGCATCTAGGCTGTATAATTCTTATGCTCTAATGCCTCTAATATCTGAACAATATAACAACAACAAAATTTAAAAATACAGTATTGTAACTCAATTACATTATTTAATAATTTATATTCTTATAAAATGAATACTTTAAAATTTACTTCATTTTTGTTATTTATAGCTTTAAAATGTTAACAGCAAAGTTTGTTAACATAAAATTCTTGCAAACTTTACAAGTGCTTCTTCACGCATCTTGTCAATTGAGATAAGTTATGTTCGTAGCCAAGAAAATGATGAAGATGAACATTGGGTGTAAGAAAGTACATCGATAAGCCGATTAAAGTCCTTGCAGTGTTGTCGAAGTCTTTTTCGAACTTCAGTCATTTTTGAATAACAAAACATTAATTAATTTGCTTAACAAATTTCTATAAGCAAATTTAATGTAATTATTTTTTAGCTTATATATGATTTTGTTTTCTTATTTATGATTTTCGTTGATCAGTGCAACTGAAAAGTATTTAGATTTCCAAATCAATTTGAAAACCCTGTTTATCGATGTTCTAAATTAGATTTGCTGGATTTAATTTCAAGTTTTATTAACCAGTGATTTTTGGCAAATGTGATTTAACGTATAAAATTTTATTGCTGAGAGCTCTAAGCAGCTGTTGGATTTGCAGCAATGATATTTTTTTTTATTTTAATAACGTGTCATTAAAAAAATACATAAAGAAAAAATGCTGCTTTCATATGACAGTAAAATTAGGAAATATGTACTGAAATCTGAACACAACATGTATAACAAAAGCACTCACTATAATGTATGTCCTCGTTTTTGCAGAGTGGACTGGCGCGGGGTGCTCGCCGCCAGAGATGGCACTCAACGGCTCAACGAAGGCGCTGGCTCAACGTACAGATTTTAGCGAGGTGATGGAGGTGAAGTTCTCGGGCGCCATCGGACCTTTGGGCGAGCGGCGACTCTGCAAGATCAAGTGCATCGGCGGCGAGTGGGTGGGCCCGCTGTGCCAAGTCAAAGACGGTAAGTGGAAGATATTTTTGGAAATTTTCATACAAACAAATTAAAATCATGAATTTTGTTTAAAAAAATTAATAAATTTTAAAATTAATATAAGGTTAATAGTTAATGCATAGTTTACAAAAGGCAATTTTTTCGGCTGGACTGTACTAAATTAATTTATTTTGTTGGTTTAGTTTGCATAAAAATAAATAAAAAATAAATAAATAAAAATCCATCTCCTTACCGCCATTTTTTTATGGCGCCTGGATTGTTATGTTAATTGCCGTACAGTTAAGCGCAACGAGTTGCATACTTCACAGGATGCATATTATCGCGATCTCCAGGCCGGTCACGTCCCGCCCACCATGCACGCCGTACTTGGCACGCAGCGCATGACTGCCGGACCGAGCGACGGATCGCTCTGATCTCGATGACCATCTCGAATGGAAGGGTGGACTGCAGCGCCACGACCGACCGGAAACCTACTAATCTAGTGAAGAGCAACAGTTTTATTTGATGTAGAAACGAGCTGCCGGAGCTAAACAGAATCAAATTTGAACTACAGAATACTTCTTAATCTCTGCACTATTTTGGTCTTAAAAATAAACAGTAAATAATAAGGCTTATAGTATTATTGTCAATATTTATCACTGTATTAAATATCTAAGACTATTCATCATTCTGGGGAGCCATCTGACCGCAGATTACACTTTATCTCAGGCTACGTACAAGTGTCAGGTTTAAGCAAGAGATATGGACCGGCAGACAGATAAGAGAAGAGAGAGTGCGGATTATGCGGAGAGTTGCGGAAGCACGCAATTGTGTGCAAATATTTGAAATGGTATAAATCTTTCTCTCTCCCTCCCAATATTCATCATGCTCATGAGTTCTGTTCGATCCATATATTTTTCTTATATTTCTAAATATGTTTATACATGCTGAGAATAAGCTCCACTTCTTATATTTAAGTATATAAAATATATGATATAAATAATTAATTTCGCTACGAAAACATTTTTATTTGAATAATGGTTATACGTATAGCTTACTATGCTTATAAATATAACAGTTATAATATATGTAGTTATATTAAATTCCAACATCAACATTTTGCCGTACGTATTAATGATTGTCCCATCCTAATTTTTCGATGAACTTGTATTTGTTGTTTCTTTTAAAAGAGGACTTGGAACCTTTACTGCTTTTAATTTATAGGAAAGAAAAATCTCCACAAGTGTTCGCCAGTGACGTCATTTGTTTGGTGTTTCAGACGGCGGTCGTTTCCACCCGTTGTTCCGAAGCTGCCACCTAGAGGCGCTACCACCGCAGCTGCTCGTCACCTACCGCAACGTCAGCGTCGTGGTGAGTCACCTGCCCCCCCAAAACCACAGACCACACTTCCCAACACCGGTAGGTTTTGAGTGACTGTACGAATGTCGGAGTCTTCTTCAACCGCGGACATCTAACCTCACACCCGGTAGAGTGCACTGATAAATAATTTACTGTCGAATTAAATTAAAGTGGCCTATCAGACATTGATGTCAATCAGGACGAAATTCAGAACTTTGAAACAAAAATAGAATTAAAAGCATTTTCTTTTAAAAGTACGAATTGTGTTATTATTTAAATTTTATCTAGAGAGCCGCTTATATTTAAAGTTTTTTTTTCTTCTCATATCTCAGGATGAACCCACAACGTACGCAGCGGAGGAGACTTTTATATGAACCAGAATATTAAACCTGCACCCTGTTGCCAGTGCACGTTCCTTTACTTTATGACTAATGATCTTCCTAATGCAATTGTTGGGTCTGTCAGATACATATTATTTTTTTTACTTATAGAATATCCAAAACTTGCAAACATTAATATTGAGAGAGTAGAGAGAGAGAGAGTATTAAAAAAAAAACGTTCAACTAGTTGTTTTCGTAAACAATTTATTTTTATTTTCATCGCGATCTCAAGTCAGCTTAAATTTATTATTTAATCTCGGACCAGCCCTTGAGTGTGTTTTATTTCTTGTTTACTGCGGGTCTGCGGTTGCAGCCGGTTTATGTTGGTCTGTGCTCTTGAGAGCTCGTACGAGACCGCGACATAAAGCTATCTGCGACATTTCTGTTACTGGGAACGAGTGGGCGTGGCCGCAATGACACGCACTTCACCGTGACTCCACACGACCGGCTATTAAATTGTTCTCGACACAAAGTAGCGACAAGTTTAATTCTATGCAGTCGCTCGAGAGCTCTCAGCGAACAATGAGGCGAGGAAAGCGGCTGTGGATTGTACAGCGGGGAGCTGTAGACAATTTCTCCCCCGCTTTCTTATTCAGATGACGGGTGTTGCGCCGCGACTACCAAGCGACTGACGTGACGTGACGAGCGTCCTCCGTCGTAACGTTTGTCGTCAGCTCCAAAGAAACGACACTGTTGTCACCCACAGTATGAGCGAGCTGATTTCAATGACAATGGAAGGAATTGCGGGACTCTCAACGTTTGTTGCTGCCACTTTCTTTCAGCTATGAGCATTCTTAGATATATTTTTATCTTTACGGTGAAAGCTTCTCTTACTTTCTTTTAACTTAATATTTATGTCGTTGCTACGAAGTATAGGAACGTATATATATAGATTTAGTCATGCAATTTAGCACTTAACTACTTGATTATTGTGTGACATGGAGACACATGCCACTTAATTACACAACGCACACACGCACGAAGGAACGGGAAATGCAAATACTCGCTTCCCTTTAAAATTAAAGATTTTCACCTCTCACATGCCTGCTAACCCAGTGAATAACTTTAAATGTAATTTCCACCATTTAAAGCTGTAATGCTAGATAATCCACGTATTGGGTGTTAAACTGTATTGGTAGGGGGAATTACGCACGCCTCCTAGCATCAGTCTCGTCATTTGCAAGTCAGATCAGCGCTCTGCGCGCCCTCGCACTCACGTGGCCAGCTCCTCAACCTCTCGATATTTGCCTTGTGAAACTTTTCTCATTCCACCAGGACATGAAAGTCAACTTGGCCTCGTGTTGGCTCAAGAAAAGAGGGGTTGGTATTGACGCGACGAGATGTTTTGCATTCTCGAGGTGTCCGCTTAGATGTTAAGTACGTGCGCTCTTGATTGAATTTTGTTTGCGTTAGCATACTGGTAGCTAAGATTAATGAATAATTTATGTCCTTAATGACAGCATATATTATAATAGGAAAACGAAATTGGAGAACACTTAAGAGAAAATGCTTCTCATGATGCATTTTCGCCAGTTTCTAAAATTCGTAAGATACAATACTAATTTGCATACAGTATATGTTGGTTAGTGCACACTTACTCAATCAAATTAAGTCAACAAATTCTTATGAATTCATCCTAACAGAGGCAAATATTTTGAGCATGGTCTCTACAGCTGTAGGTTCTAACTTGCGAGAATCAACCCTTTATATACGCTCTTAGGAGCAAGGGAACGTCCAGTTTTACATATAATTTATTATTCATGTTAATGAACATGACGACAAATTTCATACCTTTAGGCGTATGCAAGTTGCAGTCCGGTGTCATAGTTTCTAATTAAATCAATCTCTGTGTATTAAGTGATGTGTTAAGAGAGTTTTGAAGCTCCTAGTTTCGATTAACTTTGATACAAGTTTGCATAGAAAGTTAGTTTCTGTGCTAAAATTTATAATATTAACTGTAAAAAGGTTTTCAATTTTGTGTAACAATACCAAGTTCAATTACCAATCACATATTCAATTCAATTCAATTCAATTCAATATATTTTTATTTCCATTTTTCCTACAATCAAAGTGTCATAATATACAATAACATTTGTTGAGGTTTATAGGACAAGTCAATAAAAGCAGTGTTAGGAGATGTTCATAATGAAAGAATCAGTCCATGTCATTAATTTTCTTCTCACTTATTAACAAAAGCACAGTCATAATATGCTTTAACACTGTAAAAACACATATCTTGTAGCAGATTTTTCACATTTATTTTAAAATCACTAATATTTTTTATACACTTCACTGAGAGAGGGAGCTTATTATAAAGATTAAGGCAGCTCAAAAAGGGACCACTTTTATACATCTCAAGTCTACACCACATTGAGGGAATATTATTTTTAACATTTCTTGTATTATGCTCATGTGTAACTTCATGTTGCTTATATAGTGACATATTTTTTTTAACATTCATTACACATTCCAAAATATAAATACATGGGAATGGTAGCAAATTTAATTTTTTAAATAAAGGTAAGCATGAGGCAGATCTTTTAGCAAAACATATTGACCTTATTATTTTTTTTTGCAATACAAATACTCTATGAGCTGTTGTACAATTTCCCCAGCAAATAATTCCATATTTAATAATTGAATGAAAGTTTGCAAAATATAAAGTTTTTAGGCATTGTAGCTCAGATTCATATCTTAATTCTCCCAGTGCAAAAATTACTGAAGCCAACTTCTTACAAATATTATCTATATGACTCACCCACCTTAAATCATCATCTATAATGAGACCCAAAAATTTTGCTTTTGATGTTAATGTTAATATGTTATTTCCCATTGTTATATTAATTAGTTTAGAAATTTTGTTTCTTATATTTTGGAATTGTAAAATTTCAGTTTTATTTAAATTTAATGTTAAGCCAATATTGTGAAGATAAGAACTTATTGTTTCTATTGATTTTTTAATATTAGCATCCAATTCAGAGTTTGTATGGCCAGTTATTTTTAAATTTGAATCATCTGCATATTGTATTGACACACAATTATTATTTTTTATTACTTGGGACAAATCATTTACATAAATCAGGAATAATATTGGAGAAATGCAAGTGCCTTGTGGCAAGCCATATTTAATTTCTTTCTTGTCTGAATATTTTATTGAATCTTTACCATCTCCTTCACAGTTTATAAAAACAGTTTGTGTTCTATTTGATAAAAATGATTTTATCCAATTTAGACAATTTCCTCTTATACCATACTTATAGAGCTTGTTTAATAATATATCATGTTCTACCATGTCAAAGGCTTTTGACAAATCTAAAAAGACACCTGCAGTTTTGAATTTGTTATCTATACTGCCAAGAACACTATCAATTAATTCCCACATTGCAGATTCAGTTGACATATTTTTTCTGAAACCATGTTGTGACTGTGATAGTATATTATTTTTATCTAAAAAAGGTAAAAATTTATTTAAAAAAGCCTTTTCAAAAATTTTAGAAAAAACAGAGAGCAAACTAATAGGCCTATAATTACCCATATCTTGAACATCCCCTTTTTTATGTACTGGTTTTAGTAATGCTTGTTTTAATACAGTAGGAAAAGATCCTTCTTCAAAAGATTGATTTATAATTACTGTGAGAACATTACTTATTGATTGAGAGCAGGACTTAAGTACAAAATTTGACACCCCATCAAATCCATGGGAATACTTATTTTTTAAAGATTGAATAATTTTAAATACATCAGCCCTAGATACAGTTGATAAGAACATAGACTTGAGATTAAATGGAATATTTTGTGTAGGATTAGAGTCCCTTGTCACATTTTCAATATTAGATTTACAGTCTGAAATGCACTTTTCAAAATAATTACTAAATATCTGAGCAATTTCTTGTGGGTCATTAACAATATTATTATCTTGTGATATTTTATTAATTTTATGATAAACTTGAGATTTCCCATGCCTTTTCTTGATATCATACTGTGATTCAATTAAAGTATTGGGTGTCATGCTTACCTCAGATTTAAAATGGAATTTGCAGTCAGAAAAGGTTAGATGCAAAGCTGCTAAATTACTTGGTTTCATCAAACGTAATCTCTATGGTTCTTCTATTAAAGTTAAACGCATGGCTTATATTACATTAATTAGATCAAATATAACCTACGCAGCGCCTGCATGGCATCCAACTACTTGTAAAAACATGAAAAAATTTGAAAGTGTTGAAAAAAGTGCACTTAAATTTATATATAATAAAAATGTTCCTCATTGTTCAAAGACTAAAATTGTTCCAATTGCTGATTATTTTGAAGTTATTGATCTTATTTTCTTTCAGAAATGTCGAACAGGTCAGACTGACTTATCAATAACGGATACTGTAACTGATGGTCGTCCAATAAGAGGTCAAGAGGGAGCTATATTACTTATTCCACCAAAGGCTCGCATAGAATTGTATAAAAAAGGTTTTGTGATAAGATCAGTCACTGCATGGAACAAGCTTCCATGCAATATCAAGACTTGTACAGATCAGCAGTTCTCAAATTCTGTTAAACAATATTATATTGACAGGAACTGTTAGTACAACTGTTATTTATTTTTATTTTTTATTATTATTTTTTTTTTTTGACGCAGGATTATGTCTGTAGTGTATGTATATTTTAAAGTTATAAGGATAGTAGCCACTTCTGTGATACAGTGCCTTTGGTGCTTTGTTGCTATCCCCACCCAGTGTTATTACTCTGTAATTATTGCTTATGTAATCTGTGGTGAAATAATAAATAAATAAATAAATAAATAAATAAATAAATAAATAAATAAATAAATAAATAAATAAATAAATAAATAAATAAATAAAGAAATAAAGTAGAATATATTATATTAATTAAGAGACATTACACAGCAATTGCATATTTTAATGCAGATTAAGTAAAAATTGAAGCACTTATTCTTAAGACTCGTTAAAAATTTCGTTGAAAATCAAGTGCTTTTAAAATTAGAGACATTTGGTATTTTATCTCTAGCTCTCATACACGTTATAATACAAGATAGTAAAAGTTTGTAGCTCTGTAACCGCCGTGTTTTTATCCCGCGTAATATCGTAACACGAACTTGCTACATCAGAAGACATTTGAAAGCTTTTTCTCTCTTTCTATTAAATTTTAACTTCATATACAAAAAAACGAAGAAAATGTTTTTAACATTAAAGTAAGTGTGTTTTACTTGTAGTTTTACAACTAGGTATAAAGTTTTGTGCTTCGTATTAGGAGAAAAAAAAATATATAGTTAAAAAAAATAGCTGTAGAACATCGTAGTTAGAAGATCGAAAATTGCTGTCGAGATGGCTTCTGTTTTTGTTCACCGTTCTTATCAGGGTGGCAGACTTTCCTCGTTGCTGCTCACTTTTTCCTGTCCCAGAATGTGTCACTCTCATCATCTCTGTCTCGCTCTCTTTCAAGTCCGTGATAAAACACACTACATATAGTTATGTTGTTTTTCAGTCTAACGTTTTAATCAACAAAAGAGAGTACAGCTATGAACAATAAAATTGCGTTAGATTGTCTTCCTTTTCTATATTGTGATACGAAATGAGTGAACATTGTGTTTGTCCAGCTAATGTTTTGTGTTGTTATGTCATCACAAGCAACTGTTTCACGTCCACACTGTGTACTCATGTACAGCAGCTTGGTGGCGAAGCGGTGAAGCCAACGTAGTGGACAACAACATTTATTTCTATGCCTTACCACAAGCCACATGAACCATCCCTTATAACAGCAACACCGAGTCCGATGTTTTCCCGCCAGCTAAATTACAAAAGTGCTCGAACATTAAAATTAACGGCAGTGGTACGCAATGTACTGCGGTAATATTCAATTTTTTTTTTATCTTTAACAATAAGCTTGCTTTTCATGCAGCCAAATTGTTGCAATACTGATTTTATTTCAATTTGTAAATATTAATATATGGTATCGAGTTTCTACTTTGCATGACAGTTGTTCTGTGTAAGAAAATTAGACAAAAACAATATGAAACGATTTACATATTGATTTAAGGGAATATTGTTTTTGTTTTTAAAAGAATTTTGTCTGGATTTGCAGAACATTTCAAAAAATTCAATTTTATAAAATATAATACAGCATTTAATTAATTTCAGCAAGTTTTATCTTTTAAACTATTATGCGTAATTTTAAGTGTAGTTAATGTTTAATTATCGTAATATTTTTAAAAATTTCACATTAACATACATGTAACATTAAATATTTAATGTTCATGATAAAGTATTCGAATTGAAACAACTATATTACAATTTTATTATATATTTCTGTAACAGTTCGCTTGAAAGAATTTAGTCAATATAATATTGACTGCCTATGACTGGTTCGAAAATTCAACATTCCTAAAATTTATTTTACAAAACTATTCAAATACACATGTATAAATTATTTAAATTCCTGAAGAGAAATTAAAATGTATTCATACATTTTTTTTACTTCATTATCTCACTATAAATATACTGTTCGATATGAAAAACTATAATTATAATTAACGAACAGTAGTATAATTTATAATAAATTTTCTTGTTTTTCATGAAAATTCTATTGTTAAGGTAGAGATAACGTCGAACAGCTGTTCGACGTAATCCCCTTTGATTAACATGTAAACCTTAGCAAATTGACAAAAATTCTGAAATTTTTTTGAGAGGCAGATATTAGTGCCTAAAAGCCATAGCAAAAGTTTCAAAAACATTTAACGAGCCGATTTTTTTAAATTAATTTTTTAGTTTGGCTCTCCATGGGAAAGCCCTATGCTGAAAATTAAAAAAATTAATTAAAAAAAATCGGCTCGTTAAATCGTTTTGAAATTTTTTCCATGGCTTTTAGGCACTACTATCTGCCTCTCAAAAAAATTTCAGAATTTTTGTCAATTTGCTAAGGTTTACATGTTAATCAAAGGGCATTTCGTCGATCAGCTGTTCGGCGTTATCTCTACCTTAATATAAAAATAATTGGTGTTTCATTGTTAGATGCACAATGGTGCTACTTGCGTGACCCTTTTCAATATTTCATCTCTGATATAATAACTATAGAAAATTTGAGCATTATGTTTTCGACCCGTTTTTTTTTTCGAATCGTTGCTTCAAGCCACAATATTTTATAGCTGAAAATCAAGATCTACAGCACTACGTAAATTTAATAATTAAATGTGTTTATATTACATTTTATCTCAATAGAGCAATTATTACTATGCAAGTAAACAGCACTTACACAAATTGCTGGAAAATTCTGCATAATTTTATTCATTTTCTGCATGGTTTGTTATTAAAATATAACTAACATCATTTCTACCATCCTAATATTAATTAAACATAGTAAAATATACGATCCTTGAGTTTTTATCTTGCATTTCCGTTTATTTGAATACGAGAAATTCTCTCGTTATCAGCAATGCATAATATAAAGAGTTGAGGCATTTTACATTACTTGATGCGTAGAATGGTAGTAATAATATTGTATATTTTCCCCGAACCCGTCTGTGCGCAAAAACAAATATCGATGTAAAAAAAAAAAGTCTTGTAATATTATAATATTTTATCAGTTGTAACAAAAATGAAGCAGATTCACTTAATTAAAAATTGACTTCAAGGCTCATAATTTAGGCAAGAAATTGATCAGAACAATTCTTGTAAAATTAATAACCAAATACTTAATTTTAAATTTTTTTTAGTTATTGCATGTACTTTATACATCCTGTAACATATTATAAACTTGATTTTTTTTTATCAAAAATTAATTAAATTTCTATCAAACTATTATAAACTAATTGTGGGTATTATATATTTTAAAACTTCTGACATTTTATATCTCATGCATATAGTGCATCTCATGTATATGGACTTCTCCGTGTACCATTATCGTTCTTTGTTACATATATAGCCACGACCAGCTTTCAAGAATATATCTTCGATCCCTATTTTATCTAGGTTAGCACACATGCAGTAGATAATATATAAAGTGAATAGCTTCCGGTTACAAGTAAAGTGTATGAGGAAGAATTGGGATGCATTTTATCCAGAGTGTGGTGATTTGCTAAAGGCGATAGAAATGCCTTCTTGCCTCATGTAAAGAGAAGTTCGTGTTTTCACCACCAGGGGAGCTGTTAGTCACTCATCATATGACTCTTATTATATCCCAGGGCCAAATTAATGTCGAACTTTGCACTCAGCACAAAGAAATTGCGTATACGTATATTAGTTTAACATTTAATGAATTTTTAATTTTTGTAAATTAACTTTATTATAAAAAGAAGTTTCAAACTTTTTTTATATGTACAGACATCAAATGAAAATGAAGAGACGCGAGTGCTCGAGCTGAAAAAGTCACGTAAATTTCCCAGCATTGCCGTAATATCTGGAAAATACCCTACAAAGGAAATTAAAAAAAAAAGTTGATTACGTGTTAACATCGTTATTAATCAAAGAAATTCTATCAAAATTTTATAAAGAGTTGACCTTTTTGTTATTTAAATTTGCTTTTTATATTGAATGAATGTTGAAACTTTTTTTATATAATATATAAGCTAAAATCGCAATTGTGAATTTTTTAAAATAAGATGAGTTGTATGCATCAATAAAATTAAGATGCATGTGCTTGATATTATTTTTAACAATTAAGACTTATTATTACACTAAAATATAACAAAATTAACTTACATACTATATATAATTATAAAATATAATTTCTTAGTTGTTTATTTAATTAGCCGACAGATTGTATTGATGGGGTTCTAGAAATTCTGTTTCACGTATACACTTTTTTGTATTTCATGATGAATCTTGTGAGATTGAAAACAAGGGGATTATCTGGGTTGCATTTTCAAAGTAAAGAGTAAATTTAATATTGTTTAAATTTGCAGCAAATTTGATATTTTTATAGAAATGCATTCGCAATGCACAACACTGCGTGGTTTTGAAAAAAAAACAACATTTTTAAGTGTAATAAAATATTTTGAGTAATTAACCATTCAAGTGATACAAAGAGCGCCTTTAGTTGAAAAGAATGACTCCATAAAAGTATTAAAATTCCATCTACATATTTCAATAATAAACATCACTACTTGCTTTCTTGTTTGACACGTAAATCTCTCCCTAGGGACTCAGGTTTGCACGGATGGCTCATTAGAATTGCAGACGGGTGTCTCGGATAAATTATTGTCAGCAGGTTACTGAGATAACAGACCGCGCGCATTCAAACACTCACGCACGTACGTGCAGAGTATTATCGGGCACATACATAAAGCTGTCTGTGATTTAGCCGTGTAATTAGGATGGCAAATCATTAGCATTCAATGCTGATTATATAACCAGTCTGGAAAATGTCACATTTTTGGCTAAGTAGGTAAATGCATCATTTTTATACACCATTTTTTATTGTATTGTTATCAACAGCAAGCAAAATTTCAATTTTTTTCCTCTGCTCTTCAGAGCTCAATGCTCATAGCGGCCAAAACATATAATGTGTGACTTTCCTAAACTGTATTATGTATAACAATGATGAATAAAAAAAATAACAATAATAATAATAATATATATGTGCAGTTGTGCACTGACTATCAATATTATTATGACTATCATACTAAAAACTACAGTTTCAGTTTGAAAAGGTTTTATTGTATTAAAAAACGCAGTACAATAGATAAACGTAGTCGAGTTAGATATAAAAATCTGAGCACTGAAGGTTGACATGCTGTAGTAAGAGACAGTGTCAATCTAAAACGAATGCAAACTTAAAAATTTCAAAAGGAATAAATTATTTTGGTTGAAAAAAATGTTGTACAAAAAATGCTAAATATTACATTTCTGTCTTGCTGTTGTCTATAAACATATCAAAATTCTGCTCACTAATTCTGCCCCATCAGTATATAGTATCAAAAATGTATTATGTGAAATTATTTAGCGAGATCAATCTAATTTTAGAACGAGTAATTTTTAAATTATTTAACAATTCAAAATATTATATTTTACAATGATTCATATCATCATTATGAGAATTACGTGCTGATACATTAAATAAATATCTGTCAAGAAATATAAATGTAAAGCACATTTACATATTAAATCCACAATGGAATTATTATCATCTCAATGAAGATTGATTGCGATTTAATTACTGGAAAGCCCATCTGTGGTTGGGGTAATGTGTTTGCTACGTATTACGACTAACAAAAATATGATATCGACTTGTATAGAATCGATATATCAATTATCAACGTTTTCAGATTATCGTTTTGATTATCGATAGTACTAATTTCGATGGTATTATTTTAGTGGTTGTACTATGCCTCCTCTCTCAGTCCAGTGCCAGTGAGGCTAATCACCCACAAGCCTCCTCGTGATGAGAGCTCTATTTGTCCGTCACTTGCACGAAATCCCAGACCTACAGTGCTTCATTCCAGACTGCCACGCACACTAATCATTCATGTCCATTACCACAAAGGCTCAATTTCAAACATTCCAACTGCCGGACCTCTCTCACATTTAGCCACTCTTCTCATTTACTTTGTGTTTTACGAGCGTGTTCCTTTGCACAAATCACTTTTTATAAATATGAAACCAGAAGTGAGACAGGAAACAAGTTGGAAATCCAAATGAAAAATTTTGGATTGAAAATTTAGTATAGAAGTTTGAAACGAGAGAAGTTTATGATGATGACAGCAGAAATGTCTTTAAATTTGCCTCTCTCTTTATTGAAAGGAAATTTATTTAATTCAAGTATTTTATTGAAAAACACTTAAAATCAGAGTTCATAAAAAAATTTAAGTAAGAAAATATTAAGAGTATCTTTCATGTAATGAAAGGGTGACTAAATTTTTAGAAGCCAATGATAGAAGAATTATTCCCTCCTTATATACTGACTATTAACCACGACTATGTCCCTCCTGTTTCAGACCCCCGGCGTGGGTTTCCCGCACGGCGCTCAGGTGTCGGTGCGGTGCCGCGAGCTGGGCGTGTACAAGATGCTTGGCGAGTCGGCGCTGCAATGCCAGAACGGTGCGTGGAGCCACCGAGTTCCCAACTGCATCCCCACCACGCTCATCACCAACTTCACTGGTGAGTAGTGACATCAGCCAACACGTGTCAGTGCTCCACGTGTCACACTGCCCTCCACATGGTGTTGCAGAGGACGCTCCTCCCACGGTGCTGGTGCGCGTGCCGGCGGGCTCAGCGAGCGTGGAGGCGGGCGGCGAGCTGGCCGTGTTCCCCGGCAGCATCGTGCACCTCGAGTGCGTGTTCGCGCGCAGGCTGGGCAACCCCGAGTGGAGCTGGACCTCCAGCTTCCGACAGTACCTCACTGGTGAGTAGTTAACTTGATGGTCATAAATATACGAGTTAAATCTGAGACTGCATGATTACCACAAGAATATGAACGATACAAAATTCATGTGCTCACCGTATACATGAGATACGATTAGTATTACCTGCGTTCTTTTAAACGTTATAAAGATATGTAGGCAGGTCATTGCCTTTCATATGGAATCCTTGAATATTTAGGTCACTGAAGATTTTATACTGTATATCCTTTGCATATGTGATCTAAGCTTATATGAAATGATGACGTTTCTAGCCATCAAGTTTTATTTTTTTAAACATTCAAAGCATCTTCTTTATATGTATGAAGAACGTTGCATATTTAGATTTCATTTCTTTTCAGAAGACTCTATTACATCCAACAGCTCGTAAAGTCTAAAAGATGCATATACCTTAGATCTGATATAAACATCTTTACTTGCAATAAAAATAATTTCAATTTTGTCCATTCCAGGCTGTTTTTCTTAAAGTGAACTATATTTTCTTTTATACATTCACGCTGTCTTGCATGGTATTGAGTGTATTTCGATGTATATTTCATTCCTCCGTGCTGAGAGAGCTCCGGAGACGTGTGTCAGCAGCATCCCTCAAACACAGGAAGCATCTCGGGACACACACGGAGGAATGTCGCCCCGGGTTTACAAGGCAGGGCTTTGTACTTTGTCAGAGATGACGATCGCTCTTGCATGCGCACCTCGTCGGCTTAGTACATTGGTGGACAAAATAACAGATACACGGGGAAGGTAGGTCAGAGAGAAACTTTAGATGTAATGTGGAAAATAATATTGTTAATTTTGAACGAAAATCTGTTCATAAATACACAATCAGACTAAAATTAATTATAAGATTTTTTGTAAATTTTACCTGTACATATGGTTCATCTGATTAAAATATGAATCGATATTTTAGATTATGAATCGATTATGCATTTCAGACCTAATATCTAAAGCTTTATAAATAATTTCGAAGTAAACTTGTTAAAACTTCAAACTCAAAAGAGAATTTAAATCATGCTTTGAGTGTGACGTTTTTGTGTATAGTATACAAAAACAAGTGAGTTTCTGAAAAAAAAAAAAAAAAAAAGAAGTACCATGCATTTCCACGTACTATATCTTAGCCATAAAATGAATTGGTAAGCATAAAAACACAATCAAAAAAGAAAACAAAATACTTTCATGTTCTTGCATATTTTTTTAAAATTTTAGTTGCATATATAGTTCACATCAGTAGATACTATATTTGATTATTATTTGAACAAAAGTCACACAAAAATCTCTATCTCATTACCGCCTTTTGTTTTGTGCGCCTTCCTCTCAAGGAAGCTACTTCAAACAAGTCTGAGCATGCCGTGAGGATGAGATGAGAATATCATTGTTTATTGAGGCATGTCTATCAAATTCGTATCGTGAAGGCTGACTACTAGAGCATCACGGCTTGCGGTGGATAAGAACGCCTTAGAGTCGCTTTGATCTCGGCGGCACCCGATATATTATAATGTAAGCTGTAATATGCGCGCGCACACCTTTGGACTGGATAACACAAGGGTGGAATCTTTTTAACATCTTTGCTGTATTACAGATTAAGTTTCAATGATCATCTGCTCACACAGCATAGAAGTCACATATTCAACAAAACCTCTCTTGTACGTGTGTAACTCTCACATTTTAACGATGAAAAATGAGATCATAAAATGTCCCCATCTTCACATTAAAATAAGTGCGTCTTCTTCCTTTATTGTCTGGTTTTACGGTTTGTGAGCTGACGTTATCGCGACCTCGGTGTACACTAATGGCAAAGGAACATCCGCAGATATTGCGTGACTTTATTGCTATTTTTTTTTTACATCAAATTAAGTGTACGCAACAGCCGTATTTATTAAATGTAACTCTTTAAAAAAAAATGAGTGTGAATCAGAATAAAGTTTGCAAAGTAACGAAAATTTAAATTGCTTCTATATTTACTAATGAAATTGTGTTTTTATTTAAGACTAGATTTTATATGTGTGAAATAATTGCTGATTCAGACGCTTCTTGTTGCTGTCATGTTTTAAACAAATAAAAATTTCTCTCACTTGAGAGTACGTGATGTACAGTTGTCGTCTCGGAAAATTTCCCTTACACTCTTGTTAATCACTATATACCCCAAAAGAATAATACAAGGCATGGTGATTATTAAGGCTGCAAGTGGGAAAATTTTCGAGACGGTGAGTGTACGTTAGCCAGCACGTTACTTTACGTTATTCATGTTATTACAATTAGATTTAACTTCGTCACTTATTTGCATGAGGGAATCTCATATGATGTTACTATAGCCAGAATTTTTACTTACAGAAAAACACTGAACTCGTGTAATGCTTTCGTGTTCTTAAAAATTATTGTACAGTGAGTTATAATTTTCCCTCGTAATATGTTTTTTATCACTTAAATTTAATTTTATTATTTTTCAAGGTATGATTTTTAACTTTTAAATATTAAAGTTTTTCTTTTAACCTTATTAATGCAGTTGTTTCTTATTTGATTAAACGATTAAACCTTTATTTTGATGATTTTTTTGTAAGTTAACTCTGACTAAATGAAGAAGATTCGAATTTTGGTTTTTAGTAGTTTTTACTTCAAAATACTATGTATTATTTTCCCCTAGCTTAAATTTAATATTCATGGAAAGATAAAGGAGTATTTGTTACTTCCGCAAGAGCTTGTTTTGAAAGCATGTACTTTTATTGTAAGCGAAGTATTACACACCACGGAGAGCTTAAAGGGAATTTACAAGCAGCTGTTGACACACCATGTGTTGTTAGGCGACGTGGAGATTGCGATGTTCTACCGCAATCTCGTCTCACCTTAAAGAGGTAGTATACTTTCTAGAGAAGTGGAGATGGTTGATGGGGACGAAAAATAAAATGAGAATACTCTTTTATCATAGAAAAGATGGTGTGTATAGTTCAGTAATATTAATATTCCCGCCAAAAGTGAAAGGTTTATGTCCTTTCTATTACAGCATGCAATGCGAGCAATACTCACACACTAATTTACTATCAATATCAAGGCTTAGTTATCGAAAAACGTTTAACTCTTAGAAATTTTAAACGATATCTTTTACTTATCAATATACAATACATGGTCTTTACCATATGCCATGTATACCACTCTAGAAAATATTACAACCTCTTTGAATGTTGTTGGTTGTTAGAGGAGTGCGCAGACTGTTGCAGATATGCGACTCATTCTCCACACACTGTGACGTCACAGAAGATAACACGTGGTACTCACAAGTACTTTATGTGAAGTCAAAATACCTCTCCCTTCTTCTGACAGAATATGCAGCAAAGGAATATAAAATTCCTTTTTAAAAATAGTATTCCAGATTATATAGATAGCATTCTTCCCTCTAAAAGCTGATTTAAATATTTTACTTTCCTCTTTTCATATGTAATGTCTGTACTTACATTTTATATTATACCATAGAGTCTTTCTTGCATAGAAAGTACTCGATATTGTTGAGAAACCATTGTAGTGGCAAGGAGAGATCATTGTTATCGTCTAGACGTTAGACAAGTGACTTTTTGTGGCCAACATGGCATTGTTCAACTAGACATGAGATTTCGTCATAAGCTTATGCAAATGACGCAGTTTGAAAGACTGTAAAGCAACATAAATACGATGAAAAATATATCAAAGATCTTTGGTCCAATCGTAGCCAGTAAAAAACGTAGTGGCGAGCATTTAAAAGTGTGATCATCGGGGCAGATACGTATTATAAACGTTCGGTTCAATAGCGGTTGAATCCTGGCGTGGTCATTTAATATTCATACTGTGTTATAGAATAGAGAATTTAATTAAAATTTAACAAATAATTATGATTATTTGATTTGTAGGTGAATAAAATTCTCGAAAATTTTCACAGTATAATATTTGATCATGTGATTTCAAACAAATCCGATTGTGTACAAATAATGTAAATACAATTTTTTACACCTATTTTATAACAGATTTTAATACGTCAGAGACTCAAGCCATCACAAGTTTTTTTAACAATGAATGTTTCCTTGTGAATTCGCTTACTTTCTTACTCCAGAACGTACATTACAAACAAACGATGTGTTAAATAATTGTATTTGACATCAATGTTTTTAAATATATAGTATATCATCTTAGTTTTCCCTTGATAATGGGTTATAAGAAAGTGTTATTAAGTGTTAGTTTAATGTAAGTCACTTGAAAAAAAAAAAAAATGCATTACTCAATTATATTTTTTGATATTTTATTATTGATAAATGTTTTGAATTTTAACACTGAATGTTATTAATTTAAGGGAAATAACTATGTTTTAAATTTAAAAAAAATGTAAATATTATTATAGTTCCAGAGACGTGTTAATTATCAATTAATTATACGTCTGTTCATGACACTGATGAATTAACTTGTTAATCCACACCTCACCTGTCTCTGGTAAACCGCTTCTCACTTATCAAAACAAAGCTTCCCTTCTCCTCTCACCGTTGCTATCCATTTACTGCATGGGGATTATTTAGACTGGAAATGCGATAGATATGGGTGGTTTACTATCTTACCCTTATTACAACAAGCAACTAAAATTTTAATAAAAGGGCCTAAGCAACACTACAGACATTACAACTTAAAATAATAAACTATCAACAAAATGGCTAATAGTTCACTCATACTTTTTAAGTTTATGCCCATTACGGTATTTAGTATTTACAGTTATTTTATTTACATGGCATAGAGTTTAAAATAAGCTTTTATTAATCAACTATATAGGTCTTGTTTTTACTTCATAATTTAATGATATTAAGTTTACTTGGTATACCAACTTTAGTCACCTGATATTCGTAAAAAGCCATCACTGAAAGACTATATATAGCATTTTGTAATGGTGATGATTTTATCAAAGACCTTTGTCTTTTTATAAATGCCTTTTAAACCAAATTCTTTTCTCGCTTCGTTTGCCCCTCTGTTACTTTTGTTTGCAGTTTTAAACTCATTGAAATATAAACTGATTTTCAATGAGTTTTATAATTCACTAAATATGCTAATCCGGGTCGTTTAAGCAAGGGTGGTGTTTTAAAAAGTAATTTTTCTCTAGTCTTTTTTTCGCTCTTTTTCTCGCCGTCGTACGCAAATGAGGTAAGAAAATAATGGAGGAATTATCTGCCAGAGGTCTGTACTTCATCTGTGTCCGCCGGTCGGGGCTTTGTGCCGGCGCTACTTAGACAATTTGCATTGCATATGAGTATGCGACCCGGGCTTAGCCTAGATACCTAGCTGTTAGTGGGTGTGTTTCTCTTTCTATATAGTCTCTACAATGAAAAATATTTATGAGAGCATATAGTTATTTATTATGTTATAAATCATGCTGGTGCACGTATAAAATGATATTTATATAATTAGCATAGAACATAATATATTTAAAAATGTATTAAATTTAGCATGAACAATATAAATCCAAATTTACTAATGATGAATTTAAGACTGTTAGTATTGAGTTTAAAAAAAAGGCATACTTCAATGCTTATTACAAATTTAATATATTCAATATCTTAATTAGATTTAAACGAAATACACTTGATTACTTGACTATTCCTTTACATTCGATATTTTCGTGTTTGTATAACAATTAACTCGTTGTTGTTTTGTGTTACAGGCTGGGCGATCGCCGCGGAGGAGCGCGAGTGGAAGTACCGCCTGTCCATTTACTACAGCAAGCCGCAGGACTCCGGCGTGTTCACGTGCTCCTCGCCACGTGGCCTCACCAACAGCATCCAGATACACGTCACCGGTGAGTACACATGATGGGAGCAATGTTTTTTTTTTTTTTTTTTTTTTTTTTTTTTTTTTTTTTTAAAGCCACGGATTGTATTATAAAGCAACCTGATTTTGTTGGAATTGCCTCCAAACAAATTCCCTCGCTACGACGACCAATTTTTTGAGGCCAATAAAAATGGCTGGCATGTCTCGCTCTAAAGTTTGACGTATATGTAAAATTGTAAATCAATCTTTTTATTACGCGTACAATGGTATTGAAAAACCATTATATTAAATATTCTCAAGAATTGTCAGTTAGTTATTTTATGTGAAGTACCGTATCCGTCAAATATAATATTGTCCGAGGAAAATAGGTTTGAAATTTGTTTGTTTTACGATCTGTGTTACAAAGTTTTTGTTTTGTGAATACAGTAGTATGTGAGGTCCATAAGATGATTCTCACGTTACCTATAATATAAAACATCGCATTTAGCAGTTTACATTTAGCGCCTTAGTTGTTAGGCAACTTTTTCTTCACTTTGGTTGTGCGGGTTGCGTTCTTTACCCCTTACCAGCAGATTCAACATCAGAAACTTTATATTTGAATTGACATTTAACTATAAGTTTTTTCTGTAAGTACTCAACTTTCTCATACAAGATCACATACCATAAAATCTGTAAGCACGTTCTTTTCTCAAACAACTTATTTTCAAGTTGTAAATATATGCAGCTCAAAAAGTTGTGGTAAATCTCATTAATCCGCGTCACCACAGCAAAAACTCCATTGCAAAGTCACCACTAAAAGCCTAGCCCCCTTCTCCTCTCACATGCAATGTCTGGTGTTTCCCCTCATCTTCCACCTGACTGCCAGCTCTGTTCCCTTCGTCTCGCCTTTTCACTGCTCATCCGAGCATTACAACAACACAATCAGCCGCGGAAGTTTCAGCGTTAAAAAATTCCATTGCTAAAAAAAAATAGCTTCGTACATTTTCGGGAAAATTCTGAGTACGGACGGACGAATCAACAAACGTGTTGCATTATAATCCCCAATGAACAAAGATGTTTCAAATAAGAAGAAGTAAATATAAAACTTCCTCTCGCGTTCACATTCCATCCAGGCTTCGTTACGCCATTTCACTCCTCACTGCAAACATTTCTATATACCTGAGACTACGGTTCGCTAAATACAATAAAACCTTTTTCTCTACAAGGAAGTTTAGCCTCGGGAAATCCGACAAACGTGGAAATGTTTTATTGTCTTCTCGAAGCTCGCACATAGCTGTTTGCAGCCAACATCTCTGGACCATGATGAGGAAGAGCCAACCGTTGGAAACTTAACAGCAAATTACATATTAACAAAATAATATAATCAACGGTTTAGAACGAACCTCCTTGCTTTATTTAAGCTTATTATATTATATATCCTTTAAAAAACAATAATTTATAAGTCCGTTTTTTTTTATATTTTCTCCAAATTTGCAATAAAAAGAAGGATGGTAAAAAAATTACACCAGTCTTGTAGGCATTCAAAAAGAATTTAAACACTTCTTGTGATAATCTATGCAATGAGATCAGTCAAAACGTTCATGCTCTTTTAAGGTGTATCATCTCTTTAACCAATCAAAATAAGCCTAAATTTTATTGTTAATTGAAAATATAATCACAGACTATTTAAAATTAAATTGTGTGTTATTATTTAGCTGTATTTGTTACTTATTTCAATAGTAAATATTTAATAATTAAATTCACACAATCAATATAACAATAACAACAATGCAGTAATTATTATATCATGTAATATTACTATATGTGTAACATATAGACAATACATCATGGCATTAATATTTAATTTTCAAATCAAGATTTCACTCAATAATAATTCTATAGCATATTATTTTTTATCAATGAATGCTGTAATTTTCACTCTATATACAGAAATTAAATCACGCTCAAAGTAAACCAACTATATACGTTTAGAGTTTCGTAGTATAAAATTCAGTCAGTAATATTCATGTATGATAATATCGAACAATATTTGCGTAGTAGCATAGTGACGTCATCACACAAATTTGATTTGCGGTTCGTTAGTGACACAATCAAGAAGGGTCCGGTCCGTGGTGACTACCGTCCACCCCTGAGTTACCACCACTTCTACCCGGCGTGTCTGATCACCCCCGCAGAGGGGTAACTTTACAGATGGGAATGTGACTCTCCCTTCACAATTTTACCCCGAGTCAATGAGGGAGCAAATTTACTTCAAAATTTTCTTTACGACTTTTTTTTCTTGGAGCGATATGATGAATTTATGATATTACCATATCTATATTATGGTATATTGCTTACGCTATGTTGATGACTGTCATAAAAGTTTAGAAACTTAAATAGTGTATTATTCATTACTCAAATTTAATGGCAACATATACAAGATAGTCATCTCCCCTAGACTTTAAAAGTTATTCTTAAGATTTATGCTTCGTCCCATGTTTTTGGTACTCACATATTTAGTAAGACAACAATTTTGATAACTTGCCATTAAATATGTTTGCGTGTTGTTTCAGCGGTCCACTGCGCACCCCTGGAGGTGGATGACCCCCACGTGACTGCCAGGGTGGAGGGCAGCCGGTTGGGACACACCGCCGTGTTTCAGTGCCCCGGGGGTTTCACACTTAACGGCACGGCAAATATCACCTGCCACGCATCAGGTCAGTACGATTTTACTCAAATTATGAGCTTGAGGTATTATAAGTTTCTGACAGGACAACTTTGGATTTCAGAAATGCAAAAATTAAAGTAATTAAAATAATAATAAGTTTACTACATATCCATACCATATATTTATATAATAACTTTTAATACTCAACATAAAGAAATTAATGTTTAGAGTAAAACTATTCAAGACTATTACTAAAACCACAGCATTCGTCTTAACAAATTTAATATGATAATAATTATGTTCAATTCATAAAAAATAAATAATTTTTAGTGAATTTGTATAAAAAATATAAAAAAAATGTTGCTTATAAATGACTAACTTTAAAAGTCACGTGGCGTTTATATGACGCGAGTTCTTCTGTATAACCTCTTTATGGTAGAATATTATATTAATAAAAAGAAGATTACGTGAAATCATTCAGTGTGAACAAAATGTAAACGGAGAAAGTCAAATTGAAATGCAGAATAAGTTCTATTTGAAAATATCTTTCACCACTCTCATATTTTTGCGTTACTTTGTGAGCGCAATAAATAAGATTTTTGTATTCATTTTATGAGTTGTAATAAATAAGACTTGATACTGCGGTTGCCAGGCAACAGGCTTGGATAAAGAACACGACCGGTTTCTATCGTCATAAAGCGCAAAGTTTATTTAGAGATCACTGCATGAATGTTTAACACGCTACAACTTTTCTACAACACTTGACGACGTTTCTGCATGTTTGAACGATAGAAGAGATGAAAGCGGATTTGTTCTAGCAGCAGACGAGTGTGCCTGCCCGCCAGCAGCGCTACCTGTAATCGTAGCGACATTTTAATTAAAAACCAACCTGAAGAACGGCTAGAGAACTCTCTTGAGACTCTTTTCTTTTTCCCAAGTCTTTCTTCAAAGTACATTTTCTAAGCTTCTCTAAAAAAAATAAAATAAAAAGGCTTAAACTCTTGAGGCTATGACTGCTGTGTTACCACAATAACAGACGACAGGCGTTATAGACTTGCTGCTAACAAGTAAGTTTGAATTAATTGCTTATAAGAAAGATGATATTATGCTCTAGTTAAAACACATATTATAAAAACACATAATATAATGTAATACTGTGTAAATTTTCAATGTAAAGTTTGTACTTGGGTATATCACCAATTGACAGCCTCTTTAATAAATAATCCAAGA
The DNA here is from genome assembly GCA_949825025.1 of Siphlonurus alternatus. Taxonomy (NCBI): domain Eukaryota; kingdom Metazoa; phylum Arthropoda; class Insecta; order Ephemeroptera; family Siphlonuridae; genus Siphlonurus; species Siphlonurus alternatus. The sequence continues at coordinate 26,053,476 of OX463781.1, read as the reverse complement.
TAAAATATACATTGAATTATAGTACAATGCATTTGTGAAAGTTTTCTATCCAACATACATTTTTTTCTCTACTATACCATCTGCATTACGCGATATCATTTTTCCAATTATTGCACATAATTTTTTCCCTTAAAAGAAAACTTCAACTAAATTTGTATGCATTGAGATGAAATTTTCTTGCAAGAAAAAATTGCATGCGAAAATGTACTATGTATATAAATACAGGCTTAAGCTTAAGTTTAAAAGCATATTATGACGTCATACGGTATATAGGTGATCTCCATTACTTCAACGTCGCAGCAGATCAAATTCCCATGCGCAGTCAAGCTATGCAAACCGATGGGTGTCCATCAGATATATACAGAGCTGATATTTTATATCAGTTTTCTCTCGCTTGCATGAATTTAAAGATATTCTGTCGATCAAATAATAATGTCTCAATTTTCTTATATATAAATTCAAATTTGTTTCAATGTCTAAATTTTACTATTTTTCTTAAATTTTCTTAGTAAAATTTTATTTTATATACGACAATATACGTAAACCTTCTTTTTCAATTAAAAAATCTCTTTGTTAAATAATAAAAGAAAGTACTTTGATAGTTAAGAACGTTAAGTACAAGAATTTAAAAACAATGAAATTTGTAGCTACATTTTCCCTGCACAAAATAAGTTCTGGTTTGCAATGAATTTAATTACTTACAAATCTGTGATCAAAGACAGAGAAGAATTTAAACTTGGTAAAACTTCGCTCACAATGTAAAAAGGAGTTGTAAATTCTTTGATGCGAACTTTTTCTTTCACGATTTCTATCGCTGCTGTGAATCTCACACGGGTCGATTTCTTTGGCATTAACAAAGACGAAATACCACAAGCCGCGGCGACGACGTACACTTAGGTGCTGGAGAAAGAGGCTTCTGAGGTGGAAATAACGACGCCTTTTACAGCTTCTTCGTCTTCAATGTTGTACCATGCAGATTGCGTTTTATTGCCTGGCGTTTTAAGTCTAAATATAGGATAAACTTAACAATTTTTATAACTTTTTTGAACCAAGTATATCATTCATTTTGATTTTAACTTTTACTTCTTCTGTCATAACGCTGCTCCGTTGAAATTATTCATTTTAGGTTTGTTTTCAAAGCAAGTGAATATTATAGTAAGCTTTATTATTGTTTGAGTGCACTTGACTAAGCAGGCTGTCTTTCTGGTTGCAGGCCATTGGTCCGGCGAGCCTCCACGCTGCACTCCAGTCGTGTGTCCATCGCTGCACGAGACGGCGGCGGCGGACGCGCGACTTCAGTTGCTCGAGCACAACACGAGCTACGGAGGACGCGCCGTGTTTCGCTGTACCTACGGCTATCGACTGTCGGGACCGCCCGGGCTTGAGTGCGAGCAAGACGGCCGATGGTCGGGCCCGGCTCCACGCTGCATGCCTGTGCTGTGTCCACCTCCGATGGCACCAAGCAACGGCCACGTGCTCGAGACGGGTGGCCGCGCGCTACCTGACGGCCGTCATAACGTTGGCAGCGCAGTGCAGTTTGGGTGCTCGGAGTCGCATCAGCTGATGGGCGAACCAACCATCGTGTGCACCGAGACCGGCTTCTGGTCACACCCGCCACCTTTCTGTGAGTATAACATACAGTATTTGTATATATATAGGAATATTTGTACACTTTTCTTCATTGAAATATCAAATTTTAATTAAACAATAATTGACTTTAAAAATATTAATTTTTTCATTAAAATTACATTTAAGATTTTGTAGGTAAAATTTGTATATTGACTTTTCCTGCGTTCAATTCAGCAGCGGGTTCTATATATAAAAAACTGCTGGTGTCGACGCTCCTCTGTCTGTTGTATGATAAATCTGGTCGCGGACTCTCGGTGCGTGCCTGTCGTTCTGTGCCTCGTGAGGCCCGACGTGCTGCCAAGTAGCGTAGAGTGTGGCGACAAATGTAAATGTCGGAACCTACCAAATCTGATATCGACATTTCTACTCCTTGGAGTGGAAGATTATGTGCATGCCAGCTCTCTGTAAGTCTTTTTTTAGTGGGAAAAATGTCAATAGCAGAATTCGTCATTTGCAGTATAAACATGTGATATACAATTTTGGCAAAAAAGTACTGCAAACCAACTAATTTACACACTCAATAATTTTGTATCGCCACAAGTAATTTGTAATTATATATAGTACAGTTTTATGCAACAATATTTCTTAATAGTTCTGAAAGTTCATAAAACGTGTATATACAGTTCATGTTTTTTAAACTTATTTTTAAAAAAACTTTTAAAGGAAACTCATTTTGTTCTTAGAATTTAAAAGTTGTGTGAAAAATAAATTGGGGTAAGTTTTATAGTACGACCATAATTAGAGTTGAATAATAACAAAGGTGTGAAATTGAACCTTCTTGGACCTCTCGGTTCTTTCAAAGCAAACGAGCACCTCAAAGTCTGCTTTGTAATAGTTTTAATGAGGTTTAACTTTCAGCCTGTCCGAGCTACAGTCCTTGTTAGCTATATAGCATATGCATCACTAAACTACTATGAAAAGGTATTACCTAGAAAACCAAACTCGAGCAATTAATAGGCACAATTCACGAAAGAGTTAACAAAGTTTCTCACACTAAATGCGGACTTCTGTGTAGGTATAAGACTTTTTCATTCATGAATTGGATTAATTATTTATTTATGAGGATTATATAAATATTTTTTTTTAAAATACATTATCACTCTCTGCCATTATGTATAGAGTTAATCGAATAAGCAAATATTGTTATTAACGCGGCTGTCATCATTGCTGTCACTAACCGTGCTTAGTAAAAAATGTATCGTCTTCGTTATCTCTCTCGTGAATCGCTTCTAATGTGTATATATAGGTAATGTCAACAGTTTCATATTATAACAATATGAATCCAACGATAAGATTTTAATCTTTTGGCATCAAGATTGCTAGTCTGTCTATATATTATAGTGGATGCTGATTAGCTGATCAAGTTTGCACTTCAGAAAATCATAACAGATGATTTTTTAAAATAAAAGATTTCTTCAACTTAATCAAAGTCTTCTGCTCTGTAAATAATGTATTGTTGACATAAACAATGGTTTGTTACAACCATTGTACTTTGTTTTGTACCGAGTACACAAATGCAAGTTTGCTGACAGACGCGTGTTGAAAGTTGCACTGAAAGTTGCTGCTCATTATTTACCGGTTGATGTCACTGGATATGCTTGACAAACATGAGTAATGTAATGTATACATTCATTACGGTGAGCACTCTTGTTACAGTAAATTAGCAAATTATTTTTATTACACAAAGCGCCTAAGGGTATGCATCCTTTCATGTTGTATTGCTCAACAAGTTGCATACATAACAGGAGCTAATGATGATGGAAGTTTATTGATTGTGATAAAATATAATGTTATTATGCATCTAAATATTCATATAGTATTCTGAAAAATCTAAAAATGATTAAATGTGAGGTATTATTAGTTCTTATATTATGCGTATAATTATATTATACCCACATACGAGATAATAATGAACAATTGATATAAAAAATGACATTTTATTCTTGATGCAACTTTCAGGATAAAGGCAAATTAAGTAAATGACAAACGAGTCTTGAAAGTACACAAAAATGTAGCGTTGGCATCTGTCATAACTCAATTAATTGTACAAATAATATAATTTTTAACTTTATTTCGTTATGCTGCATCCCAAGATAATACTTTGTCATATTATTTCCCCTTTTTTGAACTATTATTTACACAAAAAGTTTAAAGAAATTTAATATCATTCACAACTTTTTCAATAGTTTGAAATTTGAAAAGGTTGATAAAATAAAGGGTGATTTTCAAAAAAAGAGGAAATTTTAAGATTAAAAAAGTTTTTTTAACGTTATCGGATTATTGGGAAACAATAACTTTCTTTAGAAGCAGCATTGCAGAACCCTGCTGCATCTTTCTGGTCTCTGAGGTCTCGTATATCTTATCGACTTAAGGCTGACAGTTGTGTTCATTACTGACGTTCAGTGACGTCACATATCAGTAAGAAATTACTGATACACTGAGGATCTTGGGAAAATTGCAGCTTAGTTGTTTTTTTACAGCAGCTGTGATTCTGCGATACGACACACAATGTTTTAGAGACAGGGTAGCCACAATGACGCGGAGATGGAGATAGAACCTCTGCTCCCTTGGGACACAACAAGTCTAAGCACTCGACTTTGCCTTGTGGCTCCTGAGCTTCTCTCTCTCTCTCTCTCTCTCTCTCTCTCTCTCTCTCTCTCTCTCTCTCTCTCTCTCTCTCTCTCTCTCTCTCTCTCTCTCTCTCTCTCACGGCAGCACCAGATATCTGTGTGTCTCCCGGGCCTAACTCGCCATTCCCGGCCACTACATCTCACTGCCTGCATGGCGACCACTTGTGTTTTTACGACTCATGGTCCCCCATGTGTTTTGAGTTCCATTTGTAGTCAGAACGAGTAACTGTGCAACTCATTCTTTTATCTAAAATAGATCGCGCAGTTTATGTACACTGCTTTTGTTTGTTTATAAAGTCGTATGGAGGTATTATATGAAACGATAGAAAAAAAAAATTGCTTATGTGCTTTTTTTATTTATTTTTTTTTATTTTAAATTCCCTCGTAGAATTTGAAATTTTTAAATAAATGTCACATTCAGCTTATTTTTTATGCTAAACATAAGCAAGTTATGAATTTTGTCAAAAAATTACAATCCATATATATACATTTAGACCGTAAAAATAATAACTTATTTGTTAATGTCATATTTATGGATGGCTGAAGTAAAATGAGTTAGAAATCTTTCAAATTTTATTCCATGTTACCTCGTCATTCATGATTTTAATAAGCAAAACAAAGGACTATAACTCAAATTAATGTAACATTAATATTTATACCAGAGTTGCCACATACATTAATTTAGCACTTACTATAAAAAAATAATGTGTTAAAGAAAAAAAAAAAAAAAAAAACGTAAAAAAGCACTGCCTGAATTTAATACTTTTACATGCCAAAAGCGTACCATCGTATTCTGATATTTCATTCTCCTAAAACATTATAATACTATTCAAATATTTAAAAGGTTATTATCTCATAGGGATGGTTTACGTGGTGATAATGTTACTCTTACTACCCCTAATAAGTGCTATTCAGATGCTTACCTTCATTCTGTTTCCCTATATTGTTTTCTGTTTTTAACTCGCTACCTGAATCTATAAAAAAACAGTATTTGGACTTATTATGAATGTGTTACTTAATTAGTAACTTTGACGAATTAGTAGTTTTTCATTTGAAATTTCTGATTATTATTGTTATTTTTTTGTGTGTGGGTGACTGGACACTTTAGTGAATGGGATATCCTTTTTCATGTCACCCATTGAGTTGTACTGTGTTTTATTCTGCACTGATAATCAATAAACAACTATTATTATTTTATATTTTTCTTTCCACTTTTATGATACTTCTTTACGGCAGACATGCAATCGGTACATTTATCAGTAAAAAGTATATTTATTGATGAATAAAATATAAATATTATGAATTATAATTTCATACTCTATGTCTTTATGACTAAATTAAATTCAGTATGTATTTACACTTTTTACACAGTGTTAAAATGTAACTATGTAACTAACCATTGAAAAAATTAATAAAAATATATAATTTATAATTTTGACTGCAATTCACGAAGCAGTTAGCCAGGTTTCTAACCACGTTTAACTATATACGTGTTTTACGTGTTAAACCACCTAGTTAAACGTGGTTAAAAACCTGGCTAGTTGCTTCTTGAATCGCGCCCAAATATATTGAATATACATATTTTCTTATTTTTCTTTCCCGTCAGTGGAATCTCTAATAATCGGACTTCACTATTGCAAATGATTTTCTAAAATGCTGAGCACTGGTGATATTATAGGATATATATACATTACACAGCTGGAATCGCCTAAGGCTCTAACAATCTAGCCTAAGATAACTGGTTGGCTTCTGGCCTCTGATCTCCAGCTGATATTGACTCGACCACGCCCCCCTCCACGTGTAATTAGCACGAGCTGCGACGTGGCACAAAGCCTGCCTCGGAGCTCACAGCAGCTTATTGACTTTGCTCTTGAGACTTTCTAGACCCTCTGTCGAATACATCTGAGAGAAAATTAACAATCTCCAATGTACTTTGGTACATACTGTCTATGGTCTAATGTAAAAGGTCAGTGATTGACTGCAGAATAAATATTTATTAAACTTTGATATTAAATTTATACATAGTATAGAATAAAACACCATAAAATTTTCAAACACATAAAAAATAAGGTTAGCAGTTGCCTTAATTAGCACAGTTGCAAGTTTTTTGATGCGGTATTGAGCCGTAAATAATACAATATTAACAATATTCATTCTAGACTTTCAATTTATATATATAGAACTGTTAAATATTTATAGTAAATTAACAAAACTTTCCTCATTTCATACATGAGAGAATGCGTTGAAGCATGCCAGAACTCATTTTAAGTTGTATGTTATTAAGTCAAGAAGTGCAGAGTAACTTGTGAAATTAGCAAACTTGGTGCTTGCATAGCATGTAGTGTATAGTCACCCTCCTGCTGCTGCTAACTCTCTTGTAAATTTATAATGTAAGGTATTCAATGAGATTGGGTAAACTCAATAGCTCGGATAACGTGTGAAGAGTAGCTTTTATACCCTATTATAACAGCAGTTCTCCCCTGCTGCGATCCAAAACGTGATTTTGATCCAATTAATACTAGTAATATCACCCAATCAATCTTGAATAAATCAATGTCATTTATAATTTAGAAGTTAATTAATTAATTGGTTATTTAAAAAAAATCTGTTTATTCGTCTTTAAAATGTACTAAATTAAGTAAATTAAGTTTGTGATTATTTGTGCAAAATTAAACATAAATTTGCCCAAAACAAAATATTTGTAAATGTATTCCCTGATTTCCTGTATGCAGTCAAAATATTTGTAAATGTATTCCCTGATTTCCTGTATGCAGTATAAGTGTGAAATAGACTACCCGTATGTTAGGATATTTTTATGAAACCTTCGCTCTCTGTCCCTCCTCAAACTACAGTTTAAGCCCTCAGCAGGCACTTAATGTTGATATTATCACATAATGGCAGTAATAATAGCTTTTAAAAATGGAGAGTAATGCATGTCCTAGAGACAAAGTGTTTTTTCACGTCTTTTGTCGCATTCATTTTTTTAACCCTCATATTTTAATGTATATTTATTTTTATTATTTTTTTAATGTATAATAATATAACATTTTTCAGAAAAAAAAATACTGTTTTATTTAATATTTATGAGACGGAAGAGAAAGCCTATTAAAATAAGTACATAGGCTTATTTGTGCCAATGAAAGAACATGTTATAACCGCAATCAACAACTTAAATTAAAAAACATTTATTTTTTTTAATTTTTAATTAAACCCTATTGGGTACTTCTATTTACTAAATACATACTACTTGAAACCCCGAACCTTCCGAAACCCTAACTTGAGCGTTTCGCGGGCTCTTCTGGAACGGGGACGGCCACGGCCTTGCAAATCCATCCCGGCATTTGCCTGCGGCTGAGGGAAACGTGGAAACCTCAGCCAGGATGGACGCTACAGCTTTTGTCAATGAACCGAAAGTGCAATGGTCCAAAGCCAGGGGAACCACATAGTGGAAAAGCGCAACGTTTTACCCCTGGGTGGGAAACGTGGTTTTTGTTGAAAATGGTCACCCATCCAACTACTAACCACGCGCGGCGTTGCTTGACTTCGGTGATCTGACGAGACCCGGTCAAGCGCACTGCGCCACTTATTTTATAGGCATATAAAAAATTATTACAATTTCAACATTTCATTTATTTTCTTCATAAATCTGAAATCTACAGAAATTTTCCCAAATCGTTTTTGTTTTTCAACTCATAAACTGCAGCTAACATATTTCAAAACAAGATCACAATAAATAATTCATATATTTTAGTCTAACATTTAGCTGTTCAAGATTACCTGCAGTGAATTCTCTATCACTACGTTTACATGACGGTGTTTAATATGTATCCGTTAAAGACGTCTCATAAGAATAACATTATCCGTCGTCAACGAATCCGTATTAAATACCATCATGTAAATGTAGTGTATGTTCTTTCAATAAATTTAACAAAATTTTGAGCAAAAAAATGCTGTTCTTTAAAATTAAACATATTTTTCCCCAATTGTTGCAGGCAAGGCACGATGTCCGTACCCCGGTGACCCCCCGCACGGCCGCATCGCTCCCCTCAAGTTTTACTACGAGCCGGGCGACCACGTGAAGGTGACGTGCAGCGCGGGCTTCGTGGTGCGCGAGACTGCGAGGCCCACGTGCCGGGCTGACGGCTCGTGGTCCGAGCAAGTGCCCGCCTGCCTCAGCTACAGCGACGTCTAGCAGAGACGAGTGGCATGAGCTTAAGAAAGTACGTCACGATCTTAAATGCTCTAAGGGCAGGAGAAAATATTATGCTGTGTGGTACGCTCTTGTACTTCTTCTATTGGGGTTTAAAGTGAGTATAGTCAAATACTTGTTTAAGGTGCGCGAGAAGAGATTTAATCGTTAATACGGCCAACATACGATAATGAAAAACAAGTGCGCTTTTCCCACCCCGCCAAGTCCCGCTAGACATCGCTTCGTGGAAAAGCATTTTTTAACTCACAAAGAGAGTGTATATCCCTAATTCCATGCATTGCATTTTCAATGCTGCTCTGTGCTGATTGCAAGTTCAATATAATATTTTTACAAAACTTAATTGTTTGTTCTTCAAAGTTTTTCAAATAATATCATAAAGTTTTAAAATGCTCATTTATTAAAATTAATCATAATAAATTTCGATGTTATATTTAAAACAAAATACATTGAAAATGCAATTAAATAAATTCCACACGTCTATACGAATTCAGAAACTAGATACATTGATTTTATTCCCCTTTGAGTCATGCCATTACTAGGTAAAGCATATTCCAATTAAGATACAAAAATGTTAATTGTTTAATTGAGAGCTACCATCCACACACTGTCTCCTTCCCAATGACGAGTGTAAAGCAGCAATTTGTGACAAGAACTGAAGTGACACCTGAACACTTGATATGAATAATATTTCCATATGTAGAAGTGTATAACACAGTAGGACAATCGAAAGTTTCCCGCATGATAATTATCTATTATATGTAAAGTATTGAATGTATCACTTTGTCTTACATGAATCAAGGGAAGAAATTTAAGAGAAAAATGTAAAAATTAATATAATTTATTTTTATATATTACTTCCTTGCAAGAAGGTTTTGATCATTTAGCTTGGTTTCCTTTTAATAATTGGAATGTCAGCAATTAAAAAATAAATTTAATTTTTTTTTTCTTTTTTCCCCCTTAATTACAAGTATGAAGTCATTTGTTTTGATTACAAACTTGTACGTTACGCTACGAAGAAATTTGTTGTGTGCAATCAAAAAACCGGGTTAAGTATTGTTGCTGTACGACTTGGTGAGTGTTTAGTGTGAAATGTTTAAGACTCGAGTGCAAAATATTATTATTTAAATTAATGACTGAGGAACTGTTAAAAAATTAAAAAAATAATATCATCAAAATAATATAAAAATGAAATTTTATTATTTTTAATGTGAATATTCAGAATATTGTTGACTGTGTGTTGTAAATATTATAATATTAATATAAAAATAAAATTAATATAAAAATAAAATTAATATTAAAACTGTCTACATACTTTTAAATATATTATATACTCAAGTGAGATTATTTTTAAAATATAAATATTTAAAGAAAATCTTTTTATTTAAAGGAAATTAAATTTTAATAAAAAAAACTTTTATTGTTAAGAAAAAATGTCTGTAAAATATAATATCTAAAAAAGAAAAAAGAAAATGTTAACTAATGCAATAAAAAACTTTTCAAATTAATATCAAAAATTTCATATTTAAAGGTTCAAAAGATTAAGTCCAATTCAGGCAATTTTCTTCAAAAGAGACTCTTTTGATCGCTTTAATACATCAAAAATCTTATTAGTGCTTTTCTTTCTTTTGTGTAATATTTGTTTCCTTTTTCCTCATTTTTTAAGACGATCAATAAATTGATTATGTTAAAAAAAATATAGGAAAAAAATCATTTTTCGCATCTCCTCTCCCCCCCTCCCCCCCCCTTCCCCTAATATTGGTTGAGGAAAATGGTACACGTTCAATCTGTGGCATAAGATTATCTTTCGTCACTCACACATGATACAAAAATAAAAATGCATAATTACTTTTGTTTTAATTAGAATTATCCACCTATTTTTATTCAAAATCAATTTGGAATATTGTTTTAAGCTTGCAATTATTGCACTGTTATTATGGGCAATTAATTTCCTTTGATAAATTAATCATGCATTATAATTCATTTTTAAAAATAGTTGCAAATAAATTATAAAAAAAGTCAAATTTAATAATTTAGAGTTTTATTTAATTTTAAAAATTACATTAAAGTAATTAAGAAAAGTTTAATATTAATAATAAAAGTTAATTGTAATTTAAAGTTAAAGTTAATTTAATTGTAAAGTATAATCAATACTGCATAATCAATGTTATATTATTTCAACACAACAAGAATATTTTTTATTTGATTTTTATTTTATTTTTTAGTATCAATGCGGTAAATAAAATTGGTGCCTGTTGAATTATTTTTTTAAGTATATATATTTTTTTATTTGATTATACAAACTTGTAGGTTTTCATTTTGGAATATTTACTTTTACTCCTGTGGTTTTGTGACATCATATTTCCAGCACCGGTGGTGGAATGCAAATACGAAAAGAGGAGAGAGAGAGAGAGAGAGAGAGAGAGAGAGAGAGAGAGAGAGAGAGAGAGAGAGAGAGAGAGAGAGAGAGAGAGAGAGAGAGAGAGAGAGAGAGAGAGAGAGAGAGAGAGAGAGAGAGAGAGAGAGAGAGAGATGTTTGTTTATGACCGGCGAATCTCAGTCTAAAATGTGCCCTGAATCATCAAATCATTTTTGTATTGTAAATATGTTTTGTACAATAGTGGTAGCAAAATAACAAACAAGTTAGGTTCACAAAGTAACTGCATGGTGGTGTGCATGACACTGTTAAATATATATATGTTGTGTTTGCGTATGTGTTTTTGTCAGGATAAACAAACAGTTTAAAAAAATAAAAAATAAACTTTTCATTTTTAAAATCCTATTCCTATACTGTATAATACTAAAAAAATATACACTTCCATTTTAATTCATATAATGTATGAATGTAATATGTATAGCCTTCAAATTCAAACCAATTTAATACACTTACAGTTAGTTTCAGTTTTAAATTCATAATTACTTTATTATTACTTTTTTAATTTAATAAATTGAATGGTATATGCGTTTAAATATTTATAATCATCTAAAAAAACCCGTAAAAGTGAACACTGTGAAATATTAAAGGACATCGCAGATGATAGATTGAGTTGAGCTTATATCTCATCTAATTATTATTTTTTTTTTTAGACTATAAGTTACCTTGCCTTTTCCTTTTGCCAGAAGTTTCAAATTTTCAAATCGTCACATCCTTAAATATTGCCAAATTAAACGCCTTTTTTTTCATTTTTTTCAATTGAATTAATTAAATGAAACTTCTACTTTTGTCCTGTAACATAATTATTATGTTTGATTGTTTCCGTGTGAAATATAATAAATTTATTACAATAAATTAATCACAGCATCATATTATACATTAAAATAGCATATAATATTATATATAATATATATTGCAATGTAGCAGACTATACGTGAAAGAATTTATTTACAAGATGATATAAAATAACATGTCATATAAATATACATACAACGATCTGACATTTAAAGACAGATCTTTCGAGTTATTTTAAGCTTTTATGATGAACATCTAAAAAACACGATTAATTAATTTTGGACACGTTTATATGAGGTTCTTTATATAATATACAAGATCTTATTATAAGTTGTGCTTATTATACCACAGCGAGGAAGAAGGATGCTGAAGAAAGTTTATAAATTCAGCTAATGAAGCGTATTGAGAACTTGAAGCTCACTAAATAATAATTACATGAAGTTAACTGCACGTTATAAAAGGTCACAGCTATAAAAGAAACATCTGGTCTTTTTAGTACCCTTAATTTTCTGTGCCAGAACTAAGTTAATTTCTTGAGTTGTAAATTTATTTAATTGAAAAAAAGTAAGAGAGAAGAAGGGAGGTGGAGAGAGAGAGAGAGAGAGAGAGAGAGAGAGAGAGAGAGAGAGAGAGAGAGAGAGAGAGAGAGAGAGAGAGAGAGAGAGAGAGAGAATTACCTATAGCGAAGCAATCAAATTAAAAGCTTCTCTTTGTTTTCACTGAACGTCTCTGGAGTTGAGGCTCAAGTATTGGAGAGATATTTATTTTCTTGGCAAGACGGCGTGAGAACCGTTCCAATGAGGTCCTAAATCAATCTGATTTACTGAAAGACCTTCAAAGAATAAAGGCACAAGCTTTTTAATTGAATTTCTTGTATAATGAAGAATATTGTAAATATATAATATTTTATTTTCTTCTTCAGTAATAAATTTAATTATATTCCATTATTTTTTTTAATTACAACAGGTTAGTGGAAAAAACTTATTGACATTTATATATCATGAAATATCAAAACTATTCCCTCAAAAATGTTATTCACTTTTTAATATTTTTGAATAAATTTAATAAATTAAATGTAACATAAACTGTCGTCACGTTCAACAATATTATGTAGTAACAAGGCTTTAATAAATCCATATAGATAGTATCGATTGTTAAAAGCTTACTAAAATGGATATGGTGCATGAACAAACTTGCACTAAACGATTTATTTGGTACACTTTACAATATGGGGTAGACGTTGTAGAACTTAAGCTGTTGATGCGATAACAAGAACTGCACTCAATGCAAAAGGATCAGTGTGTAAATTATCATTTAAAATTCGTGAAAAGGTCGACCCCAGTAAATAAATTATTAATCAATACTTGAGAGCAGATATTTATCATGGCTCTGCAGAGTTGAAGTCTCCATAATTTTACTGGCACATAATTCATCTACATACTGACTTCATCCCGAATATAATTATTGCAACCAAAGTTACGTTTGGAAAACATAATACTGCTAAATTTTTACGATCGACTTTTTTATTTTAATTAATACACGCAGTTCTATTAAAATCTAACATTCTACGTCACTTTTATTTTTTTTTCATTTGTATTTTTTTTTTTCGTTCTCAACTTATGCATTGCAGTTAAAAGCAATATTTTTTTTATATATAAAAACGTTTGTTTTATTAAATAAACAGTTTAAAATAAAATTGAATAACATAAAATTTAAATAAATGCACGATACGAAATAAAAACATTTTATTTTCTACTGTGTAATTACAAGTCAATATATAGAATTTAAGAACTTTAATTTATATATATTTTTTTTACAAGGATAAATTCACGTTTTTAATTGATATATGACGGATACTCTGCTGTTCACTTTGTGCGTCAGATTTTTTCATGCTTGATTAATTAGTTAACTACTTTCTTATGCGGAAGATAAGTTTAGTGATATTCTATAATTTTTATAGCTATTCTTCCCCTAAAAACTGCAAGTCTTCTAAATCTTCTAATATTTATTTTAGATTAATTATAATAATAATATAGCCTCCAACAAAATTGCAAGTAGTAAAATTAATTTGATGTTCCTACAGGAAGTACCCGGAAGTTAGAGGTTTATGCCTCTCCCAATAACTTTTTAAAATTGAAATTTTAAAAAATCTTTTGTAATAAGCATACTGTTAAATTTTAAAACTTTGACATGAACAAAAAAAGCCATAAAGGTCCCACTTCCGGCTACTTCTGGCAGGAATCGCAAATTATTTTGACCAGCAAATCCAGCAGGGTCAACTTTCTCGTTACACCGAAAAATAAATAAAAACAACAAGAATATTTTTTAAAACTATTACAAAACTTGCGTTTTGTATTTCAATGTTACGACACATGGACTCTTCTTTTCTTTACACTAAAAATCCTAAAACCTCTTTCATGGTCCGTGAAGCAATGTTAGAAAACCTCATTTGACAAGATGTCAATATATAGTCAAATGGAGTGTCTAAAAAAACACATATATCTACAGAAATTTTATAAGACATGGCAATTTCTTTACAAATTTATTTATATATATGTATAAAAATGTTATAAATTTTTAAATCTTATAAAAGTTTTATGGATATAAAATATTGATGTAATAATTTCTCAAACTGAATTTATGCGTTACTGCAAGGTGAGAAAATCTTGTTCGTTTTTTTTTTTTTTTTTTTTTCACTGCGGAATTTTGTTCCGCCACGTGATATATTTACATCGTGCACGGAGAAGCTAACAACATTTTTTTTTACCACATATTTTTTCCTTCTCTACCTTCACATACATTTTCTATATATATGGCTTATGGAAAATATGTTATCAACTTTTGCAGCTATAGTTGTAGAATATTTTGATATATCTGATCCATTTACATCGGGTTATAAGGGATGGAGTTAAAAAAAAAATCTAGTTTTCAGTATGATATATTTTTACCTACAAAAACATATTATGTTTCAAACTCCCTATAACATGTCAACTAGATGTAAAATATATCACAATTTTAAAACAAGTCTGGTAAACATATTTTTGCTTATCATATTTGGAAACAATGCAGAAAATAATGATGATATACAGAAATACAAATAAATATTCTGAAATACTCACATTACAATATTTTTTATTAAAAAATAAGGATATTAGTATAGAATTTCATATAATATTAAAAAAAAAGGGTTTTATAAATAAAATGTAAATTAGTCATTTGATATTAACTTTTAGCCCCATTTTGGTAATATTAAATTCCCCTCTAAGAAGCCAAGTTCTTTGCATTAAACATTCCTTATATTTGATATCTTATAAATGATTTACCTTTGAAGATTCAGCTGATGCAATCGAATCAATAAAACGCTCATTTGAATTCTGATGCTTTAATGTCTTATTTCTTCCCTAGCTCTCACTACACCTCTCTCTCTCTCTCTCTCTCTCTCTCTCTCTCTCTCTCTCTCTCTCTCTCTCTCTCTCTCTCTCTCTCTCTCTCTCTCTCTCTCTCTCTCTCTCTCTCTCTCTCTCTCTCTCTCTCTCTCTCTCTCTCTCTCATCTTTCCACCCACTCTCATATCTTTCACTTCACTTTCTTTTACTTTCCCCTTTCTACTCCTTTTGCTTTTTCTGTTTTTCTGATTAATTTTCTACTTAGAAGCCAAGAGTAGCTTTGCAGAGAATAATTACAAGAGCTCTCTTCTCAGCAAGTATTTCTATTATTCTTGGAGGCATACCAAGCTGAGACAGGACGGAACAGAAGAAGGACTTCACAACCCGGCAATTATTTTATTTTTCCGGTTTTGTTGCTTTTCCTGGCAATGAAGCAAGATGTTGAAATCTTCTCCTGATCCAAATTTCCGCCGTCTTGGCTTCATCGTTGGATTATTTCTTTCTCATTCCCGTTATTCTCGGCACTAGGAATTTGCAAGTTTTATTCCTCAGCCAGCAGCAGGGTGGACCAAAATCTTTACGTCAGGAAGTTCTTTCTCTTTCCCTCTCTCATACTTTTCCGCCACATCAACTCAATCCAATCATTTTTGCAACACTGAGTTCTCAAACCTCCTCCCTTGAACCATCTTTTTCCTTCATCTTCAACTTCAGCAAGATATATTTTTCTTTATTATGATTGCTTGTCATAGCATCCTTGTCTGTCACAGCGATTTAGAGCATTCGTGTGTAATTATCATTTCAGTTATACTAAAAAAATAAATAAATAAATAAATAAAACAAGCAACTAGAATCAATATTGATCTTATATCATGAAAATATATTTTTATTACTTTTAAAGAAAGAGTAGACGTCTTATTTTTATCATATCCTCATAAACTTTGTTATTTTAATACAATTTTGAACGGTAAAAAAAAATTCTCATTCTCTAATTTGTTTAACCTAAGGGGTAAATAAATTTTATGATTTTATCTATATAACTTATCAAATACTTTTTTATTTTTTAATTTTTAAATAATTTGTGCATAAAAAATTAAAACTTTTTTTAATTTTTTTTATTATTTTATTATATTACATATAATATTCAAATATTGTGTGTGACTGAAAATTCATTTAGAAGTACATTTTAAAATTTACATTCATCATTTGCATAATTGTATTAACCAGAAACAACAATATATATAATAAATCCATACATATAGAGAACTATGCGTCATTTTGGATTCTGATTGTGTTTCATATTCTATAACGAACACATTCCCAAAGTTTCAGCGTCAAGTACAAAACACAATTAATTTTGTGCACGTGATAAACAATACTGACGGAACAAGTGTAATTGAAAGTTTTGTCTCGCTCGTTAGGTATTCTCCGCCCGCCGCCGTGGTGTGTTATGACTACAATACGCCATGCAGATTAGCAGCTAGGCGGAGGCGGTGGCAGTGCATTCTGGCAGTGATAATGTGGTGGCGACAAGCACAGAATAATGAGCAGTCATCGCGCTCCACTCTCTCTGAAAGAGACAGCATGAAGTATAAAACAAGTTCACACAAAACGAGCAAAATTGCAGAAAAAAATGTTTGCTTTTGTATTTAATCTTATAATAAATTATAATTATGCATCTTGCTGCATCATACAAACATGGATAACTAGGCCATATAGAATAAAACTTAATTATAATATATATTTACATCATGTTACCTTTACATAATAATAATAATAATAATATTCACATTATATATGCATATATAATAATATTGCAGTAGATTTAACACGATTACTTTGAACTCCAAAATTATATTTAGTCACACTAATTATTTAGTACATGGTGCATGGCATGATATATATTTAAATTAACAGCCCTATACTTCGTTATGTACTTGATGATATACTCAGCTCTGGAATTTGTTTCTAAATAACTCAACATAATAATTAATAAATGTTACCCTTGCATGAGTTCCTGGAACCTTCCTACCGTGAACAGATGAGTTAACGAATAGATGGTGTGACCAGCTAGATTGGAGTTGCGACATTTGTTTCTTCGCATCCTTAAAAATATTTCGCATTTCTCATAACACGAGGCGAGCGAAATACAATTGCTCCGGTCGGTTAATGATATAGAACATTTAAGGTCCAAAAAGCACAGCAAGTTCGCGATGACTACTTTTTTTGTCTCTTTAGCAATTTGCATGATATATAATAATGTAGTCAACTGCATGACATGTTAAAAGAATTAATTTAATATAAAAAAATAAAAAAATGCCGCATTAGTTCTGCTTTCAATTTTCATCTATATCAAAATCAACTTTGAATTTTAATTTAAATTCACCAGTACATTAATATTAGCTAATGTAAGAGCATGGTTTGTTTTATTCAACCTCCTCCATTGGACTATTGCTTTCGTTGAAACAAAGCATGTGTTTTTGTCGTAATGAAAATTTTTCTATATACACTAGTAAGAATTTTGAATAATCTCATCTGTATTTTGATTTTTTCAAGCCGCAAAAGCATATCATGTGTTCACTAATTTCAAAAGTAGCTTTTTGATCATTTCATTAAGGACTATTTTTACTAGTAAAACTGGGAGCTTTATTGGAAATGGAAATAGAAGATTTTTGAAAATAGTTATTTCAATTCGACGCATTAAGCATGTGCATGAACAGTACAAGTTCAGTACAACATGAACTTTACTACTGGCGTAATTTTCTAAAGCTGCAGTCCCAAGAGAAAAAGATATAAAAAAATTGCAATTTTGGAGAAGGTAAGAAGTGCAACATGTCTATCCATACCAAAATCGTTCAAGTTCATCTCACCTTCATAGGCTAGTTGACAACGCCCCCAAACAGACCAGGGGGGTAAAGTTCGTGTTTGTCCCGCGGGATGTACATCATAATTATTTATGTAAACAACGTAACGGAGAATAGGACAAAGCTCATTAAAAGCAGCTACATTTCCCTCATTTCACCACAAATAATTATTTAAAAATTAATTCTGGTCAATCTTTGTGTAAGAAAAGCTTTCTGGAAAAGAGATGAGATGAAAACGAAAGCTGAGATTTTATTTACGAGGCGTGGCACGCACCAGAAGACACGTTAAGTCATCACGAGTCTGAGGTGCTGATGTAGCTGGCATTTACAACGAGATAGCGAGCTAAAACTTTGGCATGAACCTTTCATCCTGAGCGTGCAATTTCACTCAAGTGATTCTTGTCTTCCACGTCTCTCGACTGCAGTCATCAAATTTACCACACAACTTTATAATTAACAACTTTATATTGTGAAGATAATTAGCTGCTTTTAAGAACATAATCAAGTAAGAATATGAAATTATCATGAAACTGAATTTTTATATAATATATCAATAATTGATAGATTGATAAAATTAAGCTTCTTGTAATGATCCTTGAATTAAGTTTCTATGATATCGATACAGTAAATTTAAACTATTGGAATCCATTTCTAATTCATTTTAAATCAAATAAAAAATTTACGATACTATGCGAAAATAAAATTGTTAGTTCTTACTTTTATCTGTGTTATAAATGTTCTGCGATTTGAACTGAACTTTACTTTTATAAATATTGCATATTGCATATTGTTCTCTGCTACTATGTATATAGCCTAAAATGTAATCCGTTTTCTTTTTCGGAAAATTTAATGGGTATTAGATAGAAAATTCCATCATAAAATTAAACATATAAATAAAAAGAATAAACTTTATAACATTCAATTTTATATGAAAATATTAAAAGCTATTGAAAATATATCAAAGTTTAAACATTGTAACATTTTCTCATTCAGTATAAAGTAAAAAACAAAAATATATTATTTTCATTCAATAAGCTACAAAGAGGGTTTAGGTTACATTATTTATCATGTTTATAAATCAAACGAAATGAAATGGAACATATTGAAAAAATAAAAAAAAATAATAATAAATAAACAACAGGAGCAAAAAAAAGTTTAATAATAAAAAATATATTATAGATTTTATCATCATAAACGATGTTTTTAACTTTTATATTCGCAGAAACGATGTTGGTGGTAGTGACTAACGCTGTTTCTGTGCTCTCAAAGGCGCGCAGTTTGCAGCGACCTCACTCGCGACCCGTCGTCTCACCACCAACTTTTACATCAAAAGGCGAGACCAATTTGGTAGTACGTCAGCAGCACAGTGGAAGCCGCACAAAGCATTTAACACGGCTTTCAATCTTTTGACGAAGTAACCGCTAGCTTATTGATTCGCACCCAAGATTGCAGCTGCTTGCTTCTCAATAACACTTTTTTTCTCTTTCGCTCTTCTTTACCGATATCTGTATGAGTTATAAAATGTTATAAAGAAAAGTGTACAAAGAATAAAGTTATATGTTTTTTTATTAGTTCGATCAAAGCAAAAAGAAAATGTGTTTATACGAAATCCAACAGTAAACCGATAGTAAAAAATAATAATAATAAAATGATATTAAGGCTTAAGGCCGTAATGTCGAAAAAAGAAATGAGATAACTAAACTAGATTATTATATTATGATTTTAATCAGAAAAATGCAATAGAAAATACAATTTACAGTCTTCTAAACGTAAGGATTACACTACTTGCATTATATAATTGTGTGCAAACGATTGTATATACACATATTGTCATGATTTTCATATCCTAGCATTGTAAATTATATAAAATAATACAAAATCAATAATATACCTCTATATCTGAAACTCATAATATTGACATAAATACTAGAAGTTTATGAACCATTATATGCACGTTCTATGGTTTTAATATTTAAATAATATAGCAAGGGTGTTATTGACAGATTAAACTGACGTGCCATTGTGACATCAAAAACCTAACTATGCACTTTACGAGTCATCTGCTTTTATTCCATGCATGACTGCATACATAATACGAAACAATATGAGCTGCATTTCAAAGTAGTATGATTGTGTGCAAGTACCGGCACATTTAAAATAAAAATAAATGTATTGTGATTTTTCGTTGGCTACTTTTTACTACAGCAGGTGAAAAATTAAGATAAAATACAAAATATGCAAATAGTATTACAATTATAAAGAGAATATGAGACATTTGAGTAGGAATAAGTATGCCTAAATAATCACAGTTTCTTTGCAGTTTAATGTATATTTGTAACTATATAACATTTATTGTCTTGTATATGAAATGAGATCACTTCTATATCATGTTGCATAATAAAATTATTAAATTTTAATATTAAACTTTGATGTTGTTAGATAAATATTAAGCATTTGTAGTTAAACACGTGAGTAAGGGAGTAAGAGAGTACTGTAGGAAACTGTGCTTATAAAATATATAGTTAAAATACCCGCCTCTTTACCGGAGAAAAAGCAGCCTCTCTTGGTTATTGTTCATACCTGAGTAGTAACATTTTTATGTGATGCGATATGAATTTTATTACATACATTTGTATAAAATATTTCCGCTTGCCATTATCCTTTTATTTTATTACTAAAAAAAGCCTAAAAGCCTTCCGCTGTAAGCCTTTCGTTATTTATTTTCCCCGATAACAAGAAAATGTTTGCTGTAACTTATTTTTCAACTAAAATATAACATTGAGTATGGTAAATAACCGATAGCATGCAAAAAATATATTATATAACAGTTTAATAATTCCAAATTTCTCTTTTTCATGTTATCTAATTTGTTTTCATGTGATGAAATTTCCTCTTTGAAGATGGCCAAATAAATAAATCATTTAAAAAATTCATGAAATCAGTTTGAAATATCGTTAATTAAAAATAATAATAATAAAATACTCACGGCAAAACAAAAAATGTAAAACATATAATATGATCATTAAAAAAATACAGTTTAAATAGACGTGAAGGATTTAATACTTAACTTGTTATTTGAAACTTTCGTGTTTCAAATAACTCAGTCATAACTCAGTATTTATTCAGTCATAAATACTGAATATTCGTAAACTCCGCTCTGTGTACACTTTCTTTCTCCAGCTCAGAGGGTGGGGTAGGAAGTACAGTGCATCTGACATCACGTTTTATGTTCGTAAACTTGCTCAAATTACACCGGGCAGGGTTTACGAACAGACCTTAAGTATTAAATATCACCAAAGAAACAATAGTCGTATCTCATAATACATGAAGGGTAGCAAAATTCACCCGCTTTTTTGGTAATCGATTTATTACTTATTGCCCTAAAGTTCAATATCTTGTATATGTATAAATATACAAGAACAATAATATTTTTTATAACAATATTTGGCGTGAATATTACAAAAAAACTAATACTCCCAAGGGTATAAAATATTTAAAATGTGGTATTATTATTCGAATGTGGTGTTTCACAATCACATTTGAGGCTGACGTTGTGGTATAAAATCACTGCAGGCTAGCTCTGGATAGGAGGAAATGGAGCAGAGTTGATGTAGCGATATAGCAAAGCGAACATCCATCACTGACGGTATACCTGCTGGCCATATCGGAGTGACAAGTAATAGCTTTGTGTATCTCATATCTGCAGTCGCATTTATCATGATGTAGCATCGTCACATATGCTGTCACCAGTCTCATTTTAATTTCGTCAATGTTCATATCAACCGCTGAACTTTCATCATTTTTAATATACATAAAAAAATAACAATTTTTTAATGATAAATGTATTTTTTTAATTAAAAAATATTGTAATTTTTAAATATATATAAAATATAAAGTTATGGATGGAGTTCCATATTTTATATGTTATGATATGAATGATAGCATTAGAAAATTTTGTATATATATAAATATATAAAATATTATAATTAATGCTATAATTCAAAACTTTATTTCAACTTTAATTTTACATTATGACTATTATAATATGAGCTACTAACTAATGGTCTACAAAATTTTACCTGCTTTTTATTCACAAATTTAAATTAAACAAACTTCTAAACAAACAACAACGTGTATAATTAATATGGAAAATAACGCTTTGCAATTTATACGCGTATATGTGAAATTGTAATTCAAAACTCTAAAATATTTTCAACTTAAAATTTTTTAGCAGATAAAACAAATATTTTTCATTATTTACTTACAATTCAAGGTCTGTACTTTAAAAAATCAGACTACCTTTTTTTTAATATTTAAAGTAAAAGAAATCATACACCACTGCTTCAGTTTTCCCGTGAGTCATCCACTCAAAGTATTGATCAAAGTGTAAAATTTGCACTCCATATCTGCACTTTATTACAATATTCCTGGTGTGGAGTGAAAGCAAGAGGCCGATGTTACTTTCCCTGGCAATAAAGTAGAGTGTCTCGGCGGTCCTCTCTGCGTGATGAGCCTCGACAAGTCGCGTTGCCGTGTGTTTACTGCTGCCTCGGTCCGCGCGAGTCCCCAGAGAGATATTACAAGAAGCGTGGCGCATCCTTCAGATTATATTAAAAACTTTTAAAACGTTCACAATTATTATTTGCATACTGACGCATTGACATTAGTTACAGTTTACACACTATATATTCCCATGGAAGATGCTAGCCTTCGCTGTGTTATTTGTAAGCAACCCGCTGTGTTTTGAAGCTACAAAAATTGCCTAACCTCGTGGTGCTAGGATTTGGCAGGGAGCTGTTATGTCTGTTTGTAATGCCGGTGTTTATTTTCTAATAAGATTTATTAAAATTAAAATTAATGCAAAGTTATTGATTATTCAAGATACAGGTTAGCAATTTCTTTACTGTGTGATAAGTGATAAGCATTAAATATTGTACTAAATAAAACCTAAACAAATATTTATAAATTTTGGATATTTTTTTTTAATGCAATTTAATAATGTAATATACCGCGTATAAAGAATTTATTTTATAAACTAGAGGCCGGGGGGGTCTTCAAATAACACCACTTAACCTAAACTTAGCCTAAGACTGTATTAATTTTAGGATTGTTGTAATTTGTGTTATTTGAAGACCCCCAGATTAGTAATTATTCGTAATTAATTCGATAAAAAACGACTATTCGTAATTTATGCTTTATATATATATATATATATATATATATATATATATATATATATATATATATATATATATATATATATATATATATAATACATATATAAACACACACACACAACATATATATATATATAAGTTGCAAAATGTGGAACTTTTTATTTCCTGACACTATTTACTTTAAAAAAAAAATGTATTTATTTATAAAGAGTATGCAGTATAAATGTATATATTATAGCCTAAAATGAAGTGCTTTCCTAAAACAAATATAGGAGTTATATTATATATAATTATATTGCTGTTTTATTATAATTTTCCTCTTGACTTTGACGAAAATTGCTTCAACACATTAAATTTATAAAATTACAAACACTGCTCATATACTACTATACAGTTTATTTATTTTGTTAAAAATACATTAATTTTACAATTATTATACATTTATTAAAAACATAAACAAATATTACGACATGATCACTCACACAACTTTCGTTATTATATATATTTCATAGTTCCTTGCTCGAATTACACCACACTTTGTCCTGACGACGCTACAATTCGCACTCTTAGTCAAGTCACTTCTTGTTCACTGTCACGAACTAAGCCAGAGATGGAGTTACATGAACCTTATAATTTAATAATTACATCAAGAGGTCTCCTTGAAATTTATACGTAAACATGGTAAAGTTCTGTAGACTTTTTTATGAAAAATATGTTACTACAGTCTTTATAGAACATGAAGGTTCACTTCTTTCAAATATTACTAACCTAAACACAAAAATTATACTATATAAATAATGTATAGCAGTCCTAAAATTTATTACTCTTACAGCTGTGAACATTCTGATTGGTTCAATCGAACTCATGTAAAACCACCCCTAAAATACTCGCTCTATAAAAGACGATGGGTTGAAATCGATGAGAAGAGAAGAGCCTAGCAGATCTCGGCTTTCCACCAGCTCTCTTCTCTGCAACCACAAGCAGCAAGGCTTAGTCTTTATACAAGGACATCTTGATAAGATATAAGTGGCTTAAGAGACTTGTATGTATATACACAAACTTGTTGTTAGTGGTGAATTATTTAGGTTTTGATACAACAATAACACTTGCAAGGAAGAAGATAAAATGTATACAAACCAAAATGAATGTATAGGCTACTGAATGACGTTATTAATCAATTCAACACTTAAAGCTTAAAAAAAGCGGGGTAAGAAATCCATATACTGATAATTACAATTTTTTTTATGAATGTATATAATTATTAAAGTCCATCCATTTCTAATTCTTCTAGACTAAAAAATGTGTTTATTAAGGGTAAAATTTTATAACCAAAAAGATCCATTTATGTCTTCTATGCAACTGTACAGTTAAGTAAATAGTAGAATCGTTATACCTTCATTAGTTCGATATTGTGCAATTAACACAGGTGTTATTTGGAATCCCTTCTTCTTGTGGGTAGAATTATTAACTGGAAATAATTGGCAACAATATTAAGCACTTAAAATTACATTTATTAAGAAACATGATATTGCTATCATCTATATAATATAAAATACAATTTATGATAAAGTAGTTCTAAATAGAGCGGAAAAGAACGGAATTCCGCTACTAAAACTGCTACTATAAAAGGCTTTTTATATATTTTTTTTAGCTTTTATTCTTGTGGTAAAAGCAAAATTATTCATAATAAAAAAATTACAGTATAATAAATCTTACAAAAGTTAATGTGGAAGTTACGAGATACCATGCATGCAAGTGTTTTCTCACCCGTATAGTGTGCCTGTTAGACGTCGCTGTAGCTGAGGCAGGCGGGCACTTGCTCGGACCACGAGCCGTCAGCCCGGCACGTGGGCCTCGCAGTCTCGCGCACCACAAAGCCCGCGCTGCACGTCACCTTCACGTGGTCGCCCGGCTCGTAGTAAAACTTGAGGGGAGCGATGCGGCCGTGCGGGGGGTCGCCGGGGTACGGACATCGTGCCTTGCCTGCAACAAAATGAACAAGCTCTATATATAAATTAAGCCAAATATTTCACTTTAAATTTCTTCGGTTATATTTGCTTTTTTTCAAAACCTCAACTATCTCAAGACATAACAAAATACTTATCTATATATAGTACATTTTTTTTATAATGATAATGATCGAGGTATATAGCCAGGCCAGTTCTGTTGTTGTTGTTTTTTTTATCGTCGATCAATATGTACAGAATTATGATAAGTGGATGTTTGGATTTATAATTTTTTTGTTTTATTTTTAAATTAATGTAAAATTTTACATAGTTTGATGTCCAAACAAATTTTGTAATCAAAATCTAATTGGTTTTAATTATACGCTGAATAGACAGAAAATTGCTTATAAAGGAAGTATATTGATGTTTAAATATTTGCTTGTTCCATTGGATACACTCCTAAGCTTCCTGGGCGAAAAATTAATGTAAAAAAGTTAACTTTATTAAACAGATGGTGAATTTTTACACTTACTCGAATCCTGAATGATGCAAATATTTCAGAGAGAATATCGAGAGCAAAGTCAATAAGCTGCTGTGAGCTCCGAGATTTTGTGCCACGTCTCATGAGGCCGCAGCTCGTGCTAATTAAACGTGAGAGAGGGGGTGGCACGAGCAAACATCAGCTGGAAGGAGGGCGTGGCAGTCTAGTATTGTGTTCTATTTGCAACTGATAAACCTCAGTATCCGAACTACTAGTAAGCCAGTAGTAAATACAAGCAGCGTTAAAAGCATTGTAATGTTGAGTAAAAATTTCTTTCGTCGTAGCCATGGTAAATAATGGATTTAAATTATTTACGTGGCTTTAGTTACCTATAATTTTAATGCAATAACGCAGTTTTTGTCGCACCTTCGTAGCTTCAAAGTTTTCAAATAAAGTTATCACCACTAGTGCAGCAGTGTTTGATGGGGGGAGTGTAAACAGAATAAACGAGAGGAGAGAGTGAGAGAGAGAGAGAGAGAGAGAGAGAGAGAGAGAGAGAGAGAGAGATCGCAGTCGCCTCAGGGACTCTAACTGGTTCACACTCGGCTGAGGGTCGTTCAGGACGGCACAGGACGACGTTTAGAGCTGTTGTGTCTCTGGGGAGCAGAGCAGAGAATCTTCTCCATCGCAGCCAGCATTTTGACCGCTCACTCTCTCTGCACATCCTAACGTATTTGTAACACTAACGTTGATGTAACATCTTCCACTTTTAGCCATACTGAGGAATGGCAAAATGAACCTTTTGACTTTACAATTTTATATTGTATAGCTCCAGGCACAGAAAAAATAAACTCAGTGAACGAGGTTTTCAGTGTGTTGTTTCAAGCAAGTAAACACTGAGAGCTGTACTGATGTAGAATCTAGGTCAGAAAGTAGCCTCAAGCAACGTGCTGTGCTTGTCATACTTGGTCATTCAGAATTCGGTGAAATAAGCCTAAAATTTGGACTATTAATGATAATAACATAAAAATAAATACACTAAATTTGTATTACAGCCGCAGCATATCTGCATGTTGAAGATCACGTTTAATTTTAATTTTTCTGTAACTATAATATAAACTATTTTAAAATTATAACGTATAATTTTTTAATTAAATTAAATTATTCCTAAATTTGTTTAACATAATATATTTTCAATTAAAATTATGTTGTTTAAGATATATATGAAACATCATCTTATGCTTCGCAGACCTGTTTTCGTTTTCCTGAAAAACCGGCATGATATTGGACCAAACTTTAGTTTATTTATGTCGTCTTAATAACAACCAAAGGTGAATTACTTTGTCTCGCACTGCTTGAAACTTGACTACTAGATCTGCATGTATCCTAACTTGTCAACTAAGAACGTCATTAATTAATATCCACATTTAAGAAGTTATCTGAGTTCTCAGTAGAGGTCCCTGGCCACAGTCTCCCTCTAGCCATAATAGTAGATAGTACAAACAACATCCACCTTCCCGCTGTAATGAGTCGCAACTTCTTGTATCTCTCACGTGAGCAAAGTTTTTAGAGGCTGTAAGGAAAACTCGGACATAAACTTCGACCTCATTAAAACTGTTACAAGGGGAAACCTGAGGGCATAAGCGCTTTGTAAGTACTTATGTCCAAGAAACTCATGCTTGCGTAAGTGCTGTTTTCAATTTAAACTTTATAAGCTTTACGAAAAGCATCTGCTTCCTGTAAGAAAGTTATTAAATTATACCGTCAAGGCTTAGATAAAAACTTCTTTTGTAGTGTCTGATTCGCATTTTTTTTTTTTTTTTTTCAAACAACGTTGAAAAAAAAAATGGTATGGATACATGTAAAATGTATGTAAAATAAATATTGTAATTTATAATTATTTAAGTTTAATATTAAAACTTTTCTTTATTTCAAAGATTTTGTTTCTGTTATTATGTTATCATTTCATTTTTATCCCTTTTTATTATATATGTGGCATTTTCCCTCTAAGTTATAGTTACATAAATTAATAAAAAAAAACATTTGGTTTAAACTGAAATAATGTTATTAATTTAATTTGCCACAGAGCGTACTAGAACAACCTAATTCTAGTACGCTCTGTTTGCCATGTTTACATTTTCCAATGCATCTAATTTAAACTTAAGAGACTGAGTGAGTGCTATTTGATATTCATTCAGAATGACACAGACCCCCCCCTCCTCCCCCCACTGCCTAGCTCTCGCCACGTCCGCGGTTTTTTGTTATCTTTGGAAAGCTACGTGATTTTGACAGCCAACCGTAGAAATGTCGAGCGCCTCATTAAATCTCGAAACCCTCCACCCAATATGTCCTGCCACGCAAAATCATTGAATGGAGCTGTTTGATAAATATTTACATATGGCGTGATGGAATTTCAGAACTTATTCGAGTGTGAAAGTAGTTGATATTGACCGTAAGCTATTGCATGTTGCTGACAATCTAATAATATACATATAACAGAATAATTGTCATTAGTTTAGGAATATCTCAGATTATCTCAAACTTTTAGGTACTCACAGAAAGGTGGCGGGTGTGACCAGAAGCCGGTCTCGGTGCACACGATGGTTGGTTCGCCCATCAGCTGGTGCGATTCCGAGCACCCAAACTGCACTGCGCTGCCAACGTTGTGGCGGCCGTCAGGTAGCGCACGGCCGCCCGTTTCAAGCACGTGTCCGTTGCTTGGTGCCATCGGAGGTGGACACAACACGGGCATGCAGCGTGGAGCCGGGCCCGACCATCGGCCGTCCTGCTCGCACTCAAGCCCTGGCGGTCCCAACAGCTGGTAACCGTAGGTACAGCGGAACACGGCGCGTCCTCCGTAGCTCGTGTTGTGCTCGAGCAACTGAAGTCGCGCGTCCGCCGCCGTCGTCTCGTGCAGCGATGGACACACGACTGGAGTGCAGCGTGGAGGCTTGCCGGACCAATGACCTGCAACCAGAAAAACAGCTCGCTTAGGTCAGGTGTAAGTTTTATAATGACTATATAATTGCTGCGATGTATCAAAAGACAGGTTGTACTTTTAACTGACAGTGTAGGAGTGACAGTGTAACTGACAGTGTTAATGGAGTGTAGTAGTTAAAATTGTGGAAATTGTACTGACTGTGAGTGAAAATTATTTAAATGTTTTGTTGTATAATAATTTTTGATATATGTACGAGATTAATGTAAACAATTTTACTATATACACCTCCATGTTCTTTTGTATTGGCAGTGTCACACGGTAGCTGCCTTTGTCTCAACTCTCACTGAAAAGCCACCTTTGTTTCTGAAGACCGAAAATCGACATAAAACTCCGCATTGAAAGTTTCAGTTCAGAATTCCTTACTCTTTGCGTTGGTTGAAATGAAAATTCTAAGCAAGTTTCGCATTCTTTGTATTGTACACTCGTTGCCTTGGAAATTTTTCCTATTTTTAGCCTTTTAAATCAACATGTCTTGTGATATTCTTATAACGGGGCATGGTGATTAACAAAGCCGCAAAGAGATACTTTTTGAGGTGACAACTGTACGTATAGCTTATATTTCTACATTTAGTTTATACATCCACATTGCAGTAAAATTTAGCAGAATATAATATTGTAAATATAATACAACAGTTTTGATGTTAGATAAGGATGATGATATTATCAAATGGAATTAACATATTATACCGTCTACATCTCTGAATGAATAGTAATGTATATAAATAATGGCATTTAGAGAAATCATGTCTTGCATAATTAGTATCTAATTACATTACATAAACGTTACAATTTCTCAGATCAGTAAATATTCACAATTTTGCAACTATTTTGTATACGTATACAATTAAATTACTTAGAATTTAAGAAAATAGTTTCTGTAAGTTTAATTCGTTTAATTTATGTATGCAAAATATTTTCTTCTGTTCTTTGAAAATAATAATAAAATAATTGAGACAAAATATTTAAGCAAAATGTTAGATCAACAATTAAAAAAAAAAAAAAAAAAAAACATAAAAACATTCGCATTCATGTGCATTCGTGAATGGACAACATACATATGAAAAAATTTTATTACAGAAATGAATAGAGGGTACCAAATTATGCTACTCTGAATTTTTTCAGATTTTTTTGAGACCCAGAATTATTTTCAAATAATTATGGAAAGTGCGGCCACGCCCCCTGGAGGCGTCAATAGGCGTCCAGTCACTATCCTTTTTATTAAGAATTTAAGGGTGTTAACTGATATCACAGGACTTTCAATAATTATTTAATAAAAATAGTTCCGGGTCTCAAAAAAATCTGAAAAAATTTAGAGTAGCATAATTTGGTACCCTCTATTCATTTCTGCAATAAAATTTTTTCATGTATGTTGTCCATTCTTAATTTGTTTTCAAGAAGTAAATCATTTCTTACAAATTTTACTTACGACTTGATGTATTTATGTTACACCATATTTAAAAACTACAAAAACTATGAATATACTATAATATATCAGGCCTAGCTTTGAAGCCTTTCTGGTCTGTTATTGCAGTGACATGCCCTCGAGAGCCAAAGCCGCCTCCGAGAAACTTACGGCTGCTGTAAGACGAAAAGAAAGACGAGGGAAAAAGAAAAGAGTCTCAAGAGAGTTCTCTAGCCGTTCTTCAGGTCGGTTTTTAATTAAAATGTCACTACGATTACAGGTAGCGCTGCTGGCGGGCAGGCACACTCGTCTGCTGCTAGAACAAATCCGATTTCATACTTCTATCACTCAAACATGGAGAAATGTCGTCAAGTGTTGTAGAAAAATTGTTGCATGTTAAACATTCATGCAGTGATCTCTATTAAATAAACTTTGCGCTTTATGACGATAGAAACCGATAGAAACCGGTCGTGTTCTTTATCCAAGCCTGTTGCCTGGCAACCGTAGTATCAAGTCTTATTTATTACACACTCGTAATGCAGATAATAAAAATATGAGTGTGAAAACTTTGAAGTATAGAAACTGTTGCTTAAAAAATGTAACAGGTTGAAGATATTTTGTAAGTTTCTAAATATTTAATTTCAACAGTTAGTTTTTTTTTTTTTTTTTTGAAAACTCCCAGTCGTGCATCTTCTTAATTTTGAGACACATAACATCATAAATTTATTTTATAATGTGTCTGCATGTATATTATTGAAATCATGTCAAAATTGGAAAGAAGTTTTGATCTTTACGATTTACTGAAAAGGAGTACATAAAGCGGATGAGTAATGAAGTTATTAATTAAGTTATGTATTCTTTTGAAAACATCATGAATGTCTCTATTCAAAAATTAGTATAATAAATTACATAGAAATTTGATTATCGTACTGACCTGATGCGTGGCAGGTGATATTTGCCGTGCCGTTAAGTGTGAAACCCCCGGGGCACTGAAACACGGCGGTGTGTCCCAGACGGCTGCCTTCCACCCTGGCAGTCACGTGGGGGTCATCAACCTCCAGGGGTGCACAGTGGACCGCTGAAACAACACGCAAACATATTATAGAGAATAACATATTACTATTTACAGTTTGAGATTTTAGGGTAAATATTGTTGTTAGACAAGGAATTATGCTTTTAATATTACTCAGTACAAATTTTTTAATAAAAATTTATATTATACTGATAAGTTTTTTGACATAATGGCTGCTTCACAAACTTTATAAAATAAATTGTACAGCAATTTTATTGCAAAAATGATATTTCCGAAGTAACGGTACATGATCAATAAAAAGAGAATAAAAATAATATAGAGATCTTTCTTATGATTATGAGTGCATATTTTTATTATTGTTTCAATAGATTACTTATAAATCAGTTTTAGGGTATAGCTATGTATTCTTGTAAAAAAACATAGTGACAAAATCAATTCATTATTAAATTCTGACATTGTTAGTACAAAATTGAGTATAAAAATGAAGGTGATAAATTAAAGTAGAAAAAAAAAAAAAAAAAAAAATGAAGCATTGGCATAAAATCGATGGTAGTGAAAAATTATTATGTCAGTTTATGTTCAAGACGTGCTTAGTAATAAAAATCAAGACCTAGAAGATGAAACCCATCAACATAACATCTAGTAATGTCCCCAATGCATCACATTATTTCGAGTGGAAATATTTATCGAAAAATGTCAACGTGCATTTGCTACTTGGATGATTTTTGCTTCCCCTGCACTGAACCACGCTGGCATCCGACTGCTTTTGTCCCAGACCCTTACAAGCAAAAGGGGTGTGCAAACATTATAGGCAAAAGCTCGGAGTAGATAGCTGGCAGGTCGAACGGTTTTGAAATCTCGGGACTGCGAGGAGCTGCTTTTTAAAAACAGAGTGATTTTAATGTTTATACATGAGGTCGGACAAATTTAGAATTATTGTTGTTATTTTAAAATTGGTTAAAAATGGTATATTCTTGATTTAGAATAACATTATTAAAATAAAAATCATAATATTGAAAAGTAGATAATTTTATTACTTTTAACATTCTAAGTGATATCATATGCGGCATATAAAGAGTAAATTACTGTGCACCGATCCGAATGATGGCCTGGTTTTCCAGGCTACGTGCTGGAGTGCAAATACTGCAGTGTGAAGATACTAAGGTCAGTGTGCTTCTGAATGAGCAGAAATGCAATTTGCACTTTAAGCAGCTACTATACGTGAGTGCATGCTTTTATTTATATTTTGTTTCATTTAAATATGAATTTCAACTTATAAATTTGTTTCATCATAAACAAATAATAAAAAGTAAACATGTCATTACTAACGTAAAATAAAAACAACACATTTTTTTAAAGCATATAATATTCTTTTTTTTAAGTTTTTTGTAACATCGTTTATAATTTGAGGGTATTTAAAAAGTGTTAAGATTACATTATAAGTATTGAAATTTCTAAATTTATAATGTACTGAAAAATTTAATACTGAAATAACGACTTAAATCGAGACTTAAATGTGGCTTCGGAACTTTGTGGATGCCACGTACCTTTCTTCTTCTTCTTATTTTTTTTTTTTTTATTTTAAAGTTTTCAATTTCTTACTCAGATATTTTAACATTTTAATAAAAAATATATTAACAATAGAAGCAAGTTCTTTAAATTCAGCTATTATTAGCCAAACGAGCATTTAAAAAATGCACTTTTTTTTAATTTTTATACATACAGCAAGCTTTAATATTGTTTCTTGCATTTAAACAACAATACCAGTACTCAAGATTGAAAAGAATGTCTGAGCTTGTCATAGATTTTTGGAGTAAAGATGGAATTTGTGTGTGAGAGAAGGGAGGGCTGATTTTGCTAGCGATGGGGGAGGTCAGCAGTCAGGTGGAAAACGAGGCCGCGAGGGAGAGGGGGGAGAGTTGCGTGGTGTGAAAAGGACTGGGAGGCTTTTAGCAGCTCACAATAGAACTTTTGCCACACAACGACGTGAACTAAAGAGATTTACCACAACTTTACAAGCTGCAAAATTTACAGTAAGGTAGCAGGAATTTTTTATGTGTGATTTATAAAGTGTTATGTTCACAAGCTGTTAACAAAATTAATTAGCTCACTTACAAACTACAAGGATTAAGATTTATAAGATATATTATTATTAACATATTTATGAAAGAAGGTTGGTACTTAAGAAAACTTATATACTATTTTAAAATATGATAATAAAAGTGGCTGACATAAGCACGGCAGTCTGCGGGTAAAGGAGTAATGAACGCAACCCGCATAACCGCAGTGTAGAAAAAGTTGCCTACCATCTCAGGCGCTAAAATTTAACTGTTATATCTTACACTTCATTTTTAGTACTCCTCTCTCTAAAGCAATAGACATTTTATATTTTAATATGAATATGAACTTAAATATTAAGTTTAGGGGTTAAAATCAATTAAATTTAATTACTTCATGTTACAAGCAGCGTATCCATTTACAAGTTGGCATAGAAATTTCAAAAGCCTTTAATGTTAAATTAATTCTAAAATAATGATATTAGAAAGTTATTAGCATTCAAAATTACTTTTACTTGCTCTTTGTACGTTATAATATCAGGCTTTTATTACAAGATTACAAATTTAGTGTAGGAACTTCAAGCTTAACATTATTGTCAACAACATTAAAGACGCAAGAAAAAAAAATATAATAATAATAAAAATAAACTCAAACTTGTAATACATTGTATCATTTGTATCGTTAATATTTGAAAACGTACGGTGTTGATATGAAATATCATATATTTATGACATGACGATACGTTGTAACAGCAATGATTTGACAGCTTTTTTAAGTTTTTATTTGTCCATTCATTTGTGATACTTTAAAATTCCTTCCGGTGTGCATTTCTTATATTATACCAATGAATAATAAGTATCTGATTATCAAAAATGTTGGTGTAAAGAAGTTAGATCGTTAGATCACAGTGGTCACACTGACTGTGCGTACCAAAACTCAGCCGGAAGGTGTACCTCTGCCACAAACAAATTACCTAAACTCAAGTTCAAATTTTGTTACCCTCCCCCCACCCTTTCTCCCCATGTTTACTCACCGGTGACGTGTATCTGGATACTGTTGGTGAGGCCACGTGGCGAGGAGCACGTGAACACGCCGGAGTCCTGCGGCTTGCTGTAGTAAATGGACAGGCGGTACTTCCACTCGCGCTCCTCCGCGGCGATCGCCCAGCCTGTAACACAAAACAACAACGTGCAACTTACGATACCTAAATAATGTAGATAAAATGTTGTCAAAATAGTAACTCCGTAGTTTTAATAGTCGTACATGGTGTTGTTCACAAAAATTACAATGAAATAAAGAAAAATTGAAAATTCTTATAAGCTACCTGTATGTATGGTAGATTTTTTTTAAATATAGCAAAGTATGGAGCAAATTGTTAAGTTTAAAAATCAGGTAGTGATAATGTGTTTCAACGAAATATCGTAATCGCAATAGCACATTTATTTTCAAAATTAATACACCACACTGTTGCAAAAAATTACTATTGCAATTATTTTTTTTGTAAAGTTTTCCTCACTCTAAAATTATTGAAAAATAACGGTGGAAACTTCACCTGTAATATTTTTATTCTAAATATTTTTTCTACATTAATATTTTCTACATTATCCTGTATATTTTAAACGTAGTAGCATGAAGAGGGATCAGGGACATTTTATTTTATAATGAGAAGGAAGCTTCACTGTAAATATTTAAAAACTATATTGATTCAATACAAATTTAATAACGCTTGTAAAAATTATGCTAAAGCTTTTTATAAAAAAGAAACATGATATATCAATTTATTTATAATTTATGTAAGTAGAAAATAAATTTGATGCAATAATCAGTTAAACTTGAATTAAATTTCAGTTCAATAAGTTCATTTCAACAATCATTAAAATGCTATTAGACAAAGCAGGAGATGATCAGCGGGTGGCTAGAACGAACTTTAGATTGGTAGTGTCAACTTGTATTAGCTAGGGCTGTGAAATGTAGACCAGATCTATCCGAAATTCTTGAAACCGCCGCTAGAGTGACGTCCACCAGAGTTCAGCGTGACGTCAGAAAAGAAGACACTTATAAGAAGCTACAGAATTTTATAGCGCCTCCTCATACTGTCTTATTAGCAGTTTGCCAGTTTCGTAGCAGTTTTTTAGCGAGCTTCCGAAATCAGCGAAATGGATAATAATTATTGAATAATTTTGAAGTTTTTCAATTTTTTTATTCGAAACATACTTACGAGTAAGAAAAATCTACTTTTATGTAGTTTATAATTAAAAGTTTCAATGCTTTTTTTTAGTAAAAATAATATTAATAAAATATAATATGAGCATAACAATGAATGTTAAAATAATTATAAAAAAATTGAACTTTTTTTTTTGTTAAACATTTGGTATAATAAACAAATTATCATACAATATTTGGCATAAAATTGCGTTTCTCACTGGCCTCACGGAAACCCACGATGAAATTCTACTCTCGTGCTCAAGAGTTTCCGTGTTCTTGGTAAACATAATTCCTTTTTTAGTCAAAGCAATTTTAATAATATTTCAACGTCCTACAAAGGCTGTCTTCCCCACAGCCCAGCTGTGTGGGTGCACGGCGGATGCAGCAGCCTCTCACGTCTCAATATATCGAGAGCAACTCACATCAAAGCACACCACAATACCAGGCAAGTTCCCTGCAGCTTCCCCCGTGGCAGCCTACTTTATATATATATTTATATATTTACGTAGATTAAATTAAATTTCTTAGATGCTGGAAAGAAACGACATTTAACTACCACAGAAATGACCAAAAAGCAGAAAGGATATTAAAAAACAAAAGCATTAAATTTTTACATGCATGCTTTATATAATTTATTTAAAATTTTATTTATTTAGTATTTTAGTATTTCATACATTTTTAATATATATATATTATATATATATTATAAGGGCAAAAAGTTTATTTTTTATTTTTCCTAGACTTCTCAATTTCTCAATTGAGTTCTGTACCATATCATACAATTTAAGAGCACGTGGACTCTAGGCAAGATTCCTTTCTGTGTCCGGCCTGCTGTCACCCACCGCAAGCGATACGTGAATGAGGCCATGCAGATGAATGATGTTCGCACACTATGGGCATTCAATGGACCTTAATAAAAACAAGTGATGAACTAGATCTCTGACTTAAAGATCAATATTTCTTAGCCTGTTTGACGTTTTTAAAGCACATATTTTCTAAGGTAAAAAATTGTTTTTCGGGTTCACGAAGAATCGTTAAGTTAAAGCTTATTATAATGTAGGAAAAGTTTTCATATAACTTTGAATTAAGAAGTATTACATTATTTTACTTACTAAAAAAATTATTTACACACTATATATACAGGATGATAGTATAATAAATTGTAGATTGTAGCATAATATTTTCAGCAATTGCATATAATTTTTTACTTTTACGAAATTTCATAATATAGGACCTAATTTGCGACGATGATTTTTCTTAAATATAGAGGTAATAGATTAATTTTTATTAGAAAGTGCAATGCCAGACATAATTTGTGGGGAATTTTGATTTGTTTAATAATTTTAATTCTCGATGGCCAGTGTGGCCGACTCACCAGTGAGGTACTGTCGGAAGCTGGAGGTCCAGCTCCACTCAGGGTTGCCCAGCCTGCGCGCAAACACGCACTCGAGGTGCACGATGCTGCCGGGGAACACGGCCAGCTCGCCGCCCGCCTCCACGCTCGCTGAGCCCGCCGGCACGCGCACCAGCACCGTGGGAGGAGCGTCCTCTGCAACACGTGGAGGGCAGTGTGACACGTGGAGCGCTGACACGTGTTGGCTGACGTCACTACTCACCAGTGAAGTTGGTGATGAGCGTGGTGGGGATGCAGTTGGGCACTCGGTGGCTCCACGCACCGTTCTGGCACTGCAGCGCCGACTCGCCAAGCATCTTGTACACGCCCAGCTCGCGGCACCGCACCGACACCTGAGCGCCGTGCGGGAAACCCACGCCGGGGGTCTGAAACAGGGGGGACATATTATAGTCTTGGTCACTTTTGTGATTTTTTGTTCTTTCTTGGTAGAAAAGTAAAGTAAAGTGACTGTTCAAGATTTGTTTGTTTTTGTATAGTGATCAAATTTCAAGTGTCTTCTTTTAAATGAAAAAAGAAAAAAATCAATAAATTTTTGGAATAATCCTTGATTTAATTAACTAAAACTCTAAATATTTTTTATTTACAAAGTATATAGAACTTCTTTTCAAAACCGTATCACCCTGTTTCTTAATTCTCTTAGTTTAAATATTTACAATATTCTGCACCAAATATTAAATATATATCAGATCAATTTTACTATAGAGTCAACTGAGGTTCTTTATCCCCGTGGTTCGCCACAATTATCAATCAATCAATCTTCCTACGTAAATAAACCTCTAACATGAACTTCGTAATTTTTGTTCCATGCTATGATATTTTATAATCTAAATCTTTTAATCAATATTCTAATTTATTTGCATATTCATACTTATAAATTTCACTTTACATTATTGGACTGATGTAAAAATGGATATGTATAATAAATAAATATAATATATACCATCATAGCAAGTTTACATAGTAAACATTGTATCATGATTTTTAATTAGCAATGTAATATAATTGTGTGGTATGACAAGTGAGATAAGGCAGTTGAGGTGTCTCGCTTCATGTGAGGCTTAATTAAACTAGGAGAGGGGTGCGCTCTTATCTGCCACACGCGACCCGGACAGGGTGATAATAATAATTATACTAGCAACGACGCCCCTGGAAATCTAATGAGTCACATAGACAGGAAAAAGCAACTCACTGTATGCAAATTGCATGCTACAAAGCAAAGAATCTTTCCAACAAGAGTTTGTGATATTCAAAATATATTTAAGATATTTTTACAGACAAAAATATTTTCTAGACATAAGAGTAATTTTGTTATTAAAAAATGTAGTTTATACCTTAAATATATTCTGAAGAGTGCTTTTATATAAAATGTTATGATTTTTTCCTTTCAAAACTTGTATACTTTTATCATATCACAATTTTAATTTCAATTTAATTGAAAACAATAGTTCAACTTGCTGCTTGATTTCAGTATAATATTGCAGTAAGGTCAGTAAATGTGGTTAGTGCACAAATTAAATAACTATGGCAGACAGACTCATTTGTAGAATATACGCAGTAAATATTAATTGCTAAGACAAATTTGAATAAATTGTGTGAATTCGTTGTCATTTTTCTTCATAAAAAATACTATATCAATGGCGTTTGTAAGTAATATATTTTCATAGCGTCCTACATTACACATAACACCGCTTTAATATTTTAATTTAATTATTTTCTATTGCAATAATTTAATTTCAAACTTGGGGATATCAAAAAATTGAAAGGGGCGAAATTGGAAACACTGAATTGTAAATATAAGATTAGGATAATAACAAAAAATGTAATTAAACTGTAAAAAAGGTCAATTTTCGCTCATGGTATTTATAAAAATTTCACGTCCTATAATAATCTGTAAAGACAATGTTCATTAAGCAGAAAGAATGAAATATAAAAGAAATAACTCTCTAATCTTTTAACGCAACAAAAAGGAAAAAAGCGAATTTTGTGCATACTTATTTTTTTAGCAGTATATTATATTGTTTCAAGTATCGGAAGGAATTTTGTATTATGATTTTCTTCTTCTTTCTTTTAGTTGATTGTTTGAAGCATATATTTTATCT
Organism: Siphlonurus alternatus; assembly: GCA_949825025.1. Classification (NCBI taxonomy): domain Eukaryota; kingdom Metazoa; phylum Arthropoda; class Insecta; order Ephemeroptera; family Siphlonuridae; genus Siphlonurus; species Siphlonurus alternatus. Next base: position 26,014,719 of record OX463781.1, on the reverse strand, counting down.
TATAAAAGAAAAAAAGAAAAATTACAATGAAAGTTGAGTCAATTGTCATAGTAATAAAGTCTAATCAACCATTCTTTTTCATTTCTCTTTGTATTTTAGCTAGAGGCAAGCTCTGTTCTGTATCCACTCTATATACAAAGATACAAAGAAACCTGACGAGCTTTCAATTCTCTTTCGTTTCATTTCGTTTCAATTTTGATGAAAATTTCAAATTATTAAAAAAAAAAAAATTCAAACTTTTTGTTTAATAAAAGTTGATTAACAAAATTAAAAATTAATGTAACGTTTAAAACTAATAAGCACATTTTCTTTGAATAAAGTGTAAAGTTTGATATTACATTAAAAAGCTGGTTTGTGAACTTATTTTAGATAATGTAAAACAAGCTCATAATATTACTTAATGATGATACTTTGTATGTAATGAATACCTCGATAATAAATCATGCCGCTGTGTAAATACAAGCCTCAAGTCTATGTATAAAATTATGCAGTATTTTCCTGTGTTTTGTATAAGTGCTTTTCATTTGCATAGTAATTATTACTCTATTGGGATAAAGTAGAACATAAACAGAGTACAATATTGTAGAGAAATTAATGTGTTGCTGTCTAGCTTTGCTGCAGAGATGGTAGATTGTAAGGCATGGAGCAAAAACGAGAGCAAGAAAACATAAATAACGATTAATTTTGTGTATTCATCAGAGATGAAATATCATGTGGTATCTATGGATCACGTGAGCAGCAGCTTGGAGTCGTTAATTACATCAAATGATCATTAACAATGGAATAAAAAATATATATAATCGTGCTTCATTACAAAGAAGAGTATGCTTCTCGTATAGTACGAGGAGCTCTTTCGTGAAATTGATCATTGAGTTTTGTTTTAATAAATCATTAATTTCATTCAATCTGTAATATTTAATTTTTCTTAAATTCTGATTATTGTAATAAACTCTCTAATTAAATCAATTAATTTAAGCTAAAAGATACATTTAATCGTTTGGCTGTATAAATTGATATTATCATGCATTGATATATAATATATTAATTTGTATGAATGAACGTGTAATATAATACATGTAATGAATCACAAAAATTACTTCTATACATTTAGATTATTTTCTATTGTTTTATCAAAGTTTAAATTTTAAAGTCAAGTTATATTATTTAACAAAATATTTGTTATTTCGTTTGAACTGAAATAAAGTATTTTTTTGCTCTGAGATTTGAGTTTTTGTAGGAGAGTCTTGTTTATTTCATTTCTTGTGATTAAATTTAACGATGGTACACTGAACACGCTATAGTTTATGGAGCAATCCTACTGTGCGTACCACCATCGTTTATTTCACAGTGGTGGCAGATCGGCATTGTGCTGGTGTTGCGTGACGCGTTGTTATCTGCGAGGCAAAGTTAGACTGCGTGTGGCTTGTGGTGAACTAGGAGAAATGTTCTCCACTACATTGGCTTGACCGCTCTACCACTGTACACTGTGCACCACCAGAGTAGCTTGTGAGGTCTCTCACAAAACAGTGAAACCGGAAATGAGTAAGTTACATGCCATTGTGATGGAATTTAAAATGAATTTTGAAAAAAATGAATGATTTGTAGACAGTTATTTCCCAATAGACGAGTTTGCCTTAAAATATAATATATGGTGATGTATCTCTAAAAATTAAGAGGCCCCTGCTGCATGCACAAGTATGTGACCCGCTTGGTTCAGATGCTGAACAAGTTGCCTAACCTCATGGCGTGATCTTTAAAGGTGGACACTTCTTATTCTCTTATTATTAATTATCCGTATACCAACTTATACGTATTCAACACATAAATATATACAGCATTTATTCTTATATAATCTCAATTCCTACTTTTATTTGAGTTAAAAATTATGATCTAAAGTGAAAATTTAATATACTTGACAAGTAATATATACTGGTTTAATTGGATTCTATTTTATAGGGAGAGAGAGAGAGATACGGTTCCGTGATAGCAACAGCCTATATACCATGAGCACCAACATGGAATAACGGAACTACACTCTCGCGAGGCCCTCACACAGCAGTGAAAACACTCCACATTTTTCTACCATATTTTTGCAGCAGAATTTTATGTCACAGTAAAAATACAAGCTTCAATTAAAAAAAAAAAAAAATGTAAAAAATTACATGTAAATTGAAATGCTTAATTTTTTCACGAGGCCCATATAATAATAATAATAAATTATTATTAATTATTAATTATTAATAATTATTATTATTAATTAATAAATTAATCTCAAACTGTGAACATGGATTTTTAAAAAATAAATCCACAACAACTGCAGCATATGCACTGCTGAATCCAATTTATAAAAATTTGGATAATAAAAAGTTCTGTTTAGCATTATTTTTTGATCTGTCCAAAGCATTTGATAGTATTGATAAAAATGTTTTATTAACTAAATTATCCTCTCTTGGATGTGATTCAAATAGTTTAATTATGTTGCAGTCTTATCTTTCTGATCGGCAACAATACGTAAAGCTTGGTAATACGAAATCTTCCACCAGGCCTATATCACTAGGTGTGCCTCAGGGTGGAAAATTTTCTCCTACCCTCTTTAGTGTAGGAACCAATGATTTGTCAGAAAATGTTACTTTTGCTGACATTGTAAAATTTGCGGATGATACGACTGCAATAGTGTCAGCAGATACTGAAGAAGAATTAATTTTTAAGGCTAATGGTACAGTAAAAGAGGTTGAATCTTGGTGTCTAAATAACAGATTAATTTTGAATAACAATAAAACTTTTTTTATCCAATTTCACTCGCAAAGGAAGGAACTCGATCATAGTTGTCGCATAAAATCAGAATCAGGACTAATTAAAAGGGTCCAGTATATTAAATTTCTTGGGCTAAACATACATGAGTCCATGGATTGGAGTATTCATATTGAAGAAATTTGTAAAAAAATCAATCAGGCTAATTTTGTTCTTTATTTGCTAAGGGATAGTGTATCACAAGATACATTACTTTCATTTTATTATGCTCATGTTTACTCCCATTTGGCTTATGGAATTATTTTTTGGGGTAGTTATCCAAGTCATCTAAATAGACTTTTTGTCTTACAAAAGCGTGCTCTTAGGACAATTTTGCGTTTTAAAAAGCATGATTCATGCGTCAGCCATTTCAAAAAACTTCAAATGTTAACATTGCCTAGTTTATATATACTAAATTGTGCTCTTTTTAAAAAAAAATACCCAGAATTATATACACATAATAATGAATTGCACTCTTATAATACAAGAAATAAAGAAAAAATAGCTTTAGAAGTGCATAACTCAAGTTTTTTGGAAAAAAGTTCTGCTTATCAGACATCTAAAATTTATGACTTTTTACCATCGTGTCTGAGAGAGGTGGAAAATATTAAATTATTTAAAGAAAAATTAAAACAAATACTTATTAACAAAGAGTTTTATTCTGTAAAGATGTTTTTTAGCAATAAGTTGCCTGAAGATATATTGTCTAGTGTGATTTTCTAAATATTTTTGTATAAATAATTAATATTAATTATATTTGCCAGGTTATTAGTAAACTGTTAGTATTATATTATGTTTGTTGTAAAGTGTTTTAGTGTTTGTTTGTTATATTTTGTAAAATGACGTAATCCATGTTGTACTTGTACATCCAGTGATTAAATAAATGAATTGAATTGAATTGAATTGAATATGTTATGTATTATACGTTGCTGAGAGCACTTTAAATTTTTACAATCTTTTAATATACTAGCAAGATGTAAAATTAAAATCTTCATTCAAAGGGTATAATATTGATGATTAAATGGCTTCCTGCTATGAGAAAGATACTTATATATAAATTAGAATACATTTATCCGTAATGTAGCTGTACTTATTATATACGTAAAGTTATAGTTGTAAAATTGTAAGAGTTAACTCCATCTATTTTAATTATTTCCAGAGAAATATAATTAATTCAATACAATTTAACTTAGTGAATGCTGCACCATTTTTTGGTTAATGTTTTTAGTGAATATAATTTAGTTAAATACCTCAGTTTTATGCTTTATCATAAAAATTTATTGTTATACTATTTTTTTTTTTTTTTTTCATTATTCCTCCAACACGATTACATTTTTCAAAGCGCAACATATTGTTTTCACCGTAGACACCCTTGGTGACATAAAACCACGTACGTATTACTTTTGAAAAAAATTATGCACTCTACAGGAACAACTCTCGTGATTTAACAGCAATCGTTGTATATATATTTTTTCTTTGAATGTAAATAAGTATATCTTTATCAGCATTGTATACAGTAGTTGCATTACTTGAGAAAGTGGCAGCAGCAAACGTTGAGAGTCCCGCGATTTCATCCATTGTCATTGAAATCAGCTCGCTCGTACTGTGGGTGAAAAAAGTGTCGCTTCTTTGGAGCTGACGACAAACGTTACGACGGAGGACGCTCGTCACGTCGCGTCAGTCGCTTGGCAGTCGCGGCGCAACGCCCATCGTCTGAATAAGAAAGCGGGGGAGAAATTGTCTACAGCTCCCCGCTGTACAATCCACAGCCGCTTTCCTCGCCTCATTGTTCGCTGAGAGCTCTCGAGCGACTGCATAGAATTAAACTTGCCGCTACTTTGTGTCGAGAACAATTTAATAGCCGGTCGTGTGGAGTCACGGTGAAGTGCGTGTCATTGCGGCCACGCCCACTCGTTCCCAGTAACAGAAATGTCGCAGCTTTATGTCGCGGTCTCGTACGAGCTCTCAAGAGCGCAGACCAACATAAACCGGCTGCAGCCGCAAACCCGCAGTAAACAAGAAATAAAACAGACTTGAGGAATATTCCCAAAAGCATGAAATATTTTTATATAATATTTCATTAGCATCAAGTTGAGCTGCAGAAAATGGAAATAAATAAATAAATAAATAACATGAATTTTTACAATGCAATGAATCGTTAAAATAATGCAACACCAGTTGATCTTTTATCTGTTAAAAAAACTAATCTACATATAACGTTAAGGATGATATACATGTCCATTTGACTCGGATTTTACCGTCACCATAAAATGAGCTGCATTAAAAATACTTTAATACATTGTGATCTGTCTGGGAGGTTTTAAATCCTGTTCAGGTTGCCTCACTTTGTAATTCACCGACCTTGCGGCAACAGATCAAAGGGAACAGCACACAGCGAAACTGCCAAATGGCACAATTACATTAGGAAGTTCAGGGGATGGATTAAATTTCAGCAGGAACTCTCTCAGATGTAGATTCGCAGAAGATTAATTCGATCTGCTATCATGTAACTGTGGTGTATTTAACTTTTACTATAATATATACGTATCTCAATACGCTCGAGGCTTCAATTATTTTTAAATTGATAATAACAATTTGACACAATATTTAATAAACACATGAACTTGATTCCTGGTAGAATTCGTATAAAAGAATTAAGTATATTCAGCTTTAGCATGCATCACAATTGTTCTAATTGGTATATATCAGTTGTGAATTCTTTTAATCTAACTTGTAAGTAAATACATTACTTTCAATTGATAGGTCTATAACATTTACAAATTTAATTAAAATTTACAACATTTATTAAGGCTCAAAGTCAGGTGTGAGGTGAGACTCAATAGAAACCACACTGACATGCGGACCGTCACTCAACTCTACGTACGGTGTTGGTGGTTGACGGGGTTGTTGTTTTTAATAGGGAAGGGGTTGGGGCAGGTGACTCACCACGACGCTGACGTTGCGGTAGGTGACGAGCAGCTGCGGTGGTAGCGCCTCTAGGTGGCAGCTTCGGAACAACGGGTGGAAACGACCGCCGTCTGAAACACAACCAATAATATTATTTAAACAATCTCGACAGCAAAAAATTAGGGCTGTAAATAACCGAGAAAAATGTTTAACCGGTGACCGTCAACTTTTAACCGGTTTTTAATCAAACCGAAGTTCGATTAAAAACCGCTCAGAATTCTGAAAATGTTTGATCGATTAAAAAACCCGTCTAATCGTTATCGGTTAATTTTATTCGATCGGTTAATTATTTGAATTTATTTGATCGGTTAATTTAACCGAAACGGCTTACTCTGCGCCATCGGTTATTTTTTGACAATTATCACGTTAAATTAAGATAGATTTAATACAATTGCATACTTAACTGAATATAGTTCAATATTCTTTTTCCTTCAAGGTTCAATATAACGATAAAAAAAATAAAGATATAAAAAAAGTTTTGAAAAGTTAATTCTTTACGATCTTATCTGATACGGTATGCAAAAACGTTCACCTAATGTATTAATTATTTTAAAAAGTACAAAAAGAAAAATATATTCATGCCGAAATAGTTATATATATTATAAATTATTTTCTGCAAACAGACTGAATAAACTTATAATAGTTATAATTTAAAAACAAATTGTACGTGCTTTATTAGCAATTAGTGCCATCAGTGCAATTATATTTTAACCTAACTAAAAATTTACTCACAGTTCACGATGTGTCAATTAATTTTTTTGCATTTAAAAAAATTATTAAAAAAAATTAACCGCGGTTTAAAGTGCTTAAAATTATGTCACGGCTAGAAACGGTTACAATTGACTATCGGTTAATTTTTAATTTTAATCGAAGTTTGTTTAAATGGTTAAATTAACCGTATCCTCGAGTAACAGTGTTTTATGAAAACGATTAACCGTGGGGTTTTAACCGGACGGTTAATCAACCGGTTAAAATTTACAGCCCTACAAAAAATATTGCATGACAATACGTGGATTTGCAAAATGTATCACAAATGGAGCATATATATTCTATATTGTATGCGAACTTTTCTTTTGCTTCTATTTATAGTTTCATAGTAAAATATTTTGGGTTAGTTATATATAAAGCTTGATATATATTTATATATATATATATATATATATATATATATATATATATATATATATATATATATATATATATATATATATATATATATATATATGACAGAACAGTAATATAATTATGAAGTCCCTACATCAAGCATGTAACAATAATTATTGTATACGCTATTGAATCTCTATACTAACGAAAGTCTGCTGGAGACTAGATAATAATAGTATTAACTTTCCCATCCCTCAGTGTGTATAAAATAAACTACATCAGATAAGGCTGCTCTTCACTAGATTAGTAGGTTCCCGGCCGGTCATGGCGCTACAGTCCACCCTTCTGTCCGAGATGGTCGTCGAGATCAGAGCGGCCCGTCGCTCGGTCCGGCGGTCGTGCGCTGCGTGCCGAGTGCGGCGTGCATGGTGGGCGGGACGTGACTGGCCTGGGGATCACACTCGGGCTGCACAATGGGGGCTATTAACACCAACCTAGTTTGAATACTGCAGAATATCGGAATGAAGCGACACGGGAAATATGTGGCATATATGTAGTTACATTGCAATATCAGTTGGAAAAATTCACGCTTTCGAATTTTAGACATTAGGTATACACTAGGCATACACTACTTTGTTGTTTAAAGCAGAATTAAATTATATAGATGATATTAAAAATAAATGTAAAATTATATATACATTATGCAATTATATATCGATTATTAATATATATTAAAATAATGTATTAATTGCGCCATGTACTCATATTATTATTGATATGATCTCTAATGTAAATTCTTCCTTCCCATACCCCCCCCCCCTCTCTCTCTCTCTCTCTCTCTCTCCCTCTCCTCTCTCTCTCTCTCTCTCTCTCTCTCTCTCTCTCTCTCTCTCTCTCTCTCTCTCTCTCTCTCTCTCTCTCTCTCGTTCCTTTAGCTGAATAGACCATAATGGCCCGCTTTTTTTATGAGCTAAATCGAAAGAGGGTAAAAAATTATGATGCTGTGATTTTTTTGCGAATTTTTTGCGATCTCAAACATCTTTAATTTAATTATTATAATTTTAATTTTCTGTACTCCTTACCTGCTGGACATCCCTTACGTCATTACATTCTTTGACGCGATGTATAGCAGCTTCCGTTAGTGTTTTTTTAACAGGTAATCATGGGTAAATTACGTAATTCCCGGCGCCACCTGGGCGCCGCGTAGTTTGAATATGATTCGACGAACTCAAATATGCCCGTAACTTTATTAGAATCAATGCAGTGTACACTTGTAATATCTGAGTAAATTTTGAACTTAATTTGCTTAAAAGATTAGGAAATTATACGAACTAACCATTATTTATGGCATACAATTCTGAAGTGATAGGAAATACCTTGAAATATAAAAAAAGACGTACTGCGTACTGCCACGATCGACGATAACAATTTTTCAAACAGCACTTGAATTGCTCACTTTGACACTAAACATATTCATTGAAACTGTAATTTAATATTTGCACAAATCACTATATGTTTCTTCATTAAAATTCTAATATTATAAGCACTATAGTATTAACGAGGATAGAGAACATTCAGTATAACTATTATAAACATTCTACGAAGTTTATCATGGCTGCTTCGAAGCTATAGAAATCTTTGGTTTTGTTTTTATGTTTGAATAAAAAAACTCATTTAACCTGCTCATCCTTACAGACTTTGTTCCACTATAATATTATCAGTTAAATATTAATCATTTATTAAGTCTTAAAAATTGAGAAAAACTTATTTATTGCAAAAAATAATCTTTGTATGCATTGTTTTTATTTTCTCAGAACTCAGCTGAATAATCTGTACAGTAGCGCCACATGATTTCTTTCAGTTACATGATGCGTGGCAGAAATGAGAACTAAAAAGTAAGTCTCTTTTGATCAGGCAGATAATTATCGATTTATTATAGATCGCTATAAAATTAAGAGACTACTCGCCAACTCCAGCTGAGTGAAAATAAAAACAATGCATGGTTGTTTTCGCAACAAATAAGTTTTGTTGACTTTGTTCTCTATTTTTATATGTTTTTATAAGGATGAGTAGGTTAACCGATTTTTTTTTATTCAAACATGATATAAACCATGATATATGATACATGATATATGTTTGTAATAATTCTACTGAATGTTCTCTCTCCTCGTTAATATATTATTATGCCTAGTGTTTATAATATTAAAATTTTAATGAAGAAACTTATAAGTGATTTGTGCAAATATTAAATTACAGTTTCAATGAATGTTTAGTGTCAAAGTGAGCAATTCAAGTGCTGTTTGAAAAATTGTTATCGTCGATCGTGGCAGGTACGTCTTTTTTTATATTTCAAGGTATTTCCCATTACTTCAGAGTTGTATGCCATAAATAATGGTTAGTTCGCATAATTTCCTAATCTTTTAAGTAAATTAAGTTCAAAATTTACTCAGATATTACAAGTGTACATCACTGCATTGATTCTAATAAAGTTACGGGCATATTTGAGTTCGTCGAATCGTATTCAAACTACGCGGCGCCCAGGTGGCGCCGGGAATTACGTAATTTACCCATGATTACCTGTTAAAAAAACACTAACGGAAGCTGCTATACATCGCGTCAAAGAATGTAATGACGTAAGGGATGTCCAGCAGGTAAGGAGTACTGAAAATTAAAATTATAATAATTAAATTAAAGATGTTTGAGGTCGCAAAAAATTCGCAAAAAAATCACAGCATCATAATTTTTTACCCTCTTTTGATTTAGCTCATAAAAAAAGCGGGCCATTATGGTCTATTGTATTCAGTTAGTAATTCCCATTTCTCACAAAAGCAACAAATAAAACTCTATTTAGCTTTCTTTTCCATATATCCAAGTTCAGAACGATATTTATATTTCACAGCATAAAAAAATAATAATAACAAACAAAAGAAAGAAAGAAGGGCAATTGAGTTTTCCTGCATACATATTTCAATAATTAAAAGTAGAACAAACATAATAATATATGCATGAGAATTCAGAGCTTCGTAACAAATTAGATCATAAAAATCTATAACTTGAAATCTATTAGATTAATATAGAATCATAAAAACACAATCTTTAACTGCAAACGAAGCAAAACATCATTCTAATATTTAAAATATTTATTAAGATTATATTAATATCCCAATGCTTATTTTCGAATATCTAGACCTTATATTTCAAGTAAGTTCTTGCATCCTGAGGTCATGTAACGTGAGGTGAGTGACATCATCGTCATAGGTGTGAAGTTCTGTTTGTCACTTACCGTCCTTGACTTGGCACAGCGGGCCTACCCACTCGCCACCGATGCACTTGATCTTGCAGAGTCGCCGCTCGCCCAAAGGTCCGATGGCGCCCGAGAACTTCACCTCCATCACGTCACTGAAGTCTGTACGTTGAGCCAGCGCCCTCGCCGAGCCGTTGAGCGCCATCTCTGGCGGCGAGCACCCCGCGCCTGTCCACTCTGCAAAAACGAAGACATACGGTACGTTGAAAGATACAATAAAATTGCATTTAATAAGTAGAATTTGCCCCACGCTTCACAATCCTCTCAAATCAAAGTGCTACAAATCTAATAATTCGTGAACCTTTAATTCAGAGATCCATGCAAGCAAATTGTTCTGGGTTCTGGGAACCATGGAAACTGGAAACCATTAAAATGCTGCTGTTATTCTGTTTTGAACAGGAAATTATCAACTGTCATTAGTGCCACACATTGCAAAAAAGGAAAAGAAATAAAATTATTTAAAAAAACTAAATAAAGCGTCCGATACTGATCATGCTCAGCTTTGCATTGCCCTTGGTTCTGACTGTTCCCGGTCCAGCACGTTGCCCTTTTCGTTGGTTGAGATTTTTTAGTCAATTAGAAAAGTAAAGACAGATCTTAACAAGACCTGCTGCTGCTGCACCGAAGATGCAGTCTCGAGAGATTTACATAATGCAAGAGAATTACGGGACGAAATTAAAAGAAAAAGTTAGAATCTTGATGCAATCTCACAAGTGCAAACTTTGCAGTTAAAACGTCAAAACGTTGAGGTTAAAGCGACAAATTACACAATTAACAAGTTTATTTGATGTCGTTAAAACTTTTTTCCTTTCATAAATCATTCATTTATTCTTTGCAAACTTTATTTTTCTCTTAAAGGTGAACTGAAGGGATTGCTTTTTTTTCCCTTTAGGGAACCTTATATTACCTATCCCATCCATCTGCACTAATTTTTTCATGGCAGATACTTATTGTGCTGCTGTAGGACAATTAGTAAAAAAGTGAAGTTGTGACGTATTAGCGACGGTTGGTTGACTTAAAACTCGCCGCCGTGAAAAAACACACGAGCGACTGCGAGCGACCGCGGAAACTGCCGAGGGAGCGGCGATCGGCTCGCGATCGCCACTCTCTCGGCAGTTTCCGCGGTCGCTCGTGTGTTTTTTCACGGCGGCGAGTTTTAAGTCAACCAACCGTCGCTAATACGTCACAACTTCACTTTTTCACTAATTGTCCTACAGCAGCACAATAAGTATCTGCCATGAAAAAATTAGTGCAGATGGATGGGATAGGTAATATAAGGTTCCCTAATGGAAAAAAAAAGCAATCCCTTCAGTTCACCTTTAAATCTGATTCTGTGAAATTCAAAACTTAAAGTCAAATAGTTTAAACAACAAACTCCTAGAGACGTTGTTTCAAAGTGTGACATGTTTGCTCAGCTCTAGAGATTAAGACAATAGAGGAGACCATATAATCTGGCTTAGCAAATAAAAAATTATATAATTTAATTAAAAATTTAACATATTTATAATCTAACTATTTTCTATTTTTAGAGCTAAGTAAGTCTCATTATTTATTTCATGCCTGGATTATATTTTTTAGGGCTTTTTTTATGCGGCTCACTTTTTTTAATCCCCTCGTTAATTGCTATTTTTATTGATATTTATAATAATTATAATTATAAAAGCCTCCTGCGTATACAAAAATTCAGGAATAAAGGTATCTTTTACATGAGTTCAGTGTTACCGAATTAACAGTGTGGCACGATTGGTTAAGTGTCGGACTTGTAATCTGGATCGTCTCCAGAACTTAGGTTCGCTCCCGGACTGCCTGCCAGTTTGTGAGTGATCCTGAGTGCGCGCTCGCCAGGTGGCTGCAAGTCGAATACTGTATCGGGAGGTGCTAACTGGTGCCGTCTGCCTTGATGATGGTTTTCTGTGATTTCCTATCGTCACTCCCAGGTGAATGCCAGAGCAGTTCCTAACACAAGGCCACAGCCGCCTCCTTTCCTATCCTAGTATCCCACTGTTGTTAATACTGTTGTTAAGTAGTGTAATTCTTACACTAATAGCAGAATATGCTGCAATGTAGTAAGCTAATATTGTAAAATAAAATCCTCACTGGGGGGACTTGTTAAGGTCTAGACCAAGTCTGGGTCCCCTTCTACAAACTACAAGTACATTTGTCATTCTCATAGAACAAGTGTACAATTAATGATCATATTTCAATTTTGAAGTGGTATGTACGTATGTGTCATATCATTACTTTCTTTTAGTTAAATATATCAACAGTTAATAAGACTATAATATATAAACCTGTCTTTCAGTTACTTTGAATTTGAGTGAATTAATCCACCTGAAGTCGACTTGATACCTTCTATCGCTTCGAGATAATGTGAAAGATATTCTGAAAATCGTACTCGGTAGAAAATAGAGGTATATAGTAATGCTTTTTATTTTATTTTATTTTATTTTATTTTATTTTATTTTATTTTATTTTATTTTATTTTATTTTATTTTATTTTATTTTACTTTACTTTACTTTACTTTACTTTACTTTACTTTACTTTACTTTACTTTACTTTACTTTACTTTACTTTACTTTACTTTACTTTACTTTACTTTACTTTACTTTACTTTACTTTACTTTACTTTACTTTACTTTACTTTACTTTACTTTACTTTACTTTACTTTACTTTACTTTACTTTACTTTACTTTACTTTACTTTACTTTACTTTACTTTACTTTACTTTACTTTACTTTACTTTACTTTACTTTACTTTACTTTACTTTACTTTACTTTACTTTACTTTACTTTACTTTACTTTACTTTACTTTACTTTACTTTACTTTACTTTACTTTACTTTACTTTACTTTACTTTACTTTACTTTACTTTACTTTACTTTACTTTACTTTACTTTACTTTACTTTACTTTACTTTACTTTACTTTACTTTACTTTACTTTACTTTACTTTACTTTACTTTACTTTACTTTACTTTACTTTACTTTACTTTACTTTACTTTACTTTACTTTACTTTACTTTACTTTACTTTACTTTACTTTACTTTACTTTACTTTACTTTACTTTACTTTACTTTACTTTACTTTACTTTACTTTACTTTACTTTACTTTACTTTACTTTACTTTACTTTACTTTACTTTACTTTACTTTACTTCACTTTACTTTATTTTATTTTATTTTATTTTATTATCTCTTTCTTCCGATAACTCATTTTCCAGATAACTCAGTAATTCAGGAACATGAAAATGGGTTTTACAGCTATTGCTTTATGCATGTTAACTAAAATAAACATAGCATCAGAATTCTAAGGTACAATCGATTAATACTACTAGTTGTTTTCTTTGATTGACAGTTACGTGCATTGGTATGTATAAGAATATTATAAATGCGTGCTTTTTTTAAATAATTCTACGTTTTGTGAGCACTTAATTAATAAGTACATAGACACCATTAATGGGCATTATGTTATCAAGTTAACTTCACGCTCGCATGAATAAAATATATTCATTATTAATATAACACTAGAACTTGGAGGTTTGTTTTGTCTTATATATTGATTCTGCGTCACACTGCGCTTTATTCATCCACCTTCATCCCTCGACGGGTAACGGATGACAGGAAAACTCCATGGGGGAAAACATTCAAGTGAAAAATCACCCCAATATGTTCTTCGCTCACTGAGCTCAGCTCTATGCAAAATTTTCTCAACAAAGAGATTTTTCAAGGAATTAAAACTGCTGAGAGAGTGTGCTGGTTTTTAATATCGCATTAATCTCATAGGAACAGAGACAGAAACTGAGAGACAGAGAGATTTTTTAGGTCCTATAGAAACAAATCTAATTATAAAGATAAGTTTAAATGCAAAAAACTGTAACAAAGCATTTATTTTATAAAGTATCATACTTTTTTGTGTTTCTTTTAAGTGGGTTATGGTTTTTGTGCCTTGAAATATATTAAAATACTTTGATAAAATGTTCAATTTATAGAGTTGGAATGAGTTTAATTTAAATGTCACCAACAACTTAAAGCAAATATTATTCAAAGTATAAAATGTGTTTTAACTTTAATTAGTTTTAGGATCAAGCAATAATACATTAATGATAAATGTTATACTCTTTTGTTAGTCTTAAATGGGATCGTACGCAAGATTGCAATTTAAAGTTCTCGTTTTGGGCTTATACATCCCAGCCGCATTTACGATGTCAGGGGACTCGCGGCTTAATGTGAACTGCAGGAAAAAGGCCGCGATTTATCGGAGCTGGGATGGGAATTATCACCTTGAAAAAGAAACCACACCCTTACTTTGTTTTCAAAGAGTTAAAACTGCTGGGATTTCTAACTAGAATTCACATCATGAAACTCTAATTTAAAAATGTCTTTGATGTCAGGCACTTACTGTTACTTACATGGCCAGTACTTACAAGTTAGTGAGCAGCTGGCAAGTGCGCTCAGCTGATCCGCTTTGTCTTTGGCTGGATTAGCCGCGGCAGCCTCGAGCAAATTTATCAGCCCCTTCCTCACACCGCGCCTCAGAGACAGCAAGTCTTTCGCCACAGCCTCGAGTCATCAGCTATCAATCTCTTTCTCTTTCCACTAGGCACTTTTTGCCCCTGTCTGTGTATGCGTCCCAAGACGACCGCCTTTACAAATGATCTCTCTAACGCACAGTCACAGAGGATTATCTGTTGGGTTAAGATCAATGATAAAGGATGAAAGTTTAGTGTATGTCTCTGATCATTCTCCAAGAAAAAATCCTGTATAAAAAAATTCAACAACTTTTTCAAATGTAGGGTGTAAAAAAAATTATGGATTATGAAGAGAAATGATGACAAAAGTAAAAAAACTCCCATAAAAATGACATAATGAGTACACGCAGAGCAGAGAGAATATTTATGTTACAACAAATAAATTTAAAAAAAAAATTATTTATTAAATTTTACAAAAAAAAAGAAGAAAAAATGTGAACATACATATATTATATATATACCTGCATGGTATGATATTCTATTTCAAATTTCATGCTGTAGATATGTTTGTGTAATAGTTGAGCCGTAATACTACTTAAAAATTTCAATAGCTATACTCTTACTTTAATTTTAAAAATGTAGCTTACAAAGCATTGAAATCCATATTGTAAATGAAATTACAATGAAACTTTTGAATGTAGAAAAACTTCAAATGGAAAAATTCTTTTAATTACAAATGATTTTTTGAGTATAGCATTTATTCAAGCAAATATCCCCACAGAGTGTATCATTGAGTGGAGAGCTGCGAGTTCTTTGAAGTTAATTAGCTCGTTTGAATGATAGCTACTATGATTCTTTTTTTTTTTTTTTTTTTTTTTTTTTTTTTTACATTTTAGTTTGCAAGACTACATCGGGAGGAAAAATTTCTGCTGGTGCTGTACGTGGCATTGCTAGCTAGCAGGAGAGGTCTGATTTCCAACCCTAATCACATTTTTGTGAATTTGTGAATGTATAACATGAGTGATATAGGGCTTATCACTATTCTTCTTAACAATCGCCTAATTGCTGCATAGATGAAGTAAAGCAGGCTTAACTTTGTTCATTTCAATTATGCAACAATCAAAAGCAACAAAGTTAAGCCTAGCTTGAAGTTAGACTCCATGTATGCAATTGGGTGATATTAAAGTGTCATTTCCCGGTCGTTCTTGGATCTGCGACTGAATGAAATTATGAGGAAAAAAAATATATATTAAATTACTGAAAAAAGTAAAAGAAAAATATATCAAACTAATACATATTTAGTCTCATAGTGAAACCAATATTTTTCAACATGTTGATATCTGTCATTGCTTGATTATTATAGCTATTTTAAAATTAAAGGTGATTTAATAACAAATTAAAAATGGCTAACAAAATTTGCAGTTTTATTGGAGCAAAACAATGAAATACTTTAAAGTGTGTAAAAATGATACACTGGAAATATGAATAGTATGTTTTATTGTGTTAAAATTATCAATATGAGTGAAATCTAATTATATTTTCACACACAGGCATTAATTACGGCAGTAAATATAAACCCATCTAAAAATATGAAACTTGTCAAACAGAATTTCCGACGAGTGTGCATGTGATATGAATACATAATTTGATTATAAAGATAAAACAATACGCAATAATTAGCCTGGAATGTTGAAACAAGCTCACAAAATATTTACTTTATAGAATCGAGAACACGTCATTGTAAATAATATAATATCTCACTCAAATTTTAAACACGTTCTATTATGTTAAATATCGCTCAGCGAATTTTATATCAGGATACGTATTTGATATTATTGTTCTCGTGTTTTTGGAAAATATAACATATTTTTTAGTTTGTTAATAAATTTTCTTTACAAGAGAAATATCAAATAAATAATAATAAATAAATAATAAAACAAATGGAATTAAAAAAATTATAAACAGTATTAAAACAAACACAGTACAGAGTTATAAAATTTATACGTCTGTCTTCATCATATATATATATTATATATATATATATATATATATATATATATATATATATATATATATATAGATATAATTTGTTCGTATTAATTCACATGTTATTTCATTTCATTTTATTTGCATTATTTTATTTGTGTTATAATATCTGAGATTCTTGCTAGACTGCATGGCAGAAAAAGTATCATTCAAAGTATGTCATGACAGTTTTTTTTATTATTATCATTCTTTTGTTTTAAGTTTTAAATCACTCATATATACCTTTGTTCTAGTGAATTCCAGCAATGTCATACATATTGTAATAAGTTTTTGCTGATATCATTCGTTCTGCGCTGGAATCTATAAGATGCTGGGGTTCTGGACCCGAGCATTCCTTATACCTTCCACATCACATGCTTCTGAGGTAAAGTGCTAGGACTTGAGATTAAAATAAATATTTCTCAAATACAGACAGTTGAATAAACAGTAATGGATCCCGTATTTTCATATATCTATATAACTAAATATGCCAAATCATATTGTATACAATGTATGATTTTTAACTGTTGTCGACAAACATGCAAAATAAAATTTTGCAATTCAGACCACCTGATACTAATTATTCTACATGCTATATATTAACTAGCTCGTTATCTACGTTACAGCTAGGATTCAAAGTGTCCTTGCCGCTTGATTAACAAGATCTTCCGAGTAAGCAGCTCTCCTAATAAGTTAATATATATTGTGATGTGATAAGAGTAGTACGCGACTTTCCAGTAAGTAAAGTGTACGTTCTACGAAGTTTGCAGTTCATATTAGTCTAGGCAGTAACTTTGCGAGTTCTCCCTCGCTGCCGCGTGAGGTAATTTGTGGTTTGCCTGATGTAGCCTATACGTTTAATATTGTTCCTCGTGCTCTGAAATAGGAAAATGACTCTTATGCTTGATCCTCTTTCCTTCCCTTTTAATCACAAATATCATTGACATTAAATTTGAGCGCCTAGTTTGAATGTAATTAGTTTTAAAGCAGTATGATATTACATATTGGCTGCATTCCCCCACTTTGAAAATTGTATAATAATATGATTCGTTGCCTATGATAAAAATTATACTTTTTTACATGTCCAAGCATGTTACGTAATTATCAGTCATTTACACGATGTTAGATGTACAGTGAAAATTGTCCTATATATATGTGTTAATATGGAACGCTGTTCACATCCAACAGTTTCAAGATTTCAGTAGTTTAAATGGTCGTTTGCCCATAAGAAATGCTGCTATGGAAATATTTTAATGTGTATGTAACCAACAGCTTATGTGTTACTTTTAAATTATTGTGTGTTGGTGCATAAATTACAATTACAACTAATAGTTAACGGATTAATTATTATATTCCTACTCTTAAAGCGTTGTCTTATATACTATATGCTGCATTTGCATTAATTTTCATACGACTTTGGTACGCTAACATATTAACCACTAAGAATTTATAGCTTAGGGGGGCTAGTAAAGTTTTAGTGAAATTTATACATATTATATAAAGTTATTGAACATGAGGGTGTGTTATATGGTAGTGTTAGTTATTAGAGACCTAATGAACTAACCTAATCTAAGATGTGTTAGTTCAAGCAAAACGGAGCATGTTATCTTTGCATGAGATGTTAAACCATCTGGCCACATGTAAATTTCCTTTGCTAACATCAAGTTACGTTAAATAATGAAGTTGCTCTATTAGAATATTTTGTAGCAACAGTCACTCACCAAGGACTAAGCTACATACAAAGAAACACAACAGGACCAACTAATTGTTGAGTATTATATAAAGGCAAGCCGGGTCATGTCTACCAGCTTAGCAATGAAACTCTAGAGAGTACAGTTCGTTCCAAAACTAATTGGGTGCATGGCTATATTAAGACCTATTCTCAAAAACAGAAAAAGAAGTAGAAGACCCAAAACTAGTGAGATTACAGACGCAGAATTCCTTGGCCATAGTTTTACTCTCTACCTTGATTCCCTTATTAAGAATGGCATAAATTTCTGAAATTGGAATTATAAATAACACTGCATGTAAAGAGCTAACAGTAGCAGAATCAATGAGATTAGTGATATTTAGTTTATTGAAAAATGTGCAGTATATTATAATGTGTGCCTTTTTTACCAACATATCGGCTAAGAATAGAATAATTATATTTTATTTAGCTTTTATAGGCTCTTTTTTTTCTCAAACAAACAAAAAGTCTCTAAATAAACATAACCAAAAATTCTAAATTTATTGTAAGGGAAAAAAAGTTAGCCAGACTAGTCTAGTTAGAATTGAACCGAAAATGAAAATATTATCATGCAAATAGTTCCGTCATAAATTATGTATTCATTTGTTTGCTAAATAATGTATGAGAAACTAGCTCCCCTTGTTACTTCCAAGCAATTAATTTTACCTAATTTCACTGACATGTGAAATTATTTATTTGCCTTTTTTTCTGTACTAAACTTGTTTCATGAAAATGTATTTTACAAAAAAATATAAAGTCACTTTAAATAAGTCTATGAATTATATTTTATTTGTTATACCACAGAAAATATAATAATACATTTTTTAACTATTTCCTTAATGTGAACAGTGTGCTGCAAACACTATGCATATTTACATATACTTTCATATTGTGCCTATGTCTAAATAAGCACAGAGCTTATAAAGTATATTTAAATTAACATGCTTTGAATGTACAAATTTTCCAATTATCTACAATTTTTTTGCAGATTAAAAAAAATCGTAAAACTAATTAATGTCAATAATAAATCATGACAATATATTTAATACAAATGCTTAGAGTTTGATTTTTTAAAAAAAATATGAGGTATCGAAAGCCATTGTGATGGAATGTTGTAAATTTACTTTCATATTTTCCCTAGTTTGATCAATACTAACGAGCTAACGGAGTAGTTTGACTTCTTCTTCTTCCCATTCTTTTCAATCAGATATCGAGGAACCCAGCACGTATGTTTTATATCAAAAGTCAACAATGGAACGCCATGATTGAGGAGAGAATATTTTTTATACTTTCTCTTCTTTGCAGATGTAATTATTTTTACCACTCACAAAAAGAAGTATGGGAGGTCAAATATCTTTCCATATCGATAAAAATCGCTCGCTCTTCTTTGAAAAACGCATTATGATGACAAAATTTATATGTCAAAGAGGAGGGGGGAAATTTTCAATCATTTCTTCTTCATATACTAACGTATGATATATGTGATATACATCATACCATCATTATTTTTAGCTCAATATACTGTGGGGAGAATTTTTTATAAGAAAACTTCAATGTTATAATATGCACACAGATTTTTTTTAATAGAATATTGTGGCATCGTTGCAATACAAAATTGAGGTAAAATATATGTGTGTGTGAGTGTGTGTATATATAATTCCTTTTTTTTTTCTTCCGACTTTCAATTTAATTTATTTTCCATGTATGAATGTTGAACTAGGAACGATACCAGCTATTATACTACGATAACTAATTTATTTATATTCATTAATTTATAGTTTATTATACCAGTTCTATAGAAAATATTTAAAACACTTTTATTTATTTTAAAAAATTAATAATGTTATGTGCATGTTAATTTTTAAAAAGTAACGATATTTGTTCTTTGTAATGGGGCAATATATTAAGTAGTTTGTACTGGATATATAAATGAATGAAATAAAATACTTTATTAAAACAATATATAACTATAATATATGTACATTGATATAGAGAAAGTAAATTTATACTATAGATCAACTTTCAAACTGCCTAATTTTGAACTTCATTGTTTGTATGTGTACAGATTACTCACATTTGAAAAGCATAATGGGCGCGATTCACGAAGCATTTAGCCAGGCTTCTAACCACGTTTAGTTTAACCACGTTTAACTAGGGTGGTGTAACACGTAAAACAGGTATAGTTAAACGTGGTTAAGCCAAACGTGGTTACAAACCTGGCTAACTGTTTCGTGAATCGCGCCCAATATTTTTATTCTATAATACGAGATTTTACCAGTGGCACATCACATAACATTATGTGGTCACGTGACTTGACACTCACTTTAACACGTTGCAAACTACTCACTTAAATCACTCCCAATTGTCGCTTTGTCACATCAATTTGTCTCCATGACATTACAATAATATTATAATAAAGTGACATTATTATTTAATGTAAACCCATCTGTTCCAAGTGCAATATATTAATCCTGGTTTGAAATTACCATTAGCCTGCACTTGAAATTGCTTCTCTAATATGCATGCAACGACTATCTGTATGCACACAACGTATGTATAATTAACAGACACAAACTTAATCAAGGCAATGAGAATGCAACAGTCCACCACATTGCAATCAATGGCAAAGTGAGAGACACTTCCCTTGCAAAGCGTAGTCATTGCATGTGAGGTCAATACTGCCTCTCTCTCTCTCTCTCTCTCTCTCTCTCTCTCTCTCTCTCTCTCTCTCTCTCTCTCTCTCTTGTGTGAAATGTATCAGAGACGTGAGAACGACGAAATAAAAACGTCTCTTGATCTCCGCTAACAATGAGGATCGAGGATCAATGAGAAATATACGGGCGCTGCAGACGCCATTAACAGTATGAAGAATGGGTGCATGGTTATACAACCGTATTGCTTATTTTCTATTAATCCGTAATACCATCAACTTCCACGAATATGCAGTGCACACTTTAAGTGTTAACTATAAAATTTAATATCCGAGCCAAACTCATTAAATTTACAATTTTGTCCACGAGAATGCATATTTATTAATAATTATATTATCTAGATTCTTATATTACATTAATAAAACATTTCAAGGAATTGTTTTCTTATAACAAAATGACAACTTACCATTTTTATATTTCTCTACGGTATAACCTAGCTGAGTTATATATAATTTTATATATATATATATAATATGCTGTGCATATAACAGCTATAAGCTTCACACAATATTCCATGCTATACAAAAAAATGGAGTAATTTTATTCTTATATTCCTATAATGAATTTGAAACAATACAAGCTTAAATTTCTACTTCATGTTAGTTATAGTAACATTGAAAACTGAAATGTACTTGGTAACAAACTACCTACAAACATACACTTGTATGTAAATTATTATATAGAATGCAATGGAAATTCTCTGGGGTATGCATTCTCTCGTAAACGTAAAGTTATAACGTTGTTACACTAAAGCAAAAAAAAAAAAAAAAAAGAAAAAAGCAGTTACAATTATATTCTACTATAATTTACGACAGACGATTTGAATCTCAAGGGTACTAACGTATAATATACATTTTAGAATTGAGATTCAAAAATAAAAAATAAAAAAATAGAGGAAGAAAAAAGAAAAAAATGTTTAGTAAAAGTAAAGTATATTTTCACGATTAAACTTTTTTCACAGTTCAAAATAAGTCCAACAAAGTGATTCGCCCTCTCCAACACTCCTCTTACTATAAGGTATACTGTCCACTTAGAAAAGAATATATACAAACATTGTTATAAATGTAAGGGCTAAGATTTCAACTGCCGAAAAGACGCGCGATTCTACCACTGCTCTGTATAAAGAAGCCTCCGAGGTGACAGCACGAGCACACATGAATAACGCATGCACGACAAGTGCCGCAGTCGCTGGGGAGGCTTTGTTGTCATAGAGGATGGAGGGTCCTCGAGAGCGTCTCGTTCGTTGTCATGGTAACGCAGCAAGCTGACGTGGAAACCCTCGGACAACGCCTATGTCGAACGGATAACGTCTGTGTCAAATTTCGTGCTCAGAGAAAGTGATGGATTAATTGTATTTCTCTTTAACAGGAGTACAAAGAATGCTGCGGTTGGTGTGACCTTGCCGGAAGCTCGGTGTACGTATATTCTGGCTGTTGAAGCCGACTATATATAAAGTGCGTGTTTTTCTTTTGGATAGCGCTTGCATTGAATGCTTAACACAATTAACAGCTAGGACCAGTGCAAAGATTTAACAAGTCTGTATATATTGATTCTGCAAGTCTTGATCAAGGCAAAAAATTGGAAATCGGGATATTTCACCGAACATGTATAGCTCTGGTACATATAATACATTGTATATTTACAGTATTTACACGACCTTATAACCTTATATGCACCCTTTTGTGCACCCACCCTGTCTAGAAGAGGGAACGACAGACTTGGACTTGTTGGAGAACAACTCGCTAGGAGCAAACTCTCAAAATTCCAGCCCCTTCGTTTAGACAAAATTGTTGCCATGTGAATAATTGCTTTTCTTTACATAGTTGTTTTAATTACATTTTACGACGAGACATTTCGCAAAACAATTTACGCGAGAATTCTTGAGCTATACAAAATTCCCAAGTGTAATTTTAAATGTTAATTATTTACGAAATATAATTTCATTATAAAACTAATTATAAAATAAATTTTGAAGCGTTTAAAATTCCTAAATTTATGAATCTACTTAATGTGGATTTTAACATGGTCTCTTTCTTAACGCCATAAAGTTATGCTCTTATATTAAGACAAACTTTAAAGTGAAGTAGTGGTATTTATATATTTATGACTTTTATGAGTATTACGTGTTGTGACGTCACGCCACGTGACCTCCACGTTTCTCCACATGTGACATTGATCACACTGCAGAGAAGCGGCCTTTAAACTGCGCGATATAGCATTTAAAAACAAAGCGTCTCGTCATAACATTATATAGCTGAAGTATTAAAAACTATCAAAACTAATTAACTTTGTAGTAAATTTGATGAATAAATTTTAAATATTACTCTATACGTTTATTGATTGATGGACAGTGCAGCGTGACAAACCCTTTTCATTAACTCATTCGTTTTATTGTCTGTTCATATGTAGAGTGCAGGACAACAAGAGAGGGCAATCTTCTGCACATAATAGTGTGCCAATTTTCCTCAAAAAAATACAGACTGTCATGCAATTAGTGACCTACAAAGTCCGATCAAAGAAAGTGAAGAAACTACAAAAATATTTAAAGAAAAATTTACAATTTTTTCAAAGAGTAAGACGCAAATTTGGTAATCTGTCAATTGTCAGTGAAGTTTATTACTTTTACAGCTTTCACTACAACTAAAAATAAATTATTATCGTAGTTCATAGGTCCCATCTCATAGCCGGCTCACCTGGCTCTTTATTGTTTGAGGTGGCTGGCTTGGTCTGTCCAGGCGCCAGCAGTAGTGCCACCGTGACGACGAGCACGGCCAGGTGGCCCCGACCGTGCTGTTGCTGCTGCATCTCTGTGGCTGGCGTGCTGTGGATGTTGGGGCTGCTCACATCGCACGTCTCACATTCCCGGCCACCGCGCTCGCACTGCCCGCCGACAAGCACGCCGTCCGCGACACCCGCCGCCCTCTCTGGCACCGCGCATGCCCGCACCACCCGCTGATTGAGGACGCTTGATTAGACTCACCGGCGGCACTAATTGCAAGTTGAAATTTTCATGTGGATTATCCATTTTATAGCTAATGTTCAAATGATGTAAATATTAGCATATTTTTTAATTAACCTATATACCTCAAAGTAGTTGTTTTATATTATCGTTAATTAAACCAACTTCCGATTTCCAAAAGACCAAAAAACCATTGAATACCACCTAAACTTCTGAGTTCGCTCACTGTCTCAGTGTTGTGAATGTGTAGATGGTGATTTTGGTGCCAGTGACAAGTTAGAGGTGATTACGTGATTACTTTTAAGTCATCATGTCGTCATCTATTTTCTAATGCCATTTAATTCGCAGAAGTCGATAAAAACGATAAATTGAATTGTGCACTATATACAGACATAGCGACAAACTGTGAAAATTAACAAGAGTGCAAATTATCACTCCATCAGTGTACTGTATCATTCCCTTAGCATAAATACTAACATTAATGGATCTGCTGCAGTTGCACACATGCTGATATTAATATTTATGTTGAACACGAGATTATCTACTTTTGTCTCCTTTTTTTTTATCAATTTTATTATTTAATTCTTGTAATGTATCACGTTCAAATTGTTAAATTTAGTACATTTTCCATAAACACTGAAAGGCAGTCCATATGGCCTTACACGTATATATTTTTATTTTAATCAGACTAGACAATTTTTTCATTTAAACTAATGATGGGAGTATAGATATATATGACGTTATTCAACAGCTTGGTATACGTTAAAGCAAGACAAAGTTTATCTTTACGAGTTTAAAAGGACAAAGGAAAAAAAGAGATAAATGTGTTAGAAAAACTTTTTAATACAGAATTCTTATCACAATGTTTCGCCATTTTATGGAAACTTTATATGTTTTTTAAACTTATAAACTTTATTTTTAATGGTAATTAACAGTTTCTAGTAAATTTAATAACTCAAATAATATGCCATGGTGGCACTATAATAACGTTGTATAGCCCGTAATATTTGTAACTTATTTTTATTTATTTATTTTTCTCCTCCCCCTCCCCCCTCCTCTTCTTACTCTCTCTCAGGTCTTTAGAGAATTTCCTTCATCCGCACTTGTCACCAAACCTTCGTTTTTTTAATTTTCTTTTACAAGAAAACGTATATCAGAGTTGATCTCTGAACTTACGAGAAGAATAAAAAATAATTTCAATTAAGAAACAAAATTATATGCTGCACATCGCACAAGTCCGACGACGACATTTCCCCGGAGACGACTGTGAATATCGAGGAATTGGACTTATACTTAGAGTCAAAACCATAGTGCTTCGAATAACGTAAAAATATATTTTTTAGAGTCTATTATTTTGAAACTGACAATATAAGTACCTTGGGAGTGAATCCGAAGCCTATACCAAATACGGAGATCGAAATGAGAAACTTAATAGCCCTCTATCAGAAGTGACAAGAAAGAAATTGAGCTCCAACGTCGTGTCTGTCACTGCAAATGTCCGGTCATGTCCAGAAATGACCACCGGGTTTTTGTCTTTTCTCTCTGATAAATGGGCAGAGATGATCGCTGAGGAAGGGGAGAAAAAACAATAATAAGAGGCAACCAAAATAACCTTTGCTTGTTTTTAAATTTTAAATAATTAGTAGATTTTAAATAGTTATCTCCATCTGATATATATTATTTTTTAATATTGCAGCAAAATTAGTGAATTGACTTACTTCTTTTGCGCAACAATATAGTCTCTCAAATGGAATACAAAATGGAATAGAAGTTACCAATAACTATAAATATTAGATACGTAATTATTTTTATTCCCCTATAAAATTTATTCCATCCTTTACTTGAATGTTTTTTTATCTCATGATTGAGGAAAGAGAAATGATACAGTACAAAATAAATGTTTGTGCGCGTATAAATTTTAATCAGACAAAAGAGCTCCTCTCACGGGTGGCGGTGCCAGGAAGGACGGCCACGTTTTGACGTAAGAATCCCCGCGTTCTTTTCTTTGTTAGAGTCAGAGAAACGTGGGGACAAGGACGGGGGAAGGGGGGAGTAATAACACGAAGTGCTCGCCTGATGTGACGTCATGAGTTGTTATTGTCACGTGACTTGTAACTTTTAAATCCTTAAGATGTTTGAAGTACCACGTCAATACTTGTTTTCATGTGTAACTTGTATATTATTATTATGCTAATTTCTTTTAATGTATTCATGAATGTAAAAATGTATAAAATTAATATTATAAGTAATACATCTTCCATAACGGTGTAACTCAATAATTCTGAAGAATGCATTAAAACATAAAATTAATTAAAGAAAAAGGTATTATGAATGAATGGTGCGATGTAATATTTTGCATTACATTTGCAATATAATAAAATTAAGCTCAAGGGGTTTAGTTACAGAACATATAATGTAAATTATAATCATAATTTGCGCCACAAATACTCATATTCTGTTTGAACTGTTATATGACGTTGTTATGAAGCTTTGATGTAACTGAGCTGACGAGGTGTGTTTAGGAATGTCCTGACACGTCATGGAATTTCTCTTCTCATATTTCACAGTTGAGTAATCAAAAAGCTGTTAACTCGAAAGATTGCAAACATGATTGAGTGTTATTATGTGTTTGGTAAAATACAGACCTTATATGAAAATAATAAAATAATAAAAATTAATGGTTAAGGTATATAAAATGTAACTAAGCTGTACTTATTTAAGAGTATCCTATTAAAATGCTTTTAATAGGATTGGATCATATAACATAAATAGAACATATTTATGGGCAAAACTATAAAAAAAAAAAAAAAAAAAAAAATGAAAGTTTTATATCATTTTGTGCCTCGAGGTATATGAAGAGTGAAAGCAATAAGATTTTTGTAGTAAAAAATTATTTTGTTTTATTGATATTAAAGATCGCAGAAAAAATATTGAAATTAAATTATAAAAATTTGATGTGTCTGATAACTACTTAATTTCAAGCAGGGATAAATATTACAAGTATTATTCTTAATATAATTTTAAATTTACAAAACTAAAATTTAAATATTACTCTGAAATCAATATATTCTAAATTGGCAATTAACTCAACAGCAGATTGTGCTCTAGCGTTTGGTGAAGATAATCGAATTAAATTGTTTTTTATTGCGCTGTTGTATATAATTAAATATCCTGAGACTCTCACGGAGACATCACAGAAAGAAGTGTGTGCGTGTGAGAGAAAGAGAAAGAGAGAGAGAGAGAGAGAGAGAGAGAGAGAGAGAGAGAGAGAGAGAGAGAGAGAGAGAGAGAGAGAGAGAGAGAGAGAGAGAGAGAGAGAGAGAGAGAGAGAGAGAGAGAGAGAGAGAGAGATGTCCTCTACAAACTCTTGAAACCTCTTTTACGTTGATTAAAAAACCCGTCTCTGATTCATTTTAATTTTCTTAAACTCTCTTGCTTTGATTCAATAAAAAACAAATTAAGAAGATTCCATTTGTTGTTGTTTTTTGTTTGATTTTGAACATAAAATAGATTGAAATCGATTCATTGAGTGCTGAGAAGAAAAAAAGAGGTACTTTATTTGTTTATCCTCTCTCAGCGTCCATTATTTTTACGAGCCTAAACTAAAGCCGATGTTCTTCTTGTTGTTCTAGCACCATGATGACGTCGATGACGTACGGTGAGACTGCACGGCGTCGAGGCATTCAGCTGATGTGAGGTGGGCTGCCTGCGGCCACCAAACCTGCGTGCTTGTACCAGTTGACTTGGAAAATGTAATGTGCAACAGTGTGTGAGAAATAGCCAGCAGGAGGCGAATATTATCATGCATCGCAGGTTATTGGATATTAATTTTATTTATAATATTCAATTTTTATATCATAAATCATATCAATATTACATGCAGCAATGAGTTAGGAATGAAAATAAAATCATATTATGATAATGTAATAAAAAGCAATGGGTTCATACTGATATTAATATTACACATGATAAATTCCAATTATGTATATTTTTTATCACTGATTTTAATGAAATATATAAATTATGTGTCAAAACTCATTATAAAAATTAAAAAAATAATAAAGTAAACATATTATAACTAAACAAAATTGAAAATTATAAAATCCTTCAATTTTATGTAAAAAAAAAAACAGCAATATCAGTTATTTATAGTTTCATTTTAGTTCTGTGTTGGCTATATAATTTATTAAGCTTAATATTCATGGAAATTCTTCATCGATTCTTTTTGTCCATTTTTTGCACAGTTTTACACACCAAATTTTATTTCAAGATATTATAAATATGATTGGGTGTAGCGTCGGTATATGTTAACACTGGTTAGTAACATCACATAGTTAATTTTTATTCATTTTGGGCCAACTTTAATCCTATATAAAGATTTTCTGATTACATAAATGTCAACGAAATACGTAAACCTCTATATGCAGCAATATGGGTGATTAAAATTCTTGATTTAAATTAATTAAATTTTAAATCTCCATTAAAATAATAATTCACACATGCAGAGGCCAGAAGTTTCAAAACATTGCTGTAAAAATATACTAGTAGCAATAATAATAACAGCTTAGAACACACGTGCTGTTCTTAAAATTTTAATAGTTCATAATTAATGTGACTTTCAATTTAACCATATAGAGAAATATCAACATATTTCTTTGTGATTTAACCTAACTAGTTTGCGTTGAGAGTAAAAAATAAATAAAAAAATCGACAGTCAAGAAGTGGTGAGCGAGGCTGCATCTATAAGCAAACGTCGCCAAGTTTCTCCGAAGTCTTGAAATTTGTCACAACGGGATAAATTTATGACTCTTCGCATTTTAAATTAAGGAAATTTATAATCCTAATGTTTAGAATCGGAGAAATTAGTTAGAAAGTTCTTTAGAGATAATGGATGAGGCTATAAGACAATTATTCTTGTAAACTTCTGCACAACTTTTTAACTAATTAACTAATGGAGTTTTCTCATTTTCATATTTATATAAATTAATCTCCTTACAAATAAACAAGTAACTCGAATAAATCCAGTCTTTGTTCCCTTAAATGTATGCAATTTATGCAGCACTCATGTACAACTGGTTGCAGAGATATTATTTCTGCAGGGGCAATATGGCGTCCATTATTACACACGCATAACATTATATAATGTTTAAACATTTATCTGTCGTAGGCAGCCAGTATAAAATGGATTTTATGTAAATTAAGTATCCCATCCCATATTCATGCATCTGTTTTCGCTCATTTCTTTTGGTTAGTATTAAAGGTAAGTAAAATACTAATACTACAACATATGAAAGTAACCCGTATTATATAGTTATATATAATATAAAGTTATAAAGTAAATCAAGAACATCGCGAGTGCAGCAAACGAGACGCACCAGTGATCAGAGCTGACCACAGCCACAGGGAATTTAACTACAAAGTAACCGAAATGATTTTTAGAAAAAAAAAAAAAAAAAAAAAAATGTTTTGTTTGCTTCTTTTTCTTTGCTTTATTAAAATGAATATTTGTACGTAATATGAATTTTAATATCAAAGCCTTTTTATGTTTATTTACGAAACCAAAAAGCTGTTTACCATAATATACATTTAAAGTAAGATTAAATGATTAATGTATTGTGAATGTTTACAAATGTAAAGCTGTATTACTTTAATATCAAAGTTTACAAAGGTTTATTTACAAATGAATGTCACTGTGTGGGCTTAACAGTATAGTAGTACATGAAATACGTTTTTCCACAGCAAATATATTTATTTCAATATCATTTTAGTTTTAAACTTTCTAAAGGTGCTTCATTTTATAAATATATATATATATATATATTATATGAATAATGTCATTAAAATACATAAGGTTCAATTCCATCTAAGATTTTAACAAGTAAATTTTACAACTAATTTATTTTGTTCGATATTCATTGCATTGATTTATTTTTATGACATTTTGTTTGTTTTTCTCCTTTCATATTTAATTTTCCAATTACCATGTAGAATAGAGATGCATTTACCTGCATGAGCCACTATTGTACAATAGCGTGAAGCTATTCCAGCTTCTCCTCCATCCATCGTGACGTCATGGTGCATCAACACATCTCATATTCAGTCTGACCCGACCAAGCGATGCAGTTGATGCTGAGCCAAGGCTGAGCATAAAAAAAAGAACAAACGTGGCATGCAATAACGTGAAGTTTCTATCTACATTATTTACTATTATTTACGTTTCAAAATGAGAAAAACATTTCTGTTTGCATAATAATTTGTACTGACAGTATACATCATTAAAATGCATACATATGTTGTTGTTTTTTATCTATCTACAAAAAGTTCATATTGTCATATATTGCAATTTATTTTATAAAAAATAACATCAAAATAATGTAAGTAACTTCAGAATATTTTCTGTTTTATAACTTTTTATAAGAAGCTTTATATACTTCAAATCTATATTATATACAGACGATTTTTTTTTCTCTCTCAACACAAGAGAATTTAAAATATATTTTATCATAACGTCTATAAATAACTCAACTCACCAATAATGTTCGAACCTGCCTATAATGATTACGATGACATGTCACAAGGTATTATTAAGCACCAATGATTGCATGTAATCAGCGTAACGAGATCCATGCATTATTCTCACTCCAATCATTTGGACCCTTTAGTACAGCCAGATTCAACATTAAAAACATTGCCTCAACATGCATAAACTAGTTTCTTTCTTATCAAAATGAGCTGAAAAACGCTGAAAAACTAAATTAGCAAATTATCTCTTAATACTTTCCATGAGCTCTATATAAATTTACGATTTTCATATATTTTAAGTTCACTTTTAACAGTTTCACTTGAAAGTTGACACATAACTGTACCTCTAGTGTCTTGGCCGGCAGGCTTGAGATCGCGCCTCAATGCACAAGGTTTCAACATTGACTCGTGAGTCTTCAAAGGCCACCACGTCCCGGGGCACTCAGCTAATCAGCTCGGTCGGCAGACGCAGCAGCAGGACCACATAAAAGGAGTTGGTGGCGCGTGAGTCCGTGTGCGGTCAGACCAAAATCCCAGCTGCTTCATCTTCAAGCTAGTTTTAGTTAAACATAATACTCGGTTGTTTAAGTAAAATCTTGCTACACATGTACTTTTAATCCAGGAAGTTAAACTTCTACTATAAGGGAGGAAATTGAAGGAAACATTTATACTTTTGTTTCTGTCCTTTGAAATATATAAAACATGAAATCTTTTAATTTAAAAATTTGATGGATATCTCATCATCAGCATTTAAAGAGATCAACGCTATATATAGCTACTGAATGTAATACCTCTGCAAATCAGCATTCTCACACTTAATAGAAATTAAAAAGACAAATACATGTTGTTTTTCTTCCTCACACTTTGATCACGAGAAAATTACGCAGTGGTTTAATTAGAATCTTTGTATTTAGTTGCTTAAAATATATTAATATTAATTTGATAATCATGCATATTAAATAAATTAGTTTATCTTTTTACGTAAAACAATTAATTCGTATTTTTAAATTTATTGTGATAATATCTTCATACATTTTTTCCCCTTGCAGTTACGTTTCTTAAAGAAAATGATTAATGTTAGTACATCACTTATTCTTTTATACTTTTTAAAGGTTAGGGGAAAAATTGAAGATAGCTTTTTTTTATATCATGACAATGATAAATTCCTAGAGAGATCTGCGTAAAGAACAAAGGGTGTACGATTCTCAGAGCTTTGTGTTACTCGCGGTGTAGCTATAACGGTGCAGGACTCAGCGTATCTGCCGACAGACCATGGATCTGAGAGGGAGAGAGAGACCAATATGTGATCCACGGTGCCTCAGTTCTCAACTGCTGGTGTCGCCTGAGAGCCAGACCAGACGAAATCCTCGCCTCCTTTGTGAGTCGTAGAAATAAATTCAACCACATAGACGTTTCAAATAGTTCCAAAAACCAATAAAGAAAATGCCACAGCTTGCAAGAAATAAAAGTTGGAATCAATAGCATATTTTGTGACGGAATATTGCCAGAAAAAGTTTAATAATACGATTTATAAAGTTTGTTGCTAATGTAGTAAAAGTTTTATGTGTGAAATTGTTTACAATTCTATAATAAGTACCATAAAAAACTACAAATATTTTACTTATTTTATTATTGTGTAAACCATACACTTTATACTGAAAGGTTTAAAAAAAAAAAACATAAATTTTAGATGCAGGTAAATTATATTGTTATGGTGCATCAGAAAAGCTGCTAAATCAATGCATATTACTGAATTATTATAATTTAACAGTGTTTAGACACAGTATAGAGAATTTACCGTTCATTTCTATATACTTTTTGTTTTGATACATTTTGCAACAGCTTGAGACGCTCTGTATTGTCAACGTATATTCCTAAAAACAAAATTTGATATTGATGCGAGATGAGATGAAATTTTAAATAAATGTTGAACCTGATATACCTTTCGCAGTCTGCAATGCAGACATACGAAGATATTTCACATTTTCGTGACATTTGGACACAGCAGACCTTTGAGATTTGACTGCAAATAAGATCTGATTGGACCTATCAATGTCAATGTGCTCCTTTTTTTCTATTACTTTCACATACTGTCCACGGGTCCATAGATGTGAAAGCAAAGGATATTTTTTTATATTCGCTCTTTTTATTCAATGGCTCTTTCTGCAATGCTACAGTGAACATGAACTTATATATACTGTATATATATTATTATATTCTAAAATAACGTTATTCTACGTGCACCATTAGGTTTTATGAATAGTGTAATGAAGCATAGGAGTACTTTTAATACATTTATAAACTAGCTTATAAATTTATACAATATCAGAATTACTTAGTGATAAAAAAATTAACCTACTTTGTTTAAAAGTTGAACGTTTTCTGGGTTATATGATTTTAATGCGATTTTATTTCACACCAAAGTTTTAAAAAGCGGATCTCAGGGAGATTATCATGAGAAAGGGGGCGACCAGCTGTGAGTTTTCTGTCACAGCTCGGGGCGGGGCTTGATGGCACCAATATCCGCGGTAAAGAGGGAGAGAATCTTTGCGTTTTTTTTTCTGCAACCATCAGTTTCTTTGCAAACTTTTCTAATAACAGATGAGACCACGCGAGGCCAGAGGCGCCTTCTTGACAAATGCTCTCCAAGTGCATCTGTGCCTATAGGCTACAATCCATCTTGTTAAGATGTCGCATAATACTGGTCCTTGCATGCTGATCTGTTCAATTCAGTCGTCATTATCACTTTTAAGTAGATACTATGCTATTGCAAATTGTAATCACATTTAATTTTCATTCATTAGTAAAAAAAAAATGTGCATGATGAATAAAAAATAATAAAATTAATAGAGCGCAAAGATTGATTTTTATTTTATTTTGATAACATACAAAGTTTAAACAAGAGAAATTACATTTTGGTCAAACTTTAAGAATATTTTTATTCTTAATTTAACAATTTAATTTATAATCTCAACTAAATATTTGAATTATGGTTATTATAAGTTTAACTATATATATAATGAAATTATTCTGGAGAGAGATTTTTATTTTAAAAGATATTTGTTGTTTACAAGTTATCCAGCTCAAAAGTTTGTTGCCTAGTCAGAAGATTGTAGTAAAAAAGCCACTTGGCTTGACGGACATGTGACGTGAGGTCTCGGTCAATTTAATCTGAAGCCCGCCTAAACTCTCCTGGGAGACTCTATTTTTTTCTAATGCCATCGGTAAAAACAGTGAGAAAGAACCTTGTAGACTTCGTTTATACGACATCAACTCACGCTTTGACCGTATATAACAGACTTTATATCAGATAAATCAATTAAATTTTTTAACTTGAATTATTTTGTTTATTAATTTTATCACTTCGTTACTACTAAAGAAAATGACTAGATTAGAAACAATTTATAATTGTTTTAGGTCAAAATACAACATATGTTTGCTTTAACCTAAAATAATTTAAAATTATTTGTGGCTTATTGAAAAATTACCCTAAAAAGTTGAAAAGTTAGTCTTATTGTTATCTTATTCTCTTTACACGTACACAATTATGCATTGAACCATATAGGAGCTATATTTGGAATTATTCAAAATAAAAAGACAATAATTGTATTTGAAGAAGGGCTAATCTGTGAATACAATTTATTATTAAAATACATTTACAATATACAGTTTATTATATTTACAAATTGATTACAATATATAGATACAACACATTTGTGATCGAGTATTAATAACATGATATTTTAGTATTAATTAGCAGTATAATGATTTCAACCCAATCATATTTATTTACTGTTAAATGTTATTGATTCAATAGCTTATAATATTTAATGGGTTGGGATCATTCACAATTAAGATGGCGACATTCAGTGGTGTACGTCCGCCATTTCTGTAAATTATGGTATACAAATTACAATGTATCCAAAACAGCAAAACTCAATAGGCTTCAAGAGCACAGGTGGAGTCACAGGATGGGATTATTATTGCAATAATATAAGCAATGGTGCGAGAGAAATCATTTTTAAAAACTCCCTGTCTTTTTAGGAGTTCAAAAGAAGAATGGTGATCTCCCCTTCCCCATTTCTCTCGTAAAGAAAATATTATCATTATTGCATAAATAAAGGGCCTTAATTTTTGCCGAAACAAATTTTTTTTTAATAAAATCTCTTAACACCCTAAAAATTGAACTGAAAGCAACTGTTATGCATGCTTGCATATTAAATGTCTATATAACACCACAACGTTTTGCAGCATAATTTTAAGGGTGTTAGAGGGTTTAAAATAATTTGGAGAAAAAATAATAAATAAAAATTAAATCACACATTCATGCATTCATGCTGGTTGTAATTACTGCACGATAAAATTTCTAATGCATCTATACTTATTTCAGCTATTTTCTTGAATATTTCACTGAAAACGAGTTCTACAATTGATCAATAAGTCAATATCTTACCTGCACCTCATATAATTATATCTTCACAGCAAGTAGGTGTTGGCAGCCATGTTTAGAGTACTCCAAGCTATCGTTAACGCCCTCAGTGAACATTTCTATAGCTGGTAGACATGAGCTGTAAACAAAGATATGCTTTTGAGCGATTTTCGATTCAAAAGAGATACAGCAGTCTCAAATTCACGTTATTAGTTATTACTTTTAGAC
Source organism: Siphlonurus alternatus (assembly GCA_949825025.1). Classification (NCBI taxonomy): domain Eukaryota; kingdom Metazoa; phylum Arthropoda; class Insecta; order Ephemeroptera; family Siphlonuridae; genus Siphlonurus; species Siphlonurus alternatus. Next base: position 25,979,480 of record OX463781.1, on the reverse strand, counting down.
TTTGGCTGGACCAGCTATGCTAACTTATAATAACTCTAGGTTAGTCTAAAATTTAAATAAGAGTTAAGGTGAACTTTAACCCCTGGTAAATCCCATACAACCCTTTCTAGAAAAGCTAATGTATTACGTGCGGCAACTGATGTCCCGTGCCGCCCGAGGTTCTCTCTGCCTGTTAGACGTCGCTGTATTTGAGGCAGGCGGGCACTTGCTCGGACCACGAGCCGTCAGCCCGGCACGTGGGCCTTGCAGTATCGCGCACCACGAAGCCCGCATTGCACGTCACCTTCACGTGGTCACCCGGTTTGTAAAATGACTTAACCGGTGCGATGCGGCCGTGCGGAGGTTTGCCGGGGAAAGGGCACCGTACCTTACCTGCAACAAAAATTCTGACGTCTAAAAAAACTGATAAAATCAAAACTATGTTATGATATTGACGTACAGAAAAATAAAAGCAAAAACAAAAACAAAAAAAAACAAAAAAAAAAAAACAAAAAACAAGACAGTTCATGATAATTTAGAAGGACTTTAAAAATCAATTTATAAAACGTTTGGAGTTACACGAAAATTATTACTAACATTTCCAAATATTTTCCATGAATGCATTGAAAATATGAAATATATCTTGCGAGTACGATCCTTTGTTCACATATATTTATAGTCCCAAAAGATGTAAAGATGAGTTATTTGTGTATTTTATAAATATCAAACAAACTACAGAAATTTCAATTCATTCAGTACGTGAGAGTTTCTATAAATAGTGAACATATAAAGTATTGAGCAAAGTCGAGAGCAAAGTCAATAAGTTGCTGTGAGCTCCGAGGCTTTGTGCCACGTCTGAGGCCGCAGCTCGTGCTAATTACACATGGGGTGAGTGGGGTAAACATGAGTAAGAGATCACAGAGCTGTGGCAGCTCATCTACTAACTTGAAACAATGTTATCCACGTATGTTGAACTGTTCTATCTCAGTACACGTACTACTTTAACTTTCTATAGCCAGCCGGTTTTTTGTAATAGAAAAACAAAACTACGTTGAAACACAGCCTTGTATAAAAGAGAGTTAATTGAAACTTATAACTTTCGGTCTAGACATAGTTGTAGAAATATTGGGCATTTTCAAAAAAAAAAAATAATAATAATAATAAATAAAAATAGAAATTAGTCATCTCTCCAATACTTTGGATTTTGTTTTTCATAATATTTCGAGCTTCATATCTGATTTTTTTTTTCGCATTATACTAATTTTTTTTTTTTTTTTTTTTTTTTTTTTTTTTTACAAGGATACACCCCTAAGAGCTTACAGCTCGCGGCGGGGTACTGGGTAGGGATAAGGTAGGGAACGGATAGTGGCCACGGCCTGCATGCTTACGCGTCCCAGCATTCACTGAGGTGAGACTGAGGGAACCGTGGAAAACCTCAGTCAGGACGGACACCTCTACTTTTTCTCAATGGACCAAAGTAATGTCCAAAGCCTGGGGAACCACACGCAAGTGCATCACTGCACTGGGTGGAAAGCGAGATGAATTTACCCCAGGGAGGGAGCAGCGTATTTTTTACTTGAAACGGTCACCCATCCAAGTACTAACCACGCTCGACGTAGCCTGACTTCGGTGATCTAACGAGAACCGGTCAATGCACTGCGCCACGCTCGACCTCAAATTGGGGTGATACATACAAACATGTATAAAATAATGTTCAAATAAGTGTCAAATACAGAAAAAATATAAATGGTGTTAATATACCACAATATGCTAATTCAATACCTCAATATATTATGCTTCTTGTAATGAAAACTTTTATATATACATGTATTATAAATTTTTCCTCAATGCTATGTTTTGTTGGAAGTAATAACCATCAAATTCAGTCAAAGCTTGTGATTCTTTTCGCTTTTGATGCGTTATTTTTTAAGGCTTTCTTTTCTGAGGCAAAAACAATAATAATTCTCACTTCACTCCTTCAAATTTTATGTAAAAATTTAGTCATTATGATTGAAAGATGTTAAGACACCACTGAACTATATTTCGTAACACACAAAACATATCATAATAACATATAAAATTTTATATTTTATTTTCATTCCAAATTGCATTGATTGTTTTTTACTTTTTTGTTAATTCCCATTGCTTTTGTTTATTTGTGTCTTATGATAAATTTGTTGTTAATTTGTTTATCATTAAAATATATGTAAGCCTCATTGAAAATGAAATAAGGGCCATTTGGAACTTTATGCGTGTTTCATATTTTTATTGTTTTAAAAATATTATGATTTTTATGTAAAATTTTGTCTCAAAGACAGTGCACAATTTAAATATTTATTTGCAGATGTCCGCTTGAACGACAAGAACTTTGTAGAAGAATTCGTATTGGGGAACCAGAGTGCAATAAAATGCTATAAAAACAAACGCAAATGTTCCGGAGACCGCATTATATGCCTGCCGTGTCGTGTGTGAGCAACAGAGAGAGAGAGAGAGAGAGAGAGAGAGAGAGAGAGAGAGAGAGAGAGAAGGGGGAAGCGACGCGCGGTTTACATTTACACCTTGTTGTGTCCCGAGGGATCGTGCAGAGGTTTTACCTCCAAGCCCCCATACGTATTTTCATCCACCCTTCCACTGCAATATTGTGTCGTTCCATAAAATCGCAGCTGTTATTGTAAAACCACTAAGTCTTATTGCTGTTTTCGGCAATATTCTCGTCCCAATTTCGGCAGTGAATCTGTGTTCCAAAAACTAAACCACGGTACTTTTTTTTTTTTTTTTAATGCATGAAAATGTTGCTAACAAAAATAATTTTATGGAAAAAAAAATATGTCCCATTTGTTTGTTTATTTTCATCCGTGAATTTGAATTTTAATTAGTTTATTATTTATTACACGTCATAAAATTGTTATTATTTGATTGTATTGTATATTGTATTACAAATACACTCTTGTTATAATTGCAAAATACATTAATGAATGTAATTTTAAAATTACATAATTCTTGGACTACAAAAAATATTTGCGGCCGGTTTATCATCATTTCTCCTTATTGCATATTTATATAATACATATACGCTTTCTTTATTACCTCTACTGAGATCTGAAATATAGTCAATTTAAACAGCTCATAATAGATCCGTGACAAGTAAGTATATCGTGACATAGTTCATGGGTACTCACAGAAAGGTGATGGGTGCGACCAGAAACCGGTCTCGGTGCACACGATGGTTGGTTCGCCGACCAATTGGTGCGGTTTTGAGCACCCAAACTGCACTGTGCTATCCACGTTGTAGCGGCCATCAGGTAGCGCGCGGCCGCCCGTTTCGAGCACGTGGCCACTGCTTGGTGCCATCGGAGCTGGACAGAGCACGGGCATGCAGCGTGGAGCCGGGCCCGACCATCGGCCGTCCTGCTCGCACTCAAGCCCGGGCGGTCCCAACAGCTGGTAGCCGTAGGTACAGCGGAACACGGCGCGTCCTCCGTAGCTCGTGTTGTGCTCGAGCAACTGAAGTCGCGCGTCCGCCGCCGCCGTCTCGTGCAGCGATGGACACACGACTGGAGTGCAGCGTGGAGGCTCGCCGGACCAATGACCTGCAACCAAATCGCAAATCACATGTATCGTAAAATAAAAATTTGATATGCATACTTATTAAGCTAATTTTGCCTACAGTACTATATTCTGTTACATGTGAAGGTAATAATAACTCCGATACTTCTAGAGAGTTAATAATGAAGGAGATGCTTTGCCGCAAAGCTTATTATAAAAATATACTGTCTGTTACTGTATGACATGCCCTCGAGAGTCAAAGCTGCCTTCGAGAGAGCGGGGAAACTTACGGCTGCTGTAAGACGAAAATAAAGACGAGGGAAAAAGAAAAGTCTCAAGAGAGTTCTCTAGCCGTTCTTCGGGTTGGTTTTTAATTAAAATGTCACTACGATTACAGGTAGCGCTGCTGGCGGGCAGGCACACTCGTCTGCTGCTAGAACAAATCCGCTTTCATCTCTTCTATCGTTCAAACATGCAGAAACGTCAAGTGATTTAAAAAAAATTTAATGGTGTTGTAAAAATGTACAGCGATAATTTTTAAGTTACCTTTGCACCGTAACTAGAAACTGACATATATATATAACATTATTATTAAGTAATAAAACTCTGTTCGTTTCAAGTCTATATCAGAATGTTAGGGCAGTTAATTACGCAAAAGTAAGATAATATATACTTGTGTTACAATATTGAATCATAAAAAATTATTATATAATACGAGTAATTAACAAACTTTTGATATTGGACCTTAAATTTATGTTTTAGACTGATCTCTGAGTCACTTTGGTTTGCTAAACTGAATCTCTTCCATGACATACTGACCTGATCCATGGCAAGTGATATTTGCCGTGCCTTTAAGATTGAAGCCCACTGGGCACTGAAACACGGCGGTGTGTCCCAGACGGCTGCCCTCCACCCTGGAAGTCACGTGGGGGTCATCCACCTCCAAGGGTGCGCAGTGGACCGCTGAAACATTTAATTCTACCATTCATACCATTTCTCGTGTCTCTTCTCTCCCCACCCACCCTTTCTCTCCATGTTTACTCACCGGTGACGTTTATCTGGATGCTGTTGGTGAGGCCACGTGGCGAGGAGCACGTGAACACGCCGGAGTCCTGCGGCTTGCTGTAGTAGATGGACAGGCGGTACTTCCACTCGCGCTCCTCCGCGGCGATCGCCCAGCCTATAACACAAAACACGAATATTTTTTTTCACTAGCGTTTCTTTTTTTTCTGTTTTATTTTCCTAAATTTATATCACTACAATGTATAATGTTAACTGCGGTCAACTACGCATAATAATATTTACATATTAGTGACGTAACTAGTGACTAACTACAGGAGGGGGGGGGGGGGGGGCGGAGAGGACTAGAAGGACAAAGGATGGTATATATATGGCCAGGTTGTCCCTCTTTCTTAAATGCTGCCAGGCCTTCATCCCCAAGAGGTTACGCTTCGAAAATAAAATATATATTATTTTATTTAAATATCTGTGTAATGTAAATTAAGAAATTAAGTGCAGCGCATTACCCGATTTTCGTTAGATCGATAGTAATGGCGATGGTTAGTTCGATGTATGGAAAAAGTACTTAAGGAAAAATTACGTAGGTCGATCTATACCAGGGGAAAATTAATCTCGTAATCCACTTACGCAACGTATATGTATATGGTTCCTCCGGCTTTGGATCTCACTTTGGTCTATCAAAAACAGTATATGGTATCCGTCCTGAACGGCATTTTCTACCATTCCCTCAGTTACACCTCAAATTCTGGTACGCGAAAAGGCCAGTCTCTTGCCTCTTATCTATCCCAATCCCCTCTACGAGCTTCAAACTCATTGGGGTGCATTCCATTAAAAGAAATGCATGCTTAAGTGAGGCGTTAGCACAAAGCCTGCTGCTGCACGGACACAGATGAAGTACAGACCTCTGCCAGTAATTCCTCCATTATTTTCTTACCTCATTTGCGTAAGTCGACAAGAAAAATAGAGGGGAAAAAAGACTGAACAAAAACTTCATTTTAAAACACCGCCCTTGTTGAAACGATACGGATTAGCATATTTAGTAATTAACGATTCTAATTGAAAGTCAGTTTTCTTTCTACACTGTGTTTAAAAATGCAAACCAAGTATCCAGTATTTTGCATACTTCAGGACAAATAAAAAACATCGCACTTTTAAAAGTATATAGGGAAAACAGGAGTTTGAGTAACAATAGGCCTGCTTATAAACGTACAATCGAATGATGAATCAAGAACCAGATGAACCATTTGTACAGGGAATATAAGGACATTCTAATTATTGATTCTTATTAGCTTGTTATTTACGAACAGGCTACTTTTATATACGTAGAGACACGTAATATTACTTAATTTAGAAAATCTTAAAATTTATACAAATTTGACACTGAAGATCACAAAACAAATATAGAAGAAGTAAATTAATTTACAGTAAAATTAAAAAATAATATATAATTAATATATTAAAGTAGTATACAAGTACAATATTTAAATGATGCATATAAAATTGTCACATCAATTTTAAAAGTCAAGTTCTTATTTGGAAGGGAAAAATGTTGTAGATATGACTCAGCTCTAGAAAAACCCACAAAATTATACTCTTAACTTAATTATATCTTGCACAAAATATAAAAATTACCAATGGAACTATAGGGCTATGTTATTAGTGATGTTGCGTAATATTAGAAAAAGACGAGGAAGCCGTGTGGAGTTAAAAAATAAAGGGAAGATCATCACGTGAACTTGTTTTAATTAAAGTAAACTGGACTTGTTAAACAATGCAGCTCAAAATTAGTTTTAACGTGAGGAGAACATGGCAGTGAGGCTAACTTTCTAGTCGATGATTTAACACAATCATCGCACAATGTTTCATTAAATGAGCCGAGCACAACCTGAGAAATTCGTCATTTGAGTTTGCTAAATGGTCTGTTGTTCTGTTCTGTGAATGAAACGTCTGTCCATTGTGAACAAATACTCTCTTCCTCATATTAATTACAAACAATTGCATATAAAAGGAACATCGAGACCAGCCGCAAAGATGCAGTCTCTCCCGAATCCAATTATAGATGATTATATATAAATTAATATATTATTAACACTGTTCTAGAATATTATCCGTGGCATATGCCTGCATGCGTGCGCACGTTTCGGCTTCGCACGCTGCGATATATCGGCTGCCAAGAGCACCTCTACATCAAAGCTGCTCTCACCACAACCCGCAATTCCAGACGCGTTCCCTGAAGCTCCCCCCAGCGGCATTTCTCACAGTGCTTTGTGAGGAAGTTCACATAAAGGAAAGACATATCCTTGAGGCTGTGTGCTGTATTGTCATTATATAATTAATTTACAATTGAACGAGCTGTGTAATCTTCATGTAAATACCAATACTATAGCTGTCAGACTTATTAACTTTGAGTTATATCTTATATGCTTCGTCAAGCAGTATAATATATAGTATACTTGAACACAAATTCGTGTTACACGTACCATGTCAATCATTATTGCAGTAGTGATTTTTTTTTCAAGTTCGTATATTAATTGACTGGAATTATCAAAATGTTTTTCAATAAGCAGAAAGATTTTAGCTCAAGATTAACAGTTTACTGATCTGAAAATAAACCTGAAGCTTAAAAGTATGTTATAATTATACAGTATATTCGTCGTAGTAGCGTATATATTACCGATGTGAAGTGGGTAGAAAATTCCTTTTTTGCCGATCATGCCAAGTCGTTTTCTCATAAGGTATAGAATTGACATCGGCATATTAAGTTGAATTTTCTACCAAGTTGACATCGGCAATATAACGCTACACGCTACTATTACATATACAGTATAATATACATAATTATACTATCATACATTAATTTGCATTATAATACATGCAGTATATATATGAATATTAGTAAATAACTTTTGCGTGCAAAAGGTATACATACATACATTGCATGATTAGCTCTCTCTCGGGCTCTCGCCTGCACCGCGCGGTGTTCGATTTAATCCTCTTGTATTAATACATATTATACTATAATACGTATATAAGAGGTATAGTATGCTGTAATCTATCACTATCACTATGCACTATCACTCGGTGATTTTTACAGCATAATACTTTTACAGGAGGATTATATTGAACACTGGCAAAACTAAAATTCGGGGAGAATTATAAAATCACTCAATATATGAATACATTGATCTTCAAACCACAGGAGATGAAAAATACAATATTTTTTAATATTATAAATGTATAATACATATTATACGTATAATGCATGTCGGATATTTTCGATATATTACAAAAATGGAATATACAAGTAAATAAGATCAGGCAGACCAGCACATGATTCCCCATCTCGACGTCAACAAATATATGTGGTCAAATAAATCTATTCTATTCTATATGATGTATTATGTATTAAAAATTCAAACTCTAGTTAAAAGTGTTGTCCCATGTTATTTTCTGGTAACACTCACCAGTGAGGTACTGTCGGAAGCTGGAGGTCCAGCTCCACTCGGGGTTGCCCAGCCTGCGCGCGAACACGCACTCGAGGTGCACGATGCTGCCGGGGAACACGGCCAGCTCGCCACCCGCCTCCACGCTCGCTGAGCCCGCCGGCACGCGCACCAACACCGTGGGAGGAGCGTCCTCTGCAACACCACGTGGAGTGTGACACGTGGAGCGCTGACACGTGTTGTCTGACGTCACTACTCACCAGTGAAGTTGGTGATGAGCGTGGTGGGGATGCAGTTGGGCACTCGGTGGCTCCACGCACCGTTCTGGCACTGCAGCGCCGACTCGCCAAGCATCTTGTACACGCCCAGCTCGCGGCACCGCACCGACACCTGAGCGCCGTGCGGGAAATAAGTTCCAGGGGTCTGAAATAAGTTTGAAATAATCGATATTAATAAATCTATATAGAACCAGAATGTTTAACTTTGAGTTCCTCGCTCGTGGGGTTGCATGGTTACATTACAATTTGTCTAATGAGTTCGTAATAATATTGAAATACTATAACAACTAACAACGCATCAATCCGCAAAGATATCCAAACAGTGTTCAGAATTTTCAACGCCAACATCTGAACTGTAATTCAGGGGTCAAATTTAATGTTGAGTAGTTCTCACTCTCAGCACTTTATGTTTGATTGGCGTTTTGTGGATTCACGTGCTGGTTTTATCGTCGCTAACAGCCATGTCAGCAATGTCTCCAGCCCTCGTGTCAGCGGCAGCAGCGAGTGTCTCTATGTGGGACTGTCACTGTACCAACACTTCAATCGGTTACCTGCTCCTAGTGGTCATTATCCACAAAATGGCAGGGAAGAGAAGCATAAGCGTATGGAGGGTGAAAACAATTTTCTTACTGTATAATTCAACTATATTGTATTATGTTGTTATCAGATAATATACCCAAATAAAATATAACTTTGACGCTGTCTCTCTTTCTTCATGTTTATTAATTATTCACATAAATTTATTTCCCTATAACCATAATCTCACAAACCAAAACAATACCGTCACAAGAAGGGGTTACAAAGCTAATGAAGCGTGGCAAGCGCGGATGGCAGCAAGCTGTTGGGGAACAGTGCATGGGCAACAGAAGCGGCGTCAAGCAATTAGAACAATTAGAAAGCCATTAATCTTTCTGACAGTAAAAAAATGCAGATATATATTATACAAATGTAATGATAGTGCGGCGATGATACTTTAATAAAAATGAAAATGTTGCATTAGTTTCTAATTAATCGCTTTTACATAGCAGAATTATTTTCGAATCAAATTGTCACCAATTCATTCATTTTTTTTTTTTTTTTTTTTTTTTACGATCCATTTAAAATTCAAGTCTTTTATAGTAGCTCCGATACCTACGTATATTATTCCAATGATAGAAGGAAGACTATCCACTTTTGATTTAATAATTTATAAATTAATATTATTCTGTTCAACTCTCTTTGGCGCTTTAAGTTGCCCATGCACGCTTGCGTTCTGCAGGTGCAGAGTAGTGCTCATGGAAAATTTCTTTTGCATGCAGTCATATCGTATAAGAAAATATAATTATACGTAATTTTACATGAATGAATTTATAAAAAAAAAATACTCATTTCAATAAATATGTCAATTTTAAAGGGGAAAAAGTTAATTAATATCCAAAAAAGTTTTTAAGTTTCATTATTCATATTACATTAACTTTTGAAAACTAATAAAAGTGTCCTTTTTGTGCCGAGCGCAAATTTAACATTAAAACAGTTGATGGAAGGTGCGCAGCAGTGCGCCTGGTGGCAGAATTACAAACTTGACTCAGTAATCACTAGACAAAAACGGGAGCACTACAAATTATCACGTAACGATGTTTTGTGCACTGTGAATCCTTCGTAATGAATCATGCTCAGTACAAATTATGCAGCACTTTCCTGCGCTTTGTATATTTGCTGTTCATTTGCATAGTAATTATTTCTCTGTAATAACACACACAGTTATGAGAGATAAATAAGAAGTAAAACATCAACACAGTATCAAAATGTAGAGAAATTAATGCTGCCTAGCTTTACAACGCGAGGAGGCTTTGAAAACAACAAGGCAAAAACAAGAGCACGAAACACAAATGACGATTAATTTTCTGTAGTCAGTAAGAGGAGAAATAGTACGATGCCAAGGAAACATAAGAACGGCTTAATTGCTTAGAATTGCTCATAACAATGGAATGAAAACATGAATAATAATTATATTACTATTTATGTCGTTCATCTGTTGTTATAAAATGTGATAAAAAATAAACACAATGTCTCTGAATAATAACGATTACTTTTAGTCAACAAACTTTCGGAAAAAAATTAGTAAATAGAACAGAAATTGAAAGAAAACAAGTATCTTTATTATTTAAATATTACAGAACATCAAATATATTATTGTTATTCAAACAACTGTATTGAAAATTACCAATAAAGAAATGAATTGAATTAATGTATTGTATTATAAATAGTGTAATCGAGAACAAGTTAATTATGCATGTAATTAGTTCTTTTGTATCATTTTGAAATAAGACTTTGGAATCACAACGAAAGACCAGCGTACATATAATATATTTATCCAAAAGTTGTAGTTTTACATAATTTATATTTGTATTGTTTCCGTAAAAACCTGTAATATTTTGAAACTGTTTATGTGTTTATCATCATGACAACTTTAAATTCAACACAAAACGCATTGCCATCGGCCATCGTTAATTTTAATTCGACTAGCGCAACATGAGCTGCATGGTGTTGCGGGCACCACGTTGTTATCTGCGAGGCAAAGTTAGACTGCGTGTGGCTTGTGGTGAACTAGGAGAAAAAAATGTTCTCCACTACATTGGCTTGACCGCTCTACCACTGTACACTGTGCACCACCAGAGTAGCTTGTGAGGTCTCTCATAAAATAATAATCAAACAATTCTTTTATGATGTTTAACAGTCTTACGTCAAAAAGAAAGTAACACCACGTAAGATTTACGAAAGAGTTAACCAGAAAGTTATGTGCATTCGCATTTCTCACTAACCGCGTTTAAAGTCAGCCTATACCATATATATGTCACTGAACTTGGTTAGTGAAAACACTGGACAACCTCCTTTGTGGATCACGCCCAATAAATCTTGCGTATGTTGAGTAATTATGTTCATTGCAAGATTTAGACATACGAGAAAAAAATATCTATATACGATATTTAATTAAGAGTGGAGAAACGAGTACCCAGTAAGACTGATTGAAGTAGGCGTGCGTGCAGGAAGACTCGTAGCAGCTCAATCTGCCACACCTTCAGGTTACACGTTGGTGCTGATGAGGTTGAGCAGAATCATCTCGCAGGTCAACAAGAATTTTCGATCTTTCAGCTACGTTCCATTGCAATATTTTTTGTTCTAATTTTTGTTATCTTTAACAAGAGTTAGCAAAAGTTTATGTTGAACTCTAAAACTAAAAGTAAAATAAAAAGAGGAGTATTTTAAGGTTATAGAAACATTTTCAACCCCTAATGCATGAAGTTAAAATGAAAAAGTAGAAGAAGTCTCCAATGACTTTTTTGTGGAAAATTCAAGATATACTGTAATGTACGGAATTACTGCTGCGGTTATCACACTTTAAAGTCATGTAATATATAACACAGAGAGAGAGAGAGAGAGAGAGAGAGAAAATTTGTTGGTTTAAAAGGCTCACAAATTCCAACTTCTTCGTGCTGAAGTTACTTTGTTAAACTAAATCACTAATTACAGCATGCATTTTTTTTTATACAAAATAAACTCATTTTACCGCGGCTGAAGGATCGTGTTATATATTTATATTATTTCATATATATATATATATATATATATATATATATATATATATATATATATATATAATCAGTTTATATGGTAAATGGACTAAATGGTAAAGGTTCCATATCACAAATAATACAGTAGCTAAAATTGAAGTTGCATGATTAAATCTACTTTCTTAGCAATGACAATATCATATTTCTTTTAGGTTATTCTTCAGAACGAAAGTAAGAGAAGCTTTCACAAGGATAAAAATATATCTAAGAGTGCTCATAGCTGAAAGAAAGTGGCAGCAGCAAACGTTGAGAGTCCGGCGATTCCGTCCATTGTCATTGAAATCAGCTCGCTCGTACTGTGGGTGACAAAAGTGTCGTTTTTTTGGAGCTGACGACAAACGTTACGACGGAGGACGCTCGTCACGTCGCGTCAGTCGCTTGGCAGTCGCGGCGCAACGCCCGTCGTCTGAATAAGAAAGCGGGGGAGAAATTGTCTACAGCTCCCCGCTGTACAATCCACAGCCGCTTTCTTTGCCTCATTGTTCGCTGAAGCAAATCAGGCGTTTGTACACATAACAATTCTTTAAAGTCCACTTTATCTGATCATCTCGCTATAAGGTTAGCTTGTTAACATAAGCAACAAAACATCACCTGATTACTCTGTCATAAATATTATTATAGTGAGAATTCTAGGCATTTGCCATTTTGTGAGTTCCTTTGTGTTGTCATTTAGGATTTCCATTGATCTCAAGATTTCAATTATAATGTCCTTGTTGTATTTTGGGGCAGGGGTATTTGTGACTTTTTCAGCAAAAGGTGCCTTTTACAACCATTTTAGCACATATTTTCAGCTATTTTTTCAGTTTTACGAAGACAAAAATATATAGAGAGCTTTCAACACAAAAGTTCACCAAAAATTATTTTTGTCACCAAAAACTGTATATTTTTTAATAAAGTACCCATATTGAAATAAAAAGAATATAATAAACAGGCATTTTCAATAATTTTTACACGGTTACATAAAAAAATATAAGTTTAAAATAAATATAAAGCAAAATGTTTTGTTAAAAATAGCGTATTTTTTATGTGTCTAGAATCCTTACTATATTATATTATACTGTATAGTCATAATATGGATGCTAAACAATTTGCCTAACCTCAAGGGGAGATGTTCTGGCAAGGAGTATCTTATATTATATATATATGTTAGCACCCAAAGCCGAATTCGGGCAAAAGCCGAAAAAAATGCTCACATCTAGTTCTGCGCATCACGAAATGAGCCAAAGCCGAAGTGAGTTTTTTTTTCGGCTTTGGCGCATTTCATTTTGAACAAAACTAGATCTGCTCAAATCGAAATGCGCCAAAGCCGATATGAGATTTTACTTCGTCTTTGGCGCATTTCATTTTGAGCAAAACTAGTTCTGCGCATCGCGGTTTGAGCAAAAGTCGAAATGATATTTTATTTCGGGTTTGGAGCAAAATTTTGAGCACATCTAGTTTTGCGCAAAATAAAGATGATTTTAATGACGAGATGATGATTTTAATTTTAATGATATTAATTTTAATTTTTTAAAAAGAAAAATAAAAAACTAAGACACTAAACTTATAATAAATATTAATATTGTGACCTAATATCTTTCAAGCGCTGTTTAAAAAGAAATTAATTAGGGAAAAAATAATGACTTTAAAATGTAATCATACGTACATAGACTACATGCCTTATAAAAAATATTGTAGAATCTGTTGTTTTTATAAAACACTCCACTATTTTTGTCACTTAATTACTATTTGATTATGTTTTTGTTAAATTAATAAATTTTTTGTTTTAAGAACTGCAGCTCAAATAAAATAGACGTATACGCCACACGTACGTTTTAAAGTATTCTTTAGATTCACTCGCTCTCACCATTAGAAACATTGCCATGCATGTACTTGTAAATTTCATAGTTCTATTTCTTCGAACATTTTGTAGCAGCCACAATACATAAACATACACGGCAATCAAATGGGGTTAAACTTCATTGCAGAGGTAAAGGCTGCTTTCTTATCTCGTTGTACCGATAACAACCTGTATTGCATGATAGCCTAATTCTAAGACATAGAACTATGAAATTTACAAGTGCGTGCATGACAATATTTCTAATGGTGAGAGCGAGTGAATCTAAAGAATACTTTAAAACGTACGTGTGGCGTATACGTCTATTTTATTTGAGCTGCAGTTCTTAAAACAAAAAATTTATTAATTTAACAAAAACATAATCAAATAGTAATTAAGTGACAAAAATAGTGGAGTGTTTTATAAAAACAACAGATTCTACAATATTTTTTATAAGGCATGTAGTCTATGTACGTATGATTACATTTTAAAGTCATTATTTTTTCCCTAATTAATTTCTTTTTAAACAGCGCTTGAAAGATATTAGGTCACAATATTAATATTTATTATAAGTTTAGTGTCTTAGTTTTTTCTTTTTCTTTTTAAAAAATTAAAATTAATATCATTAAAATTAAAATCATCATCTCGTCATTAAAATCATCTTTATTTTGCGCAAAACTAGATGTGCTCAAAATTTTGCTCCAAACCCGAAATAAAATATCATTTCGACTTTTGCTCAAACCGCGATGCGCAGAACTAGTTTTGCTCAAAATGAAATGCGCCAAAGACGAAGTAAAATCTCATATCGGCTTTGGCGCATTTCGATTTGAGCAGATCTAGTTTTGTTCAAAATGAAATGCGCCAAAGCCGAAAAAAAAACTCACTTCGGCTTTCGCTCATTTCGTGATGCGCAGAACTAGATGTGAGCATTTTTTTCGGCTTTTGCCCGAATTCGGCTTTGGGTGCTAACATATATATTATAAAATTGGTTTAAGTGGACAACAATTCGATCTTAGAAGTGGCGATGGAGGATATTACATGAAGAGATTCTGCATGTATCTTGACTTTTAAACATGTGGTAAAGCTGTTTGTCGGCATTTTGTTATGTGACTCACCACGACGCTGACGTTGCGATAGGTAACGAGAAGCTGCGGCGGCAACGCTTCCAAGTAGCAACTTCGGAACAACGGGTGGAAATGACCTGCATCTGAAATAAATTAGGTCATTGGTGAACAGAGCACTTCGGATAAATACTTTTAAAATTTAGATCATTTTTCAATGTTTTTGTTTGAAATTACAAACATAGTAAGGGCACCATGGGATGACTGCGATGGTAAATTAAAATAAAGAGAAGGAGAGGGGATACATAAAATATTTAGATTCAAGTCCCTAGCGTTCGTAAACCACTTTACTGCTTTAACCAGAGAGCGACACTATTATGCGAGAGCTATATTTTCCTCTTCCTGCCTTCCTTGCGATATTTACTGAATCAGAATGTATAGTTATAAATAATGCACAGGTAAATTGTTAATGTCGTAATATACTGTATAACAATTAAGATTTTTAAAAAAAAAAAATTAAATATTTTGTATAACACCATTTGAGCAGCTTCATTTGTAATAATTATAACATAGGAAATATTCTATTTAAAGTTTAAACCAAATATATAGGAAGCTACTATACACATGTGAACTATAAATTCCAGACTCTTGGCGTATGTATTGTAATATTTTATGTAAAGTGTCATATATCTGTTTTTCTGAATAAACAAATTAAAAATGAAACAAAAACACCAACGCATTTTGAGAGGGGGTTCGTGACTGATGACATTGGTGACATCCTGTCGCAGTGTCCCGGATGTTACCATCCATCCTGTGACTGGTCTAAGAATCGCATTTGAACCACTTTTAAATGATTTATTTGATTATGATTTAGTGACACTGCCTCACGCGGCCACACTTGCTAAGCTGCTAATTCCACCGTTATCTAAAATACAAATGAAATGTATCATAGATTGATTAAATGACATAAAAAGTATAGTAACCAATTCTAGAATCCGTAACAAAAAAGAAAAAAAAAATCATAATTTAAAGAAATATCACGACTTTATAACTCATATAATATTATTGAAAAGAATGACAGGCTATAATATATAGCATTACGAGTGTGCATCTATTTCTCCCCCTCTCCCCATTAGAAAAAAAACAGAGAAATGAGTCCATCTTATTCCATCTTATCTCAAATCATCTCCATTTCCCCAGCCTCCCTGATGGACCAGAACAAGCACTACTTGGCTTTGTGTGTCTTTTAATTAAGTAGAGATAAACTGACAATTATTCAAGTGCAGTTCTGGATCAAGTTTCTGAGACAAGGATATACCGGTACATAGATCTTTAAAGTAAGACTAACTTCATATTATATTGACAACAATAAAGTTGCAATCACAATATGAACTTGTGACACGAACACATTGATTTGCTTGTCAAGTTCACAAGACGGCACTGACCTTGGGTAACTTGGCACAGCGGGCCCACCCACTCGCCGCCGATGCACTTGATCTTGCAGAGTCGCCGCTCGCCCAAAGGTCCGATGGCGCCCGAGAACTTCACCTCCATCACCTCGCTAAAATCTGTACGTTGAGCCAGCGCCTTCGTTGAGCCGTTGAGCGCCATCTCTGGCGGCGAGCACCCCGCGCCAGTCCACTCTGCAAAAACGAAAACACACAATTTGAAATAAGATTTCAAAACCATAATATGAATGGTTAAATTTATATTACAGTGCAATACACGACAACATGATTGATCTTAAAAGAGCATGAATATAAAGCAGCATTTCCTTTTTTTTAAAAAAAGCGTGAGCACATAATTATATAATTGCATAACTTTTAATTGCACAAAGGTTTGGAGTTATTTCCTCATTTATTATATAAACTGTGTTAAAAAAAAATGACACACATATTTAATATGCATGAGATGCATGATATAAGAAATAATGTAAAAACTGAAACTGTTTTAATGGGGAATTCACCTTTTTTTTTTTCAAATGCTCTATGCCTTGAAACTAAATGTCGCAAAAAAAAAAAAAAAAAAAAAAAAAAAAAAAAAATCAATTTTCAAAATTGTAGACATGGAAAATTTTTAAGAATCTTCCTTCTTTTGAAATTAGCGCCGAAACGTGACGTAGAAACTGCCTATCAGGCGAAATTTTCATGCAATAAATTTTTTTATTTTCGATTATCACTCGTAAAATAAACTGATATTAGGGATAAAAATACCGATACAAGAGTAGAAAAATCCGTTGATTTCGATCGTGTTACTAAAACTTATAGCCAACCATGCACTCTTTGACTCTCAAACTATGATATCAGAGGCAGTTGTTGTGTGTTAACTAGGGAGTTTCAACGTCACAGTTTTCAGGTTTGTGCGCAGGCTGCATATTTTTCCCTAATTCTAATCATCCCTTTAGAGTCTCCAAATTTTAGTTAAAAAACTTGAAAATTGAGTAAAACGTAAAACTTACTGTATTATTAACATGTCACCTATCATAATATAGTAGTTAAATTAAAATTTAAGTTGTAAGAGAATTCCCCATTAGATACTCTTTATTATTAATTACTTTAAGCCGGTAGAATGCAATTGATAGAAATTGTATAAAATTTTTCCTTTCAAGAAAACTTAAACTTCATTTGTTTGTATGAAGATGATATGGAGATGAAATTTTCTTGCAAGGAAAAATTGTATGCAAAATTGTATGGTGTTATACAGGCTTTATCGAGGAAAAAATACATTTTTGTGCTGTGCTATCGCATTAAAAATACAATTCTAATCTATGTTTAATTTACATTTACATAAATGATGATTAAGGAAATTAAAAAGTTGTGAAGTTTTTGCAAGTTGTAGTCTAAAACTTTGTTGTCGAGACACTAAAAAAAAAAGTTAGAGCTAAAAATATAAATTAAACAATCAGAGAGACGTTGTTAAAACATGTTTAAAAGTATCTTGCTGGAAAAAAAATCACTGTGGAATCCTTTTTAAATTTTAAACTTTTATTTGTCTTGACATTTAAATTTTGTAAAATACATCAACGTTGATGGAAGTCAAAGATTTTATTTTAAACAAAGAATAAATTATTCAATATTGTATTTTAAAAGTTCATAGAAAGAGAACAAGACAAAAAAGAATATGCCTATAATAATGATGAAATTTATTACTCCTATTGTATAAGAGACTTAAAAAATATATTGATCATATTTTAAAATCTTTAAGGGGCATTCACAAAGCCCTAAGGCCACATTTAGGGCTCGATAATTTAAAGCCCGATTTTAGGCATGCTTTTTAGACCCAAAATTTCTGGTCTTAAATTATCGAGCCTTAAATGTGGCCTTAAGGCTTTGTGAATGCCCCTTTTTATTTGTGACTGTCCATTTTAATATAAAAGAGCACCGAAGAAACAGCCTGACTCGTGTTCCAAAGACATTCGAATCGTCCCGTGTGTGCTTTATTTGATGAACACTTAATACAGTGGACTCAAGAGGTACCAGCTATCTTGATTGTCCTCAGGTGCACAGAGATCAACGATTCCAAAGCTGTTAGTAAATATCTCACCTCTACCCTCGTTGTTGCGATTTAAATAAGGCATGTATGTACATGTCGAATTTGCATTTATGAATCAACCTTCTTTATAACATGTTCCTTTCACTTAAAAGATGATATTGCTTGTATAGGGTGTACTTGTGGCTTTAAAGCTTTAAAAAAATCCAACATCATTCTAGCTCGAACCATCCATCACAGCAAGACAAGGCGAAACATCTTTTGAATAATGTGCGGCTTTTCTAATAGCTTTGCTATCAATCTCACTTCTTACTGCAATTAACTTACGAAGTCAAGAACATGGAAATGGTTTTTGTATCTTTCATATTAAATAATACATTAATATATATTTACATTCATTAAGGGCATTGGGTGTAGCACCGGTAGTTGGCAACACTGACGTATCTTCACCATGTTAATTTTTGATCATTGCTCCTCGGAGTAATTTTTATGCTAGAACTAAGCTGATTGCTGTAGTATCAAGATAATTAGTAGCCCAAGTGCACAATTTGGTTAAATAAAGCCTGATTTAAAGAAAAGTATTTTTTTCATATTTTAGAAAAATGCATGTAAATTTAAAAAATTGCTAAAAAATACTTTTCTTTAAATCAGGCTTTATTTAGCCAAATTGTGCGCTTGGGCTACTAATTATCTTGATACTACAGCAATCAGCTTAGCTCTAGCATAAAAACTACTCCGAGGAGCAATGATCAAAAATTAACATGGTGAAGATACGTCAGTGTTGCCAACTACCGGTGTTACACCCAATGCCCTTAACTACAAAAGAATGAGTAATTTAACTGACGCAATGCGACATACTGTCACAGTTATTATATATATAAAAAAAAATGAAAAAGGCGAACTTTTTATAATAACCTCACTTTTAGCATAAATTTGAAATAGCGGATGAGATTTAATCTTGCGACAATAATACGCACATTTCTATGTAATCAAAGTAACAAAAACTTGTCTTCATTATTATTTCTCGGTATTAACGTGTGCTGACTATTTCCACAATAATTGTGACTCGTAATGTTGCTGCTGCTGAGTGTCCCGCAGCATATCAAGTGAGGTCACATTTATTCTCCACACGAGAGAGTCTACACAGAACGTGTCCGCACATGAACGCGACGTGATTGTTTACAAGAAGTGTAGAAATAAAGTAAACTTGTGCCCAGTGTGTGCGACAAATACCAAAGATTTATAAATTGACAGTTCTTCAAAAGCAATTAGTAGAGCTCAATTTTTACAACTTAATAAGAACAAAAAATTAACATAAAATAGTTTTAACTTTTATTCTAAATTCTTATGTACACGTTTTATATGAATAATTTATTATTGTATCATTTATCGACGGAAGAAAAAAAAATTACATACAATTACAATACTATATACCTATGTCATACGAATATAAATTTAATATTTTATATATAATAATATAAATTAGTAATGACATATAAAGGATCATATTAAAATAATGAATATATCGTTTCAGCCTGACCTCGATCAGTCATATACTGTATACGTTATAATAAAATATATTATTCACGTTATCCATAATTTTTTAACAAACACATATAAACATTATACGTAAACACATTGCATCGCAAAATAACCGAGGAGAATAATTAAGAAATTATGATCGAGGTTGTTAATATATATTTTTTCAAATTATTCCGACTTTTTAATTAAAGGCAAGATATATAATAACGTGAAATCATAGCTATGAACCACGAAAAACAACTCACGTGTACACCTCGGTCACAACACTTCTCTGTTTGCTGTTTGTAGGCGTTGCCACGCAGTCCATAGAGATAATAGACTAATAGAGGTGAGGTGAACTTAAACTTTTTGGGATGTCTAGACTAGGTGCTCATGTAGCTCAAAATTTGCATTTTTTTATTTTTTTTTTTGTCTCTTGCATAGATGTTGCACCAGTAAATGAGACAGGAGTAAATTTCGTGCATGCTGCCCCAATGGGTACATAATCAATTTACTTCTTAATTACAAAATTGTCATGTTATCTACTCGCTGTTGAATCACGGATAAAATACCCTTTGATAAAATACCCTCGGATATAATACCCAGACAAAATACCCTAGGACAAAATATCCTTGTACAAAATACCCTCGGACAATTAACCCTTGGACAAAATACCCTTAGACAATTAACCCTTGGACAAAATACCCTTAGACAATTAACCCTTGGACAAAATACCCTCGGACAAAATACCCTGGGATAAAATACCCTGGGATAAAATACCCTTGGACAAAATACCCTTGGACAATTTACCCACAGATAAAATACCCTTGGACAAAATACCCTTAGACAAAATACCCTTGGACAAAATACCCTTGGACGAAATACCCTTGGACAAAATACCCTCGGATAAAATACCCATCACTTTGAGGTTGGAAAAAATTTCAGTTTCAATTCAGGGCGAGAAATTCACATTTTTGAAAATACTGGAATATTTCATTTGCAATACATTCATAAACTAGCTCATTCAAAGAATAATCATCGTTTTGAATAATATATAATAGATATATGAATCTCAATTCCAAAACGCTTGGGTAAAAATGCATGTCCCCACTCGTGTTCAGTTCGTTCATATATAGCCGTCTCACTCAAATATCTTTTAATATACTATACACATCAATGCTCGTTTTTTCCTAACGGGGCCGGCTCCGTATAAGTCTGGTCTTTTTGTCAAAGTTATTTAACTAAAAGTTCGGTAAGAAAGAAGTATATGATTTTTTTCCCCGGTGTCTCAATATTTTTAAGTCACTAAAATATGCATTAAGAAGTTATAAAGGCTTTTTAACACAACTAAATACTTTTTAAGATAATTTTATTATGTACCATGTGTACATGTAATTCTATATCTTCAAAAATATAAAATTTCTTCTCATCATTAAAAATGTGAATTAAATATAATTTTTTCTGGTAAATAATGATTTTGTACAATAAAATAACAAATAAATAACTGAAATAGCAATACGTATTTTACTATCATGCTTTGTGCTGGTTGTTACCCGTGACAATATAAATTTTAAAACCATTATGAACATTTAATTTTATAGCTGGTTTCCATGAGTAAGTTTATAGAACATTCTACTGCAAAAAGCAATGTATCTCTTGTCGACCTTACAATGTAACATTATGTTAATACGTAAAAAATTGGGTGGGGAAGCAATGTTTTCTTCTATTCATGAGGTGACGATTTTTTATTCTTACTTTTTGTTTTGTTTTTGCTCTTTATTAAAAAATAATGAAAAAAATGCATTCATACATTCATTGTAAAATAATTATACCATAATAATTATGCGATGTTTTATTTAGTCTCCCCTGTTCATTTACATTTACCTATTTCCCCCCCCCCAAAGTCCTTTTTGCCTGGGTTGGCTCAAATTTATTGCACCCAAATTAACCTACATTAAGGGTAAGATAACACGAACAATCGATTCTTGTAGTCCCATTTGATTAACATGTAAACCTTAGCAACCTCATAATGATTCTGAATGTTTTTTGAGAGACAGTTCTTGGCACCAAAAAAATATGGAAAATATTTCAAAACAATCGGACGATCCAATTTTTTTAAATTATTTTCTTAGTTTAGGTCTCCATGGGAAAGCCCTATATACTAAAAATTTAAAAAATTCGTTTAAAAAAATTTGATCGTCCGATTGTTTTGAAATTTTTTCCATATTTTTTTGGTGCCAAAAACTGTCTCTCAAAAAAAATTCAGAATTATTATGAGGTTGCTAAGATTTACATGTTAATCAAATGGGACTACAACAATCGATTCTTCGTGTTATCTTACCCTTAAAAAAATAACATGATAAATAATAAAATAATTAAAAGGTGCTAAATATTTAATTATTATACTCTACAACTAAACGTATAAAAAAATAAATTATGCTGTGAAAATATCATGCGCAGGATTCAGTGAAATTTATTTTACCTTTTTCATGGGCAATTCGCAATAACATATTATAAATTATAGAAATTATAATCATAAAAATTTATGATTATAATTATTGGTACTGTTGAAATCCGAAATATCATATATTTTTAATTTTGGTTGGTTGGTTGGTATTTTGGGGCAATTGACACATTATATTTTTAATTTTATTATATCAATAGGAAACTTTTTATGCAACATGAAAATTAGTGTACCCTGTCCCTTTAATAATAATAATATTAATACTGTACTGTACAGTGTATATACAATACATGTGTGCAAAATGTTTGCATGATGTAGGTATAATTTTTATCATTCTACGAAATACCTAAGATGCTGTTATATATTATAATATATGGTAAATTGTCTGAGGGTATTCTGTCCAAGAGTGTTTCGTCTAAGGGTATTTTGTCCGAGGGTATTTCGTCCAAGGGTATTTTGTCGGAGGGTATTTTGTCCATGGGTATTTTGTCTGAGGGTATTTTATCTGAGGGTATTTTGTCCAAGGGTATTTTGTCCTAGGATATTTTGTCCAAGGGTATTTTTTCCAAGGGTATTTTGTCCTAGGGTAAATTATCCAAGGGTATTTTGTCCTAGGGTATTTTGTCTAAGGGTATTTTATCCCAGGGTATTTTGTCTAAGGGTATTTTGTCCAAGGGTATTTTGTCCTAGGGTTAATTGTCCAAGGGTATTTTGTCCTAGGGTAAATTATCCAAGGGTATTTTGTCCTAGGGTAAATTGTCTGAGGGTATTTTGTCCTAGGGTATTTTGTCTGGGTATTATATCTGAGGGTATTTTATCAAAGGGTATTTTCTCCGTAATATCTCATCTCTGTCACAAAACTATAATATAATTAATCCTAAATCTATGCTAGTTTACGCCTGATAATTACACTATCTTTTACTTATTTCCCATTATGTGCTAAAAGATAGGACTAGAAACAAAGATAGTCAAAACACAACAATATTCACGAGTAAACCGAGACTTGTTGGACTGTATAATATTTCGAAAAACTGACGAATAATCTTCCCTTCCTTCGCCTGGTGCACTTCTTTTTCCAGGCACCCGTTCGCTCCTCGTAAGGGCTGAGCAGACCACTCGCATTCAGTCTTATGAGGCCATTGAGTCCTTTCAGGATGAGCAGCCATTTCTGACTTCTATCGGGCGTGATCTTAGTCTCTCCTTGCTGCTAATTCACACGCATCAGGCGTTCCAGACCAGCGTCATTACAACTGATCACGCAGACTAACAATAAAAAATAACAGCGCTTTAAGTCCATTATGTATCAGAGCACTATAGTAAATTAAGTTGTAAAATAGCCTGCTCTTTCTGGCTGATAAGCTATTATTGTCCTAAAACTAATATATATATATATATATATATATATATATATATATATATATATATATATATATATATATGCATGAGCTAGTTGGTCCTTCAGTGGCTTAAAGCTTAAAGTTGTGAATTTAATTGGGACTTGTCTGTTTCAAACTATAATACTGTACTCTGATAATTAAATAAAAATGCAACAAGCAACAAGACAGCATGCGTTAGCAACAGGACTTATTGTTTTTGATTATAAAATATTATAATACCATTCAAGCATTGTTACTGTAACTCACAATGTATTTACCATCACTTGACAATAAATTTGTTTTCCTTTATTCAAGTAGAATTTTAATAATTTAAAAATAGAAAGAGAAAACATAAAAGAAATTGTAGATTTAAATTTTCTCTTGTACGTAAAAAAATAATCGATTTATTATATAGAAACAAGTTGTAAGTAAATGGAGTGATTAAACGTTATATTAAGTTATAAACTTTGTACCTTTTGCACCTAAAGTGTGAATGGTTATGCTTATGACGTGCTAGATAATAAAAATTTGGATCAATTTAATTCATGAATTGAAAAAATTGCTAAACTGCAGCGTACAATCAAAGCAAAAAAAAAAATAGTTATTTATTTATTATATTTATTCAAAACAGACTACTCTTTAGGTAATTCCATTTTTACCTATAAAACAACAGTTCTTGCAGCATTTTTTTTATATATAATTTTACGTCTTAAAAAGTTTCGAAATAATTTTTTTAGTGCGTGGATATATTTCCTAGCTACATTTTTTCTAACATTAAAATAAATATTTGAATTTTATAAGAAAGAATTGTTTTTAATCAGAAAAAATAATTCAGTGACGTCCTCTGTGGAGCACTATTTCTTTATTTTTACCGTTTGTATGATCATGCAAATCAATCTAACAAGTGCTTCATCAATTCTTAATTCTCATTTGCCCCTAGCTTATTTGCACTAAAATGCCCTTCCACGTTTCATGCCACGAGTCAACAATAAAATTCCATCCATAGAAGATGCAGGATTACACACATTTTTTTAAAAATTATTTCTGACATCACAGAAGCAGATCTGCAGTTCAAAAAAAATGCAAATTTGCATTATCAAAACTGAGCATTCCACCGGCGTCAACATATACAGGAGAGTATATAAGAGAATCACCTTAAATAATACAAATATGGGTAATTCACTTAGCGCATTAAAATATATAGCAAATAAATTTATAATTAATATATTATATATTTATATGTTTCTTATATGTTTGTTAATCAAATATGATTCAAATAAAATAATTCACGTTACATAATATGTTGTTTTGTTTTTTTTTACTTCGTTCAGTACAAAGAAGTAGCGGTAAATTTATGTATTTATATATAGCTTCAGTATTTGGTACAAAAATGTTTATTCATACGAATTTCCCCGTTATAATTAAAGACTTTAAAATATTTTACATTTTCTCCACCCTTTTAGATATATTTTAATTTACAAGAGCTTAACGGATGTGAAAAAATATTTATGTAAAACCAAGGAAGTTAAATTTAAATGTGGAATTGCAATTCTGCAGTGTACTATTGCCGTTATAGTATAATCCCACGAGAAATTTAAAGCAAATGTAATAAACTTGCAAATGTATTATACGAACTCAATTTGTAGAAAGTAATGAAAAATTCTCTAGAGCATTATATTTCCATTTTAAATATGAAGCTCATTCAATATCATTACCACAGTAAAAAAAAAAAAAAAAAAAAAAAAAAAATACTATGCACAGTGAAAAATGTACATTGATATAATTATATTGTGAGTGACTGTAAGTGAGGTGGGATTCTGAAAGAGAGAGATATTGCTCGCATGAATATCAGAATATCACACGCAACCAAGCACAACAAGTGTGGCTTTGGCTTTGATGTCATAAAATAGATCTCGTCGAGAGCTTTTTTTTTGTATGGCAATTTATAATCTTATTTATTCTTAAATTGTAAAAAACTATCATGATCAGATCAATTCATTTTCAGGTATAGTTGCAATAGTTTTTGTTGAGTTATATTAATTTAGCATCAAAGAATCAATTATTTTAGTGTTTTATAAAATTAAACGGTCCTAAATGATGGCCAACGAAAAAATGCACGTAAACTAAAAAAAGGGGCTATATTTACATTTTAATTACGATCGATACTTAGATTTAAATGTATAATTTAATTGAGCTCACAAGTTTAACGTGATGGGGTTACATTCTGAAGTTCTGTATTTTTAATGCCAGTAACACTGAATATATGATTTGTGTGCTAGACCATGGTGGATGGCAATATATTTTACAGCCTCGGACTGGCCATGAGTCTGGGTCAGGGATCTTTGACTGGCCTCTCCACTTTTTAATACAGAGGGTATACAAAAAGTGGCCTCAGACCCCCGGTCTTCCAGGTGGTCCCTGCTGTCTGTAATGCCTATGTGGCCCTGCATGACTGGCCCCTAGGTTCCCAGTCCGAGCCTAGTATTTTATATATGACTTTGGCACGACCAGATATAACGGAGCACGCGTCGACACCATAAACTTCTCAGTGGGAAGCATCATACACATTAAGCATAAACCCTGATGATTTTTATTATTATTAATTATTATTATTATTTTAGATTCACTGAAACAAATCGTATTAGAAAAACTGTAAACAGCAATATCGTAAATATTTCCCTTTGCCAGTTGGATAAAAGCCACAGCAATGAAATTATTTATTTGCGTACTTGGTTATCTCAGAGTTTGGAACCTTGCAGAGTTTCTCCCCCGTGGTCTCGAGGGCAGACGTGTTGTGGGTGGCATCGTGGGCCGTGCAGACGTGAAGGGGGGGGGGGTGGAAGGGGAAGGACTCGGGGGCGCAGTTAATTGCCACCCTCGCTAATGAGACCAGCGTGTTGCGGTTCAGGCCAGCAATATGGCGCTCAACACAACGTGCTAGCCCGGGGACTCGGGGGGGAAGGAAAAAGAGAGACAAAGTTTATAAATTATCATATAGTTCAAAATGAATAAGCTATAACTATTTTATAACTATTGATTTACACTGCTTCCATCAAATAAATTTTAAATATTATAATCATTTATATTATAAACTTTGGATTTTTATCAATTACATTTTGCCTAATTTATCATTAATTTTTTTAAATGTGACTTTTTAAAAAAATATATATGTTTTTAATTAGTCTAAATAACATTTTTTTTATTCTGCTGTGGAAGCTGCTATGAAACTGAATATCACTATTTTATACTGTGGCGCCAAGGTGTAACACGAAAGCTGACTTAAAAAATAAACTATCGACCCTTGAAAACTCACCTAAGCTCTAAATAACATTGTTTCTTAAAAATTATACTCGTACTGTACAATTGTATCCATTTCTTGGGAGTTTAGTAAGATCAAAGAATTAATATCTACGATATTAATTCTTTGGTAAGATGTACTATATTAAATTTATACTATATTAATAATTATTGTTTCATAGAAGCTATTTAAATTAAATTTAAATATACAGTATAGTCTCGAAACTTACAATAATTTAATTAACTTTACTTTACTTTATTTTTTTTTTAAGTTAGATAGAATTTATTAAAGACATAATATATATAAAACTAAAGTGAAGAGAAATAAAATAAGTATTTCATACCATAGACCATATAGCTTATGTATTATTATACGTAATTTGGTAATTACGTATGTGGTAGGTGTTATATTAAAAAAATCACCACCAATATTCAGATCTTAATAATATATTTATTAATTAAATAATAATCTTTCAATGGTTACTTTTATTTAGAATATTAATATTTATTTAGCACCAGTGACTCCATAACGTCGAGCAAGTCACGTGACTGTGGACAGAGAGGTGACAGTTTTTGTTTACACCCCACGTCAACGTCATGACAGCATCACGTCTGCTTGGAGAGTCAATTTGGTGACATCATGTACTTCATGACACTTGACTGACCGTATAATAATTGTTTAATTAACATCGTTCGATATAACTGTAGTTTAATTATTAAATTATCAAATTACATTGCACCCTTTTCTTATGAACAAGTTTATATTTCATACATCATAAAACACAGTTACAGTACAGATGATGTGTGTGTGCGTGTGTTGTTGTCAATTCTGAATTTCTGAAAATACTAAAAAATAATGAAGCATTCAACAAATAAATTGTCAACAAATTCAGCATTGAGAAAAGTAAACAAACTGCGACGTCAAATCACGTGCCTTCCACACGTGACTTTAAATGTACCTGCTGACGATGTTATAAAACAATGTAGAATTAACTATAATAGTTATACATCATCAAAATAGCAAACTAAAACAGGTCTTTGCAAAACTCTTATTTCCAACTATAATAATAATACAGCTCACCTTTAGGCTTGCTGTGTGAGGTGGCTGGCTTGGTCTGTCCCGGCGCCAGCAGTAGCGCCATCGTGACGACGAGCACGGCCAGGCGGCCCCGAGCGTGCCGTTGCTGCTGCATCTCTGTGGCTGGCGTGCTGTGGATGTTGAGTCTGCTCACATCGCACGTCTCACATTCCCGGCCACCGCGCTCGCACTGCCCGCCGACAAGCACGCCGTCCGCGACACCCGTCGTCCTCTCTGGCACCGCGCATGCCCGCACCAACCCTATGATTAAGGACTCCCGATAAGAGTAAATTCCTCGCACCATATTAGGTTAAAGTAAAAAGATGAAAACCGAAGAAAAAGGTAAAATGAGTGCTGGAATCCGATCAGCTAATGATGCTAAGCTATAATTGGAATTTTTTTCAATTATATAATATATAATATTTTTTTTTTTTTTTTTTTTTTTTACAAGGATACACCCCTAAGAGCTTAGAGCTCGCGGCGGGGTACTGGGTAACAATTAACACTTTGCATGAAAATTTATTATTGAATCAAGAAATACAATTAAAGCACAAAATAATTATATTATTATTTTCTTCTGTTTTTCTTCACTTTTTTCACCTTTTTCCTTTTTTAAGCACGGAAAAGTTCCGGACTCTGGAAACCTGAACAAAATTAAAGTTATTAGAATAATTTACTTTTTATACTTATAAATATGCTCTATATTATACATATTCAATGGATGCAATAAACAATTTCATGCTTATACCGACGACGTAAGACACTTTTATTTTTATTGTTAATATTGTTTTTGTAATTTTTTCTTGTCTTTTTAAGATCGAGAGGTATTCTAGTAACGCATATAAATGCACTGACAATGAGCCAGTGGCGTAGCCACGGGGGGGGGGGGGGTTTCGGGGTTTAAACCCCCCCCATGAAGATCGAGTAGTGACTGGATATAAGAAGAAAAAAGGAAAAATTATATAAATTTGAAAAAATAAGTTAAATAAAAAATTGAAATTTAGGGGTATCAAGTATCAAGTAGTCTTTTCTTTAAAATAAACAAATTATAAGTTAGTTTCTAATTTTAACAGGAAAAAGTGCGACTCATAAATAAATGTTTTATTTCCCTTACAAACTGCATGTGCATATAACTACTATTGTATAAATTAAAACGCTCTCACGGGTGCCGCACTTTCATTTAATTGGCTGCTCCACGCGCCCGGTGCAGACAAAATTTAACAAAAATAAGAGAAGCAATTCCCTTTTTTATTTTTTTATTTATTTTTTACAATATCTTAATGATGTGAACTTGGATTATTAAATAAATTTTAAAAATCAAATTCAATTAAATGACACGTACACTGACTCTATAAAAATAATATAAAAGTGGTTACATAAATTACTTGATTTAATTAAAATGATTTACTCAAAGCTTTATTTATTATACGCACGTATTCAAAAGAAATTGAAAAATGGGGTGAAAAAAAATATAAACTGTTAAAAAAAATTGCATCAGGCCATATATTTTATCCTAGCTCTAATATAATAGTATTTTTCCATTATTTTACCCTAAAAAGGGGGCGTGTCCTTAAAAAAATCGCGCCTGCGGCGGGCTATTGGGGGGCTTCGCCCCCCAAACCCCCCAGTGAGCTGTTCTCAATATTTATCCTGAAGAACCCCCCCCTTGGGCAAATCCTGGCTACGCCACTGCAATGAGCACAAAAATTTTGCGTGGATTTATCACTTACATATATAATATAATATATTCATAACTATATATGACTTTGAAGTCTCACAGTCAGTGCTTAACCTTGATTGATATTATTTGAAGCAAAAAAGAAAATTACCCAGACTGTAAACTGCTTGAATTACTAATATGATTTTAACAACAAGTTTTCAGGCCTAAAAAGCTTAATATTTGAAAGTGAAAATCAAGTTTAGTATTTTTTTTTCTGTTCAATATAATTATGTATGCGTCAATTTTACTATATATATATATATATATATATATATATATATATATATATATATATATATATATATATATACCGAGTATACAATATAGCATGCTTCACTATACTGTATTATATACTCTATATTACAAAGCAATACATTGCAATTAAATAAGAAATTCTTAATTATATATTAATATTGTTAATTTTAAAATTTTGTATGCGCAGTGTCTTTGCTTATGATAACAATTTTATCACTCATGTGAAATAACAAAGTTGCCCGATATTCTGCTCTTGTAGTAGTGTAATTTATAAAACCACTTCCTCATGCTATACATTGAAATTAATCTTTTTGTTGTTTCTGCAAGATGTGTATGTAATGTCTAATTATTTATTTATACATTTTAACAAGCTCTTATTCATTATATATTGAGAATTAATATATAGATGTGAGTGTTTTTTGTCGTTTGTTAATGAACCACATGCAGAAATGTAATACTTTGTAATACGTAAAGTTTGAAAATTTCTACTTCACTTCATTTAGATTATAAACTTCCAAGTTCAAGGTAAAAACAACGTATTTTAAACTATATCTATAAAAAAAAAACATAACAATAATAAATTGAACTTAATGACTGCAATATAAGAAGGGAAAAAACACTCACAGAAAAAAAGGACGTCCAGAGATTGTACATGTTGATAATGTTGAATATCTTGTATAATATTACTTTTTGTTATTTTTCTGACTAAGAAAATAGACATAAAAATTGTAAGATATAAGATTGGCGTTCTGTTTGTTTCTATTGATATTGAAAATCCACCCAGATCGAGATGAGAAACTTAATGCCCTGTATCAGAAGTGACATAAAATAAATCGAACTCCAACATCGTGTCTGTCACTGCAAATGTCCGGTCATGTTCAGAAATGACCACCGGGTTTTTGTCTTTACTCGCTGATAAATGGGCAGAGATGATCGCTAAAGGACAAAATATTTTTTCCAAACCATGTTAACCATGTATTGTACAAAGCTATGAAGTAAAAAGAAATTATTGTATTGATCGGCGCATTCCAGTTTTACGAGTCAGGCAACTGTTTTTATGATGTCTATAAGTACGTACCTGCACTGTCGTACACAATGTACTGCGTGCATTTAGTGGAAATAATTATGTATTATATTATAATTATATATATATTATATATATATAATTATATATTATACTGCATATAGCATGTAATGACTGTCACAACAAAAAAACAAATAAAATAAACAATTTGAATCAAGTATATAAAAAACATTTTGTCGTTTAATTCACACCCCTTTTCCGTCTCTCCTGCTATTTCACAATCATCACTTTTCAATTTCCCCTCTATTGTTTGCTTAATAAAGTGAATATTTTAATAACAGCCATGCATGCATGCCATGTATCGTATTCCTTTGTAATTGTAACTCTTTGAGTGCTTTGTATTTTTTGACACATCCGCAATGTAAATTTTAATCAGAGAAAGCGCTCTCTCATGGGGTGCGGTGTGTCAGAAAAGATGGCGCTTCATGTTTTGACGTTAAGAATCTTCGTTCTCATATTGTTACAATCAGACCGGCGTCTGTGAGATGTAGAGACAAAGGGATGGGGTGGGCCGCCGCCCGGGAGGGAACAGCAATACTTCGGAGTGCTCTCGTGTCACAAAACAAAACATCAGGTGGATGTGTTTTGGTGATGTGTTGGTGCGTAATTGTTATTTATATTGCAGTTAAGGGTAAGATAACACGAACAATCGATCGTTGTAGTCCCATATTTGATTAACATGTAAACCTTAGCAACCTCATAATAATTCTGAATTTTTTGTGAGAGACAGTTCTTGGCACCAAAAAAATATGGAAAAAATTTCAAAACAATCGGATGATCCAATTTTTTAAAATGAATTTCTTAGTTTAGGTCTCCATGGGAAAGCCCTATATACTGAAAATTTAAAAAAAATCATTTAACAAAATTGGATCGTCCGATTGTTTTGAAATTTTTTCCACATTTTTTTGATGCTAAGAACTGTCTCTAAAAAAAAATTCAGAATTATTATGAGGTTGCTAAGGTTTACATGTTAATCAAGTTAATCAAATGGGACTACCAACAATCGATTGTTCGTGTTATCTTACCCTTAAAATAACTCATTTCACTTTTTTCCTCCCTCGGAGAACACCGACTATTTTTCATGCCTTTGTTAATATTTTTTGCGTTTTTCAAAATTGTACGTTTCTGTCTTAACTCTGAACTATATACCATATAAAGATATCTTAAACTGCAGAGGTTACACAAAATTGCATCTGCACAGCTACAATTTTAAATTTGAAAATTAATTTATTAAATCTCACTGCATGCTTCATAATTATGCAAGTTTGCATCCTGTAGTACGTGAATACAATTTTCATTAAAGAGTATCGACCTCAAAATTTTTTATTGCAGAAATGAATAGAGGGTGCAAAGTATTGCTACCCTGAATTTTTTCAGATTTTTTACAGTCCTAGAAGTATTTTTAAAAAATGATTGAAATTCCTTTTTGTGACATCACGCGGTGGCAAGTCCTATCTTTTTCTTAAGGAGAGAGCCTCGTGACGTCACAAAAAGGACTTTCAATAATTTTTTAAAAATACTTCTAGGACTGTAAAAAATCTGAAAAAATTCAGGGTAGCATAACTTTGCACCCTCTATCTATTTCTGCAATTAAAAAAATTGAGGTCGATACTTCATTCTTTTAAAAAACCTTTTAAAAAAGGAGAGCGGAAGGTATATACCTTTTTTTCAAAAAAATATTTGGATGATATTATACTTTATATACCAGATAGTATAAGATCATCATCAAATTAAATAATAATAATAATAAAAAAAAAATGCTGCATGAAATAATAAACAATAATTGTTTGTTCACTTTTCAAGTAGTTATTTATTGGCCACATTTATATTTTTTTTTATAATAAAATTATAATAAACATATTTTTAAGGGCATTTTTTTTTAATTATAATAATTATTAAATTATTATAATTTAATATAATATAATATTTATAATTTAATAATTATAAATTATTTATAATTATTAAATTATTAATTAATAATTAATAATAATAATTATTATTAATAATAAGTTAGATACTATCTAATGTAATTATATATTATAAATAATACTTTGTCATGAGAGTATGATACATACAGCATTGACATTTTCTAAATAAATAATATAAAATACAATAATTAAAGTATAAACATATATGTTTAGATTATTAACAGTTTAACTAGGAGAGAAAAAGAGGTCTATAGCTGTGAACTGGTAAGGCCTGCAATGTAAACGTTCCTATATAGTGGAAATTTAAAAGGAATTATAATCCCTGTATCCTTCCTCCAGAATCATCCCTCTTTTTTAACGCAAAATAAACAACTTATATTATATATAATTGGTGTTGAGTGGTGAGAGATTTTCTGGTCACCACTTTTCCTCCAGGTAAAATTTGAATATAATTATTGAACGTTTTCATGCATGCAATGTAAATTAGCGTAAGTAAATAAATAGCCTGCGGGCATGCAGTAAAATAAAATTAGCAACAGCCAACACAGGATATTGATTTTATATATATTATCTTGTTATTTTTATAGAGATTATTTAGTATAAAAATAATAATATTGCGCGCTGAACTGTAATAAATTCTCATTTTGCCAGACTACCGCAGGACCTCTAACACGGCTGCAGTGATGGTTTCGATCAAGATTATTAAGAGTGCATGAGGGAGAGAAGAGGGAATAAAACAGAGAATTCATTTTTTTTTTTTTTTTTTTTAAATATAATATTCTAAACTTTTTTTATTCATCAATAGAATACATATATTACAGTTTAAGAAAGTCACAATTTGTATAAATTTTGGCCTCTATGAGCTTTAAGCTGGAGCAGAGGAAAAAAACAGACATGAACAATAAAATCTACAGTTCGTAATACCACATGAAGAGAAATCTATAATTTTTTTACCATTTTATTTATTTGATTTGATTGTTATTAAAATTAGTTGGGTTATTATATTATATAATATGTGTATATAATTAATTAATTATGTATTATATATATGTGAGAATTAAGCCCCGATTAAGGTATTAAGCTATACCAGGCGCGGATCCAAGGGGGGGGGGCGATGGGGGCGATCGCCCTCCCCCAAATACATTGAAGGTATTACCACCCCCCACCCATCGCCCCCCCTCCCACCCCAAAATTTAACATTGCGGGATAGGGCACCGCCCCCCCCCCCTCAAAGCCGCGGGCTGGATCCGCCCCTGAGCTATACAAACAAGCGTTTAACTATATATCGACAGATGGTATAATATACAGAACAACAATAATCCATAATTAAATTCACTTTAACAGTTTAAATAACATTTAATTAATAAAATTAAAACATATTATATTATTATATATAACTAACTTACTAACTATGGCATATTGCATGTTCAATTCGAACAGTGATAATTCAATGGCTTGCATGGTTTAATTTCTTTTTTTTTTCCCCTGAACAAAACGTGCAACATTTTCATATACATCTATGTAACATATTAATTAATGATATAGAATAATATATTCAATGGTATTTTGTTGCAGCTGAAGTCAAAAGAACTCCGCCAGGGCTATGCTCCATTTAATTGGATTTTTATAAGTATATTGATAAGAATTTACCCTGGACCCCGCATGAGTCCTGAGTTTATAAGTATAATTTTAAACGTTTGATTTGCACAACTTACAGAAAGTAAATTAAATTAATTTATTTTTGAAGCCTGCATGCAGTATACGTACAGTATATAAAAAAACATCAGCCCTGTGTATCATGTCCATCAATGCCCGTAGCTGATGTATAATTGAAATGGAAACATCACATGCAGTTTTTCATCATTTTTCAGGTATATACTATATACTCTTGCAGATATGAATCACAACGTTGAAGAAAAAAAAATACACAAGAATTCGAGTAATAAGTCATTGAGCTTAAAACGCAAGTATTTTTAAACTGCTTTTAATTCATTTTTCCTCGTTCTCAACATTTTAATTAAATCAAATTCTGTGGTATTAGCTTTTACGTCACTTGAAAGTTATATAAAATTTAAGTTATAACATTTGTGTATGAATTTTGATGAGCTTAATTTTTCATTAGATAAATTTCAGATTATACCAAAAGTTTAAATCTTTTTAACATACACCTCAATCAAGGACTTTCCATCCATATTTTAAGATATTTCATATATATTTAAAAATTTCAACTTCTTTAGAGAATATTTTACACGCATTTTAATGGAAGAGGGATGCAATATTTGGAAAATAAGTATTGGTGGAAAAAAAAATAATAATAATATAAAAATAAATTAAGGATGAATCTCAGTACATGATTAATATCTCGCAATTGTAGCGCCTGAATACAAGAAGACTTGCAGGGGACTTAGAACTCACCATCAATATAAGGTAGCAAACAAAATTTGAAGCGAATTAATCAGTCTTATCAGTTTTGTGAAAACTGAGGTAGAAGTTTAGCATTGGCCTAACTCAGTAAACACAACTCTGTCGGTCCAGTGCTGAGAATGTTGGACCAGTACTTTGCCAACACTCTAAAGTGCCGGTCCAACACATTTTTGACACCCTGTGTTTACTGGGTGTGGACGAAAACCGGAAATGGAGCTGTTGTAAGAAAACTGCAAGACTGAATTTGCTCAAACCATTATAAGATAAGCGATTAAGTTTTAGAAAATTCTCTATTTTTTATAATTTAATTATTTCATTCGATTCATTTGCAGGGAAAATTTCTTTGATTCCAGAAGCAGTAACTGAGATTAATCGTTAAATTTAATAGAATAATATGGAATGTAAATGAAAAACTGATCGATCGATCGAAATTAATTAAGTGATAAAAAACGAGTGAATTTAATGCATGATGGTACGACCAAATTAAAAGACAAATAAAAAAAATCTCCACGCGCGAGGAAAAAATATACATACATGACATATATATGTCATCTATATATTTATACTCAAGTTCATGGGTAAAAGTAGCTATATTATATACCTTTACCCACCTTGTTTATATAATACTTCATGGCGTAAGATTATATTTATGACAGCAGACGATTGTCATGACTGTTGCATATATTATGCTTTTTGCTTTTTGAGTAAATTTGGATAGTGAAGTAATTTAATCAGCAGAGACTATTAATTTTTATTGTAACGTGTACTCGAATCTGCATTGCATGCATTAAATAATATTTAAATACATCTATAATATTTTTACACAACATAAATATGCAATTCAGAGACGTATGCAATGGTCAGCATCCATGATGACATCACCAATCCTTTGTCCTCCCATTTACTTACAAAAAAAGATTGGGCGCACGTAAGATCCTATACGGAGCAATTTTTCGATCGCTTATTGTAAACCCTCTAAATAAGTTATGTTTGCAAATTTAAAATTACGTATTGGCACTAACCTTTTACGTTTGCTGCTATAAAAATTTTATTATTTGCCGTGGGTCAGTTTAATTAAAGAGCATCTAAAGAATTTCGCGGTAGTAGTGTTTTGACTTCGAGCCGAAAAAACGTGCGCAGAAGGGTTGCGCGCCGATGCGCGGTGGTTGTAGCGGGAGTCAAAATTAGCAAACGAACATGGCGACTATATAATTTTTCTGATGGATACTTACCATTAAAATTAAAAAATATATATTATTTATTAAATTTAATTGTTATATAATAATTATTTTAGATCACTATACGCGAGTATACGGTCTATATTATACTCTGATGTACTATCATGTACTCTAATACACTACATATACATATATATTATATAATAAATAATAATAATATATATATATATTGAAAATGCACAGTCATTTTTATTTTTGATGCAATTTACAATTATATATAATGCAACACGTACGTACTGAAAAAGCTCTTACACTATATTAAATAAATTTCAATTTTTATGTATAAATTTTATACATTATATTGACTTTCTGTATATATATTAAATATATATATATATATATATATATATATATATATATATATAAATTTTATATATATGTACGTGGCACAAGCTGTGTGGTACGATATGGCTTTTGCAGCAGGGGCATTTAAATATTAAATTATTACCCCGCAACGTTCCTTTATACAGGTTAAGACACGCACGCATTTCGTGCGTCAATTTTGGTAAATTTTCACCGTTTTCAGGCCCCATTGCACCGCGAAATTTCAAAAATAGCATTGCATGATGGGCGCATTCAAAATTTCGCGGCACGTTGTGGCCAAATGATTGGCTAAGCCCTTTAACATTGGTCCAATCGGTGACTTAACCTGTATAAAGCCAACCTTGTTACCCCGCAAAATATGGTAGTCAGGTAGTGTCATCTATCGAGCATTTTTCGCATTTTTTTAACCAATATAATTCCGCGGAACAAACAAAAATTTCACCAAACCAAATCAGCTGTTGAAAAAAATACTCGGCAGGTGCTGCATGTAATATTCGGTATTCGCACGGTTTTGCTGTAAAATTATATTACTGTACTGTGTTTTATATGGAAATTCTCAGATCCTCGCAATAATCTTTAGTAATTTTTAAATAAATAGAATCATGATTACACCAAGATTTCGTATAGAGCAAACAGAGAAGGATGTCACGGTGTTCATCCATGCACCATACACAGATGTTAATGAAACAGACATTCATGTCGATCAAGATCAAGTTTGCTTCTACTCGAAGCCCTATTATCTCAGGTGAGCATAATTCCTTATACTCTACTGAATCTAATGTGCCTTTCTATTGGTTGTGTCTTGTATAGCATATTTTTATTCATTAATTTATTGTTCATTAATGTATATCTTTGATATAGGCTGCATTTACCAGGGCCGGTTATTGAAGATGACCGTTCCAAAGGAAGTTTTGATGCTGACAAAGGAGAATTTATCATTTGCTTACCCAAAGCAAACCAGGGACAACATTTTGAGGGCCTTGATATGATAAATGCTCTAATGAACCCTCAAAAGATCAAGCCTGCACCAAATATTGAAGTCTTAGGTTGGTGGTCTGCATGATTTGTGTGTGAAGTACATACCAGTATAGGTGCTTTCACATATTCGAAAATCGCTACGGAGTTCCGTAGCAATGCCGTAAGCCTTTCACATATTCTTGTTCGTCTGCGGCAGCTGCGGCGGAAAATCATGTGAATGCCACAGCAAAATCAAACTCATCTTGATTTTTCTACAGAGTTCCGTAGAACGTGCCGCAGGAGATCGCGAGGTGCTACGGAGTAGCTACGGCGTGTTTCCGTAGCGATTTTCAAATATGTGAAAGCACCTTATCATATAAAGGTATAACCTGAGAATTTGTCTGTCAAGGTCACACCATAAAAAAGACGTGGCAACTTTGTTGGCACTAGTAATGCGAATCTGGGAGGAGGGGGAGGTGACTACAGTCCCTGAGAGTTCGCTCTGTGGTGTAGTGGTTAGTGCCGCTGGCTCTGGTCCGAGAGGTCCCCGGTTCGATTCCCGAACACGACAGACTTTTCGTGACTTGGGATGGGTGTAACTGATTACTAGATTGTGGAGTTGGTAGGAGGAAGGCAGCTTACGGCTGTCTATACTCCGCTGCCCTGCAGTATTGCACTGTCACTGCAGGCTGCACAGATCTGGTAGTAGGAGCCCAGAAGAGTGCAGGAAAGGGTTCTGGGAGCCTGGTAAGCCCCAGCATGGTCGCAAGATAACTCTTAATGATAAAGCTAAATATCGGCCTGGCCACACCCGAAAGGGTAAAATGGTGTCAAGGGTATTAACTTTTTTTTTTTTTGTATATTTAATATACAGTACCAATCATGTAAGAACAATATTTATCATCAGTCTCTTAATTCTAGGTGGAGAACCATCCAATATCTTACCTTCTCAACATTTTGAAGACTTCGACTGGTTTGTGGAACAGGAAGTGGAAGAAATCCCAACACTGTCAATAGATGCACCTAAATATGGCTTTGGAAATACAAAATCTGGAGTCTTCCATAATCTAGAAGTAAGTTCATAAAGAAGTCAATTTTTCAGGTGTAGTATTATTGCAAGATGCAATGCCATTGACAAATTGACATTTCAAGTAATAAAGTAAGTAAACCAACAATCATGATCATCATGATAAGGCTTGTTGGTTTATTCCTATCTTTCTTTAAATGAATATATCCAGCTGCAATGGTTTCCTTTCCTTGTTTAAAAGAAAAAAGAAAAAAAAAAAGAAAGAAAGAATCAAACAATTTAAACTTAAGGAAGTTCTCAAACTTATAGACCACTTGCAAAACCCTGCTTTAGCAAAAAGTAAACAAACTCTTCCATCCACAGTTGATTGTTGTTGTTGATTGTGTGTGTAAATTTTGTTTATACATTGGACCTTATGGGAAATTTATGATTTTCACATACCGATTTCAATATGTTGCAAACCTACAATTCTAAATTTGAAAATATCACCAGAATCTGCAGTTTTTGGCCATTTATAATCCTGAAATGCGTATCAGAAGAAGTTTTCTTTATTTCAATATGGTAAATATCATATGATACCAAATCAGCCAATTACATGGGGGAAGATGCGTAACTAAGGAAGCTCCAGTATGTTGATTATTGCAACAGTTAAAATCAACAAACTGGAGTTTGCCTAGTTACGTATCTTCCCCCATGCAATTGGTTGATTTGGTATCATATGAAATTTACCATATTGAAATAAAGAAAACTTCTTCTGATACGCATTTCAGGATTAAGAATGGCCAAAAACTGCAGATTCTGGTGATAGTTTCATATTTAGAATCGTAGGTTTGTAACATATTCAAATCTGTGTGTGAAAATTGTAAATTTTCCATAAGGTCCAATGTATAAACAAAATTTACACACACAATCAACAACAACAATAAACTGGATGTGAGAGTTTGTTTACTTTTTGCTAAAATAGGGATTTGCAAGTGGTCTAAAAGAAAATTCGGGTGGTTGTCACCCAGCAGCTCCATTTCTGGTTTCTGTCCATAAGGCTCTATGTTAAAATTTCTACCATAATTTTCCCAAACCTTGTTAGAAAGGTTCACACATGTATGAAGGCAACTTCAAAGTCCCCTGCAAGTCTCAGTAAAATCCTAGAGGCCAGTTCCAAAATCGCAATTACATATGTAACAGATTCATCCACAAGAGGATCATCAGATAAATCTATTCAACTTTGGAAGAGCATTTTGAGGCTTAATTATGTCAGGGCTCTGCAATCTTATGCTTGTAACGTTTATAATGAGTAAAAATAATATTAACTTCTTGTATGTCCACTAATTCATCATTCAATCCTATGGTTTTTAAAATATATTTTATGCCACGAAGTGGTGTTGGTGTTTTCTGATACTCGTATCCATAAATTTTAAGCAGAGTATTTCCTTTTATATTAACGCAGCTTAACTTAGTGAGCAGAGACCATACCATGTCACCATTCAAATTTTGAGTACCAACATTTTTTATTGGCCAAGTGAATTCTAGCAATTTTTGTCTTTGCACCTGGTATTTTAACTCTATGGTACAGACGACGCTACCTTAGAAAATTTCCGTGGCCAATAGTTGATATTATGGTAACATGTAATCATTCAATGATGTAAACAATACTACATCCATTTGTTGGTTATATTCCAGAGCACCAATTACATCATAGTTCTGTGCCTTAATTGCTTTTACAAATATGTATTTTATTACTTTGTAGTCTGAGCTTGCCGAGTTGCTGGAGCTGCAGTCTCCTGATTCTACCCCCAGCTCACAGAGAGCAGCACTGCAGCAAGTGGCAGAGGATGCAAGCTTCAGTGCAGAGCACTACCTGGCAGACTGGGCTGAAGAGGGACTTCTGGTGGCACCACTTCTCCAGCTCAACTTACC
Organism: Siphlonurus alternatus; assembly: GCA_949825025.1. NCBI lineage: Eukaryota > Metazoa > Arthropoda > Insecta > Ephemeroptera > Siphlonuridae > Siphlonurus > Siphlonurus alternatus. Next base: position 25,938,630 of record OX463781.1, on the reverse strand, counting down.
CTGGGAGGACCAGGAGAATGGTATATATATTATAAGACAAGCTTTGGTTTCCCAAGTCCAGCAATTTCAAAAAATAATACTTGAATAACTTCGGACGTTTGGAAAATTTATTAATTTTCTTTCATCTCTTTTTGTTGACTGTAACTATACAGCAACAACAAAACAAAAATACACCCAGTCAATATTGATTACTTAAAGGCCCAAGACCATTTTACAGTATTAAGTCCACGGTTAGCATTGCCTTAGTATGATACGGCTGCATGAAAATATTTGTTCCAGCAGCAATAATATCAGAGATAATAGCTAATGAAAAGGCACCTGTGACGTCATGTGTACCTATTCTGCAGCGACGGTATAGGAAAATCCCTGCAAAAGATAGGTTCTCTCTAGCTGCAACGACGGACATAATTTTAATTCTGGAATGTTGAAATTTTACCAGGGCATTGCAGTCTTAATAGTATTTCTCAAATATCCTGAAAGAATTTTGCTGTTTACATTCACACAGACTGACTTATTGTAGTAGCAAGAAGAGAAAAATGTTGTATAGGAAAACAATGTTAAATTTTTGGCTTATCTTGCCACTGCAATAAGTCAGTCTGTGTGAATGTCTAACAAAATTCTTTCAGGATATTTGACAAATACTATCAAGACTTCCCTGGTAATATTTCAACATTCCAGAATTAAAATTATGTCCATGGTTGCGCTAGAGTGAACCTATTTTTGCAGGGATTTTCCTATACCACCGTCACAGAATGGGTACATGAGACGTCACAGGTGCCTTTTCATCAGCTATTATCTCTGATATTATTGCTGCTGGAACAAAATAATATTTTCATGCAGCCGTATCATACTAAGGCAATGCTAACTGTGGACTTAATACTGTGAAATAGTCATAGGGCCTTTAATAAGATTCTGAACAGTCTATTACAAAATGTGTATTTTTTTCCATCTTTTTGTACTTAACTTAAAAAATATTAAAAATACTTTTTGTTAATAAAAAAACGTTTTTTGAAGTAACAAGTGTTGTTGTTGTTGGTTGTTATAGTCTATCCAAACAAGTACAGTAAAAATTTGTTATTACATAAAGTCAAGGGATCCAGAAAATTAGGTTTACCTTATATTGAGTACGTATTACCTTATATCAAGTTTTTCCTATACCTGCAATGCTAATTATTTTTATAATTATTTATCTCCTTTACTCAAAATCGAGTTTTACCTAACAATATGTTGCATAATAACAAGTTTTTACTGTATATGAGGAAGAAAAAATTACTTTACTAACAGCAACTTGCTGCGTTTTAGATGAGCTGAGTGCTGCTGAGCAAGACCGTCTGTTAAATCTACCAAGGCGAGATTTACTTCCTTTGGACAAGTACGAGTGCCGCAGTGCAATGCTTGGTTTGGCGGAGCTTATGTTCTGCTGGGCTCACGAGCAGCGTAGCAGTCTGGGAGATCCAGGGCCAGAGTCTGCTCGCTCGGTGAGGCGGCTCAGTGCCACCCTTGGCTGGCTGCGGGAGTTTCATTCTGCCAAGCAGCTGACTATGAGCTGTGTGCGTCGTGCCCTTTGTGTGCCACTCTATCGCAGCTGGAGCCTGGCAATGAGGACGCTGCAGGACACACAACAGCTGCTCAGAAAAGGTACACCACTATTAGTAAAAAAATCAAAAATAATAACCCAGATATTTAATAAAGCATTCATATCATGCTAATATTTAATACATATACTTTTCTGAAATGCATCATATTATTAAGTACTGTACAGTATAAGAAGTTTTCAAGTCTTAAATGAAAACTATCAACACCATTTTTTTTATAATGTACCCATAATATTTTTATTGCTCTCTTATTTGGTTTAGACATATTTTTTACTATAAAAAAAGTGTTGAAGCGTTCAGTTTGTGGTTGTCAGTTTGTGCAGTCAAAAGTCGTATCCTCTTGTTAGATTTCCTCCCCCATTTATTATATATGTACGAAAAATTTGGCCATGAGTGAAAACTGAAAATAAGTGTGTTTTTAAGGGAAAACACTATAAAATTATAAATCGTTTTTTTTTCTCTTTTCTTTTTCATACTAAAAACTAAAAACTAAACACATGTTGTTTTTTATGTTAAAAATTAAATCCTGAAATGTTGTGACGGTTAATAATTTTTTTTGTCAACTATTCATGTACTGCATACATAGACATCAATGTTTCAAAGTAGGTTCCATAGTTCTAACATTATGTTTCTGGCAGGGCGTGTGCGAGTGCTGCGAGTACTGCTGGACCTGCTGGCCATGTTTGCCCTGTGTGAGAGTCACCATGTGCTCAGCCAGCTCTACCTCGAGCCCTATTGCATCTGGCTGCAGACCGTGCCCAATGAGGCTTTCATCTCCCTTGCAGCAGCCATTGAGAAGGTATGTTTGTGTCTTTATGTGACAAAGAAATATCTGCCAAACGATGCTGTCAGCAAGAGAGCTTATTGTCAAAACTTATTAAGGGGCATTCACAAAGTCTTAAGGCCACATTTAAGGCTCGATAATTTAAAGCTTGATTTTAGACGTGTTTTTTAGACCCAAAATTTCTGGTCTTAAATTATTGAGCCTTAAATGTGGCCTTCAGGCTTTGTGAATGCCCCTTAATATCAATTAACTAAAGTGAGCTCACTTCTAGATATCAAAGAATTTGTTTCATTGTTGGTTGCTGGTACAGTACCAGCATCCCGATAGTAAATTATAGTGTTTATAGTTTTATAAAAAGTAAATCATTGAAAACAGGATTTAACTGTATATATTAAAAAAAAAAAAATGCACAGTATATAAAGTATAATACTGTATATTATATGTATATTATAAATAATTAAATGACATGTTGTTAATTATTATTATTACTGTATTTAAAAAAGAGAACTGAACTCCTTTTGTAAATAATTTAAAAATAATGAAACTACAGTAATATTGTAAATAAAATTGACTTGTTCTAAACATAGAACTTTATAAAATATGTAAATCTAAATTAAAGAAAAGGAGGATATTCATCCATTTCAAGCAATAGAGTATTAACCTAAATTTTTTTATTGCAGAAATGGATAGAGGGTGCAAAGTTATGCTACCCTGATTTTTTTCAGATTTTTTAGAGCCCGGGAACTATTTTTAAAAAATTATTGAAAGTTATTTTTGTGACGTCACGAGACGCCGCTCCTTAAGAAAAAGATGGGACTTGCCGCCGCGTGACGTCACAAAAAGGACTTTCAATAATTTTTTAAAAATACTTCCCGGGCTCTAAAAAATCTGAAAAAAAATCAGGGTAGCATAACTTTGCACGCTCTATCCATTTCTGCAATAAAAAAAAATGAGGACAATACTCCATTGATGTAATTAATTTACTAATTTTAAATAAAATTTAAAATAAATATAACCAATGGACAACATACATGAAAAAAATTTATTGCAGAAATGAATAAAGGGTGCCAAATTATGCTACTCTGAATTTTTTCAGATTTTTTTGAGACCCAGAACTATTTTTAAATAATTATTGAAAGTCCTGTGATTTCAGTTGGCACCTCTGAATTCTTAATAAAAAGGATAGAGACTGGACGCCTATTGACGCCTCCAGGGGGCGTGGCCGCACTTTCAATAATTATTTAAAAATAGTTCTGGGTTTCAAAAAAATCTGAAAAAATTCAGAGTAGCATAATTTGGAACTGTACCCTCTATTCATTTCTGCAATAAAAATTTTTCATGCATGTTGTCCATTCATGAAATTTAATTTCTTTTAAATAATTACAAAACTGAGGCCATTTAAGGGACATTTACATCCTACAATTTTCTCTTGACATTTCTCCACATGCTGCAGGCGACGCCCACGAAGGCGGAGGTCGGCTGGGAGCTTACGGAGCTGGAGACAGCTGGCCGGCTTGCACTTGAGGAGGAAGCTGCACAGGACCTCGCCACCCAAGTTGCTGCTCGGCTACACATCTCCAAACCAGCAGATGACTCTGACGATTGCTCTGAGACCAGCAGCGACGTCGAGCCTGACTCAAGCTCAGGTGACTACAGCTGTAGTGATGACGACATTCCAGCTAGCAAGCCAAGCGTCTAGTTTTCTTAAACAAGAAGGTATGTACTGTATGATATACATTGTTAGGACGTATCAGAAATGATGCGAATGGACAATTTACATGACATTTTTTTATTGCAGATATGAATAAAGTCAATAAAGGGTGCAATATTATGCCACTTTGATTTTTTTCAAATTTTTTTAGAGCCCAGTAACTATTTTTGTTTTAAAAAATTATTGAAAGTACAGTATAGAAAAAAGTATCAATAGGTATCACTTCTTAATAAAGGATGTATAGGGATTATAAGAGGACTAAAAAAGTGTGGGTTCAACCTGAACTTTGCCTAACTTTTTAGCAAATATTTCTCTAGTTCAGAAAGATATGAAAAAAACAAAAAAAAAAAAAAGACAAAAAAAAAAAAACAAACAAAAAAACAAAAAAAAAAACAGAGTAGCATGATTTGGTGCCCTCTATTCATTTCTGCAATAACAAATTGTTATGCACAGTATTGTCCATTATTAACCAAGAACCATTTACTGAGAGGACGGATTTACTTTAAAACTGGCCGCTTTTGCCGCCAACGCAACGCCATGATGAAACCCAGATACATAACACCACTGATTTTTTAGGCACATTTGATTGGCTAGATGCTAATAATAGCAAAAAGGTGTGGACAAAGGTTCACTGCACAGAGCATGCAACACATTTCGTGAACTTAACCCATTAGCGCCCAGAGGCTCCATGTGGGCTTGCAAAATTTGTTAATGAATTAAAATAATTATAAATTCGGTTTTCAGAGTAAGAGCAAAACTGATGGTTTTAATCAAAAGTAAATACAGTAGTATGGGGATCATAATGAAAAAAAATTTTTGATCAAAAACCAAAATTTGAACTTAGTTCAAAATTTTTGTAGTTTTTTTAATGGCATTTTGGAAAAGTACTTTTTTTAACCATTCAAAATAAATTACATAATATAAATAAAATTGAACAAAACTTATATTTCTATAACAACCAATGAACTCGGAATATGGCCATGTAATTTTTTGAGGGTGAAAATTTTTTTTTGGGCAGTAGAAACGCAATTCAAAATAGAAGTCCCGTATGGAGCCTCTGGGCGCTTACAGTGTCATTTTGCTTAAAAACAACAATTCAATATAAAGCATCATATTTACACCTTTTAAGTCCGCATTTTCCAGAAAAGGGTTAATTTGAATGATATTTAATTAAAAATCTTCCCCACCCCCAAATTTGATCCTTTTGGGGGTGGGGTAGTTTTTGAAAAAATCAAAATTTTGCTAATTTTTCATTTCATATATAGAAAACCTGTACTAAAGTTGGTTTAAAAATTAATTTGAAAGTACTTTTGTCAGAGTCCTAAATTTGGGTTAATTTGGGGTTGGGGTGACACTAGAATATTTAATATATTTTTCAAAATAATTTCTTTTTTTTTTCTGTTTTTTATCCTATAAGGCATAGATAATTATTATTATTATATGACACTAATAGGAACAAGGTATCCCTAATCTGGGTACCATGCTAGTGTAAATACCATGATACAAAGGCTATTATAATAAAAGCAATGGCCGGGTTGTCCTATTTCTGTAGCTTCTTAGATTATTTCACAAAACTGAAAACAGTAGTAATTTTTTACGCATAGTTTAGGATTTTTTCGTGTCGAAATATCGCCCCTGGTCCGCAATAATGAGATATCTGCTTCCCATAATCTCATTGCAATAATGAGCTATCTGCTTTTTCAGATGAGCGCAACAATGAGCTTTGTTTTATACCAATTTACGGCTCATGAAAGAGCAGATAGCTCATTATTGCAACAAAATCACAAAATCATGGTAAGCAGATGGCTAATTATTCCGGACAAGGGACAATATGCATCGGAGCAAGCTATAATGCTTGCGCTCCAGTGGAGTACACGTGGGGGGTTGCTCATCGTCTTGGCGACGGTGTTTAGCTTCTGCATTGAAGCCCTCTTCAAAATTTTTATGTAGAAAAATAAAATGTTGCCCAAGAGAAGAACAATTATAAGCAACCACAAAAAAGAATCGCGCTATAGCTGCAAGCACTAGCAAGGACCATACCTGTGTCATTTCATTTATTTATATATCAATAAGTGAAAACCAAAAAACAAAGTGTATTCTTTTTACAGTACATAAGAACGATGCCATTTTCCTTACGGGGTAAGCCATAGCAAAGCACCATTACCGCGCCCTTCCACATATGGACCTCCACACCACTATGCTCTTCCACAAACCATATGAACTTTCTCAGAAACACTCATTATCGGACAAATCAAATCTAATTAAACTACATCACCAAAATTACCATTTTTTCTCAACATGCAATATTTTATAAGGTAATAAGAGCTCATGATATAGGAAAACATAGACCCTGAACTTGTCATAATAGCCTTTGTAACATATAATTTACCCTAACAAATGTACCCTATAGATTAGGGTAACCTTCTTCCTAGTGTGTTATATAATAATAATTATGCCTTATAAAATTAAAAACAGGAAAAGAAAAGATTTTGAGAAAATATACAATACATTCTATAGTGTTACCCCAACCCCAAAATTAACCCCAATTAGGGACTTTTGGCAAAATTACTTCAAAATAATTTTTTAAATCAATTTTTATATGGTTTTTCTATATTCAAACCATAAATTAGAATACATTATAATTTTAAAAAATTGCACCCACCCCCAAAATTATAAAATTTGAAAGTTAGGGGGAATTATTACTAATTCAAACATTAATTAACCCTTTCCAGCAAAAAAATAATTAAAAAAAGTAATTAATATCGAATTGCTATTTTAAAGTAAAATGACACTGTAGGCGCCCAGAGGCTCCATATGGTACAAAAACTTCAAATGCCCATAAAAATTCGAATTTGATAAGAAAAAATTTTTTTTTTGTAAATTTGGGTTACATTTACTTAGCTTTATAAGAATTTCATACTTGCAAGAAAAAATTTTACCAAAAGTTTTTCTGGGCGCTAATGGGTTAACCGAAGGTCGACGAGAATTGTTGCATATCGAGGATCCTCAGTCCGACGTCCTAAGCCGTCCTCCCAGTATACAGTTAACAGCATGCAATACTCATCAGGAGAAGCACACATATTCTTACAATTCTTATTTCAAAAGTAATTAATTGAATTCCAAATCCAAGAATCTTCATGTTGCAATACCATTTTAGATAATTGAGTAATAATGGCACTTTGTGGGTGTGAGTGTAGGAGGGACTACCATCAGTCCATTTGTCATCCAGAGCTCAGTGATTGTAACAAAATTGTGAGAGCTCAGGTGAGTTAAGTGGTCCCCTCCACCTCCTCCAAAGCGATCTGGCCATAATTACAGTTTACACAATATTACACATAATTCAAGCTTGACACACAAACTATTGGTGTCCACTCCAACTCTACTCATGCGAAGTGTCCAGTCTTTTTAACCATAATGATACCTATATGTATTATGAAACAAATCTGCCAAGCCCGCTTCATTTTATTGCCATAAAAAATCCAATTACATACATACATTACTGTAATTGCAATGTTATTAAGTATTTATCGAAACAAATTCAATGTAAATGTGATGGAGATAAAAAAAGAAACAAAACATTACTGTATTGTTATAGCTGAAACTTTAGATCTCACACATATTACCCTTGATATTGTTGTCAAGCTTTTCTTATTTTTTTATTAAATTATTTTATTATTTATTCTTTTAGAATATTATGTACTTTTGTGTCCTCAAAATGTTTCATTGTAAGGTTCTGTAAAATTAACTAGATATTAGCCATATAAAAGTATTTGTAAAATATTAGCTGTATCAGAAATACATGAATATTGTATACTTCAACCATTTTAATTAACCATTAAAATACATATATTATAATAATTCTGAACAACAATGTATGACATCGTACAGTATTATAATATGACAGACAGTTACAGGTTTATTTACTTTTAACTTGTTTTATGTTACTACATTCTGGCGTACCATTCTTATAATATGGAGATTGAACCATATATAGTATATATTATTATATGGTATATGCATAGTAAGTTCACATGTACAGTTATGTATTTGTTGTGGTATACACTTGAATAACTTGATATCCTTTTTTTCTTTTGCATTTATTTATGTTATGACATTTACATACAAGACTGTTTTATTGATGTTTTATTGGTCTCTTAATCATTTGAAAATTGTGCTTGTAATTCAGAGGTACAGTACTGATCATTTGTACTGAAAAAAACTCTGGTAGAGTATGAAATTAATTAGCTTATTTATTTATTTATTCATCTTACCAGTAATCTTAGCATTTATTTAAAATGGGTGAATTATTTAGCCTCTATCTAATATTCACTGCATATCTTTTCTTTTCAGTATTTAAAAATAATAATAATAAAAATCGAGTGAAAAAAATTTGTAAAACAAAATGTAGTAACAATAGGTCTGTTTGTAAATACATAATCAGAAAAAGTCTATTTTTATTGATAATCCTTATGTTCCATGTACAGTACAGAAGGTTCATCAATAAAAATTTATTCCTTCTGATTGTGTATTTATGAATTAACAAACCTAATGAAATGCAAATGAAAAGTTATGCAGCGGCATAATATAGCCTAATGCCATGCCTGAAATTTCTCTCTTGTCTATCATATATTAGACTCTTGTGACTCTTCTCTAAACATGGTAATACATAATACCATTTTTGCTATGATACTACAACATTTAACCATGTAATAAAGCAATAAAAGACATGTAGTTGTTCCACCTTGTAATCCATTTTCTAGACAGAAGAAGAGTTTCTAAATAACACCATGCAATGGACAACATACACAAAAAAATTTTACTGTAGAAATGAATAGAGGGTACCAAATTATGCTACTCTGAATTTTTTCAGATTTTTTTGAGACCGAGAACTATTTTTAAATAATTATTGAAAGTGCGGCCACGCCCCCTGGAGGCGTCAATAGGCGTCCAGTCTCTATCCTTTTTATTAAGGATTCAGGGGTGCCAACTGAAATCATAGAACTTTCAATAATTATTTAAAAATAGTTTTGGGCCGCAAAAAAATCTGAACAAATTTAGAGTAGCATAATTTGGTACCCTCTATTCATTTCTGCAGTAATTTTTTTTCATGTATGTTGTCCATTTATGTAAATTTATGAAAACTGCTTGCAGCATTGTACTGTAAATTTTATTTTTGAGCTATTGATTGTTGCTTAAAGTAAAGGTAACACCACATAAAAAGCAATAAAAAAATATGTTAGTATGATCTAAAATAGTTTTAGTGCTCCTTCGCATAAAACTAAAATCTAAAAAAAAAAAAAAAAAAAAAAAAAAAAAAAAAAAAAAAAAAACTATCTCACAATTAATTAAGTATCATAAGAGTTTTTTCTTGACTTTTTTACAGGAAAACAAGTTTGAGACTTTTTATATACATATTTTTTTGTTAACCTCAAGTCACCACTTATTTTATTTTTTATTATTTTAACAATGTATTTTGTTTTACTTTATCGAGAGCGTTTGTGAGGTAATGGCCTAATTAAAATTGTATTTAACCTTTCGGACTTTTACCTTTGCCGGTGTTCGATGTAATCCTTCTGTATGTAGTATGTTGTGATGATCACTTAGTGTTTGTGCATGCCACTAACACTGAGACTCAGATCATCTGAGGAAGAGAGCGGTTGACTCTCGAAACGTAGTGATATGTGTAGTACATGCATGTAAGTGTTAGTGACGTGCACAAACACTAAGTGACCATCACAACATACCACATACAGAAAAATTACATCATACACCGGCAAAGGTAAAAGTCCGAAAAGTTAAATGGAATGTATATTTAATTTGAATACCCTTTACACAAAAAAGTTATTTAATTATGTCCTAAGATGTCAAACAATTTCTTCTCTCTGATTTTTTTTTTTTTTTTTTTTTTTTTTTTTTTTTTTTTTCTGGAGGATCTATATACAAGATAGAATTTTGTTTATTTCGGTTCCGTATGGAAGAGCACTAAAATTATTTTTAGAAAATAATATTTGTTTTTCTTTTTTTTTTTTTGTAATGTTACCTCTACTTTAAAATGTACTGCATTTGAAAATGAGTGGTGTTTACTGCGTTTAGAACACAAATTTTGCATTCCATAACAATGCATTTATTTGTATCTCAAACACAATGATAAAAAATATTCTCTAGGTTTGAAGTTGATTTTAAATAATTTATACAATTGTAACAATAGATTTAATAATTAATGTATCAAGTGTTAACTATTAATAATTACCCATATTATATTAATGTTTATATTATAATATGATAATATATCAGCCATAAATGTTTTAAGGTTAAAAATCTATTGTACCTAATTATTCGGAGTATAAAAACAAAACCAATATTACTGTCAATATTATATAAACTAAAGCTATTTACAGCAACTTTAACTATTTATAAATAAAAGCTTGTTTTAGAATGTGTTACCATTTAGATAACAGGTGTAAAACCTGTAAAGTCACTTTCATGAAAAGCAAAATTGACGCTGATAAAAATGTGTTTTTTTGCAAATGACTTTACAAGGCAGCATGCTAATGTGGAGCTAGCTCTCAGGTACAAGGCCAAAACAAAAAATAGGACTTGTAAATGGAAAAATGACAATATGAAAGAGGCCTCAGATTCTTCTTTATTAATTCCTCCAATTTTAACGAAAAAACAAATATATATATATAGATGTGTATATGTATGTATTTATGTTGATGTATATATGAGTTATACCTCTGAGAGGTAGTATATTATATGCTTGATTGAAATAAAGATAATGTTAAAAATAGCTTTTATTTGTGAAGTAATAATTTTATTTATACGTATTTATATCATAAAATTTAATTAAACCCTAATAAATTTAACTTTCCAACTTTTATTGTAGTTACAATTTATAGAGTACATGCCATATATATTATATTCTGTCTCATTTAATTAAGCTATTAAACTTGGTGGAGAACCTGTAATGTTTCCCTAGATATATATATATATATATATATATATATATATATATATATATATATATATATATATATATATATATATATATATATATATATATATATATATATATATATATATATATATATATATATATTGTGTGTATGTCTTATTTATTTATTTATTTATTTTTTTTTTTTTATTTTTTTTTTATTTATTTTTTTATTTATTTATTTATTTATTTATTTATTTATTTATTTATTTATTTATTTATTTATTTATTTATTCACATTAAATATCAGTTAATACATTGTGACTAGTGACTACATACTAAACAATTAAGAGGTCGAGCGTGGCGCAGTGCATTGACCGGTTCTACATCGCTTTGGTCCATTGAGAAAAAGTAGAGGTGTCCGTCCTGACTGAGGTTTTCCACGGTTCCCTCAGTCTCACCTCAGCGAATGCTGAGACGCGTAAGCATGCAGGCCGTGGCCACGGCCACTATCCGTTCCCTACCTTATCCCTACCCAGTACCCCGCCGCGAGCTATAAGCTCTTAGGGGTGTATCCTTGTAAAAAAAAAAAAAAAAAAAAAAAAATTGGATTTAGCTTTAAAAACAAACAATAAAGATTTTAGTAATACAAACCGATACGAACATTGCATAGAAATATATACATTCAAATTATTACAAATAACTCTAAAATAATGATATTCTAATTATTAAAACTATATATATAAATTATTAATGGCATGCAGTTTTCTTGTTGCATGGCATATATGAGCCTATATTAATAGAATAAAATTTTTTTTAATAAGGTTAGAATATAGGCAAACAAACTAATTGCTTCTTAAAAACAGAATAATAATATGTTACTTTCAATTTTTTTTTGTGAAATCTGGAAGTTTATTGTACAACACGTACTGAGCTCAGATAAAAATTATGGTCTCTTTTAGTTTGCTGCATGTTCATAACCTCCGAACTTTTTATGAATTAGATTATTATAGAGTGTCTAGTATTACGACCAGTTACATTTTTGTTGCTTTGAAACTTGTTAAAATTTCTTTTAACATGCATATAATCATAAAAAAAAAAAAAAAAAATACTTGGGAAATTCAATATATTATTATATTAAGTTGTTCCCATATTTTTTTACAACTCTGACCTGCTTTTTGACTTGAATCATGCTTCATTTGGGGGGGGGGGGGCTTACAAATACACTTTAGCATGGGTAGACGAGCCCCACAAAAGAACGCCATGATTATAGTAATTAATATGCATACACTGAATATGATATGCATATATTATAGCCGTACGTAATACACATGGAATTTTTAATGATTCTAAATTTACTTTACGAATTGCTGCATCTCATAGCAAAATTAATTTTTTCTATTCAGATATGGGTTTAAATTCTTAGATTCCCATATAATCCCTTAATTGGTGTTTAAATTAATTAATAAATTTTAAAAAATATAACCTTCATAATTATATATATAACATATATTATATATATATTATATATCAATATTAATTATATTACAATTAATACTCTGTATTATATATTATATATATAAATTCAGGTTCAGGAAATTATCAATTTTAATTAATTTTAAATAGAGAGATTATAAATAAATCAGAGATCTCTGTGTGATCGTTTTCATATATGTACTGTATATTCTTCATATAATATTATAATATTCCTTAAAAATATCAACAGCTAGAGTCGAGAGATAGATCGAGGTAGTTTAATTTACTTATTAATTAATTAATTCAGAAGTTTCTATATCAGCAGGGTTATATAATTTTATTCTCCTATTGTTATCCTATTATAGGAGAATAGCCCTGGTTTCTATGTTTCCCGAGAAAGTTATAGCGCCACGCACCACTGTTTTGTACATTTAACATTCCAAAGTTCTGGTGAATTTTCTGGCCATAGGATATGGAGGTCTCTGATATGTAAAAACATTATGCATACAGCTAGGAACTGTGACATATAGCAGAGACTATATTATTAAAGTTTTTATTGAACACTCTTACAGTGTACATATTATATATTACATAAACATAAAAATCTATATAATACTGGTCAGTATAATAATATATTATATGATCTCCAAAATTTGTCTCTGCATTTTGCTTAAAATTTACCTCCATTTCTAGTGCTTGTTAATATTTTACTATTTGGAAAATAGATGGCGCGCAAAACGCTGAGAAGCGAAAGAGGAAAAGAAAACAATCCATGGATGGTTAATTTGCATCAAGATAAAAAAATAATATAAAATACATCATAATTAAAGACTATTTGGCTATTTTACATATCTTGGAGGTACGTATTAATTATTATTCATCAATATTATCAATCTTTTGAAGCATTACTATCACAAAATTTGCTATTATATTGCCCTAATCATGAAAGGTCATTGCATACATTTTTCAAAGACCCCCATCCTATTCTTTCAACATGATGCAGTAAATATTAATGTTGTCTCTTGAGCAGATGCTTTTATGGGTGATTAGCAATGCTAATTTTATTGTGATGCTTGTTTTTAGGGCCCTTGGCACACAAGCAAGATGTCTGCAGCACAGCAGCAGTTCTGCTTGAGGTGGAACAATCATCAGCCCAACTTTGTGTCAGTGTTCAGCTCTCTACTCAGCAGTCAAGCCCTCACTGATGTTACTTTGGCTGCTGAAGGGCAGCATCTGGAAGCACACAGAGTGGTCCTCTCAGCATGCAGCACATACTTCCAGGTGAGAACTGTGCAAATTGTCAAATTGCAGTGTGTCAAGCAGAGAATGCAAATGAGCATAATAGGCACATCATCTCCTACACCATCACCATCAGATTTTATTTATTTATTTATTTATTTATTTATTTATTTATTTATTTATTTACATTAAATATCAGTTGATACATTGTGACTACCAGTACATACTAAACATTAAATAAATTTGAAATAGCTGTAAAAACAAAAAAAGATTAGTACAATCATAGACAAATATCCAAAATACCACAAGATAATTAAAATAACAATGTTCAATTATTACAACATGGTATACAGTGTACAGCCCAGTTTTGGATTTTAGCCTTGTTTTGGTTCCGACCTGCTTTTAGGCTCCTTTTGGGCAAAAAAAAAAAAAAAAAAAAAAAAGTAAAAAAAGAAAATTGTAACTGACTAACCAAACCCTCCCTGCCATGAAAATAACAACTGCAATACCTTGATAATTTTTTTACTGGTTCAAAAAAAATAAAAAACGAATAAAAACAGGGTTTTTAACAAATAATTCGTTTTTATTTTTTCTTCACTAGTAAAAAAAATATCACGGTACTACAGTTGTTATTTTCATGAAAAGGCTGATTTGGTTAATGGGTTACAATTTTATTTTTTTACTTTCTTTGGCTATAAGGAGTCCAAAACCTAGACTGGACCAAAACCGGAACATTTTTTTTTTTTTCGTGTCCCTCCACACAATTTTTTTTTTTTATTACTCAAAGATATGCTTTGATATGGAACTGAAATTATGATAAACTCAATTGCTACATTCCATTGAACATGTTAATAATTTTTTCAAATTTTTAAGAACCCTAAATATGGCAGATAAAAATTGTTAAAAGTGAAAAATGTCTTAAGGGGGTCCATTACCGGGCTGCGTGGTGTATATAAAATTACAAACAACTATTGACAATTTTCGGTTTGCATGAGCTTAATGGAATAATAATTTTTTTTAATAAGATAGGCAAACAGTTGTTTCTTAAAATCAGGTATACTTTCAATTTTCTTCAAATAATCTATGCACAGTATGCAAATTTTTGTGTGTGTTTACCCTTTATCTTCTGTTTTAAAACGCTGCTAAAACGTTTTTTAATTACTATAAACATCTTACGCACAGTATATCATATTATGTTTCACACTTTTTTATCATGTGCATAAATATATAATATATGCATACTTCAATGTCTCTGGAGACTTTTATTCCACTTTAATTAAAGTAGAGTGAGCGATTGCATTTTTTTTAATATTTTATTTTCTAAAAATAGTTTAAGCTGCCCTCTATTGAGAAATGAAAACCAAAAAATTCCATCTCAAATAGTTTCACCACAAAAAATTCCCAAAGATGGTGTTTCGGAGGCTTTTGACGTGCAGCCTTATGGAACATAAAACCGCGTTATACTCCAACATTTTCTGAACTATGCTACCGTTTAAAAAATACCTACATAATCTATGATGAATTCTTTAATGGATTTTTAAATAATTTTTTTTTTACGGAGCCGTTTGGAGAAAAATCTTTTAAGTTTTTGCGGGTTAATTCCCATAAGGATTTTCATGATTTTTTTCCAAGAAAACGACCCCGTAAAATTTTTTTTTTTTTATTTGAAAATTCATTAAAGAATTTATCATAGATTACGTAAGTATTTTTTAAATGGTACCATGGTTCAGAAAAAGTTGGAGTAAAACGCGGTTTTATGTTCCATAAGGCTGCACGTTAAAGGCCTCCGAAACACCAACTTTGGGAATTTTTTGTGGTGAAACTATTTCAGATGAAATTTTTTGGTTTTCATTTCTCAATAGAGGGCAGCTTAAACTATTTTTAAAAAATAAAATATTAAAAAAAATGAACTCGCTCACTCTACTTTAAATATGTACATATGCACACAGTATGATTACTATGTACAGTATATTGTTATTTTTAAAAATATTAAAATTTCTATAATATATTATTATCTTTTACAGCTTTACAGCATTTTTCCTTTTACTAACAAATTTTATTAAAGGTGAACTGAAGGGAACACTTTTTAAATATCATCTTATCAACAAAAATAAGACCGATTCACTGGTAATAATCATTTTCTTGTTCAGGCCCCCAAATTTGAATTCCAGTGACCAACGGCTAAAAAGTGAAGTTGTGACGTATCGGTCTGGTCACACGCGATGTTCAGTAGCAATTTTATGCCGAGATGAGAGCAGAAGCGGCGATACCGGATGTTGGCTGTCATTAAAATAAACACAAATTTTCAACGTCTATATGAAATCATCTTTCGTCTTTTTCAACGATTGGGATGAAATCACAATTCAATTCCCTATCTAGCGGTACAAAAATTATTTTTCTGTGATGATTAGAACAATTTATAGTAAAGTGCAATTGCATGAAAATGCATTGATGCAATTCTCAATCTCAGCTAATATGCATCGCACAAGAATGAAATTTATACTAATCGATTGGAAATTTTATCATCAGTTACGCACTATCATTAAAAATTACGAAAATTGATAATTAACAAAAGTTGATATTTTGTATTTGTATTTTCGTAATTTTTAATGATAGTGCGTAACTGATGATAAAATTTCCAATCGATTAGTATAAATTTCATTCTTGTGCGATGCATATTAGCTGAGATTGAGAATTGCATCAATGCATTTTCATGCAATTGCACTTTACTATAAATTGTTCTAATCATCACAGAAAAATAATTTTTGTACCGCTAGATAGGGAATTGAATTGTGATTTCATCCCAATCGTTGAAAAAGACGAAAGATGATTTCATATAGACGTTGAAAATTTGTGTTTATTTTAATGACAGCCAACATCCGGTATCGCCGCTTCTGCTCTCATCTCGGCATAAAATTGCTACTGGACATCGCGTGTGACCAGACCGATACGTCACAATTTCACTTTTTAGCCGTTGGTCACTGGAATTCAAATTTGGGGGCCTGAACAAGAAAATGATTATTACCAGTGAATCGGTCTTATTTTTATTGATAAGATGATATTAAAAAAGTGTTCCCTTCAGTACACCTTTAATAAAATTATGAAAAAAAATAATAATAATAAAAAAAAAAAAAAACGACAACATTATTTACTTGGACTAACGGCTGGTTATTTATTTGGGTCGTGTAAAATATGTAATTCGTGTTGCCTGTATTGATTGATAAACACCTGATGTATTGTGAAGAAGTTTGTGGGCTGCTCAAGTCTAGTCAGCAAAATTTGTAAAAGGTTTGACCTTTGACATTACACATTATAAACTGTGCCATGCAATTAATCAATAGTACTACAATGCTAGAGATTTATAAGCATGATCACATGCTACAAAGAGGTGGGTGAACAATATTATTTGAAATATTTAAAATCTTTAAGTACAGTAATTAATTGACCTACTGGCCTTGACTTTAAAATTATTCCAGTAATTAATGTCAGTGGGCTTAATAGACAGTACACCACTTTGAAAATTTTCGCAAATTTTTCTGATATCATAAAATAATTCTCCATAAAAAAAAAAAAAAAAGTGAAAAAAATAGTGACAATTTCGCGATATAGGCCAGTCAATATAGGTGAAAATCCTATCTTGACCTCGGATAAATTCCGAAGTTTGTAATTTTTTCAGCATCGGTAGAAATCAATGCCCTGAGTAACATATCCAAAGCCCCCCAAAATCCCACCGGGGCTTTCGCCGCCATTTTGATGGAAAGTCATGCATATAGTACCCTCACTAATTTGCATATTGTGGCGGAACCGTGTTACATAGAAGCAATGTAAATGCATATAATGATAGGCAGATATATTTGCTACAAGAAAATATAAAAATATATTTGATTTTAATTTCAATTAACCCTTAAATTAATTATTTTCTGAAAAGTTTGGTGTTAAAAAAAAGTTTAACGGTGAATTTCGTAGTCAATATTTATAAATACAGAAATATTCTTCATTAAAAAGTTTAAGACAAAATCCTTGCAATTTCATAAATGCTGATAACTTTTCTTTAGCTTAAAAAATGAAGGAGATACGCGACTTCGTAGCGCAAGAAACATGCCAGTTGACCGCTCTGCCTGCCCGCCCGCCACAATACAACACGCCATTATAATACAGCGCGCGAGCACTGCAATGAATGCGCTCTCGCGGCTCTCAGTGGCTTGTTACCTTTGTATATAATATGTATTATTTATTATATATATTATTTATTATATATATATTATATTTATATTATATGTTCAACATGTGTTAATAGCTACAATAGCCCTTAAGGGTGAGGTAACGTGCCCAATGTTAAAAAATATCCCATACAGCATGACACATGAAAATTATGAAAAAAAAAAAAAAAAAAATGTTCTCCTCTACATTCCTATAATATCAGTGGCTAAAATATCATGTATACAAATTCGAGCTAGTTTTTGAAGTTGACTAGATTAACATTGAAGTTTGATTTTTCCATGTTAAAGTATAGTCAACTTTAAAAATTCATAACTAAAAAAAAAACTAGCTCGAATTTGTATACCTGATATTTTAGCTACTGATATTATAGGGAATATATGTAGAGGAGAACATTTTAAATTTTTTCATAATTTTCATGTGTCATGGGATATTTTTTAACATTGGGCGCGTTACCTTCCCCTTAAATCGTGAAGTTCAAGAAAAAATATTCCTCTATTGGAAGTAGGTTAAAAATAAGTTGTAAATTTATTTGTATCAATATGCTTATGCTAAATATCAATCATTGAAGCTTTTTATTAACTTCTCGTGACATTGATTATTACGTATATACAATATAAATTGTAATACATTTTCTTAAGTAAAGTGCAGTAAATTTAATTCTTTACCCTTTTTGTCAGTCATGCATGTATATACAAAAATAATTATATTCCTTCTTTATATTTATAATGTTTGTTTATGTCAGCTAGCTTACAAATAACATAATGTTTCAATAAAAATTTTGCTTCCTCATACCCCCCATATAAGTAAATAATTATGATTATATATTTATATAAATTACAATGTGTAAGGCACAGTGGAAAACAGGCAGCAAGAATATTTTGGTACTGTGTTGATGATACAGTACTTTATTTGAAGTATAATCTTACTAATTTTCGAATTTTTATATGTATTATATATAATACCACAGTCGTATAAATACATTTACAAAATATCATCATATCCGATCCAACACTTATTATTTTTAAAAATAGATAGAAACAATCACAAGTTCAATGGATATATTTAAAGTTTTGTAATAATATATTATTTATAATGTTTTAGAGGGGTCACGAATGCAGTATATGCGTTTTTATATTATATGTATATTAAAAAAAAAAAAAAAAAAAAAACATTTTCGTGGCATAAACTATGTAAGATTCTATGGCTATTAAATTTATAAAAATAGCCTCAGCTCTATATAGAAGCTGAATATACAATGAATAAATATTGTTATGTATCTTCATGTATCTCATCGATATTTGAAATCAAAATTTATTACATTTAAAAGAATAATTAGAGCGTAGTTGAATAGTTCGGTCAAAATTGAGTATCTTACTTCTTAAATAGCGTCTTTTATTAAGGAGTACTCAATTTTGTCCGAACTATAAGGCCCAACATTAAATTTATATTCTATCGATTGTAAATAATCTTGATTTCAAAAATAGTCATACTGATTACATGTTGATATAATATTTATATATATATATATATAAATATATATATATATATATATATATATATATATATATATATATATATATATAGAATGCATGTATTATAATAATATAATAACTAATAACACATATATGCATTTGTGATATCTCTAAGTGTTAATACATAAACTTTATAATAAACCATATAATATTATTATAATCCATTGAACTTGTGATTGTTATTACATATATATTTTTAAAAATTATGTATCGGATCGGATTTGATGATGTTAATTAAATATATATATATATATATATATATATATATATATATATATATATATATATATATAATATATATATATATATAATTCATAATTCATAATCATTTTATTGCTTTTTGATTGTACAACAATATAAGCACGTCATAAACAATAATCACAAACACTATGAAAGCACGTCAATAAAAAAAACACAAAAACATTACAAATAATCCTGCATACAAACAAATCAAAGCATTATGAACATTTATATTATGGTAACACTCCCTGCAATTGAATCTAAATAATCACTCCAAAACATAAATGATTATAATAACAAGACAATTATCCATTATAATGAGCACTTGTATCAATATTAAAAAATAATAAAATTTATGTAAATATTATAAAAAAAAAATGATCTTAAACATATTAAAATGATATACAAAACTCAAGCAAATATAATATAATATTATAATTATATAATATAATTTATATATATTTATATATATATTTATATATATATATATAATTTATATATATAATAATTATATATATATATATATATATATAATTATATATATATATTATAATATATATATATTATACGGACAGTGGTATTATACAGTACATGTCATATAAAAAATTGAAAATAAATAAGAGTAGACTTAAATTAAAGTATCATCCACAAATGCAGCATCACGAAAATAACTATTTAATAATATAAGTTTGTCTGTTTTCTACCGTGCCTTACACCGTGTAAGGAGACAAAGGGGTAGGACTTAAATTTCTGCTGCAGGTAATTACTTAAAAAATATGTAATATAAATTAATATAATATTATAAAAAGTATATGGAATAATCAATGTCATAAGAAGTTCAATGTTAATTTGATTTTTTTTTTTTTTTTTTTTTTTTGCAAAAGCAGAGTGTTAAAACTAAATTTACAACTTTATAAAACACCTTACACGTAGTTATATATAAATAAATAAAGGTAACAAGCCACTGAGAGCCGCGAGAGCGCATTCATTGCAGTGCTCGCCCTGTATTATAATGGCGTGTTGTATTGTGGCGGGCGGGCATGCAGAGCGGTCAACTGGCATGTTTCTTGCGCTACGAAGTCGCGTATCTCCTTAATTATTTAAGCTAAAGAAAAGTTATTAGCATTTATGAAATTGCAAGGATTTTGTCTTAAACTTTTGAATGAAGAATCTTTTTGTATTTATAAATATTGACTACGAAATTCACCGTTAAACTTTTTTTTAACACCAAACTTTTCAGAAAATAATTAATTTAAGGGTTAATTGAAATTAAAATTAAATATATTTTTATATTTTCTTGTAGCAAATATATCTGCCTATCATTATATGCATTTACATTGCTTCTATGTAACACGGTTCCGCCACAACATGCAAATTAGTGAGGGTACTATATGCATGACTTTCCATCAAGATGGCGGCGAAAGCCCCGGTGGGATTTTGGGGGGCTTTGGATATGTTACTCAGGGCATTGAGTTCTATCGATGCTGAAAAAATCACAAACTTCGGAATTTATCCGAGGTCAAAACCTATATTGACTGGCCTAATACTGTATTCAGCATTTAAGATATAGCATTGGTTGAAATGGGGACTGCTGTAACTTTTAGTCGAATCAGCATCTTTTTCACATGAAAAAATTAATTAATCAAAATGTACACCAAATTTGTAGTTTTTTTTTACAACAGCAAACTAACAGTTATTTTGTCTTTTATTTTATGGACCACTGTAAAAAAATATTTTCACCTATCATCGGAAAATATAGAGCAATGACCGTCGCGGTAGTATTGATCTTCAAATATTATTGTTATATAGCTACTGTACTATAATGAAGTTAGTATTATATTTCCTTCAGTTGTAATACTGTAAATGTAAAATATAATTAAAGTGTTCTTACAAACCTTGATGGGAGAAGGAGGCACAAATTTATAATTTTGGTATCATAAGAACATAGTGTACACTGTACAGTAAAACAAATCTAAGTTTACACCTGATATGGCTAGACTATACGTCTAGACAGGCTGGCCGCCCCCAATCTTAGCCATGTTATGACTTTCAAGATGGCCGCCGCGCTTAGTCGAATCTACATGTAAACTAAGATTTGTTAAACTGTAGTTACAATCATATCAAGTCAATATTTTTTTTTACATTTTATCACTTTTTTTTTTTTTTTTTTTTTTTTTTTTTTGCAGGATGCACCCCCCCCCCCCCCCTCCCCCCTATGAGCGTAGAGCTCAAGAAGGGATAATGGGTAGGGATAAGTGAGGGAAAGGAAAGGATTTTGGTCACAGTCTATTACGTGTCCCTTCATTCACTGAGGTAAAACTGAAGGGACTGTGGAAAACCTCAGTCAGGACGGACCCCTCTACTTTTTATCAATGGACGAAAGTGATGTCCAAAGCCTGGGGAACCACAGCCACACACAAGTGCATCACTGCACTGGGTGGAAAGAGCAACATAATTTTTTCTTAAATCAGTCACCCATCCAAGTGCTAACCATGCTTGATATTGCTTGACTTTGGTGATATAATGGGAACTGGTCAATGCATTGCGCCACGCATAATATGGTACTCATCTGCAATCCTCATAGTAAACTATAAATTTTAAATAGGAACCAGGAGGGTCTTCAAATTCTTCAAATAACACCACTTAACCTAAACTTACAATTAGTCTAAAATTGTCTTAGCGCAACAAAATCCAACAATACACCAAGACTGTCCTAGTTTTAGGATTGTTGGAAAAACTAAAATTCTCATTTATCGGATGTTAATCAAAGCGTTAGAACCAATGCACTAATTTTTTTAAACATGCAGTGTTCATGTATTTGATACAGGAATATTATAATGTTAATTTGTGCTCAACAGATAACTTGTACTTGAAGTGGGAAAGCTGGATTCCATTTTAACTGTCTTACACACCAAATGAATCTTTTAAATAACATAGAATTGTTATAATTGCAGTCGCTGTTTACGGCCAATAAAAGTCACCTGCATCCGATTGTGATCTTGAAGGACGTTCAGTTCCGTGACCTTCGCACCATGGTGGACTTCATGTACTCTGGAGAAGTGCACGTGTCACAGGAACAGCTACCATCTCTCCTCAAGGTATCGTCTGCACCCCATAACTTCCTCTCTTATGGCATTCTGAGCTTTTTTAAAACCAAATTTCATTCCCCCCTCCCTCTCCCCGCAAATGAAAATAAAATCCATTAAAAGATTTTATTATGGCTGCAAATAGTCCTTAATTATAAATCAATGCATGCCAGGGCAGACTAATTGTAAGTCAGGTATTTGAGCTATCTTATTATAATTTCTTTGAGTCTTGCAAGTTTACACTCCCCCCTCCCCCTCCTTTGTTATTCATGTATATAAAATTTGCATGAAATCTGACAACATTATAAACAGTTACTGATGTATTAAACTATTGTATTTGTAATAAATACCTTTTTATCTTTCTTCAGACTGCCGAGACATTGAAGATCAAGGGCTTGGCTGAAGTACAGGATCTGCCACACCTGGAGAAATCTCAGGTAACAATAATATATAAGTCTCAATTCATTTTTTAGATCATGACTTTTGACAAAGACCAACAAACCATCAGCTCATTAGTCCAGAGATAAAAAAATATGAACTCAATAATATTACCAAATATTAGAAAATACTTAACACCAATTGTCATGACATGACATTGTGATACCATATGAAGCAATGATTAAGAAGATAAGACATTATTCATTCTATGAATATAGCTCAATCTGAGTTAAACATCACCTATAATAAAGAAAAATTATTCTATCTATTGTATGTGATTTTCGCAGGAGAAACAGCTGTCAACAGAGTCTCGCCTTTCATGTGAGGTAATGGGAATGTCTGTTGAGTCTGGCGCATGGGGCTCGGAGCGTCGAAGTACCTCCCCTGCCTCCCCTTCTGCAGCCCAGCGAAGGAAGCGCATGCGAAAAGCCTCCACAGGATCAACATCAGAGTCAAACGTCACAGGTGGTGAGTTCAATTAAGTTTTCAATTGTTAGGTGAATAGAGAGAATAAAAACTAAATACAGTATACAAATCTTTGCTGAAATACAATATCTCTGAGTTTCTTCTAGTGCTGTTGAAAATTTTCGGATTTCGGATTTTCGGATATTTTATTATCCGGATATCCGGATTTTGGAGAAATGGATATCCGGATAGTCGGATTTTCGGATATCCGGATATCCGATTATCCGTTTGAAATTTCGGATATCCGATATCCGATCGGATATCCGAACTCTGATCGGATATTCGGATATCCGAACTTCGATCGGATAACCGGATATCCGAACTCCGATCGGATAATCGGATATCCGAACTCCGATCGGATAATCGGATATCCGAACTCCGATCGGATATTCGGATATTCGAACTTCGATCGGATTTCAAATATCCGAAATTTTGATCGGATATCCGAAAATCCAGTAATTTCAAATATTCTACAATCCGAAACCTACAATCGAATTTCGATCGAATTTCTGAATTTCAGCTTTTGCTTTCGGATAATTTGGATGTGAAATTATATATAAGCATGACTGTAATTAGTATAATACTGTAATTCAAATATTTAGTTTTAAATTGTTATGTGTATTCGCAATTGCAAATTGCATTACATTTACAAATTTTAAACCAATAAATTTTTGTTAAATTAATTTGAATATTTTTAATATATATTGAATAATGTATATTGTATTTAAAATGTAGAGGTAATAAGTTAATAACTCTAATAATTAAGCAATATAAATAATTATAAATACTTTAAATTATAAATAGTACAAATACTACAAATAGTATAATACAAAATACAAATGTACAAATCACAAAATAGAAAATACCACCTAGCTTATAAAGAATACTATATATAATTATATAGTTATATACTAGATAATCTAGTAATTTAAAATTAAAAAAAAAAAAAAAAAAAAACTGGGCTACGTAGGTATAACTAGTAAGTATAAGTACGTTACTATATTATATACTAACTACCTAACTACGTACATTTTGTACCCTAAATTATAAATTGCCACATAAAGATTATATCGAGTTTAAAGTTTAAAGTTAAAGAGTATAATAATTAATCAATTTAATCTAATCACGGTACTATCTATATTCTATATAAATAATACGTACATAATGTCATAATATCTATTTATCTATACGAGTACGAGGTGAAAGAATTAAACTGCGTGAGGTGAGAAACAAAATTTAAATGCCAGAGAGCTGAACGCTCCAACTCTAACGTCCTTGAAATCGCGTGATCTACTTGTGAACTCTTGAGGCCTGTTCGTAAACCCTGCTCGGTGTACACTTTCTGCACCCAATCGACCTTATGTACATGCGATATAAGGTCGATTGGGTGTAGAAAGTGTACACCAAGCAGGGTTTACGAACAGGCCTTTGAACAAGAATGAGAGATAATTTAACAGCCAGGCGCCGGCCAGACGTGCACGGGCGCGCAGCATTGGTTTCTGGAATTTCGTCCACACTCCACAAAGTCGCAAATATTCTCTCCACATTTCACATCCTGCCGATGCTACTGTTTGCAAGGCTAAAAATACATTCTGAGTCATTCTGACCGCTGAAAATATTCTGAATATTATTCTGAATGGTTGACTGATATTATTCAGAATGTTATATAGGGTGCTCCACTGCAGGACTTCAACTAACATTAACGCAAGAAATATTGAAGACAGTGTGAAAACACGTGCGTCTTCAATCTTCATGTAAAAAAATATCAGTTATATTAACTTATAATAACTTAATAACTTATATTTCTTTTACTGTAGTAGAAAAACTGGAAAATTTTCATACTTTTATAGTTTATAATTTGTAATATATTATATAATATCGTATATTATATAACATATTTTACAATTATAATTATATTATAAATATAATTCAAAATCAGTTTCGGATATCCGGATATCCAAGAATTCGAAATCAGTTTCGGATATCCGAAAATTCGAAATCAGTTTCGGATATCCGAGAATTCGAAATCAGTTTCGGATATCCGGATATCCGAAAATTCGAAATCAGTTTCGGATATCCGGATATCCGAAAATCTGAATATAGTTTCGGATATCCGATTATCCGCAAATCCGAAAATTCGGATTTCGGATTTTCGGCTATTTTCGAATCCGGATTTCGGATTTTGAAATATCCGGATATCAACAGCACTAGTTTCTTCCAACTATTTAATTCTGAATTGATTTATATTTACAAAAGTTTTTCTGTAATAACCAAATAATAATTGTCAACATTTTTAATTAATCCATGCTTCTAAAATACAAAAAAAGGTGTTATTATAATATGCTTTTTTTCTTCTTTTGTGCTTAATTTTATGAAGCTTTGTAATTTCATAACAGAGAAAGCAAACTTGACATATTGATAAATGATTAAACAACAGTCAATTGAGTCTATAATTGAGGTCTTGTGGTGTTTTAGAACGTACATCAGAGGAGCTGGTGACAGAGGCAAGTTTCGCTCAGTCTCCTGCACGTCTGGAGCAGCAGAGCTCCTCTCAGCTCACCATGTCGGCAGAGATGTCAGAGAGAGGCAGCTTACGTGAGCAGACCAGTACAGACTCGGACATGCAGAATTGCTCCCAGGACAGCGGAGAGCAGCGGGCTCTTACCATGGTAAGTGGTCTGCAACTCCCAGGTCGTACTTTAATTATATTGCAGAGAACTCGGTGTTGTTTGGTGAAAGAAAGGGATAAGTGTTGGAAGAATTGTGCAATGTTAAAGGCCTAAAGTCAAAATATATAAAAAAAAAAAAAAAAGAGAAAAAAAAAAAAAAAAAAAAAAGAGAGAGTTTAGCGAAAGTTTAATGATTATGTTGTGTACAACTAGGCTAGGATTCAAAAGAAAATTTCGGAGGGTAATGGTCCCATAAAATTAATGTTAATAAAAAAATTGCCTATGATAAATCCAAAATTTCAAGGTTTGGTGGTGGGGGAGGGGGGGAAGAGAGAGAGAGAGAGAGAGAGAGAGAGAGAGAGAGAGAGAGAGAGAGAGAGAGAGAGAGAGAGAGAGAGAGAGAGGGGGGTTCTGCTCAGCCCATTCCTATTTGCTCATGGATCCGCCTGTGCCTGTTAACAATAATTGAAAGTAAAGAAAATTTGATAATCCTAATGATATTCAGGCATATTGATGTGGTTCCATCTAAAGAGAGAGACATTTTATCAGGACAGAACATCAGATCTCATGAAGTTGCATTTTATAATAATGACAATATAGGTATTGATTAGATCACCGAAGTTAAGCAACATTGAGCGTGGTTAGTACTTGGAGGGGTGACGCTGTAAAAAGTGACACTGCTGCCATCTACTGGCACTTGCTGTATGTACGTTCGGCGGCACAATTGATCACATTGCTGCCATCTCTCGGAATATTTTCGAAGGAAGTGATCACTCCTGTAAGTTCAAATACTGCAGGCCTCACAGATCTGGTAGTCGAGCCCAGAAGAGTGCAGGAAAGGATTCTGGGAGCCTGGTAAGCCCCAGCTCGGTCGCAAGATATCTCTTACACACAAGGTTAAATACCTGGCCACACCCGAAAGGGTAAAATGGCGTCAAGGATATTAACTTTATTATTAAGGTATTGATTGTATACTACAATAATGTTATACTGTATTCAATTTTTATTCCTTGAGAGTAGTCACATCAATATTACATTAATTTTAATTTTTCAAACATAATAATTTTTCTGTTTCCACCTGGACTGTTGATAATACAAAACTGGTAATTAATCAAAGAGATATAATAAGCTATTAGAAGCAAGTTGTCAAACCTACAGTGGAAAATGGTTATAACTCGAATTTATCTACAGTATGTACTGTTGTTGTGCTTGCAGCAAGTGAGTGAGGAGGTTGGAGGAGACGTTCATCATGGCTCAGTGGTACCTCCACCCTCTCGCAGTGTGGAGGAGATTCCTGCCACAGCCACCGCCAGCCCTCAGGGGGAGCCCATCCCCCACCACCTGCAGCACCACTATCCATCCACCCTGGCACCTGCACCTGGTAAGTACAAACAATTTACGTGAGGGAATATTAGCAATCTCTTGTACAAATTATAGTAACTGCTGAAGTACTGTATTAAGGGTAAGGTAACACGGATCAGCTGACCCAATGCTAAAAAATTCTCACACTTGAAAATTACGAAAAAAAATAAATAAATAAAATGTTCTCCTCTACATCCCCTATCAGTGGCTAAAATATCAGGTGTACAAATTCGATCTAGTTTTTGAGTTATGAATTTTTAAAGTTGACTACAGTAATTTAACATGGAAGTTTGAGTTTTCAATGTTAAAGTAGTCAACTTTAAAAATTCATAAATCAAAAATTAGTTCGAATTTGAATACTGTACCTGATATTTTACCCACTGATAGGGAATGTAGAGGAGAATATATTTTTTTTTTTATTTTCATGTGTGGGATTTTTTTTAGCTGATCTGTGTTACTTTACCCATAAATTAGATTTAATTATTTCTTAAACATGGCTTCATTTTTTTTTTTTTTTTTTTTTTCTTATTCATACATTTACAATCTTTATATTCATTTTCGAAGAGCAAGAAATTTATTTTGTCAAATTAATTGTTATTGTGTTTTGAAAAAAATGGGCTTTATAATTTTAGATTTATAATACTGAGATTTATAATTTTTCTCAGTTTCAATACATGTATTGTAGTCCCAAAAGTATGTAACATTGTACAGTTTTTAAATAATACTGCAGCTAGTTGAGTAATAACTAAATTAATAGCATCCCATAAAAAATTACTACATTTTATGTCGCAAAACTGAGAGAGCAAGTCATTTTCCTTGGTGTTTTTATATATATATATATATATAAATGAAATATAGTAAGTTTTTCAATTTTTCAACTTACAGACATTGGCAGTATTTTATAATAATTTTAAACTTCTACCGTGTTTACCCGCCAAGACAAGAAAAGAAAATTTGTCAGAAAATCTAAAAGTCCTCCGAGGTGGGACTCGAACCCACATCCCTCGCATTCATGGCTAGTGCCTTATCCCGTTCACACATACACACACACGTTGTATAAGTAAAGACAGTTTGTCGGAAGATTTGGAGGTCGCCGAGTGGTCTAACGGGATAAGGCACTAGCCATGAATGCGAGGGATGTGGGTTCGAGTCCCACCTCGGAGGACTTTTAGATTTTCTGACAAATTTTCTTTTCTTGTCTTGGCGGGTAAACGCGGTAGAAGTTTAAAATTATTATTTATATATATATATATATATATATATATATATATATATATATATACACATGTACAGGAATTCGCACGAATTGACAGGCAAATTAAAGTGTGAAGCAGGATGGTAACATGAACATGTTATACATAAATTAAAGCTCAACAATCAACATTTTCAAAATTGTAAGCAAAAATGCATTGTGTGGACTTGTTTTCTTTTGAAACGAAAAAGGAACAAAAATGGCCGTTTCTGAGCTCCAAACTCCGCAGAATCAGCTGTCATCTCAAAGAGATTATTTTTATTTAATTATTCGCTTGAATAAAAATTTAACCACAAAATTTACCACAAGGCTTCTCCACATGAGCATCGTTGGTACCCCGGCACACGTCCGGACGGGCCTCCAGTTCTCATCACCACAACAATCAGATTAATCACGCCGGCAATTCTGGCAACGTGTGGCGAGAACTGGAGGCCCGTCCGGGCGTGTGCCGAGTTTACCAACGGTACGGTGCTCATGCGGAGAAGCCTTGTGGTAAATTGTGTGGGTAAATTTTTATTCAAGCGAATAATTAAATAGGGACAATCTCTTTGAGATGACAGCTGATCTGCAGAGTTTGGAGCTCAGAAACGGCCATTTTTGTTCCTTTTTCGTTTCAAAAGAAAACAAGTCCACACTAGTGTTGTAAAAAACGAAAGGAACTTGTGATGAGTGAACTTTCACAAGTTCACTTCGCGAACATTACAATTAAAGTTCGCGAACATGTAAAAAACCGGGAACGTTTTAATTCTGTTTAGAAGTACACTTAATTCAATATTCAGCAAGCTAAACAGCAAGATGTTCACATTTAATGACAATTAACTTCATGAAAGCAAGTTAAAGATATAAATTGATTAAATTTTTACCCTCGCAAAAAAGTAATTATTTTTTTTTGTCCTGTTAACTCCTTTGGGAGTTAAAACATACATTTAGTATCGTGTCCTTTCATTATTGCACCCAAAATAGCAGTAATAGTTACAAATAAGGTGTTTTAATTCAATTTTCTATTAAATTTTAATTTTTTATTTAAGAGCACAGATGTAACCAATCAGAACGCTGAAATTTAAGCGGGATATTTGAATTAGGTTTCACAAGTTCGCGAACGAACATTACATGAGTGAACTTTACATGTTCGCGAGCGAACTTCTTAAATGTTCGCAGTGAACATTTTTACAACACTAGTCCACACAATGCTTTTTTGCTTACAATTTTGAAAATGTTGATTGTTGAGCTTTAATTTGATGTATAACATGTTCATGTTACCATCCTGCTTCATACTTTATTTGCCTGTCAATTCGTGCGAATTTCTGTGGGCACCCTGTATATATATACAGTATAAAAAGAAGCATCTCAGTTTTGTGGATGAAAAGAGTTAATCATTTAATCATTTTTTAGCAATCTTGGTAAAATGAGTTTTTTTGTTTTCGATCGAAAAGTAAGAAAAATAATGGTGGTGAATGAGTAGTTAATCAATACTTTACAGACTTTCTAGCTTAAAAATCTCAGATTCACATAGAAGAAGAATCAAAATAATTTTAAATTAAAATTATAGTTGGAAACAAAATTGTTTTTAAAAATAACCAGCAAGTGTCAACATGTTACCGTTGTATGTTGTGATTGTTATTTATTAGTCCTTTTTACGAAACTGTATTGTAAACCTCAGCTGTACACACACTTTGGAAAGAGACTAGAATTGGGTTGAAATAACCAGCAAGCTCACTAAAATCTAGTCATACACTTAGATAATATCAATAATAAAAAATTGAGTGGTTTACCTAACATTTTCTCTGAACCTTAAATCACTAATCCCTTATTACTTCTTACGTTAGAGAGTTAAATGAAATTAAATTCAGTAGAATTGCTAGTAAAACACTTGCTGGTTCTTTATCAATTCTGTTTCTATTATAATAGATTTGTTGTATTTTTTATTGTAATAAAAATCCGATTTATTAGGATGGATAGTCAAATTAACTATGAACGTAATAAAGTTAAAACATGTTGTATACTTTTTCCTCTGCCTACCATAGCCATAAGATCTTGTACTTCCATTGAAGAAACACCCTCAATTGCAAGTTTAACTTTAAAACAGTTCTAACTTTGTTTATTTTAATATACTTCAACTATACAATCGGTCATACTTGTAAAAACTATAAATTTGCTTGTATTTTGTAAATATACCATTTTTTTAATTCTTTAATCTAATACACTTCCTTCCTCCTTGTATAGGATTTCAGTGGGAACACGGTAGCTGTTACTATCCTCGATATCCCCATCCTTCGTGTTCATTCATTAATGCTGCTCCTTCGCCCATACCAGACACCATAGCCCTTCGTCACAGTGCACCCCCTTTCACGTCGTCTCACTCGCACAAGCGTCCTTCCCCCTCCAGTCTGCCTGGTCCCTTGCCTTCCCCAAGTCCCTCCTCTCCCCCTTCCTCCCCCACTGTACAGCGACGTAAACGTACCGATACTCAACGAGACGAGAACTTCTTACAAGCTCTCGAGGCAGTTCGTACAGGAGGTATTGGCTTCTGCAAGGCTGCTCGAATGTATGGAGTCAACAACAGAACTCTCTGGCTTGAATATCGTCGCAGAGGATATCCAATTACAAGACCAAGCTTAAAACCTCGAGCATCAACTCCACAATTGCCTCCGTACCAATACCCGACCGTTGTAATGAAAAAAGAACCAATGGACTCAAGTTGTAGCAATGACGAAGCAACCTTGCCTGCACCACAAGAAAACAGTGGAAACCCAGCTACTGTAACAAATTATCAAGAGGCAAACCCTGAAATCATGTTCTTACAAAGTAGTGACATTTTCTGACATCCGAGGGCCAAAAAGTAGACTTTTTCCATGACAAACATAAATTTTAGAACTTATTTAAAAAATTATTTCATGCCCTCGGCACCATATTTATATTTTTTCCAACAAAAGTTTTAATTTTAAGTCATCCAATTTGTTTACTGCTATCATGTGATTTTTTCCCCCCCTTTTCTTTTTTTTTCTTAGGCTGTCTTTCAGAAAAACTCTTGTTATGGTGCATTTGTAGATATTTCTTTGAGTATGCAATCTTTGCAATGTTAATATGCTATAAATATATACAGTATATTTATTTGTAACTGATGAAGTATAATTTCATTAATATATTTCTAATAATAGAAAGCTTACTGCCGTTAACAAAATACAATAGCTTAATCAGCAAGCAGTGTTTTATATAATAAAGTAATCATAGTTCTGTTTCTGTACTTATAATCCATAATCAATAGAATGAAAAATAAAATATAAATGTTTACTGTAAAACTTTAGAAAAATTGTCAATGAAATAACTAACATGAGTGAGAAATTTAGTCACAGGTTTTTTCATATCCTGTAATTTTATAGAAAAGTTAGAATCATTCAGATTAAAATGTATTTATTACGTGTTCCCTAGCTTTATAGTTAATAATAATTTAGGTGTGCCACATTAACTTGGTGTAACAAATAGCAACACAAAAATCTTAATTTTACATAAAAACAAAACAAAAAATGTTTCCAGCTAAGAAATTAAATCTTAAGCTTTCTTAAACATTAATCATCATTTTCAAATTTTCCGCAGTTCTGGTTTGGTATAAGCTAGATCCTGCCATTGGTTATCTCTAAAATTGGATTGAAGAATAATATTGAAATAATGGCCGCTATTCATTGAGTGCTCTGTTTTTGTTTCTTTCTTCATGTGTATGTGTGTCAGTGTAATGCCAACATTATAACCATGTAAAATCAGCTTTTTATTGTAACTGTAATGTAAAGCAATCAAATTACATATTGATATTGCAACCAAACAAATTTGTATCCAATCATTACTTCTCCATATTATGTAAATTTAAACTGACCGATATATTAATTATTTAGCGACAGTATTTTAACAGACAGGTAGTAGAGAAACCAAATTTGAAAATTGCAAAAGCTGTAAATTCTACTTAAAGGGGTACCAAAGTGAATACTTTTTTTAGATATTCTGGTAGCTTTGAATTATTTTGTTGTAAGATGCTAGTTCTATGCTTGTTAAAACTTTGTCTCTCAGACAACATGAGTGCGCATATCGCACATCCGGAGCATTCAAGTCTCCTATTACCGCCGTGCAGACGCCAGCCAGGCAGTGGAAAACTACTGGCAGCTAGCTGCATGTGAGAAATGCAACCTCAGCAGGGGGAGCGAGAAGAGCGAGCTGTGCCGCGCGCTCCCGCCTGCCCGCGAGAGAGGCATTCGTGGTTGAGCAGTCTGAGCTGCAGCCTGCTCTCCACACAGCATCTTATACTAGAGCCACACTAATATTCATAATTACTAAAACACATTCTCATATTTTATAAAGGGGTTTACTTTATTATAATCTTGTGTTATTGAATAAAAACCATAAAACCCATACACGTTCACCGAATTATTAATTGTAATAATTACTCCAGCAAACCCATCAAACATATAAAGTAATAGGAAAGGCCTATTACATTGTTATCCCTGTGGCTCCATATTTTCGTACAATGGCTAGTTATTTTACAATTAATTTTTTAGTAAAAATATTGAGTCGTAGGTTCGTTGGTTGCTTCAAACCGGCGCGCGATAGCAGCAGTCGCTGATACGTCAAGAAGGGGGCGAGAGCGGGCGAGAGGAGGTTCCCGGGGGGTTCCCCCAATTCGCGGGAGATTCTCGTCGTATCAGCGACTGCTGCTGCCGCGCGCCGGTTTGAAGCAACTAACGAACCTACGACTCAATATTTTTACTAAAAAATTAATTGTAAAATAACTAGCCATTGTACGAAAATATTGAGCCACAGGGATAACAAAATAATTCACAGCTATCAGAATATCTAAAAAAAGTATTCACTTTGGTACCCCTTTAAAAAATTCTTTCTCTTTTATATTTTATATTACAAATATTTTACATTACATATATTAGGTTTGTTATTAGGTTTATGTTGTATTACTTGCAATTAATTTTCTTTTACATAAAAGTAACCCCAAATTACAACGAAGTTTGTTGAATTAATTACTGTATTGCTTATTTGAGTCGTGAACATTCATAAAATGGTAAGTTGTATTTGTCAGAGCATGATTTTTATCAGGCATAAATATTAAATTTTCTGCCTCCACATAAGTTAAGTAAATTCAGATGTTAGATATTATAAATGCCTGTAAAAAACAAAAACAAAATAAGCTTTATCTATCGCCCCTTGTTCGGTAAAAATGAACAATTCTGCCTTTACCATGGATGTGTGCAATAATGAGCTTTACTGATTTACAGCTCATAATTGCACTCACCTGATATTGCAGATAGTTCATTATGATTCCAAACGCCTTAACTTGGAGGTTTTATTATTATTATTATTATTATTTTATGATCTTAAATGGTTGACTTGTTTTCAATAAAGTAGTTAACTACAGTAGATAATAACACAAAATATAAATTAATAATTGTTTTATATTTTTCCAGGAGGTGATTTGTCCCCAAAAGGACGACGTGGCCGATTGTTGATACGCCAGCCTCGTATAAAGAAGGAATCTGATCCTCTCAACACATCACCAGACAGTGACTCTGGGTCTCCCCAGTCTCATCAGTTCTTACAAGTCCCTCCATTCAGAATGGAACGCCAGAGCTCTGAGCCATTGCCCTCCACTTCATCCTCCATGTCCAAATCTCTTCTTCAAGTGCCGACCCCTAGCTTCTTGCAAAAACAACACTCACACCCCCTACTACCCAGTCAGCAAACTAAACCTTCCACTGGTTTCTCCATCAGACCCACTGCTCACCTCTTGTCTCGGCAATCTACACAACATGACGAATTAACAGATCCAGCAAACACAATGGTGGAACAATTACCAGTCCTAAGAATAATCCCAGATATTGAAACTACACCTTCGATTAGTCATCCTCGAGCAAGGGAACCAATAAAACGTGCCGTTTCTACTCCACAAGCCTCATCTCCAGAAGCTGAACGTCTTGGACATTGCCCACTTCTAAGACCAGGTCCAGCATTAGGATGTAACTTCTGCTGGAATACCATCGATAAACACGGTAGAATCCTGAGGAGAAAAACAAAATATTACTGTCCAGAATGTCAAACTAATTTGTGTATTGTGCCATGCTTTCAAGAGTATCATGAAAAATATGACAAAGAGGCAACCATATTGAAACCTAATCCGTCAGTTTTGAGTCAGTCTGGAAGTAGTAGTGGGGAGCCATCAACTTCTGCTGCCTCTGCTTATATGTTGGTATCACCTGTCAAATCATTTGCCAAAACTACGTCCATGTAATTTTACTAATTTTATCAAAATGTTTGTTTATGATCTCAAGTCATGCAATCAGGATCTCTATGCCAATTAAATTATTGTTTGTTTGTTTTTTTGTTTTTTGTTTTTTTATCATTATTATTATTTTAAAGGTGTTTTACAAAACCATCCATATTTTTATTGATTTAATCATTATTTATTGTGATGTATTTTTTTAACTGTTTTTATTTTGTCATGAATTCTTATTAGTAGTCGTTTTTAAAAGAAAATTTAAGGGAGACCTTTGAAAAGAACGGGGGAAGAAAAAAGGTTTTTAATGAATTTAAGTTGTGTGTTATTTTACTCTTCAATTGTTGTTGCTTTATTATACTTATTTTGCATGACTTATTTTTGTTTTTTAATTAATTGTAGTTCTACTTGCAAGTTTTTATTTCATTTACCTGAGGTAACTTATAAAACCATATTAATTAGGTCAAACTAAAATGTCTTAAATTTGCAACCTGATACGCTTCTTTTTTTTTTTTTACACTTGTTTTTATTGTTGGTTTAAAATTTATTGTAAAATGAGCAAAGAGATAATTGTTATGTGTCCACACTGTCCACAAAACAAAGCGTACAAATTTCATTGTGAGTGTGTGTTGCGTGTAAGTGCAAAGTGTTCAACTGTGTTACACCTGACACAAATTTTAAATTATTAAAAAAATGTGAGAAAGATCCACTTAAAAACTTCCTATGTAAGTGATTCATATTTTAAAGGAAAATAAAATACCTAGATAATTATAAATAAAACAAAATATATTGTTACCTTAATGTTAGGTATAATGTTGAAATGCTATATTGTAATGGTCCCTCTCTTCATAGATGTTGTCTATTTTCCACTATACTTCAAAACTGTGTGCCTCTCCTGTTTCTGCTAAAATTATTTATAAGTATATTAAAAGATAAAATTATATATTGTTGTTGATATTGTCAAGCCTAAAAAATGTGTGTAACAAATGATAAGCAACATAAATATTTTATTTTCAGTCCCTTTTAAGTTTAAGAAGTATGAAAAAAAAAAAAATAAATAAATTACCTCTTAATTATTTTGTGATATATGGTATTCATGATTCAATTCCCAATGGTTTCAAATATTTCAATATTCTGAATTTCAGAATAAACTTTGTTTATAAAATAATGCTGTAAACATTTATTTGAAGAAAATCTGATCATTTAAGATTTGATAAAGAAATGTTTAGTCAAAATGTACTCTTCTAAAATCTCTAAAGTGATACGTTGACATTATAGTACCTGCATGTGTTGCTGTATTTTTTTAAAGAGTGATGTTCAAAATGGGAAAATGTAGAGTGTAATTTACACATAAGAAATTTATGCACCTGTCACTAAACAATACAAAATTAAATTCAGTGTATGGCACTCAATTATTGATCCATGCTATGATTACTATGGCAATTCAAGATAGTTAAATAAGCCACAAGCAGCTTTGTGTTTCAAGTCAATTTCATTCTTGATAATTTCTTTATACATATACAGTGTTTACTTGATTAACTTTCTTATAGATAATTAAGCTAGTCAATGTGGTTTCAAGTAGAGGAATTTTTCCAGCAGTTAAACATTAAAGTTTTCAACATTGTGTATTTCAAGATAAAAATAAAGTGTTGTATCAATTATATAATAATTAAGCATAACCTTAAAGGCCTTATGAACCTTTTCACAGTATTAAGTACACGGTTAGCTTTGCTTCAGTGTGATTCAGCTGCATAAATTTTTTTGTTTCAGTAGCACAAATATCAGAGATAATAACCGATGAAAAGGAACCTGTGACGTCACTCACGCTCATGATTCAGCGGCGACAGACAATATATATAGGGAAATCCCTGCAAAAGATAGGTTCACTCCCGCTGCAACCACGGCCACAATTTTACTTCTGGAATTTTGAAACTTTACCAGGGCAGTCTTGATAGTATTTGTCAAATAGAATGAAAGAATTTTTTTGGTTGCATGTGTACAGACTGAGTTATTGCGGTAGCAAGAGAAGCCAAAAATTTAACATTGTTTTCCTATACAACATTTTCGCTCCTCTTCCTACCGCAATAACTCAGTTTGTATGAAAGTCATCAAAAAAATCTTTCAGGCTATTTGAAAAATACTATCAAGACTGCTCTGGTAAAGTTTCAAAATTCCAGAAGTCAAATTGTGGCCGTGGTTGCAGCGGGAGTGACCTATCTTTTGCAGGGATTTCCCTATATTGTCGCCGCTGAATGAGCGTGAGTGACGTCACAGGTTCCTTTTCATCGGCTATTATCTCTGATATTTATGCTCCTGAAACAAAAATTTTTATGCAGCCGAATCATACTAAAGCAAAGCTTCCCATGTACTTAATATTGTGCAAAGGTTCATAAGGCCTTTAAATCTTTGAGCCACACATAAACGCATTATTTTGAATTTATTAAGCTTATTGAGCACAATTATATTAGTGACACAACATTGAAATACCATTTCGGTTTTGCATCATCAGCAACAATCTATCATGGTCTTGTTTGGGATCAGTATCTGATGCCTTTGCTCAACATTGATGTTGTGATTAATACATTATTTTTTTAATGTCAAAATTTTATTTTAAATGTTTTTTCTTTTATTAATTCGTCGCCTCAGAATGCAAATCACGTAACTACAAAAAAATTTGATGCAACTTTAAACCTTATCTCACTAGAACATAAGGGTCAAAGTTCCATCAATTTTTTTTGTAGTTACGTGATTTGCATTCTGAGGCGACGAATTAGAAATAAATATTTTAAGTGCCATTATTATTGTAATATTTCATAAAAACATTCTGTCAAAAACAACCAAGTATCACTGTTGCTCATAGTATATTACAAGATTTTTTCAATGTAAAACAATCTTACTTGTTTTTCTCATAAATTGAGTCAGTTTTTTTTTTAGCAACCATGATAGAAATGAGTTTGTCATTTTAAAAATTGTCCATGCACCATTGAAATAAATGTACCTATTTTATTTATTATCAATGGTGTGTAAACAATAAATGTATGCTTATTAAAAATGTATGATAAACATCATTGATGGTAACTTGCAGCATAAAATAACTCAATATTTATTTCTCAAGATAATTGAAAAATTAATTAAGGTAGAGATAACGGCAGTCAGCTGTTCGACGTAGCTCCATTTGATTAGCATGTAACCCTTAGCAAATTCATAAAAATTCTGAAATTTTTTTGAGAGGCAAATATTAGTGCCTAAAAGCCATATAGAAAAAATTTCAAAACAATTTAACGAGCCGATTTTTTTAAATTAATTTTTTTAATTTTCAGCCTAGAGAGGGCTTTCCCATGAAGAGAAAAACTAAAAATTTAATTGAAGAAAATCGGCTCGTTAAATTGTTTTGAAACTTTTTTTATGGCTAATAGGCACAAATATCTGCCTCTCAAAAAAAATTCAGAATTTTTGTGAATTTTGCTAAGGTTTACATGTTAAGGGCATTGGGTGTAGCACCGGTAGGTGGCAACACTGACGTATCTTCACCATGTTAATTTTTGATCATTGCTCCTCGGAGTAATTTTTATGCTAGAGCTAAGCTGATTGCTGTAGTATCAAGATAATTAGTAGCCCAAGTGCACAATTTGGCTAAATAAAGCCTGATTTAAAGAAAAGTATTTTTTTTATATTTTAGAAAAATGCATGTAAATTTAAAAAATTACTAAAAAATACTTTTCTTTAAATCAGGCTTTATTTAGCCAAATTGTGCACTTGGGCTACTAATTATCTTGATACTACAGCAATCAGCTTAGCTCTAGCATAAAAATTACTCCGAGGAGCAATGATCAAAAATTAACATGGTGAAGATACGTCAGTGTTGCCAACTACCGGTGCTACACCCAATGCCCTTAATCAAATGGAGCTACGTCAAACAGCTGACCGCCGTTATCTCTACCTTATTAACAGTTTTGTGATCCAGGTTTCATGTTTGCTTCACTGTAATTATATAGATCCAGTACTGGATTATTTTTGAGACATTATCTAGAGATGCTTGTGCTCCTAGCTGCCCCTATATATTACCTCCTTTCCTTTTCCCCTAGCGCTAGAACCTTAATTTTGCGTATATGTGTATACCTCTCTACAGTCAACCCCCCCCCCTCTTTTTTTAGAGAATACAATCTACTCTAGGACCTGAAATTGAGTTCATAACTAAATTTATAACTAAAGTTGCTTTAAATTAACTTCTGCATTATTTAAATTTAAAGAAAATACATGCAATTAAAATATTATACTGTATTTTCTCTCTGAATTAAGATGCACATAGAGATTTCTTTATGTAATTGAATTATAGCTTGGAGTATCATAGTTGGACTGAATTTTGAAACCAATAACAATTGCGCAATTTTTAGGATCCAAAAGTTGTTAAGAATATATATATACAAAATTATAAGGTATACATATGATTAATTGCATCAGGTGAAGAGACATGCACGGGCTGCATGCTATTTTTAGGCCTGCAAATGCTCAGATTAGGCAGTATTTTGTATTTACTAAAATGTTGTATCTTCCTTGAATTCATGCACTCCTATATAAATCCCAAAATTCATTATTATATTATAGCAATCTTAATTAAAGATTAATTACATGCATGCAGGTCCTAGGAATGACCTCCATCTTCATGCAATTATTTTTATGGTGCACTAAAAGTACATATATATATATGATATATATATGCATATAAGCTGAGATGAATGTTTTAATTAATAAAATATTACATATATAATACAATTGACTATAAATTTGCCTAATTTTAATTGTAATTTTAAAAAGGAACATTTTTGTATAATTGATTATTAATTATGGAAAAGGTACAAGTAATTAAGTGTATATTAATTAATTATGCTGAAGTAAAAATTTTCACCAAAAGGTGTTATTTTCTTTCGCATTATATATATTTTATAACATCCAAATAAGTATAATTAAATTATTATAATCAGTCCTCCACTATATATATATATATATAACAATTAATATACATAATATATATTATATATGCTATACTCTCAGGATTGGCCAACTGTAAAAATTTGTTCTAGAGATATGTATTAATATGTGTATATTATAGTAGTACAATATTAGTTATAACACCACAGTATAAAAATACATTAAGGGTGAGATAACGCCACCAATGTTAAAAAAAAATCCCTCACACGAAAATTCTGAAAAAAATTTAAAATGTTCTCCTCTACACCCCCTATCAGTATAGCTAAAATATCAGGTATACAAATACGATCTAGTTTTTGAGTTGTGAATTTTTAAAATTGACTATAATTTAACATGGAAGTTTCATTTCTCCATGTTAAAGTAGTCAACTTTAAAAATTTATAACTAAAAAACTAGACCGTATTTGTATACCTGATATTTTAGCTATATACTGATAGGGGGTGTAGAGGAGAACATTTCATTTTTTTTTCAGAATTTTTGTGTGAGGTATTTTTTTTTAACATTGGTGACGTTATCTTATTATACCCTTAAGAAATTATAATACTATATTATAATGGAAAATAAAATGTAAATAAAAACAATACACCAGTGCTGCCTACAATTATGTCTGTTTTCATTTACTTTTTTTTTCCATTTTATAATATAGCATTATAACACCAGAGTATAAAAATACATTAAGAAATTATAATGCTATATTATAATGGGGGAAAAAAAATGTAAATGAAAACAGACATAATTGTAGGCAACACTGGTGTATTTTGCTACCTTCTATGTGCCTTTCAGAACTATTTGCCTTTCATGACCTTTCATCTCAAATTCTCTTTAATTGTTGTTTCAACAAATTGAAAATATCCAGGATTCATTGTTTCGGTCCTGTATATTATATATCCTTTTTGAAAATATAATATGTGACAAAAATATTAAATAATTTTCTTTTACATCTTGATTATATAGGTATATAATGTTAAAAGTCAAATATATGTGTATATTGTATGCCCGAGTCAGGATAGAGTATCCTCCGTGGCACCAAATATCATGCACAGTGTTTTGACATCTTGCTGCATGCATACAAGGAACATGCTCTGCTCTGAAGCTAAGCACATATAATATATATGTTTCATAATACTATATATTACCTACATAATGCAGTAAAAACATGCTATTACATAAAGCCAAAAGGGACCCAGGTAATTAGCTAGGTTTTATCGAGATATGTTTGCACGGGGGCTAGGTGGATCACAGCTTGTGCATCCCATATATTTATGCTGTATTTTGCTAGGAATTGCTGTAAAGGTTTCAACACCCTCCTAGCTATTACACAAATATGCGAAACTTATCAGCATAATATATGTGGCTGCCATGGAGTCTATACTTATATAATTGCCACTGTAACAGCCCATATTGTGATGGCTGGAGATCTTTTGCAGTTCTTGAATTAAATACAGAAATTTAATTATTACGTATTTATCTTTTAAAATAGTTATGCGTCACACAAACTATATGATATTAACTTCTATATATAGCAAGGAGAAGAGGTTTGAGCAATATATATATATATATATATATATATATATATATATATATATATATATATATATATATATATAATATATATATATATATATAATAAAAAACCTTAAGTTTAAAATTATATAAAATACTGCCAATGTCTGTAAGTTGAAAAAATTAACTTACTATATGTCATCATATATATATATATATATATATGCGTATGTATATATATTTATATATCACTTTTGTATGTCATGCATGTATATTTTGGTCAATTTTGAACTTAAAATTCAAAATATGTATATTATTTTATAGAAACACACACACACACACACACACACACACACACACACACACACACACATATATATATATTATAATATATTCACATATTCAGATTATAATTACATGCATGATATCTTGATATTGCCAAAAATCATTACAACCTTTTCCTGTGCTTATAAATTTTAAGGCTCGCTTTTTGCAATGAGTATAGA
This sequence comes from Siphlonurus alternatus, assembly GCA_949825025.1. Lineage (NCBI taxonomy): Eukaryota > Metazoa > Arthropoda > Insecta > Ephemeroptera > Siphlonuridae > Siphlonurus > Siphlonurus alternatus. The sequence continues at coordinate 25,896,360 of OX463781.1, read as the reverse complement.
TTATATATAATATAAAGTATATATAAGTTAAATAAAATATTTATAATTGTTACAACATTGTTTTACTAAATCTGTTTTTTAAGGGTAAGGTAACGCCACCAATGTTAAAAAAAATCCCTCACACAAAAATTCTGAAAAAAATTTAAAATGTTCTCCTCTACACCCCCTATCAGTAGCCAAAATATCAGGTATACAAATTCGATCTAGTTTTTGAGTTATGAATTTTTAAAGTTGACTAATTTAACATGGGATTTCCAATTCTCCATGTTAAAGTAGTCAACTTTAAAAATTCATAACTCAAAAACTAGATCGTATTTGTATACCTGATATTTTAGTTACTGATAGGGGGTGTAGAGGAGAACATTTTAAATTTTTTTCAGAATTTTTGTGAGAGGGATTTTTTTTAACATTGGTGGCGTTACCTTACCCTTAAGTTTATTTATTATAATTCTCTCGTCATGTGTATTTTGTGAACAGTTTGGGTTTTCATATATGTGTCTTGAAAGTTTTAATTATAAATATGAATTTTAAATTGAAGCATAATATATAATACATATATAAGGCATTTAATTAAGTTTTAAATCTGTTTTTGCCTCACTTATTTTTAATATATTTTTGTTTAAATAAAAAGACATGCTATTATAATATATTAATTATTGTTTGTGTTATATACACAGTAGCAAAAATGAAGAATATAAATTGTTTAAGAAAAACTGTGTATTTTAATTAAACCCAGTAAACACAACTCTGTTTTGGTCTAGTATGTGTGTTGGCCCTGCCGTGACTCTCTCTGCATGTATTTTCAATAATTTTTTAAAATAGTCCCAAATTCTAAAAAATCTTAAAAAAAAAAAAAAAAAAAAAAAAAAATCAGTAGCATAATATATTATGACTTAAAATTGCACCCTCTATCCATTTATGCAATAAAAATTTTTGAGGTTGATACTCCATTGAATTTATAATTACCATATTAGGTTAGCCCGGCCAATATTTCACAATTACTTAGCACTTGTACAAAAGTATTTAATGTTTTTTTTTATAAATTCAATGTATAGGACCTCACACTTTCTTTTTTTTTTTCTATCATATTGTAATTTTACTTGAGAATTTTAATTACATCATTAAAATTTTTCATCATTTTGTTCCGAATGTGTTGACCGGGTGCTGTTATTATTCATATTATTCACAACGCGTTGAAATTATTTTTGTTTATTCCAAATACGTTGGGAGCAGGTTATTTTGATCCAAACACATTAGGAATTTTGCAGAAGTGCCCAATGCGTTAGGATCACAATTGTTTTGCTTTGAAGTTTGAACCCAAATTTCGCTTCTTGGAATTTTGCCCGAATTTACTTCTGGACGCCGACATTTATGTGTATTAAAGTCAGTATTGATTGCCCAGCCTTATTTTCTTAATTTTTGACCATGGTGGAACTTACAAATTCTTAATTTATACCTATATTATAAACAAATAATTAATTACCATCTGCAATCTTCTGAAATAAAAAATTACAGAAACTGGGCCTTTTTTAAATATGCAAAAACTATGATGGATAGGGTATAAGTGTATTACTCAAATATAAAATGCATCCACTTGATTCAATATATGCCAACATCCAAAGAAAAATATACATGTAATTTATTATACTGTAATAATAAATAAATATAGGGAAGATTTACCAAAAAATTCAGGTGATTCTCTATCACCATCATCTAGCTGCTCTATATATCAAAGGTATTGTTGGACCACCACTATACAACTATATAACTGATATCACTCATGCAGCACAACAATCATGAATCATTTTGTTTTTGAGTATATTGTTTTCAATCATATTGAATATTAAATTCTGCTTTAATTTCATCTGTAAGGGTAAGATAACACCACCAATGTTAAAAAAAATCCCTCACACAAAAATTATGAAATTTTTTTAAAATGTTCTCTCCTCTACACCCCCTATCAGTTATAGCTAAAATATCAGGTGTACAAACACGATCTAGTTTTTGAGTTATGAATTTTTTAAAGTTGACTAATTTACCATGGAAGTTCCATTTCTCCATGTTAAGGGTAAGATAACACGAACAATCGATTGTTGGTAGTCCCATTTGATTAACATGTAAACCTTAGCAACCTCATAATGATTCTGAATTTTTTTTTTAGAGACAGTTCTTGGCATTAAAAAAATATGGAGAAAATTTCAAAACAATCGGACGATTCAATTTTTTTAAATTAATTTTTTAGTTTCGGTCTCCATGGGAAAGCTCTATACTGAAAATTTAAAAAATTCATTTAAAAAAATTGGATCGTCCGATTGTTTTGAAATTTTCTCCATATTTTTTTAATGCCAAGAACTGTCTCTCAAAAAAATTCAGAATCATTATGAGGTTGCTAAGGTTTACATGTTAATCAAATGGGACTACAACAATCGATTGTTCGTGTTACCTTACCCTTAAAGTAGTCAACTTTAAAAATTCATATCCCAAAAATTAGATCGTATCTGTATACCTGATAACTGATATTTTAGCTACTGATAGGGGGTGTAGAGGAGAACATTTTAAATTTTTTTCGTAATTTTTGTGTGAGGGATTTTTTTAACATTGTTGGTGTTATCTTACCCTTCAAAATTACAATTTAATAAAATAATACCTATTTTAAAAATAAATTAATATAATTTAATATGTTGAACATAAGTGAACGGAATTAAAAATTTGACAATTGTTAATTGAGACATTTATTGATAAGATATCACCACAACTACTATTTACAATTAAACGAGTTCTTTCAATATACTTGATAATACAGCATTAACAATATAATTTCAGAGATCTGTGGGCAACTTGCTGAATATAGTAATAAGAGGGAAATATTTCTGGTCATTTCCAGATGCAACTATAATGTACATTCATTTCTTAAATTCATTCTTTAACACATAATTTATAATCAGGATATCACCATTAAAAACAAAACAAAAAATATAATAATATTACAATAATTCATATTATGTACGACTAGTTGAAGTAATAGCTCTAGTAATAACAATCATTGTTTGAAACATAATAATTTTTGTAAAATTTATATTTTATATATAAACCATCAACATCTGTCTATAATAATTTACTTACATAATTACAATTTCATTATAATAAATCATCATTCACACATTACTGCATTATTTATCAGGACAAATAAAATTAGTTAAATAAAAAAGCAAAATAATAATGCATGCATTAATTTATTATTGTTGAATTAACATATTTTGGAATAAATTTATACAAGTGGATTCTAAGATATATTTTATGCAGTTATTTTTATAAAGTTAAATATAGACATATCCTTTTATTACTACTGGTATTTTTTTACTGAGAAATTATTAAATTTCAATATCCACTACTATTTTAAAATTGGATACTATTATTTAAATTTAAGAAAAAAATTACAAAACAAATTATGAAAATGGTAAAAAATAATAAAAATGAAAATAACATATTTATATATAAGTTGAAAATTTACATAATGCGCATTATCAGAATAAATAACTTTATTGTATAATAGAATCTCATGCAATATATTCTACGCAACTGTAGAGAGAGACAAGTGCTGAGGAATGTGCCGCTGATACATATATTAAGGTCAAGTGCTATAAACCACAGTCACGATGAACAAAATTGCATGTCATCAGATAATCATGTACTTAAGTTTTATTCATCAAAAAATGGGGGAAAGCTGAGCCTACTTTCCTTCACTTGTATGCCAAAACTTGGAACATGAAAAAAATAATACAACTTAACAACAAAACGTAAAAATGATTCTTGGGCGTAATGATATAACATTTTATCAGGTGTTGAGGACTCTGCTGTTCGTGAAGTTGTTTGTTGCCATGGCGATTGCTTGGGCTTAGCACAGTCCACCATCATAATCCTCCTCCTCGTTGGCTCCCCCACTAGCTGTGGACCCCTGCTCAAAGAAATTAGGCTTAATTACTTTATTTATTAGTATATAAATTCTATGTACTATGTAACTATGTACAAAGTGTACATAATTAGTCTAAAATTAAATGGTACATATAGAGTATAAATAATATAGACTAAGTAACAACACAGACATTATTATTAAGTTTATTAAATTAAATTTACTGATCTTCGAACATATACTCACAAAGCTCTTTAATTAAAAGAGTGGTGTGGCGTCCACATCTGCTCAAACCATAAGCGACTAAGTTTTTATAGATCATTCTCATAATTTAAAAATTTATTTTATTCAATTTTTTCTGACAGAAATTTGTTTGACTTGATTTTGCAAAAGAATAAATAAATGAATGAATGAAAAATAAATAAATAAATACATTTAGCTGTTGGAACCCTTTTGGTGTTGTCATTTTTTTTTTTTTTTTTTTTATGAGACTATCAGCTTTAAAACTGGCTCTTTGAATTTTCAATATACAGTAAAATCTTAAATTGTTATTACGTTAAGTCAAGGGAACTAGGAAATTGAGTTTACCTTACATCGAGTATACTTTATATAAAGTTTTTCCTATACCTGCAATACTAATTATTTTTTATGGGACCTTTACTCCTTCTCAATATCGAGTTTTTACCTTATAACAAGTTACGTAATGACAAGTTTTTACTGTATTCCTTATCACAACACCTGAAAGGCAGACCTTATCAGAAAGTCAAAGAACTAGTTTTGAAGCTGGCAGTAAATTATTAACAAGTGAGATAGTGAGAGTGTGATTTTCATAATTTTTAGTGTACAATAATAATGTCTGCAAAATACTGTCTGTTTGTCACTAACATTGACATGGTTGGCATTCAAATAATGTTATATTCTGTAAGAGTATAAGGAAATAGACAGTGTTTTCAGTATGCTACATGTTTAAAACAGATTCAGAAGGCAGCAATACAAGATGTCAATACAGAAGGCAGAATACATAACATACTTTGAATAAGTGACTCAAACTATTATCGACAGCTACTTACCCCTGCAGAGGGCTTGGCGTTTGGTGAGATGTAAGAAGGTGCTGCATTCTCAATGACAGAGGCCTTGGACACTGGGGCAATTCCCTTGGGTAGGGGCAGGTCATGTGCCAGGCGGGCATACTCAACGTCCATATGTTTGATGAAGGGGGAATTGAGTGCACCTACTACCATGTCTGCGTCTTCCTCGTCAAAGCCTTGCAGCAGCTGTTCCAGCGTCTGAACCTGTGTGCCACAATATAGATTGTTAACTAGTACACTTTACTTGTTCCAGCGTCTGAATCTGTGTGCCACAACACAGATTATTAACTAGTACTTGTGCATACAACATCAATATAAATTAAGAGATTATATTTGACAGACTCCTGTAATTATATTGGATGGAATCGAAATTTAACAAGTTCAAAAGGACTTGCTTAAATAATAATAATAATAATAATAGTTTGCCGGCTGCACCTAGTGGCGGGGAGGTCCGCGGGATCGGCCACCTTACCATCAGGGTGGTTTTGGAGGGAAGGAGGAGGCTGCACTCTTGGGGGGATGGTCATCGGTGCATCTGAACCCCGTTGGGTGGCGGCGGTGGGCCGACGGAACGGTGACTTACTTGACGCAAGTCAGGAGTTGCCGTGTCGGTGGGGGATGGGTAAATGTGGGTGGGGGGTGGGCGCGAGCGCTATGTGGCGTATTCACTGTGGGTGGGGGACTATTCAGTCTCCTGTCTGTCTCTCTTGAGAGCTTACCGAACGGGTGGGTAAAGCACTAATGCCCGACCCCACAGTGAACGGCGCTCGCGGACGGGTCATGGGGACGGGGGAGAGGGTGCAAAGCTCAGTCATGGTGGGGCTGATGGTCACTGCAGTGACACTTTCCATTTGTTTAAGCCCGGGGGTATTGGATCCGGGACGAATGGATGTGATTCCGTGGAGGCTGGGTAACACCATGGTCGAAAGTCTGGCACTCCAAGGGGAAAAAAATAATAATAATAATAATAATAATAATACTGTAATAAGCAAGACCATTTATTTTAATATATTTTTCAAACTGAATACAGCATATTTTTTGGATACAACACGGATACAGTATATGAAATCTTTACACTGGACCTAACTAATTAATTCTAAAACTACTTTTTACTAGTATAGAATGTAAATTTGATGAGCAATCTGCAGCCAGTAATTGCTAACCCTTGGCTGTACTGTAACGTTGGGAAAGAGGATGAACTAGCTAATGTAGCCATTTCTATATTTTGACAGTAAAATGGATATTATATTTCACATATTTTTCAAAGTTTAGTATAGTTTGATAAAATCAATTTTTTTTTTTTTTTCTTTGCTTTATTGTGGATAAAAATTGAAACACATTTTATATTTCTTCTAACATTTTTTTCCAATATGACTGTAGTGAAGGCTCTTAATTATGAGCTTGACTGTAACTTAATATACAAACTAAATGGTACCAATTTAATAGCCAGTGTGAGTTACCTCCTGGAAGTCAAGACAGTTGCCCCACTCCTTGAATGCCTTCTCTGCAGCCACAGTGTCTCCACGAGCTAGCTGCACCAAAACCAGAGCCACTGCCAGGCGCCCAATGGCAGTGGTGCACTCTGCCTGTTGGTGCAGTCCAATCTCACGTCGCACTGCATCTGCTGCATGATCATACCTGAAGAAGTCACAGGAAATTAGTGGGAACCAGCGAAGAGAAAATGTTAATCTTAAAAGTTTATTAACCGTCACACATATTTTCTTTAAGTCATTTTTATCTGCACTAGTATTCTACTAGTGACCTCATAAAGTACCAACAGAGATGGCATTGCAAGAATACTCTACTGCCGCATGATGTGCACTTTAGTTAGGATTACTTGAATGAGTCACTGGGGTAAATTCACTAGACACCTGTCTCCATGATGTCTATAATTCACTGATATAAGAAGTACTTATTGAAAATAGTTATCAAAAACAAGCAACGTTATTTCTACATTATGACTAATACCATTTTTTTTTTTTTTTTCCAGATAATGATATAAATTGTTACCTTTATATATATATATATATATATATATATATATATATATATATATATATATATATATTGTATATAATTATGGTACAATATGTGTACTGTATTTACTATTATAATATATTTCAAATATTTACAAACCTAATTCACTTTCTTTAAAATACAGTATGATGACATAGAAACTTACATCTGCAGCTTCACCATTATTCTTGCGACCTTGCTCACATATTCAGCAGCTTGTCTTGGGCTGTCCTCAATCTATAAAACAAGCAAACATCAATCAATAATCAGTAGCAGTGTTTACGAGTCAGCTTTGTAATTTTGATGCATTTAACTACACACACCGTTCTTGCTAGGCTGTTAATTTTAAATAAACTTGCACAAGACCAAATATAAATGAGATCGTCAGAAGACACATTGCGGACAATTGTAATTTGCGATGAAGTTTTTTTTCAACATTTAAAGACTAGAAAAATAAACACAGTGATCATAAAATGCAAGTAATGTAATTATGTTGGTGTGGGAAGTTTCAAATGATTTAACTGAGCAGTGAAGCACATCCTGGTCTGAATATGGATAATACACTAACCATGACAACATCTGCTGCCTGCTGATACAACTTGAGGGCCTGCTCGGGATACTGGGTCTCAAGTAGCTTGGCAGCCTTGGCGAGAGTCTGAGCGCCAGAGTCAGGTGATCCATGCTGCTGGTAAAGGTTGCAGGCGCGCTCAGCCAGCTGCTGCACATCACGTAAGTCCCCGAGCTCCTTGCACACCAGCACCGCCTGTTCCAGGGACCTGTGGGTAACACAATGTAAGCAACTTGCTACAAGCAGTCAGCACAAATCATCAGTAACACCATACTTGATCTAACTAGGGGGAGAAACAAATTTAAACAGCAAAGTTTATATTTAAAAATAAAAATGCAAACTCTGTTTGTGCAACAGAAATGTTGGAATATTTTATTCACTTTCAAATACTTCCAATAGTTCAATATAGTACATTGTTATTACTGTAATTTTGAATTCATTGTCTACTGTATTTCCAGAACATGTTTTGTAATTGGTGCACTGAACTGTGTTGGAAATTAGCAGGGATCGGATGCGGATGCAGATGCAAGATGCACACGGATGCACAAAAATGGGCTTGCATCCGCATCCGTGCATCCCAGATGCACAGGAAAAAATGAATGCATCCGGATGCGCATCCCAGATGCACGGGGAAAAATGAATGCATCCGGATGCGCATCCCAGATGCATGAAAAATAAATTTGCATCCGGATGCCATCACGAAAAATACATTTGCATCCATTTAACACTTTTTTTTCTCTTTTTTATCAGGTTTTTTGCTAATTGCCTCTAAATAAATCTTTAACACAAGGCATATTTTTTAACTTTATTTGCCACTTGTTGTTTAAAAATTACAAGAAACAAAGTGTATTATAAAAACCAAAGATCGGATGCGGATGCAGATGCAAGATGCACACGGATGCGCAAAAATGGGCTTGCATCCGCATCCGTGCATCCCAGATGCACGGGAAAAAATTAATGTATCCGGATGCGCATCTCAGATGCATGGAAAATAAATTTGCATCCGGATGCGCATCCCAGATGCATGAAAAATAAATTTGCATCCGGATGCGCATCCATGGATGCACGAAAAATTAATTTGCATCCGGATGCGCATCTCGGATGCACGAAAAAAACGCGTGCATCCGGTCCCTGGAAATTAGCCATTCTTATGAAACAAAAATATTGCAAGCAAAAAAAGTGGGAGAAAATCATAAACTATCAATATAAAAATTGCCTTCTTAAAGATCATTCAAAATAATTCATTCATTGCAATAATGAGGACTGGTGAGAAGTTGAGTAGAAGGATTGCTTATTCAAGAGGAACTTTACACACTTTGTGGCATTGCTGTGTAAAAATTCCCAGAAAAAATATCCAGTGAGAAGCATATTTAACATAGGACGTTAGGTTTTTAGTGTTTTTACGTTAGGTTTTTCTAGTAGAAGATTTGTACAAAGGTGGTATTAAAAATCAAGTATATGGCAATGTTTTACAGTATACTGAAGCTTTAACTAAAATTATTGAATCCAATCCTGTTGCAAAACTTTTGTGTGAAAAGAATTCCATGTTACTGACTGACACAAAATTTCATGAAGTTTTTTATTAACTCTATTACAGCTCAACTCATTAAACATAATCTATAACACCTTTGCACAAATTCTTCAGGAGAAACTCTGTAGCATTTAATCTGTTTTTTTCTTCTGTTAGTTTTTACACTTACAGGGCAATCATAACTATTTTGAAAAAACACTGAAACATAATTCAGTTTAATATTTTAGGCTAAAATATCTTATCTTTACATAAGCTCAAATTTGAAATATTGTAAAATTATACTTACTTTGCTGCATGGAATAAACTGGTATTTAGTTAAGAAAAAAATAAATTTCATTATAAAAAAAATGCAACTTAACCATTTTTTCAACACATATATATAGTCAATGAATTTCTGTAACACCACTGTAGCTTTCAGCACAGCTTTCAAATATGAGATAAATAGCATCACAAACCAATCTTCACTAACTGCATGGCCAAGGTACAGTAAGATTGGTGCCAAAGGGGAGCTATGCTATCATAGCTTATAACAAACCCCAAAGTAAAAGGTGCCTTTGTGAATACAAATTTACAGTTTCAGCTGGCTGCAAAGGTAATTGGAGTAGGAGAAGAGAAATCTGTATTTTTATATGTAGAAAAAAGGCAAGGAAAAAAAAAAAAAATAATGAAAATTTCATTACCTCAACTACCGTATTTATGTGAAAAGCTGCCTAATTATAAGGACAACAAAAAAACAGAGATATCTGAAACACATATTTAACCGTTCCCTGTTAAATTGTAACTTTGTAATGGGGAATTAAACTCTGCTGATATTAAAAGCATTGTAGGTTGTCATCATTTTGCCATCTAATAAAATATGCATGTCATGCTTTGAAGGATACGATCGATTTTGTTTGTGGCAGTCCGATGCTTTCATCAAACATTCCTTGCACTGCTCGAAGGACTTTGCATTGCGGAAACATGTTGCTGAAAAAAGCAAATCAGATTCAGTTAAACCACACTTGGACATATAGCTACTATACACTTTAATTCAATATTGAGTACAACAAACATTACAAACCAGTAAGTCTTGCAATCAGAAAATAATTATATATTGCATTAATTAAGTCTTACGTTAAAATAATACACTGCATGCATTATGAGGTACCAAAAATTATGCATACCACTAATATAATTGTCCATTATGATCTATATGGTACATACACTACAGTGCTGGCACGGTGACCTAGGAAAAGGATAGATCATATATGTTTAAATCCTTTCCCAAGATTTTAAGATCAATTTTCTCTTTCCAAAGGTTTAGCACCACCACTGAAGTGCAGGTACAGAATTCAAGAGAGTCATCTAGTGGTCTGATAATAATGGAGTATCGACCTCAATTTTTTTTTTATTTCAGAAATGGATGGAGGGTGCAAAGTTTTTTTTTCAAGATTTTCTACAGACCAGGAACTATTTTTAAAAAAATTATTGAAAGTTCTTTTTGTGACGTCACGAGGCACTGCTCCTTAAAGGGACATGGGACAATAAAATTAGGAATGCATAAAAAGTTTATGCAAGATATGTTAATGCAAGAAATGAGTAAATTTCTGTTTTCGGACCATCCCCCGAATTTATAAAAATTAAATAAATATAGACAGCCGCAGGACAATTGCACAGGCAACATCGCACTGAGCATGGTTGGGCGGGAGGAGTAGGGAGTGAGTTCTATGGAAAAAGGCAGCTATGTTGCCTTTCGTGATTGCTGACGTCAGCAATCCACACTTCCGTTACTCGCTGGGCGCTTATCCTGAGGTACTCGCCACCGTGTGGCATGCATTCATACTCAGTTAGTGGGTAACTTTTAAATAAAAAATACTTATTTTAATGGTCCCCTGTCCCTTTAAGAAAAGGATAGGACTTGCTGCCTGGTGAGTCACAAAAAGGACTTTCAATAATTTTTGAAAAATAGTTACCGGTCTGTAAAAAATCTGAAAAAAATCAGGGTAGCATAACTTTGCACCCTCTATCCATTTCTGCAATAAAAAATTGGGGTTGATACTCCATTAACGATTTTAAAAATTGCAGGCACAAACAGTTTAAAATGCAATGCTGGACATGCATACTACTGTGACTCTGAACAAGATTTAATGATAGCTTCATTACTGTATTCTGTATGTACTATACATTATACATACCCTTGTATGTACTATACATTATAAATACCCTAAATAGGAAATAAATTATTCATGCTTTACACAATATTTATAACATACATTTAAAAGCAAATTTCAAATTCAGAGATCTATCACGATCTTTCCCCTCTTCCTAATATATATAAGGGGGGGCAGAGCCCCTCAGTAACTCACCGCAGGCTTTTTTTTATTTCAATTAAATTACATACTGTACTGTAATTAATAGAACTACATTATGAAATATGAAATTAAATTTGAAGACATGGATTTGGATACCACTGAACCTGCAGGATGGACTGTTTTGTCACACTTTTACCACTGTAAGTATAATATGCATTCATGATGCACTTCTGGCTAACAGCATAGATTTTAACACAGAGTGGTAATAATAATAAGAAGAAGAAAATCCAGCAACACTGTAATTCATACAGTTCACTGTATACCTGATTGAGTGTTGCAAGATTTTCATGTTAGTATTTTTAGCCATCACATATCAAAAGCTACTGGTCAGTTCGTTTCTTAACAAAATATGCTGCTTGATGGTTTGAGTGTTCAAGGTAAATGCTGTTAGTCTAGAATTGCTGCAGCACCACAGACAATACACAGACAATTGTCTGTGGCAGCACCATCAATAACAATGTATTGTACATATTGTATTCCATGTCATAAGGTGCTTTCACATATTCGAAAATCGCTACGGAGTTCCGTAGCTATGCCGTAGGCCTTTCACATATTCTCGTTCATCTGCGGCAGCTGCGGCGGAAAATCATGTGAATGCCGCATCAAACTCATCTTGATTTTGATACGGAGTTCCGTAGATCGATCGCGAGGTGCTACGGTGCAGCTACGGAGCGCCGCAGCAAAATCAACACATTTGCTACGGAGTGTTTCCGTAGCGATTTTCGAATATGTGAAAGCACCTATATGCAGGGTACAGAGTTAGTCTGGGAGGAAAAGACCCACCCAATGTTTTGCTCAGACAGACTCCAATGGAGAGGTGTGAACACAGACAGTGGTGTGAAGCAGATTTTTGTTTATGCATCCCAAAAGCAGGGCTATTCTCCTAATAACAATAGGAGAATAACCCTGCCCAAAAGGGGGCCTGCGCGCAGCAGGAGGGATCGATCCACTCCGAAATTATGCAGCAACTTATTTGGCCATGCAAACAAACAACGATGTATGCATATGAATAAGTACAATTATAATTTGCATATTATTCCAAATTTATGCATACAATATTATAATATTTATAATATACGATATATTATAATAATGAATCATATTGAATGTATACAGTAATAGATACAACCGATTAGGGAATTTGTTTAAAGTTAACAGGGAGATGGCAGGTTGGAGCGAGTTTAGTGATACAACTAGGAAAGGTAGATATATTGGGAGGGGGGATCATCGGTGGAAACTGGAGCTCAGGGGTAGTGGAATTGATGTGGGAAAGTACTCCTTCATAAACCGAACAGTGAGGGAGTGGAATTCCCTGCCATCCGAGGTGGTAGGAGCGGAGAGTTACGGGGGATTTAAGAGTGCATTGAGCACTATATTGCGAGCCACCGTGGTTTAGCCACATTTGCCGCAGATCGTTAATCTAATGTACAAATATGATACATGCGTTTCAAAATTGGGGCCCCTTAATTTTGACTGGGAATCGCATCATGCATATGACGTTTATGCATATCATAAGTGTCATATTGGTCATATTTAAAACTTTTGTAACTCGTAAATCATTAATCAAATTACCAGCTTTTGCATACTCATCACCAGCCACATCGTAGTCCGGTCTCCACTTCAGGAGAGAAGTTTTGAGGCTGTAAAAATGGGATCAATGACAGCTGATCGTAGGATCGTATCATACATATTATTATACATACAGTATGTACATTAATAAAACACCGAAATTTCATGGTTGGAACAATTAATTTGAGTTTTACCTTTTTTCTGCTTGTCTAATATGTTCTAAGCCCTCTTCAAACTTCTTGTTACTGGACATTATTTTCACAAATTTATAATGCTGTGGCGTCGTCTGGTCGTCTCTCGTCTGCTGCAATTTGCGATGTTGCGAATTTGCAATGAATGCCGAGTTTACAACGTTGCCAAGATATCAAAAATATATCACTACCACCAAAAACTATCATAATTATAAACCTTTTATAAAACTTATGGAAAATTTAATTTATGTCTTAAAATTATATTTATAAAATTACGATATTATAACATATTCGAAAATAATTACAATTATAATTTATAATTTGCATTTTTTCAACAGCGCACAGCGCAGGATCTTTAGAAAAGAAGAAGTGGCGTCATCTCACAAGCTGCAGGGATTTTATTAATTTTCTGTGTTTTACTTAAGCTTTCATTCTTTAAACAGGTGAATATTAATTGCTAATTAGTTATTTCTATCAATGAGTTAAGAATTTTGCATGGGTAAGCTACTGTGGGTTAAATATAAGACTTTCTTGTTTGCCTTTTTAGTGAGGCCATCTTGTTTTGTAATTTCCATGGGATCACGAGCTACCCCTAGACAGTCTAGCCGTCTAGGCCTCGCAACCATGGACTGTAAAGCTAATAAAATGTTTCTGTGTACTTAAGTTTTTGTGGTAATTTATGTAGAGAAATTTTATACATATTCTCGTTTTCCAATTAGTTTGTGGTGCCTTTTTTTTTATCAATGATATGCATTCATCACTGTATGTATGCATATCATATATATTTATGCATATATAGCATATTATGCATAATATGATAATACACCACGTAGCCCGGTCTGCTCGGTAACGGACCCCCTTAAGACATTTCGCACTTTCAACAATTTTTATCTGCCATATTTAGAATTCTTAAAATTTTGAAAAAATTATTAACATGTTCAATAGAATGTAGCAATGGGGAATTCTCTTACAACTCCAATTTTAATTTAACTACTATATCATGATAGGGTACATATTAACAATAAGTTTGACTTAAGTTTCAACTTTTTTAACTCAAATTTGAGGGCTCTGAAGGGATTATTAGAATAGGGGCAAAGTATGCAACCCGCGCGCAAAATTGTGAAAATTGTGATGTAGAAACTCCCTAGTTTAGGTATAGATCACGTCGAACAGCTGTTCGACGTAATCCCCTTTGATTAACATGTAAACCTTAGCAAATTGACAAAAATTCTGAAATTTTTTTGAGAGGCAGATATTAGTGCCTAAAAGCCATAGCAAAAGTTTCAAAAACATTTAAGGGTAAGGTAACGCCACCAATGTTAAATTTTCCACTCTCATTTGTTCCTCCGAAAATATTTTAAAATATTCTCCTCTATGTCGTTCATTAGCTCTTAAAATATCGTCAATACAAATACGATCTAGTTTCCGAGTTACGTGTATTGAAACTAAACCCATTTATTGAACAAGCATACGCGCATTTCAGTGACATTAGAAAAATTCTATAATCCAATCGTCCGATTTTTAAAAAAAACTAGAAACAAACTTAATGCACTAGGACAAACCTTCACAGCAAAAAAAAAAAGACAATTATGAGAGTGGGAGCGACGTAAATTGATAATAACTGCACGATTTTTGACACTCGCACGTCTCACACACCCCTTTTTGGTCGGCCATTAAACAACTGGCGGATGAAACAGTCTGACTTATGAACTAAAACAACGCTTATAATCCACTCACCTAAAGTAAAAACTTTCCAAAAATGTTTTATAGTAATGAAAAAAAGGTTTTATAAATAAAACAACCATAGCAGTTTTTATTTAACTCATTATTTATAAATAAATTGAATATAAAACTGCCGTGACTTGCGTGGTATCTTTAGAGTGGGACAATTTGAATATTGATATAGAGGCGCTGCGATCGCGGCGTAACTCTGGCGTTCCCTTTCCCTTAACGAGCCGATTTTTTTTAATTAATTTTTTAGTTTGGCTCTCCATGGGAAAGCCCTATGCTGAAAATTAAAAAAATTAATTAAAAAAAATCAGCTCGTTAAATCGTTTTGAAATTTTTTCTATGGCTTTTAGTCACTAATATCTGCCTCTCAAAAAAATTTCAGAATTTTTGTCAATTTGCTAAGGTTTACATGTTAATCAAAGGGCATTACGTCGATCAGCTGTTCGGCGTTATCTCTACCTTAACACACAACAACTGCTTGATATCATAGTTTGAGCATCAAGGAGTGATTTGCTATAAATTTTAGTAACACGATCGAAATCAGCTGGTTTTTCTACCCTAGTTTCAATAGTTTTGTCTCTAATATCAGTTTACTTTAAGAGTGATAATCGAAAATATAAATTTATTGCAGGAAAATTTCACCTGCTAGGCAGTTTCTACGTCACGTTTTGGCGCTAAATTCAAAAGAAGGAAGATTTTTAAAAAATTCCCTTGTCTCCAATTTTGAAAATTGAAACTTTTTTGTTTTGGGACGTTTCATAATTTCAGTTCTATATCAAAGCATCTCTTTGGGTAAAAAAAAAAAAAAAAAAAAAAAAAATTGTGTGGAGGGACATGAAAAAAAAAATGTTCCGGTTTTGGTCCAGTCCAGGTTTTGGACTCCTTATAGCCAAAAAAAAAAGTAAAAAAATAAAATTGTAACCCATTAACCAAATCAGCCTTTTCATAAAAATAACAACTGCAATACCGTGATATTTTTTTTACCAGTTAAGAAAAAATCAAAACGAATTATTTGTTAAAGCCTGTTTTTATTTGTTTCTGATTTTTTTTGAACCAGTAAAAAAATTATCAAGGTATTGCAGTTGTTATTTTCATGGAAGGGAAGGTTTGGTTAATCAGTTACAATTTTCTTTTTTTACTTTTTTTTTGCCTATAAGGAGCCTAAAAGCAGGTCGGAACCAAAACAGGGCTAAAATCCAAAACTGGGCTGTGCACTGTGTATAATGTATGATATCTATGCAAGATAATATGCATAGTTTATGATGTTTTAATGCCAGCTTGTTCTTGGATACAATAGGGCCGACTAGGGTTAATACTGGCAACATTAGTATTCTATAGATATAATTACTCTGCACTGATTCTGAAGACGTGCATACACGTCTAACAACTCTCTTAAATTAAAACGTCAGTGGTATATGGTCGGCATATGATATAATAATAAGAATAATTGGTTTAAAAAATACATAAATTGGAGGGGGAAAACAAAGAAGAAAAATAAACAATAATTTACGCAACCCAATGGATGAATGTAATGGGCGAAAAACCTGTACACAAAAAGCGTATGCATACATTCACCCAACATATTATAATACAGTATGCATATTTATATGGTAAGAAATGTAGGTATATGCTCTCAAAGTTTCGCGGAACACTTTTTGTTTGGGTGCGCATATGAAATATATTTATACGACCTGCTGCAACTAGTATCATATACTGTAAATATGCCAAATCCTGCATAGAATTTCAATTATTATTTGAACAAAAATCATCAGGTTTTCAATTGCTGGAGATTTTATTTTGGATGAGCACGAAAAATTAAAAATGCTAAAGCATTATTTTGCATTATATAGGATGCCCACCATAATTTATGATGTCAAGTATGTCAAAATACTAAATATGGTGCTATATTTATTATATTTAATTTAATGTTAGTTAATTGAGTATGTGATGGTGTACGATAGATAATAAATACGTGAATATATTACGGTAGGCTGTTCAGACTGCCTGCGAGACTTCACCTGCCGGACATGCTGGAAGGAACCTTCGTGCGGAATAGTAGTGTGCAGGAAAAAAAATGCAACATTATTTTTTCTTCATTAGACTACATGTGAAGAACCGCCCTTTATTCCTTAAAGAAATGTGCTTGTAGTATGCATACCTGGAGGATCTGTGTAAGTTGGGGGTGCGACCAACAAGTAGCGATTAGAAGCAGCTGTTTCTTATAAGTCTCAATACTATAACTACAATAGATCAGATGCATTCATACTATGCTCATAAATTGTTATCTGCATTTTATTATTATTATTATTATTATTATTATTATTTTTTGGTGGCATACACTAATTTGTAAAGTTGAGGTGCCAGTTAATTAAAAATTCAGATTTTTTGCAATATATATATATATATATATATATATATATATATATATATATATATATATATCTTCAGTTTAAGAACAGTTTTTCTTCCTAAAGCACAACTGGTTTCTGGACATTTTTAAAAAAATTGTAACTATATTTAAGACTCGTTTCACGCTGATATCATAATGGTCGTCAATAGGAAAGACTCGATTAACATGAAACATCATTGTGGAACACTGTCCTGTAATGGTGTACAGTGTGACAAAGATGTGTTTCAGGTACTGTGTTTATAGAAGTATAGCACACATAGAAAATTAGTTACGAAAAATTTGGTTATGTCAGCAGTCATGTTATTGTACGAAGGTTATTTATTTAAAATGTCAACAATTGACTTATAATTTTTCTTTTATGCTTTTATTTAGAAAGAATATTTTGAAAGCTTTTAATTTATTACTAGAGTTATAACTGGATATAGGTCAATACTATTTTTAACTAATCTTAAATGTGCCTACGTCACAATTGCCGCGTAAATATTACAGTACTCTTTAAGTATCAAACTGGGTCATGCAAGAAATAATGATACTAATAATTTTATACAAAATTAATTTTTTTATTGTGATATTATTTTTTCAATGTTGGTATTTTCATGAATATTGTGACATATCATAAATCTTCTATTCAGAATGGGCTTACGGGGTGTCATTTTTTTTAATGCCTTAATCAAAAGAGTAGGTTGAAAAATATCCCTTAGATTTTTTTGCGATTTTTTTTAGCACTGCATCATACCTAAAATGGAGATTAAAAATGTCTCGTGACCTGGAGGCGTCATCCGACACGCCTATGACATCATTACATTCTTTGGATCAACTATATAATGCTTCTAAACAATCACGTTGCAATGGAAACGAATGATAATTTTTAATAAACAAGCAACAATGCAATAATTTTTTACAAGTGTTTTATAGTTGAACCAAAGAATGTGATGACGTCATAGGAGTTGCGGATGGAGCCTCCAGGTCACGAGACATTTTTAATCTCCATTTAGGTATGATGCAGTGCTAAAAAAAAAATCGCAAAAAAAATCTAAGGGATGTTTTTCGACCTCCTCTTTTGATTGAGCCAGTAAAAAAATGACACCCCGTAAGCCCATTGTAATGGCAGCAATACAATATTATGTTATGATGGCACAGGTATACCATATTTATGATGCTGCAAAAGTTTTAAAGTTGAACAATAACAAAGTTAACATTTTTTTTTTTCTTTTTTAATAATACCGTTGCTGCTTCACCAAATCAACACGTTCATATTTTATTACAAAATTGTTGAACACTTTCCATGTACAGGCTTCATCAATAACGGTGTGTAGTGCAGGTACAGCATGGACTGGGGCATAAAGAGAACAATCAAAGTATGGAGCAGCTGAGTTAGTGTAGTATGTCCTCAGTTCTCAACTACCTGGAAGCCAAGTTTTATTTTATTGCTCACATTTGAGTCTTAACAATGGATGTTGTTAGGTATTCAAAAAGTGAGCTTAGATGGTAAAACAGTTAAAAAAGTTAGCAAACTTCTTCCTTAAGGGTTAAATAACACCACCAATGTTAAAAAAATATCCCTCACACACAAAAATTCTGAATTTTTTTAAAAATGTTCTCCTCTACACCCCTTATCAGTAGCTAAAATATCAAATATACAAATACAATCTAGTTTTTGAGTTATGAATTTTTAAAGTTGACTACTTTAACATGAAGAAATGGAACTCCCATGTTAAATTAGTCAACTTTAAAAATTCATAACTCAAAAACTAGATCGTATTTGTATACCTGATATTTTAGCTACTGATAGGGGGTGTAGAGGAGAACATTTTATTTTTTTTTTTTAGAATTTTTTTGTGAGGGATTTTTTTTAACATTGGTGGCGTTATCTTACCCTTAACACTATTTAATAAACATTGTGGGGTAAAATAGTTGTTGTTTTATAGTGTATTTAACATTCAGAAGGGGGAGGGGTGGGGGGGGGGGAGAAAAGAAATCTGGTTATAAAATAGGAATTATGGAAGCCTTAAGTCAAATCAGCATCTTTTTTACACTGAAAATTATTAAAAGACCCTTGCGGCTGCAAATCACACATTTTTGTCTTCGTGATGAAACTGATTAAAAACAGCAAAATTTGAGTTTTTTAATTACCCAGAAATAAAAAAAAAATAACTAGTACATAGTAGTTGACACAGCAATGTTATGCAGTGCAAGTATATAGTGGTGGGGGCTGTTCACTACTACATAACGAGACTTGCGACCAATAAGACTGTTAACAGACTCTCACTGCCACTCAATTTTTATTTATTTTTTTTTCATGATGAAATAATTAAAAGGTACAATGATATTAATTGGAATTTGGAATAAATATAATGCACATGTAATGAGAATGATTTGAATAGTGTCTGATAAAAACTAACCTGAATTTTGATGAGGTTTTTATCAGGTTTAAAAAATAGTTTTTAGTGTTAGCTAAATAATAACAATTAAAAAATAGGAAAAGTACCATTGAGAGAAAAAGAGAAATAAGTGCCAATGCAGAATCAACCTCAAAAATTTTTATTGCAAAAATTAATAGAGGGTGCAAATTTATGACACTCTGATTTTTTTTCACGTTTTTTAGAGGCCGGGAAGGCGGGAAGTAATGATAAAAAGTTTTGCCGAGGTTGAGTTTGAACCCACACTCTTTTTGTTCCTATCCTTTTTATTAAGAGAGGTGTGAAGAGGCGTTTGTCTCTCTGTACTTTCAACATTTTTTTAAAAAATAGTTCCCGGGTAGTTCCCAGACTCTAAAAAATCTGAAAAAACTCAATAGTAGCATAACTTTGCGGTATCTATTTCTGCAATAAATATTTACGAGGTCGATACTCAATCCATTGATCCTTGGTGACAATTCGGGAAAAGGGTGGTTTTTATTATTAGAAAAAAAAAAAAAAAATGGTAATGTTATTGAGAATAGTAACACTTACTTTGAAAGAGGCTGTGACTTGATTTTTCACTGTAATGGAATATTTTTATGTCAAATGTCGTTAATGTAAATGTCTATAAATATATTTTCAGCTACGTATCACAAAATATTAAGGATGAAAATATTATATATTTTGTTGGCCATGAGCTGAATTATTTTCATGTATCAATGTTTCATGCGACATCTACAAAAACTAAATCTTTCGTCACATTGTGATTTTCATTTGATGTTTTTAATCGTTTGAAATTTGCTATGCAGTTCAAGAAGTGTTTAAAATGGTCTGTTTGAAACAATTGAACATCAAAAATCTAATTGTAAGATATGTTAGACTGTGGCAAGACTTCATACGTCCTTGATATCTTGGACTATTGTGCTCTTCTCAGTGGCGGCTCGTGGGCTTGGACACAGGTGTGTCTGTTAACAGTGGTGCAGGCAAACACATTCGGAGGGTCTGGGGGGCAGAGCCCCCCAGTAGCCCGCCGCAGGCGCGCTTTTTTTTCGGTTTTCGCTTAAATATCTACCATTTTTTTATAAAAAATTCATTTAAAATAAATATAAGTAGTAGTTGCAATCAATATTTATTTTCTGCAAAATGTAATAAGTAATAATAATTAAACTTTCAGAGTTAAGAGTCGTGAATTTTTTAATTTAATTCATCATAAAATAAATAAAATTATTTTTCTGAGACGGAGTATATAAAATGAAATGAAAATAAACGTTAATATAAAATTTAAACAAAAAGAAATAAAATAAGTAGGGATGCTAATAGAATAACATGTAAAATTACCTATAATTTTAATCTACTGTATTACGAAAGGAAACCATCAAACAGATGATCTGTCAATGCTCTGAGATGTTTGAAAATTTTGCGCACCAGCGCGCCAGCCGCTGTGATTGGGCAGCTAGGCGCTGTGATCACTGTGATTGGTAGCTCCGCAGCGGCCTCTACAGAAAGTCTGCTAGCTAGACAGACACACCATCATCATTGAGCGCCCATACCGAGCGAGAAATTTGCCGAGATAGCGCTACAACGTTAAACGTGTGTTTGCAAGCGCTGCAGTTTTTTTCGTAGTTTTTAACTTTCTGCTTCAATTTTTTAACAGAAAATTATGTTTTTTCAACAACTAACACTACAAACTACCAGAATATATTAAAAAATAATAAATACATATCATAATATTAAGAAAATTTTAAATAAAAATACATAACTATAATTTAAAAAAAAAAATAAAATAATTCTGCCAACTTTGCTGGTGTGGCTGCAGTTCAGCAGAACCCCCCACAAGCCGCCACTGGCTCTTCTGGCTGCTTTTTTCTACCGGTTAACTGCAGAAATGACCTAACTTCTAGGCGTAATCAAAGGAGGCTAAAATAATGAATTTATCTCATTAAGCCTTGAAGAGATGGTTCATTTAACAAGTTTTGTAATGCGTGTTATAAGCATAACTAAAATAATTCTTGTTACGGTTCAGAAACAATTTACACTTGAATTGAAGTTGTAATATTTATACTGCTTTTAAAGGAAGGAAACAACTTCAATTTTTATATTTTTATTTAATAATGTCAAACTTAATGTTCACCAAAAAGAAAACCATCACCATCCTCTCCACCTTCTAAGAGGTAAAATAAATCCTGATGATTTATGATAATAATTAAAAAAAAAAAAAAAAAAAAAACACAGAAGTACTTTTTTCTTCTTTTTTTTTTAATGTCAAGCAACTTGTAAGTCTTACAAAGTTTTTTATTATTATTTTGTTTGTTTGTTTGCAATAATGAGTTTGGCAATATTTAAAATCAATAAAAATATAAAAGTCAAAGCCTTTCCCCTCCATTAATTTGGATTATAGTGCTGGAGTTTCAGTTACATAATTAGGGACCTTTTTCAATAAATATATTGGATCTTTCCAACAAACCCAACACTTAAGTTTTAAGCAACTTAACTGCTAGTGAATTGTGTGAGGAAAAGGTTGCAGACAACTGCTCTTTACATAGTCATATTTAACTGGTGTGGGTTCAGCAAGAAACTTCTCATAATCGGTCTGATGTAGCATCAGGTAGATTTCCATTTACGGCCCAGAAATAGATTGTTTAAAATTGTTATCATCACTTAAAAATTCTTCAGTGTTCTATAAAGACAATATTTTTGTTATATTTTCAGTAACTGTTTTATTGCTAAAGGAATGGAGGAAGAATATACATCCATTTTAGCTGTACAAGTGCAACATCAAATTGTAAAATAAGATTCAATAACAATTTTCTTTCTCAATCATAAATAGTGTTTAATAGCTGAATATCTCGTATAGATACCGGCCTGAGCAAGCTAAATTTCCCAAATTTTGAATTATTATTATTATTTTTATTCATTATTATAATTATTCATTATTATTTTTAATAGCTGCTGTTGGCACTTAAGAAATTCCATGAAGTTAGTCAATGACTTGTCTTCTTCGCCAAAGCTGGCTGCACTTGAAGTGGAGCGCAAAAATTTGCAAAGCGGGTTACAACGAGGGGTTGTGAAAGCATGATGGTATCTTCCATGGAGCGGACATCACTTCACATTTGTGTTCTACAATACTGTATACTGCATTGTGTAGGAAAAATTAAGAAGAAAGTTTTGGCACCACCACTTCCTGTTCAGCTTATCAAGGAGAAGAATATAAAGATCATCCCATATTTTTTACACAGTATTAGGAAGGATTTTCACTGCACTATTATATTAATTCAGAATGAATAATTTGTAAAGGAACAAGGTGACAGACTACTGTTTGGAGCATGGATAAATTATAGACTATTTCCTCCATGGTTTGGAGTGTGCTAAAACAGCTTTTACTCTTCTTACAAAAGAACTATTATATTTTTTCTGCTTGCTGTTTGTGTGGTTCCTATAATTTTATGAATACGGTTTATATTTCTTCGTCAGGTTTCTGTCGTATCTGGGAGTTGTCTTGTATATTTAATTTTTCTTATATCCCTGTTCAGTTTAATGCATCTATTAATAAGATAGAAATTACTATTATTTACACTGATGTATCTCTATGTAGTTAATATGAAGTTTGTAGTTAGAGCTCTTAAAAAAAAAAAAAAAAAAAAAAAAAAATATTGACTTCAGCCAAGTGTATTACCGGCAAAGCTGATGGTGGCCTTGCTCTTTAATGACTGAATTTGTTTTTATCAGACCTCAAATGACAATTAGGCAGTGACCAAGAGTTGATAATTAATATTCACATTATTTTCGTTCACGCTCGGTGCAGCTTTGTGACTTTCAATGCTCTTTATGATGTCAGACCTCACATTGCAGTCACTTATTTACACGTCTGCACTGTGCATGAATAAAAATAAGGTTAATATTGATTATGATTTTTATATGGTGGACCTTGGAACTTTCAGTGCGGAATAATATTTAAGGCCTTATATATTTAGACTGCTGCAGTCAGTAGGACTCCGTGTTTAATTGACTTCTCCCACACAGACTTTTGGTATTCATCTGTTTTTAGCTGTCCATACTTAAACTTAAAAGTTGAGTGAGGAAAGATTTTTTTTGCTGTAGAAAAATTAATTCTAGAAGCTAGTATCCTTCAGTTAGCCAAGAATAAAAAGAGGTACATAGTTGCTTCAGAACGATCTTCGAAAGTCCAAGTAAACTCTTCATTTAACATTGAGGGCATATCGTCGTCTCAAAAATGCAAATCACGTAACTACAAAAACAAATAGATGGAACCTTGACCCTTTTGTTCCAGTGAGACAAGGTTTAGAATTGCATCAAATTTTTTTGTAGTTTTGTGATTTGCATTCTGAGCCGAACGATATGAGAAGTACAATAATTTTGTCTCCAGAATTTCATGATATATTAAAGGTGAACAAATATGAATACTTTTTTTACATATTCGGGAACCTCAGACTTATTTTGATATCCATTCGAGTCAATATTTTCAAAGATTTGTAGTTAATTTACAATTAATTATTTAATCAGAGAATTGAAGGCTAAGATGGTTGGCCAAACGCTGCCCAGAGAGTTTGTCGCAGCACTCGGAGAGAGAGAGAGAGAGAGAAAGAAATATGTACAAATATGTACTATAGCATCTCTTTCTCTCCAAGTGCTCCGACAACACTTCTGGGATTGTCTTCTTTTTGGCAACCCTTGCTGCTACAACCCTGTGTTGGCTTAAAACGAGCCATACATTTTCTGCTTAAATAATATATTATAAATGAAGTAAGAATTGTATGAAAATATTGACGTGCAGGGATACCAAAATAACATCAAGGTTCGTGAATAGGGGGAAAAAAAAGGTAGGCGACAAGTCTCTACTTGGGTCACACCAATTTTCTCTTTGCTTAAGTATGCTGTGCCGTTGCATCAATCTTTAATTTGCATTTGAAAAGTAACGATAAAAAAAATTTGTTTGTACTAGTTATACATAAAGAAGACTGTTACTGTATTAAAGCTTTATAACACATACAAAATATCAGTAGGAAGTTGTTGCAAATCAGAAAGAAGAAATTTATTGCACTCTGCAGCATTCTTTCTATTGGTGTGTGACAAAAATGCTATTGGTTCAAAATTCCCTTGTGGAGTACCTTTAATCACTTCTCCATTATAAGTATTATTTTTTTAGATAAACCTGTTGAGTTTTATTTACTTCATATAAAATAGCAGTACTTTATATTTTTAATTTCCAGTACGGCTCTGGTTCCTATATTGCATATTTTTAGTTCTACATATCAAATTGAAGTATGGATGGTACTTAAGAGTAGTAAAGAAGAGTTGTGGAATACGTGCTAGGAACATTTTTTCTGTACAGAAATAATGTGTGTAAGATAAGCAAGGACATAGATCTATTATTTGCATAGTTTGTCAGTAAAGACCAAGAAGCAACTAAAGTATTGTTGCCTCAGCTTTTCTTTAGTTTGATGTCAGGCAACCCTCTTGGAGGACAAGGGAAAAGGTTTAAAGGTTTGTGACATCAAACCAAAGATAAGCCGAAACGACTATAAACACTAGTATTACAGACTAGAGCAGAGTTCAAAGATTGCAAAATTTCTAGATAACTGTTTGCTGAAGCTGCTACTAGCCGCAAAGGTAGTTGGTCTGAGCGATCAAATGTAGTTAAATTTGCATAATAGCTGCATTGTTATCATGAAACCACAATGCTGTTAAAAAGTTAAACTAAAAATTATTTTAATGCTACTGTGGCAGTGATTTAGTTGCAATTATTACAAGAACTGACAACTTGATAAATCATAATTTACTGAAACATACAGTATGTAATGCAGAAGTTATGCTGGAGGGATTAGAGCATAAATAATACCATCCAAGTACAGTAAATATTATTTATTTAAAAACATTGTAGATAACAGTTGGTACATTGGTACTACGTAGTACTTAATTAATACTGATTGAAAAAGAGTTTTGAATGGTTGTTCTCATGGAAGCTGCAGTTTGTAGTCACATGAGTGACAAGCTTACAACGTGAGCAAAAAAAAAAACTGTCCTACAAACTAGAATTATAAGCTTCTTAAAAGAAGGAGGTTAGTCACATATTTTATTTCTGCCTCCCTTGCTGAATTGACCTAAGAGAGGATCGTGAAAAAGGGATTCGGTTGCTTTTACTTTTTAAGAGGATCGTGCAAACGGATCTAGATTTTTTTTTTTTCAGGGGATTGGATTATCCTATCCGTTTCATGTTTGTTTTTTTATATAATAAAAGGATTACAAAAAGGGTCGGATCCACATCCTTTATTTATTTTTACTTTTTTTTTTTTTGGAAAATTTACATGCAATTTCTTGCGTATAGATTATAATATGTCATTTATACTGTTTAAGGGTAAGGTAACGCCACCAATGTTAAAAAAAGTCCCTCACAAAAATTCTGAAAAAAAATTAAAATATTCTCCTCTATATCCCCTATCAGTAGTTAAAATATCAGGTATACAAATACGATCTAGTTTTTGAGTTATGAATTTTTAAAGTTGACTAATTTAACATGGGAATTCCATTTCTCCATGTTAAAATAGCCAACTTTAAAAATTCATAACTAAAAAACTAGATCGTATTTGTATACCTGATATTTTACCTACTGATAGGGGGTGTAGAGGAGAACATTTTAAATTTTTTTCAGAATTTTAGATTGCTAAGGTTTACATGTTAATCAAATGGGACTACAACAATCGATTGTTCGTGTTATCTTACCCTTAATTGATATATCATATATGGCTAATTTCTTTTCTACTGTAGGAATTTGCAGACACAAAAAACATTCATTGCTATTGATAATTATACATAGGAATGGTTTATTAGTTTTATCACAGGCAAAATGTGTGACTGGTCCCCTTCTCTAATGTATATTTTATTATTACGTTATAATAAGAGAATTAATATAATTATGCTTATGTGGTCAAAAATTAATCTTGGGGAATCACTATGAAATTTTCAGCTAACCTCTTTGCTAAATAATAATTATTTTGCTCATTTTAAATACATAAAATATATTGTTCTGACTATTTTTTATTATTATTATTATTTTATATTGTGTTAAAAAATTCATTGCATCAAGCAGACTGCATGGGCCATAATTTGCCAAAACAATGTCCTTTTTGTGTGTGTGTGTTGGGGGGGGGGGGGGGGGACAAAAACTAACCTCTTTTTATGAAGTTTATTTCTAAAAATAGCAGTAGTTATTTTATTTTTCTAAGTAGTGTAACAATAATATTTGGGTTTGTGCATCATGGGGAAGAAAATTATTATAGCCATCTAGTGATGATTGCTGCTAAAATTGTTTGACAATGCATCTAAAATCTCGTGAAAGAACTTTTTGGTTACTTCCCTTGCCTGCATAAATTTTGCAAATTCTTATTTCTCACACCAATTCTCCCCTCCTTAAGGTATAATCTGAGAATTTGTCTGTCAAGGTCAAGAGGCGTGGCTATTAGTGGCAACACTGTTTGCATTGGAATGCACATAAATTTTTAGGAGGGGGTGGTGACAACAGTCCTTGAGAACGTTGCCACATTTCTCATCACATATAGGAAACGATCATCGCCACGGTTCAAAATATATGAAAACAATTCAGAAAAATAGAAAAAATAGTCTAAAAAATTAGGTTTTAGTAAAAAAAAAAAAAAGTAAAAGAATCTGTTGTATAGTTTTTTTGCAATGCTAATTAACAAATTTAACATTGGAAGGATACAAAATTCTCATTTAAATAAGTTAATTATAATTAAACCAACGGTTAAAAAATTCCGAAAAAATTCAGAGCTAATTTGACGATTGTTGTGAGTCCACCAAATTTTAATTTGAAGAAAATCTGTTGTAGCGAATTTTTCGTCCAAATTTCTCAGGTTAAGCCTTAATCAATGAGTCATACACTCACTTATCTTTGTTGTTTTGATTATATGCTGGTATAGTGTCGTGTCTGTAGAAAATTAACTTTCCTCTTGGCTATTTCTATTAATGTAACAAAATCAGAAATGCTTGGTTACCATTTTTTGACAATGGCAGAACTTGTTTTTCAACGTTGTTCACAGTGCTCTCTAGGGCTCCTAATGCCCAATCTGCACACCAGAAATTAAGAACTGTCTCTAAGTGAGGCACGTATGTTGTTTGCACAACATTCCGTGGTTTTAATCACCCCCCGAAATCAGAAATAATTATCCACTTTTATTAAAGTGGCTATACAAAGAGTTTTTCTAACTTTAGGATGTGATGTAACAATCTATTCAAATTTAGAAATTAAGTGCAGCAGGAGGCAAAGTATGAGAATGCAAGGTAGCGGGCTGGTTACAGGCGGAGCAGTTAGATCGAGCTGATCACAAGAATCGTCAGTAGCAGCCATGAGTGTCATCATCCGGCTGCAGAATCTGCCATGGTCGGCCAACGCGCTCGACATCCGGCAGTACTTCCACGGCCTCTCCATCCCAGAGGGGGGCGTGCACATCGTGGGCGGAGAGCAGGGAGATGCCTTCATTGCCTTCAGGTAACCACGGCAACCTCTGCATCAACATTGTATTGAAACACTACACCTCTAAAGTTAGGCATAAGAAAATAATAATTATGCACTTATATCATCAAGTACTGTGAATCATTTCCTCATTTACATCCTAAATGAAAAAGTATAAAAGTTGAAGTCAATATTTAAACAACAAGATAAATACATGCTATTCTAAGCTAATTAATATTTGAATTTGTTTAGAAAATAAAAGTTACACTTTTTAAAATCATAATTTTTCATCCCCACCCAAGGAACAACAAAACAAAATGAAGTTGGTTTACTGAATCTATATCATTGGTTTAATAATACATACTACATTATATTTTTTACATAACATAGAACATTTTATGCATTTTTCAATTTCACTAAAATGAAGTAAATATAGATTTCCTTGTATAATGGTATAGAAAAAAAAAACATACAAATATTCAAAGCAAAATAAAACACATTATATCATTAAATTCATTAAAGAGTCAATTGTCTCCCCCCCCCCCTTACATTCTTTTAAATTATTGTATCATGGATTATTATAATTACAAGCAACAGTGAATTATACATTAGAATCCCAATTAGATGATCAAGGATCAAGCTGTCTTCTATCATCATATTTTAAGGTAACGCCACCAATGTTAAATTTTCCACTCTCATTTGTTCCTCCGAAAATATTTCAAAATATTCTCCTCTATGTCGTTCATTAGCTCTTAAAATATCGTCAATACAAATACGATCTAGTTTTCGAGTTACGTGTATTGAAACTAAACCCATTTATTGAACAAGCATACGCTGCATTTCAGTGACATTAGCAAAATTCTATAATCCAATCGTCCGATTTTTAAAAAAAACTAGAAACAAACTTAATGCACTAGGACAAACCTTCACAGCAATAAAAAAAGACAATTATGAGAGTGGGAGCGACGTAAATTGATAATAACTGCACAATTTTTGACACTCTCACGTCTCACACACCCCTTTTTGGTCGGCCATTAAACAACTGGCGAATGAAACAGGCTGACTAATGAACCAAAACAACGCTTATAATCAAGATTAAAGATTAACATAAAGTAAAAACTTTCCAAAAATGTTTTATATAGTAATGAAAAAAAAGTTTTATAAATAAAACAACCATAACAGTTATTATTTAACTCATTATTTATAAATAAATTGAATATAAAACTGCCGTGACTTGCGTGGTATCTTTAGAGTGGGACAATTTGAATATTGATATAGAGGCGCTGCGATCGCGGCGCAACTCTGGCGTTCCCTTTCCCTTAAAATTTCCATTTTAAAAGAAATAAGGGTAAGATAACACCACCAATGTTAAAAAAAAAATAATAATAATGTTCTCCTCTATACATCCCCTATCGGTAGCTATGATATCAGGTATACAAAATACAAATACGAGCTAGTTTTTGAGTTATGAATTTTTAAAGTTGACTAATTTAACATGGAAATTCCATTTCTGTATGTTAAAGTAGTTAACTTTAAAAATTCGTAACTCAAAAACTAGCATGTATTTGTATACAGATCTGATATTTTAGCTACTGATAGGGGGTGTAGAGGAGAACATTTTATTATTATTTTTTTTTTTTTCATAATTTTTATGAGGGATTTTTTTTTTTTTAACATTGGCGGCGGGCGTTGTCTTACCCTTACCACACTTTAAAACATATGAAGAGCTCACAACCACTATAATACTTTTTAATTTGATCTGTGTATGAATTTCCTTCTCATTTGAAATTAATTTCATTGGTCACTAAAACTAATAACACCCTGTGATGGCCACCATATAATCTTTTATTTAACTATTTTGAAATATGTATTCATAAATCACAATTAATATTCATTGAAGTTTCACAACATTAATTTATATTATAAATAGAAATACTGTATTACTTTTAAATAATATTATTTTAATAGATGATTCTATATACCACATGCAGGACAAATAAGTGTGACCATAAGAAATAAGTGGTGCAACATTTTCTTAAAAATTTGCAGTGAAGAGATGGCAGTACAATACATATTAATTTAATCCTTTATAACTACAGTGAAATCACTAAATCTACCTAAGGTGACATCACGCTAAACAATTAAGGATTAATGATGCCCTTGTATACTAATTATTTTTTTATGGTAAACATGAAATATTTTTACACCTAAAAATTAAATACTGAATTACTTAAGGGTAAGGTAACGCCACCAATGTTAAAAAAAAATCCCTCACACAAAAATTCTGAAAAAAATTTAAAATGTTCTCCTCTACACCCCCTATCAGAAACTAAAATATCAGGTGTACAAATACGATCTAGTTTTTGAGTTATGAATTTTTAAAGTTGACGAATTTAACATGGAAGTTTCATTTCTCCATGTTAAGGGTAAGGGAACGCCAGAGTTGCGCCGCGATCGCAGCGCCTCTATATCAATATTCAAATTGTCCCACTCTAAAGATACCACGCAAGTCACGGCAGTTTTATATTCAATTTATTTATAAATAATGAGTTAAATAATAACTGTTATGGTTGTTTTATTTATAAAACTTTTTTTTCATTACTATAAAACATTTTTGGAAAGTTTTTACTTTAGGTGAGTGGATTATAAGCGTTGTTTTGGTTCATTAGTCAGCCTGTTTCATTCGCCAGTTGTTTAATGGCCGACCAAAATGGGGTGTGTGAGACGTGCGAGTGTTAAAAATCGTGCAGTTATTATCAATTTACGTCGCTCCCACTCTCATAATTGTCTTTTTTTTTTGCTGTGAAGGTTTGTCCTAGTGCATTAAGTTTGTTTCTAGTTTTTTTTAAAAATCGGACGATTGGATTATAGAATTTTTCTAATGTCACTGAAATGCAGCGTATGCTTGTTCAATAAATGGGTTTAGTTTCAATACACGTAACTCGGAAACTAGATCGTATTTGTATTGACGATATTTTAAGAGCTAATGAACGACATAGAGGAGAATATTTTAAAATATTTTCGGAGCAACAAATGAGAGTGGAAAATTTAACATTGGTGGCGTTACCTTACCCTTAAATTCGTCAACTTTAAAAATTCATAACTCAAAAACTAGATCGTATTTGTATACCTGATATTTTAGTTACTGATAGGGGGTGTAGAGGAGAACATTTTAAATTTTTTTCAGAATTTTTGTGTGAGGGATTTTTTTTAGCATTGGTGGCGTTACCTTACCCTTAATAAAATATAAAAAAAATTAAGAAGTGCATTTTTGAGTTACACTCATTTTGTAGATACTGTTTTGACGGTTCACCGCAGTCCCAATGATATTCTTCCCTTTTTTTTTTTTTTTTTTTTTTTTTAGTAACATTTACGGAAAAGATAGGAAGCAGTGTTGTACCATTAATCCTTAAGTATCTAGGCTGATGTGGCTCATATCTTTTGTCGAACAATAAAATAAGAGAAGATAAATAAATGCATGTAATATATTATACTGTATACTCGGCCACAATTTAAAATAAAGATATTTCTCAATTAGCTCATTGTTAAAATACAATACATACGTACATGTAATATCTATTATTTTTTAATTAATTTAATTTTTTTTTAACTAACAAATTTCCTTCAGTTGAGTGTAATTTCCTTATTGAGCTAGTTGCTTTCTCTTATTAAGTATTAATGTCAGTGGTAAGAAAATATAGGCTTAGTAGATGGTACAACTATCTGAAAATTGCAGCAAACCTTCCTGACTTAAAATGATTTTTCATAAAAAAATATATAGACAAAAATCAGTGAAATTTTTTAGAAATTCAGCATTTAAGATTATTATTTTTAGAGGGGGACTGCTGAGGCTTTCAACATCTTTTTTGCACAAAAAAAATTAAATAATGGGGACATTCACAAAGCACTTTAACCCCCACTTTAGCCCCAAGTTTAATCCCTGATACTAAACATGGTGCTAAACTAGGAGCTAGACATGGTTAGCCCCTGGTTTAGCACCATGTTTAGTACCAGGCAGGGACCGGATGCACGCGTTTTTTTCGTGCATATTAATTTTTTGTGCATCCATGGATGCGCATCCGGATGCAAATTTATTTTTCATGCATCTGGGATGTGCATCCGGATGCAAATTTATTTTCCATGTATCTGGATGCTCTAATTTTTTCCCATGCATCTGGGATGCACGGATGCGGATGCAAGCCCATGTTTGCGCATCCGTGTGCATCTTTCATCTGCATCCGCATCCAATCTTTGGTTTTTATAATACACTTTGTTTCTTGCAATTTTAAACGACAAGTGGCAAATAAATGTTAAAAAAATGCCTCGTGTTAAAAATTTATTTAGAGGCCATTAGCAAAAAACCTGATAAAAAAGAGAAAAAAAAAGTGTTAAATGGATGCAAATTTATTTTTCGTGCATCCGTGGATGCGCATCCGGATGCAAATTTATTTTTCATGCATCTGGGATGTGCATCCAGATGCATTCATTTTTTCCCGTGCATCTGGGATGCGCATCCGGATGCATTCATTTTTCCTGTGCATCTGGGATGCACGGATGCGGATGCAAGCCCATTTTTGCGCATCTGTGTGCATCCGCATCCGACCCCTGGTACCAGGGATAAAACTTGGGGCTAAAGTTGGGGTTAAAATGCTTTGTGAATGCCCCCCAAAAATAATAACTCATAAATTTACACTTTTTTTTTTTTTTTTTTTTTTTTTTACAAGAGCAAACCAATAATTATTTTGTCCTTTACTTTATGGACCATAAACATTTTCAGTTTACCATAGGAAAATATTGAGCAATGGCCGGCCACAGTGATGTTAATCTTCAATAAAAGCCTTTGGGTTTTCTATAATTATCTTAAATAAATATCTGGTACTGCTTATTTTTATTATATTGTTTTCTAAATTAAGAAGGGTACTTTCAAGTATTCAATGTAATTGTTAATTACATTTTATATTTTCATATTATTAATAGCTAGGCTGGTCATAAGAAATACTGGATTGAATATTAGTACCTCTTTACATATTGCCCCTTAATTGTCTGGAATAATGAGCTGTCTGCTACATATGTCAGTTAAAGCTACACCCAAGAGGTTCCAATACGGCACTGTGATTGGTTCTCCGCTTTTTGTGATGTTTTTCTGAAACGGTGAAGTTTGTTTTTGTCTATCTTTAAACCAATTATTCCTGTTTTTTTTTTTAATCGAAAACTCTTGGGCATAGCTGATTGCACTCACCTGATAGAGCAATCAGCTCATAATATTGCACATAATTGTGGTAGAGAGATAGCTCATTATTCCAAATAAGGGACTATAAATTATAAATTTATTTATTAAAATTTGGATGAAGATGTGACCAAATTTACAGATACATTTCAACTGAAAAATATATATTTTATGTAGCAAAGTTGTTGCAAATCCTGTTTCCCTCATTGAGTAATTAAGGGTAAGATAACACGAACAATTGATTGTTGTAGTCCCATTTGATTAACATGTAAACCTTAGCAACCTCATAATGATTCTGAATTTTTTTTGAGAGACAGTTCTTGGCACCAAAAAAATATGGAAAAAAATTCAAAACAACTGGACGATTCAATTTTTTTAAATTAATTTCTTAGTTTAGGCCTCCATGGGAAAGCCCTATACTGAAAATTTAAAAAATTCATTTAAAAAAATTGGATCGTCCGTTTGTTTTGAAATTTTTTCCACATTTTTTAGGTGCTAAGAACTGTCTTTAAAAAAAAAATCAGAATTATTATGAGGTTGCTAAGGTTTACATGTTAATCAAATGGGACTACAACAATCAATTGTTCGTGTTATCTTACCCTTAAGTTAGCTTGGGTCAACTATGGTACAAAACACCCTGTTGCCTTTCTCTAATAGTTTCTAAAAACATAAAAACCACACGCACGCTACAGATAAGGAAAACATAATTATAACATAACCAAACACAATTTAACATGCTGTTTTGGTATGCCATCTCTAAATTTATTTATCAACCTTGAAGGGTAAGATAATTGCCCCATGTTAAAAAATATCCCACACATGAAAATTATGAAAAGAAAAAAATAATAATAATAAATTTCTCCTCTACATCACCTATCAGTGGCTAAAATATACAGGTATACAAATTTGAGCTAGTTTTTTAGTTATGAATTTTCAAAGTTAACTGCTAACTTTAACATGGAAAAATCAAACTTCCATGTTAAGGTAGAGATAACGCTGAACAGCTGTTTGACGTAATCAATTAAGTTCTTAACTTGTCTCTCCATGGAAAAGCTCTATGCTGAAAATTAAAAAAAAAAATAATTAAAAATAATTGGCTCGTTAAATTGTTTTGAAATTTTTTCTATGGCTTTTAGGCACTAATATCTACCTCTAAAAAAATTTCAGAATTTTTGTCAATTTGCTAAGGTTTACATGTTAATCAAAGGAGATTACGTCGAACAGCTGTTCGGCGTTATCTCTACTTTAAATTAGTCAGCTTTAAAAAAAATCATAACTAAAAAAACTAGCTCGAATTTGTATACATGATATTTTAACCACTGATAGGGAATGTAGAGGAGAACATTAAATTTTTTTTTCATAATTTTCATGTGGGGGATTATTTTTAACATTATGGCGAGCTACCTTCCCCTTAAAATGTTCTCCTCTGCATCCCCTATCAGTAGTTAAAATATCAGTTTTACAAATTCGAGCTAGTTTTTGTTTAGACGTATTGACATTTTAGCTACCGATAGGGGATGGATATAGAGAACATTTTAAGATATGTTTCATAACTTTCATGTGTGGGAATTTTTTTAACATTGGGCATATTATCTTGCCCTTAACTTATAAAGCCGGAATTACACGATACAATTTTTTTAACTATTGCATACGATTTTTCCTTTCAAGAAAACTTGGAACTCCATTTGTTTGTATGAAGATAAAATTTTCTTGTTAGGAAAAATTGTAAACAAAATTGTATTGTGTAATACCGGCTTAAGGTGTATGGTACTGTAAACAGTTAATTTTCTTATGTTTTGAACAAGCTGCTTAGGTTTTTCTGTGAGGTAACCTGCATGTCTGTTTCTTTAGCACTGACGAGGACGCACGTCAGGGGATGATGGCTGACGGAGGGAAGATTAAAGAGGTAAAGGTGAAGCTGTTGCTGAGCTCTCGAGCAGAGATGCAAAAGGTCATCGAAATGGCACGCCAACAGACCCTTGCTTTGCAGAACTTCATGCAAATGCCTCCACAGCAGCCCACCCCACCTATTCAGCAGACTCCGCCCCCTCAGCCACACCCTGCCCACCTTCTAGGAGCCGCAGCTGCTAATGTGATGAGTACATTGCACATGCAGCAGGCAGCCCAGCAACATATGCTTGCATCTGGGAACATTGGAATTGCCCCACAGCACCCACAAAATCAGCAGCAACAGCAAACTCACCCTCAACAGCCTCCTGTCCAACAGCAAGTCACCCCAGGCCCTACTACAGCTGTAGACAAAAAAGAAAGTGACAAAGGCAGAGGAGCAGACAACAGAAGGAACCGTTCTCGCTCTCGTTCCCGAGATAACACTCGTAGAAGATCACGAGACAAGGATAGGTATCGAGGTCGTCGAGGAGGCAGAAGTCGCAGTAGATCTCGAGAGCGGAGGCGTAGAGAACGTAGCCGAGAACGCAGCAAATCAAGAGATAGAGGTCGAGACAGAAGTAGGCGTGATAACAAAGATAGTAAAGATAAGGATGGTAAGGATAAATCAAATGGAAATGATGTAGTAGTAGTGGGTCAATTTCCAGCACGTCCTACAGCAGGTACTAAAACACCACCAGGACCAGCAGCAGTAGCTGGATCAATGTTACAGGCACATAGACAAATAAATCAACAGAAAACTCCCTCAGCTCCAGTTGGCATAGTTAATGGTGTATTACAACAAGCCTTAGCTGCCGTTGCTAGTGCAACTTGGGCTACTCCGATTGCTGGAACTCCTCCTATTGATACTTCAAATTCTCCAGCCTTACCTGCACAGCCTAGCTCTAGAAGTTCTGCAAATCTTCACTTGCAGAATCAAAACCCTGTTAATGTTCCCAGGCCTGGAAATTTCCCCCCTGGTCCTGCAGAAGGTCGTGGATTTCCTTTTCCAGGAGGTCAAGACCAGCAAGCGTGGATGCCACGACAACCAGGGATGTTTCCCCCTCCGCAGCAGCAGCAGCAGCAGCAAGGAAGAATGTATGGTGACGAAAGCCTTCTGGGTAGAGGAAGCTTCCGAGGGGGCCCGCCAGGAAGACCAGGTAGGGCCAGCCGATTTGAACCAATGGAAGGGGGAAGAGGGGAACCCCTAGAGTTTCCTCCAGTTGATGGACCTTTCCCTCCTCAAAGAGGAAGAGGGGAAAGGTTTCCTCCTTACGAGGAGAACTTCCGAGGGGGTCAGCATAATAGACCTTTCAACCGTGATAATCCTCGAGGTGGCCGTCTCATTCCACACACTTGTGTGGAAATGAGAAATATGCCAGTATCCGCTGCTTATAGAGATGTACGAGAATTCTTCAATGGAATGCATGTTCTGAATATAAAACTTATAAATGATGATCAAGGAAGGCGTACAGGAGTTGGTTATATAAGATTTATGAGCATTGAAAACAAAGAAGCTGCACTTTCTATGAATGGAATTATGCTGCATGGTACACCTTTGGAGATTTTACATCTTGATGATCACATTTATGAAGAGGCTTTGGATTCGTATACACCAAATGCTGAAGCTATTGTGGTTGCACTACATGGATTACCTCACTATGCTAATGAGAAGGATATTGAGCGCCTCTTCCCTGGAGCCAGATTACTGAATATTGTGGTGGCACGTTCAGGTAATCCTCATGCACCTCAAGCATTCGTTCAATTCTCTACCATACATGAAGGCAAGCGAGCACTGGCAGCCAGCGGTAAACTGACTGTGGATAAAAAAGAAATCTATGTGGAGCGTAGCAGTATAGACATGCTGATGAACTCAAAGAAAATGATGGATGAAATGGGCCCAGAAATACAGAACAATGACAAAGATTTGAAGGAGAAACCTGTAGCTATAAGACCAAGAGATACCAGCCCAGTAACTTCAGACTGTGTTCTGTTGCAAGGCTTACCACCTAGTGCAAATGATAGAGAAATTTTAGATTTCTTTTCTGATGTAGGATTAGTTCCACTTAGAATTCATGTTATGCTTGATGGCTCAAACACACCCTCAGGTGATGCCTTTTGTGAATTTTCTAGTTGTGCTGAAGGTGCAAGAGCTTTGGCCAAGAATGGAAATATTCTTGGTAGCAAGGAGGTAGCTGTACGTGGAGTAGCTCGTCATGAAATGGAAGAAGCTCTCGGAATTTTAGAGCAGAAGCATCACGAGGAGAAAATTGTTCCGAGATCTGTGGGTCAAGGTCCGCCTCTTGGTAGAAATGGTCCCATGCCTCCAG
The DNA here is from genome assembly GCA_949825025.1 of Siphlonurus alternatus. Classification (NCBI taxonomy): domain Eukaryota; kingdom Metazoa; phylum Arthropoda; class Insecta; order Ephemeroptera; family Siphlonuridae; genus Siphlonurus; species Siphlonurus alternatus. Next base: position 25,858,667 of record OX463781.1, on the reverse strand, counting down.
AGCACATGAGAGTAGGTCACATGGGTGGGCCACCAATGAGAGGAGGTCATATGATACCAGGGGAGTTCATGGGGAGGGGAGGACGAAACTTCGGAGACATGAGAGGGGGCCCTCACATGCGTGGACACAGGGGAATGCATCACGGAGGAGGCCCTCCTATGATGGGACGCCCGCCAATTGCTCCCCCACACCAAGAAGTAGCTCGAGATAGCCCTACTGTAGATAACTTTGGAAACCCTGGCTGTGTAATTGAATTACAAAATGTTCCATATAAAGCAGAAATTGAAGAGATAATTGATTACTTTGAAGGGTTTGAAGTAACTAGACCTAATGTAATTAGACGTTACAGTGACAACGGTATGCCTACAGGAGATGCAAGAGTGGCATTGCGCAGTCCAGCCGAAGCTCAGAGAGCAATGCAGGAACTTAAGTTTAAGAAAATGAGGGATAGACCCATTTATCTCAATCTCATTTAAAGAAACTTACTATAATTGAAAGTGGACAACCTACATGAATATTTTTCATTGCAAAGTTATAATATGCTTCCGTTTTTTTTTTTTTTTTTTTTTTTTTTTTTTTTTTTTTTTTTTTTTTTGCAAATGTTTGAGAGCCAGGGAACTATTTAAAACCTTAACATTGCCTAACTTTTTAGCAAACTTGCTGTATATGTTGGGCTAAAAGAAATTAGAGAATTTTTACTTTTGCAATAAAAAATCATTTAGATTGTCCAATGTATATAAAACTTGTCTGAGTGTCTGTATAAGCTGTACGTAGTTTTGTAGAATATAAAATGGATCAGCAGGTCATATTCAATGACTTTCAAATATCTTAAACGTTTTAAGTTAACTATTTCTTAACTTTAATTCATAGTAAAGGATAAATTTTTATTTGTAATGTAACTGTAGAAAATCAGTACAAATATATTTTGATTTTACTTCTGACCATTTTTTAATTAATACCATGTATACATTTACAGCAGTAATTGTAATTATATTTAACATTCTAGTTATTTTTTCATTTATAAATTATTTTCTTTAAAATACAATTACAATTGTAGTAATTATACAAAGTATAATAGAGACTATTGATTTTAGGGAAATTTTTTGTGCGGTGTACTTGAATTGTGTATGTATTATTATTGTTGTACTTGCATTGTTTGATTAATAAACATAGAGTTGTGTACTGTATATTAGTGATTTTTATTTTAAATGTATAAAAAAAGTAATTTTTATAGAAAAAAAAAATATACTTTGCAAACTAAAAGACAAAATGCAACACATATTAGGCCTTAAGGGTAAGGTAACGCCACCAATGTTAAAAAAAATCCCTCTCACAAAAATTCTGAAAAAAATTTAAAATGTTCTCCTCTATCCCCCTATCAGTACCTAAAATATCAGGTATACAAATACGATCTAGTTTTTGAGTTATAAATTTTTAAAGTTGACTACTTTAACATGGAGAAATGAAACTCCCATGTTAAATTGGTCAACTTTAAAAATTCATAACTCAAAAACTAGATCGTATTTGTAAACCTGATATTTTAGCTACTGATAGGGGGTGTAGAGGAGAACATTTTAAATTTTTTTCAGAATTTTTGTGAGAGGGATTTTTTTTAACATTGGTGGCGTTACCTTACCCTTAACAATGTAGATTTTAAAGGAGGGGAACCGCTTCAGCTTTTATATTTTTAATGCTTTATAAGTAATGTCAAACTTACTTGTGCACCAAAAAAAAAGTCACCACCCTCCGCCTTTCACCAGTTCAGCAGTTGACATTCAAAAAGCGCGCCAAAGAAAATTGGGGCTTATGACGTCAAGCGCCATGATTGGTCAAACGCAACCAATCGTTGATCTTGACGTCATAAGCCCCAATTTTCTTTGGCGCGCTTTTTGAATTTCAACTGCTGAACTGGTGGAAGGCAGAGGGTGGTGACTTTTTTTTTGGTGCACAAGTAAGTTTGACATTATTTATAAAACATTAAAAATATAAAAGCTGAAGTGGTTCCCCTCCTTTAATGATTTTTATTATTTGTTCTTGCAAATACAATATTTGGCGAAATTTTCCGGCTGGACAAAACTAAAAATCGTTTGTAAATCATAAATATAAAGAGTTCAAACACAATATAAAGCATATGTACCCTGGAATGTAAAATGCATTATATTGTGAATTCAATATATTAAAAACAGCTTGATTACAGGGAGTTGTTGTTGAACTTTGCAGTAAATCCAACAAACTCATTATATAAATATTTCTATGGAAGGACAAAGTTATCAATGTTCTCCTCTACACGCCCTGTCAGTAGCTGAAATATCAGGTATACAAATACGATCTAGTTTTTGAGTTATGAATTTTTAAAGTTGACTTATTTAACATATGGAAGTTTCATTTCTCCATGTTAAAGTAGTCAACTTTAAAAATTTATAACTCAAAAACTAGATCGTAGTTGTATACCTGATATTTTAGCTACTGATAGGGGGTGTAGAGGAGAACATTTTAAATTTTTTTCAGAATTTTTGTGTGAGGGATTTTTTTTTTTTAACATTGGTGGTGTTACCTTACCCTTAAAATAATTATGAATTGTATATCAATTGCTTATGATGGAAAAATTTATTCATTTTTACGTCAATGATATTTAAATTTGTTCAAAAGTCACAAGATATTCACAAAATAAAGTAATTAGATTATATAGAATTAAGATCGAGGTCTCAACATCCCACACTTAAATTTCGTTGAACAAAATCTTGCTCCAACTAAAAACTAACTATACAACTCAATACAACTATGATTTTGCCGCTTTTAGGGTTCGTTTTAGTTGCGGCCCTGTAACTTTGAATAACTGAAGGCAACAGATATTGTTTTAACTCCTGCTAACCAAGATAAACTTGCGCAAAAAGCAACTAAATATAACTGGATAAGGATAACACTACACAACATAGTGTAACTCAAGGATTACAATGAAAATAAACATTATACAACTGATTAATCACAACAAATTTCAACCTTTATTAACAAGACATTATTCAATAAAATACAGCTGGCATTAACAAATTTCAACACACATTTATACAACTGATTACAATGAAATACAACTAAAAGTTTCCCCCTGCCGAACCAGGGGTTTCCCAATCTGACTCAACTCATTGCAACCAAATTACAACGAAATCCAACTAGCTTTCTGACAGAATCATTCCTGGATCCTCCCCAATGTGACCCAACTCATTCCAACAAAATTACAATGAAATGCAACGAACTTTCTGGCAGAATCAATACTGGGTTATCCCTTATTTGACCTAACTCATTTCAACAAAATTATAACGAAATCCAACAAACTTTCTGCCAGAATCAATACTGGTTCTTCCCCCATATGACCCAACTCTCAACAACTCTTTACAACGAAATCCAACGAACTTTCTGGCAGAATCAATACTGGTCCTTCCCCCATCTGACCCAACTCTAAACAACTCTTTACAACGAAATTCAACTAGCTTTTTGGCAGAATCAATACCGGACTCTCCACCATGTAACCCAACTCCTTCCAAAAAAATTACAATGAAACCCAACTAGCTTTCTGCCAGAATCAATATTGGGCCCTCCCCCATCTGACCCATATCTCCTCAAATAAATAACAAGTAAATTTTCTACTATTCACTTTGACGAGTTCTCCCCTCTATTACCCAAGTATTTGAAACTGCTGTTTGGAATTACTTGGGCCAAAGACGTCGGGGATAAACGTTAAAATTCTTGAATTCTTGGCACTGTTGGCAGACTTTTCATCATCAGGTAGGAGGCTTGTTGGCAGTGATCATGATGCCCTGTTGAAATTTATCAAAATTTAGACACTCACGATGTAAACAATAGTCGTATAAGTAAATTATACAAATGTCTAGGTGTTTGAAGGAACCAGTAGAATTATTTTATCAGGCTCCATAACATGCTGGAACAACAAAAGTCAGTATGCAAGCCACAGTATAAAAGCCACTGCAATATATGGTCATTATATGAGTATCACCAAGGATTTTGTATGTATGGATAGGTGATGGTACTGCCGTCGGTGAGGAAGTGGGTGGCGGTTACAACAGTAACCAATGGGATGACTGCCATCTTACGTTGGGGAACTTCCATATAGTTTACATTGCAGATGGTTGCGCTCGGTCACCATCTTACGTTGGAGATTTGCCTCAGTAGCTCTAATTCTATTGGTATAGAGATAACCTATCTATAAATACAAAATCCTTGAGTATCACACAGCTTTAGATTGTTCATTTTAAATGATATTTTGGTTTCAAGTTTGAAAAAATGGCTGATATTTAGAATTTAATATCAATGCTGGAAGGAAAAGTCAGTAAGTTGGTAACATGATGCAGATTGACGCTGTTACTAATTTAATTTCTGAAAACATGAGGTTAGTTTGTCACTGGCAGCAGGTCCTGTCAAATAGGCGCCATCTTGGTTCCATCACGTAGCGTCAGTAATGACGAAGTAGGAGCCTCCGAAACACTTTGCCATCATAACGTACTGAAATGCAAGTGAGTTTGTGTCTAGTTGAAGGTTCCGCTAAATGGCAGCCATCTTGTCTAAATTTAATAGAGACTAGTCAGTACGTAACAAAGAAACTGCCTACGAAACACTTTGCTATCATAACGTATTAAAATGCAAGTGAGTTTGTATCTAGTTGAAGGTTCCGCTAAATGGCAGCCATCTTGTCTAAATTTAATAGAGACTAGTCAGCACGTAACAAAGAATTTTCCTCCGAGACACTTTGCCATCATAACGTACTGAAATGCAAGTGAGTTTGTGTCTAGTTGAAGGTTCCGCTAAATGGCAGCCATCTTGTCTAAATTTAATAGAGACTAGTCAGTACGTAACAAAGAAACTGCCTCCGAGACACTTTGCCATCATAACGTACTGAAATGCAAGTGAGTTTGTGTCTAGTTGAAGTTTCCGCTAAATGGCAGCCATCTTGTCTAAATTTAATAGAGACTAGTCAGTACGTAACAAAGAAACTGCCTCCAAGACACTTTGTCATCATAACGTACTGAAATGCAAGTGAGTTTGTGTCTAGTTGAAGGTTCCGCTAAATGGCAGCCATCTTGTCTAAATTTAATAGCGATTAGTCAGTACGTAACAAAGAAACTGCCTCCGAGACACTTTGCCATCATAACGTACTGAAATGCAAGTGAGTTTGTGTCTAGTTGAAGGTTCCGCTAAATGGCAGCCATCTTGTCTAAATATAATAGAGACTAGTCAGTATGTAACAAAGAAACTGCCTCCGAGATACTTTGCCATCATAACGTACTGAAAAGCAAATGAGTTTGTGTCTAGTTGAAGGTTCCGCTAAATGGCAGCCATCTTGTCTAAATTTAATAGAGACTAGTCAGTACGTAACAAAGAAACTGCCTCCAAGACACTTTGTCATCATAACGTACTGAAATGCAAGTGAGTTTGTGTCTAGTTGAAGGTTCCGCTAAATGGCAGCCATCTTGTCTAAATTTAATAGCGATTAGTCAGTACGTAACAAAGAAACTGCCTCCGAGACACTTTGCCATCATAACGTACTGAAATGCAAGTGAGTTTGTGTCTAGTTGAAGGTTCCGCTAAATGGCAGCCATCTTGTCTAAATTTAATAACGACTAGTCAGTACGTAACAAAGGAACTGCCTCCGAGACACTTTGCCATCATAACGACTGAAATGCAAGTGAGTTTGTGTCTAGTTGAAGGTTCCGCTAAATGGCAGCCATCTTGTCTAAATTTAATAGAGACTAGTCAGTACTTAACAAAGAATCTGCCTCCGAGACACATTGCCATCATAACGTACTGAAATGCAAGAGAGTTTGTGTCTAGTTGAAGGTTCCGCTAAATGGCAGCCATCTTGTCTAAAATTAATAGCGACTAGTCACTACGTAGCAAAGAATCTGCCTCCGAGACACTTTGCCATCATAACGACTGAAATGCAAGTGAGTTTGTGTCTAGTTGAAGTTTCCGCTAAATGGCAGCCATCTTGTCTAAATTTAATAGCGACTAGTCAGTACGTAACAAAGGAACTGCTTCCGAGACACTTTGCCATCATAACGACTGAAATGCAAGTGAGTTTGTGTCTAGTTGAAGGTTCCGCTAAATGGCAGCCATCTTGTCTAAATTTAATAGAGACTAGTCAGTACTTAACAAAGAATCTGCCTCCGAGACACATTGCCATCATAACGTACTGAAATGCAAGAGAGTTTGTGTCTAGTTGAAGGTTCCGCTAAATGGCAGCCATCTTGTCTAAAATTAATAGCGACTAGTCACTACGTAACAAAGAATCTGCCTCCGAGACACTTTCACATTTGAGTAAAGTATGAAACATAAATTAGTATTGCTACCAACAAAATTAATTTCCCAATTATAAAAATACTGTATATAGTATAGCCCTCAAAGTAAAAAAATAAATAAAAATAAATCACAATCATTATTTTTAGTTGACCTATAAATCACTTATTGAAGGATAACGTACATAGAAAACTACAGGCCGAGGACTCACCATGGTTGTCCCTAGTGTCCACTGGCTGCATCTGTGTTGTCCGTCACCTGACTGGAGGTGCGTCCCTGCCTGATATGCTGGGAGTGCAGCGGCCAGATACGTTGGCAGAGAGATTGTCTGGTGGGTCCGCTTCTCCTCCTTCCTTCATCAAGCCAGGACGTCACTGAGATTGGACGCTGCCTGAGACACCGCCTCGAGATTGTCACTCACATTACCTGTTGACACTGCACAAGACGGAATCAGCACATCATTGAACACAATAAATAATTTAAGTTTAATTTTAAAAATAGGTGGGTTTATATGACACTTATAGGTTAGTGGCAAGTTTAAGAGCTTTCAAACAACAGAAATATTATTTATGCCATGGCATGCCGTATACAGCAAGCTTTCGTACATTATCGTTTATCTGCGGCTGCTACGGCATGATTCCGGTAGTAATTTTCGACCATATGTGACAGCACCTTTACAATCCAAGGCAAATGTACTGTCTAGGCATAGGGATTGCATTATATGCAGGTAGAAGAAGAACCTTGAAACCATTGTATCGTTCATCAGCATATTTATAAATATGATATGCATACAGCATATATTATATTATGTATGCATGCTTATTTTAGATACTGTACTGTACAGTATGGCATACCGTGTGCATACTGCTATGCATATAATATAGTGTTAAAATAATGGTAATAGACTATTTATTTATGATAAAAATTATTGTATGCACATTAAGGTAGAGATAACGCCGAACAGCTGATCGTCGTAATGCCCTTTGATTAACATGTAAACCTTGGCAAATTGACAAAAATTCTGAATTTTTTTTGAGAGGCAGATATTAGTGCCTAAAAGCCATAGAAAAAATTTCAACACGATTTAACGAGCCGATTTTTTTTAATTAATTTTTTTAATTTTCAGCATAGGGCTTTCCCATGGAGAGCCAATCTAAAAAATTAATTTAAAAAAATCGGCTCGTTAAATGTTTTGGAAACTTTTGCTATGGCTTTTAGGCCATGGCATCTTACTGTCAAAAAAATTTCAGAATTTTTGTCAATTTGCTTAGGTTTACATGTTAATCAAAGGGCATTACGTCAATCAGCTGTTCGGCGTTATCTCTACCTTAAGCTAAATGGGAACTGAAAAACTTGAAATCAGTCAACGACACCTATGCATAGAAGGAAAAATTTAATTTATTTTCAAACATCATTACTGTAATTTTCTCGTTAATATACGCTTGGGAACTTTGCTATATAAACAATATTGTATTATACATACCCGGTATTTCCATATAGAATGATGCTGACGATTGGAAATTCAATTTTAAGAAACTTACAGAACAGATAGTCCACTCGAGGTCCACTCGTTTGCAGATATCAGCAGACATAAACAAAACAAATCGTGGTTCAGAAAAACACAATTTTAACCAAGGACGCAATATACATACACTAAAACATACCTTATTCTCACAGTTCGTTATGTATTTTCATTAAATATATCATACAAAACATCGTAACACAGATTTAATTGCAGTTATTAACGAAAATTTGGCACCGACATCACTTCTTCTTCGCCGCCATTAGAAAATAAAAAAATCATATCGATTATCGATCGTTATCGATCAACGGTCGGTGCTAAATTTTGATTGGCTTACAATTTTGAACTTGTCCAATCAGAAACGATAAGAAATATTTTTTACAAGGCGCACGGAATGTTTGAAAACGTTATGTCAGAAAATAGTTTAATTCTTTAATTGCATAATTTAAACGAAATGAAATCATTTCACCTTTCAAGTGATATTCATAGTGTTTTATGGTGGAAAAAGTTTATTATAATTGTTTAATAAGAGTTAATTTAGTGCACTTTTTGTTTAAATATATATTATACATCATGGGACTCGATCGATCACCTCATAAAATTATATATATGATAGATCCCACCCAAGAATAGCATGCATAAATTAATTCCATATTTTAATTACTCTAATCCCATAAGCACACGCTTAAACAGGCATGGATTCAGAAAAAAAAATCGGGGGGGGGGGGGGGCTGCCTCCGCATAAGATCAATGTTAAAAAAAATTGGAATGGGAAAAATGATTTTATATAATATATATTATTATACTGTATATTATATATATGTTGCACATGTGTGTTAAATCCAAAAATGGGGGGGGGGGGGCAGCTCCCCTCCACCAATAGAAGAATAGCCCTGCCCTCCCCCTCTACACCTGCGCTTATAATTTTCATTAACGACAAATTTAAAAAAAGTGACATAATTTATGATTATAATATCTTTTATTTATAATTTATATTATTTAAATACGATAGATTACAATGAACATGCAATGATATCAGTAGAAAATAAATTTAAAGAAAAAAATTTTTTTTACATATATATTTATAATTCGTTTTAGAGAGGGATGAAGCTTAAAGTAGCGAGAGTAAAGGCGAATTCAGATGGTGACAACGCGGGGCTATGCGACGCGATTTTGTCACACAAGCTGTGAAATCCTATGCGGAAGCGAATTCGACATTGCGGCGGCGAATATATCGCATTAATTTTTATACTTTTTTTTTTAATCCCCAAATATGGCCGGCCGCCAATGGATTTTACAGCAAGTGCGCATTATTCGCTTCGCGTCGCAGGCTGGAAATCGCCATGTGGATCCACCTTAGGCGATTTCATTTTTTTTTTTTTTTAATTTCATTTTCTAAAAATTTAACTCGCCCTCTATTGAGAAATAAAAATCAAAAAATTCCATCTCAAATAAGCCTCACCACAAAAAATTCCAAAAGTTAGTGTTTCGGAGGCCTTTAACATGCATCCTAGCTTATGGAAGAGCTTTTTACTACAACATCGTCTGAAATATGGTGCCAATTAAAAAATCCGTACATATAGAATCTTTGATGAATTCTTTAATGGATTTTCAAATAAAACAATTTTTTATGGAGCCGTTTTTCCGGAAAAAAATCCTGAAAATCCTTATGGGAATAATTAACTCGCATAAATTTTAATATATCTTTTCGGAAAAACGGCTCCGTAAATAAATAAAATTATTTGTAAATCCATTAAAGAATTCATAATAGATTACGTACGCATTTTTTGGTTGATACCATATAGTAGACGAAGTTGGAGTAAAAAGCTGTTTTTTGTTCCATAAGGGATGCATATATAATATGTCAACGGCCTCCGAAACACCAACTTTGGGAATTTTTTGTGGTGAAGCTATTTGAGATGGAATTTTTTGGTTTTCATTTTTCTCAATAGAAGGCAGGTTAAACTATTTTTAGAAAAAAAAAAATAATTCCAAAAAATGAAATCGCTCATACTCTACTTCAAGCTAATTGAAAGTTATAACTTTCTATACTAGATACTAATAATATATTATATAATAAGTTTTATTGTGCCATGCTAATTAATATGCTATATGAAATAATTAATATGATGATGAAGGGACACAATGTAGTATTGACCACAATTTTTTTTATTGCAAAAATGGATAAAGCTAGCGTGCAAATTTATGCTACCTTGATATTTTCAGATTTTTTAGAGTCCGGGAACTATTTTTAAAAAATTGTTGACAGTTGTTTTCGTGACGTGACTAGACGCGGCTCCTTAAGAAAAAGATAGGACTTGTCGCCGCGTGACGTCACAAAAAGGACTTTCAATAATTTGTTAAAAATACATCCCGGGCTCTAAAAAATAAAAAAAAAAAATCAGGGTAGCATAACTTTGCACCCTCTATCCATTTCTGCAATAAAAAAATTGAGGTCGATATCCCATTTTAGGTATTTATAATATTATTATACTGTATATTTAATTTCAAAGAAAATGGTTTTAAATTTTGTCTGGACATCATATAAGCGGCGTGTATTTAAAGTTAACTAATTTTAGAATAGTGAATGCTAATTAGAATAATTATTGTATACGGTTGCTGTTGTGATTGGCTATTGATGACATCATGGTTGTCCCATCAGGTTGTACCACCCTAATTCAGATTTATTAAATATATATTTTTTTAAATTAGTTCCTGTACTCCAAAAATCTGAAAAAAATCAGCAAAGCATAATTTTATGTATAAATTTTTGTAATTATGAAATAAAAAAATCCAACCATTATTGTATATTATATTAAAAGAATATCTTTAGTAGCTTAAAATATATATCATTTCATGAGAAGAAATTTTATGTCCCATGAATAATTAACCCCCAGGTGCAGTTACAGGACATTCGGATTATCGGGATAATTATAATAAAAATTAACCTCAATTGTGCTCAAAAAGTCAATAGACTCATGCTTAATCAATATATATATATATATATGATGACATATAAATATTTACAATTTCCGACAATGCCCCGTGTGTGTGTCCTCCAGAGACACCTGCATGCGGGATATTCAATGATATTTAACAAATTAATTTATTTTTATTTAGGATTAAATTAAATGTTTTAAAATAACATAATTTAACCATATTAAAAAAAAATACTAATGTCCCATGAGTGCACCTGCGGGGCATGCATGGGATACTCCCTAATGTATCCCTGCAAGACACGTAAGGGACATTTGATATAAAAGTTCAATAAAATGGAGTATCGACCTCAATTTTTTTTATTGGAGAAATGGATAGAGGGTTGCTACTCTGATTTTTTTCAGATTTTCTAGAGACCGCAGGAACTATTTTTTAAAAATTATTGAATGTCCTTATTTTGACGTCACGAGGTGGCAAGTCCTATTTTTTTTTAAGGAGCGGCGTCTCGTGACGTCACGAAAAGGACTTTCAATAATTTTTTAAAAATAGTTCCCGGTCTGTAAAAAATCAGGGAACCCTCTCTGCAATAAAAAAATTGAGATCGATACTCCATTGTGATTTTGTCTCCTATATGTCTCTCCTACATCCTACGTAAAGCAATTCCAGATATTCACGGGGCATTTCTCGCGGAACGTTCGCTCGGCTGTGTCGCGGGGATACCCATGCGGTCCCTGGGTTTATGTATAAAACACTATTTTTTTTCCCATCTGTCTGCCGTTGCATATAAAATTTATATTATATATTTTTTATTTTTAGCATATCTTAATTATTTGCAAATTGTTCCATATCTATTATATATAGTGAATTTAAACAGTTATTAAAGTAGAGTGAGCGATTTCATTTTTTTGAATATTTTATTTTTCTCAACAGAGGACAAGTTAAACTATGGTTTAACTTGTCCTCTGTTGAGAAATGAAAACCAAAAAATTCCATCTCAAATAGCTTCACCACAAAAAAATCCCAAAGTTGGTGTTTCGGAGGCCTTTAACATGCATCCTTATGGAACAGAAAGCCGCTTTTTACTCCAACTTCGTCTGAACTATGGTACCAATTAAAAAATACGTACGTAATCTATGATGAATTCTTTAATGGATTTTCAAATAAAAAAAAAAAAATTTCGGAGTGGTTTTTCCGGAAAAAATCTTGAAAATCTTTATGGGAATTAACCCGCAAAAATTTCAATATTTTGTTTCGGAAAAACGGCAATGTAAAAATTTTTTTTTACATGGAAATCCATTAAAGAATTCATCATAGATTACGTACGTATTTTTTAATTGGTTCCATAGTTCAGACGAAGTTGGAGTAAAACGCTGTTTTCTGTTCCATAAGGATGCATGTTTAAGGCCTCCGAAACACCAACTTTGGGAATTTTTTGTGGTGAAGCTTTTTGAGATGGAATTTTTTGGTTTTCATTCCTCAATAGAAGGCAGGTTAAACTATTTTAAGAAAATAAAATATTCCAAAAAATTAAATCGCTCACTCTACTTTAATTACCACAATTTAAAGGAGTAAATTGTCTCTCTCATTCTCATTGCTATATTTCTTGTAAAGTTTTTTCTTTCATAAGGGTTTCTTTTAGCTGGAACTGTAATATAAAAACAACCCATCGATCATTGCTGTGGTTGTGGCGAATTTTTAGTTGAGTATTGATGCAAAAGAGTTTTTTATGTTGGAAGTAAACCAGTCCATCATTGCTGTGGTTTTAGCAAATTTTTAGTTGAGTGTTGTTGCAAAAGAGTTGCTTTTTGTTGTAACTAAAATAATCCATCATTGCTGTGGTTTTGGCGAATTTTTAGTTGAGTGTTGTTGCAAAAGAGTTGCTTTTTGTTGTAACTAAAATAATCCATCATTGCTGTGGTTTTGGCGATTTTTTAGTTGAGTGTTGTTGCAAAAGAGTTGCTTTTTGTTGGAATTAATAGATCCCATCATTGCTGTGGCTTTGGTGAGTTTTTAGTTAAGTGTTGTTGTAAAAGGGTTGTTTTTTGTTGGCAATGACATGGTCTCCTATTGCTACAATTTATAGTTGAGTTTTGTTGCAAGAGTGTTGCCTTTTGTTGAGACAAATATGGCCCTACCTTTGTTGAATTCTGTTATATAACATTGCATTTCTCTATTCAACACTTTGGTTGACATGCATTGGGTTATATTGTTTTTAAATTTAAATCTGCAGTTAGAAGAAGATAAAATCCTTTGAAGAAGAGGACTCAGAAGTTAAGTTAATTGAAGTTGCTTTGAATTGATTTTTAAATGCCATTTTTCTATTGAATCGAGTTGCTGTAAGTTAGAAAAATGCTTTGTTTGTCAAAGTTTAATTATGTTGGATGCTTCAAAGTTAATATGGGATATATTATGTTAATTTCCATTGTGGGAAAGTACATTTATAATTGGTTACAATGAGTTATTTTTATTTTCGTTAATCTGAGATACATTGCGTTGTAATGAGTTGTACGATTCAAGTTGTAGAGAGTTAAAAAATTGTCCTCCAACTGTTTTAGTTATAATGAATTTGAATATGTTATGCATAAAAATCAAGCTTGGAGAATATTCTGCTCAGAGTTTGAATGAGTTAAAATTCTAGAGAAAAAGCAACCAAAGTCAGCTATATTTTAGTGTGGGATGGAGCATTTCATTTCAGTAACGACCTAGTATATATATATATATATATATATATATATATATATATATATATATATATATATATATATATATTTATTTATTAGTCTTTTATTAAACACAGAAAGTGTACATATTAACAGCACTAGAAACATACATTATAGAAAAACATTACAATAGAACACATAAAACATACATACAAAACATATATAATAGTTACAGAATAATAGAACAATAGAAAATGATAATAAAACAATATAAAATAAAATAACAGATGATACTAACAGCCTGTTACATCATAATAATATATCATATATATAATCACATATATATAAGACAAAATATGACATAGAAAATAGATAAAATAAAAAACTTATTGCTTCATTGCTATTCAAAATCTATAGACTATATGAAATCTCCCCTGGCATAATCGCTAATAGACTTAATTCTAGATTTACAGATATTTAAATGATATTGGCTACAATATTCATTACATAATTTACATACACAAGATTGTTCAGCTTTATGATAACCAGAAGATTTACAAATTAGATAGTGGAAGCCGTGAACAGCCTGGCGAGTTAAAACATTTCTAACATTGGATCTATCCAATTGTATATATATATATATATATATATATATATATTATTGTCTATATGATTGTATTACTAATTTTGTTTTTACAGCTTTTTTTTTTAATTTTGTTTAGTATGTAATCACAATGTATCAACTGATATCTAATGTGAAATAAATAGATAAAAAATATATATACATATATATATATATAATTATATTGTATTACTTTTTTTTTTGTTTTTACAGCTTTTTCAATTTTGTTTAGTATGTATTATAGTCACAATGTATCAACTGATATTTAATGTGAAATAAATATATATAAGTATATATAATATATATTGCATAAGAAATGGAATATAGAGGGTCGTTCAACTATATTTTGATTTTATTCAGATTTTTTAGAGCCCGGGAAGCATTATCAAAAAATGAGAAAAGAATAATAGGACTTATATAACTGCCACCTCAAGAAGTCATAAAATAGACTTTTCAATATTATTTTACCAGGCTCTAAAAAACCCGAAAAAAAAATCGGGTTGGCTTAAGGGTAAGGTAACGCCACCAATGTTAAAAAAAATCCCTCACACAAAAATTCTGAAAAAAATTTAAGGGTAAGGTAACGCCACCAATGTTAAAAAAAATCCCTCTCACAAAAATTCTGAAAAAAATTTAAAATGTTCTCCTCTACACCCCCTATCAGTAGCTAAAATATCAGGTATACAAATACGATCTAGTTTTTGAGTTATGAATTTTTAAAGTTGACCAATTTAACATGGGAGTTTCATTTCTCCATGTTAAAGTAGTCAACTTTAAAAATTTATAACTCAAAAACTAGATCGTATTTGTATACCTGATATTTTAGGTACTGATAGGGGGTATAGAGGAGAACATTTTAAATTTTTTTCAGAATTTTTGTGAGAGGGATTTTTTTTAACATTGGTGGCGTTACCTTACCCTTAAAATGTTCTCCTCATCTACACTCCCTATCAGTAGCTAAAATATCAGGTATACAAATTCGATCTAGTTCGAGTTATGAATTTTTAAAGTTGACTACTTTAACATGGAGAAATGGAAATCCCATGTTAAATTAGTCAACTTTAAAAATTCATAACTCAAAAACTAGATCGAATTTGTATACCTGATATTTTAGCTACTGATAGGGGGTGTAGAGGAGAACATTTTAAATTTTGTTCAGAATTTTTGTGTGAGGGATTTTTTTTTAACATTGGTGGCGTTACCTTACTCTTAATTTTGCACTCTATCCTGCAACAAAATTTTTATAGAGGTCGGTACTCAATTGCCTTGCGCAATGACTTTTATAAGATACTATAACTATTTTCTAAAAATAGTTCCAGTGCTCCTTTATATGATACTAAAATTCAAAAAATGCTATCTCACATGCTCACCAGGGCTATTCCCCTATCGGGAGAATAACCCTGATGCTCACATCCGAAGAAGAAAAAAAAAGTCAGAGAGAATACTTTGTTTAACATTATTATAAAAGTCTTCATTACCTGACACACTTGATTAATTCGAAAAAATACACCGTTTGGTGTTATGAAAAAAATATACCTGTGTTTTATAGCTCGAGCTTTAAGTTAAAATGAAGTGTTCTCTCTGACTGGGATTTTTTTCTGTAAAACCTTTTACGTGTTTTCATTATTATTAAATTATTATTTCTCTTTCATGTGGAGGAGCACTAGAACTATTTTTAGAAAATATATATTATATTTTTATAGACCCTCTGCTTTAACAAGTGTTATTGATGTACGATTAGTGTACTGTGCTCACATCAATTGGTTAAACAAATCTTGTATTTATCTCATTCCAGACGACGTAGAAGTTATATAATTATGTATAACTTGTATAAAACGTTCAACAGAGTTGTGGGGGCCTGGGTGCGAGGCTAGCGCATTGCACTAGTAATTCATTAATACCTAATTAATGAGTTATTGTTCGGCGTTCTAGTGCATTGAATGATGTTGTTCAATGCATAATGCATCGATTTTACACTATTATAACACTTAGAAGTTTAAATTGACGTAGAAAACTGAAGTATAAAAAATGTCATCAATACAAGTATTTTCGTTAATTAAAGTCAAATTTTTACCTCGAAGGACACCAGATTGGTAAATATTACAAAACGGAACTGATAGAAGGGCAAATAAAATATACTATGCCGAAATTTCATAACGTCCGGACTCGAAATTAAGGGGTGGCAATTTTTTAAAAATGACGCTTCAGGTGTCACGCAAATTTAATTATTCAATAAAAAAGCATCAAAAACCAATACAATGACGTCCAAAACTTTACCATATCATAAAAAACGATGTTATTAGTAATTAGAATCAGTTTACTTTCTCTAATTCATATAATTTTAATTTATATAAAGAAAAACAATTTTAGTACATGCTCCGCAATTCTGGGATAATTACCTAATTTTGGCAATGAAGGACACCGAGTTGCAAATTAATTTTTTGGTAATAAATGCAAGTAATACTCAGGATGCGGTCACCCAATTATGTTAACGTTCAGATAATTAGGGAATTAATTAAAATTCTAATAGCGTCATAACAGGCCAAGCGCACTGCATAGCGCGTTTGGTATATTAACGATAAAAAGTCAAGAAGGACAAGGACTGCGTGTCTCAAAATCAATTTGATAATTATTTAGGTATAATAAAATAATTATTTATTGTGTTTGACCCCAAATTTAATTTTTTTAGCCCAAAAAGTAATTTTTTTAAATTTTTTGCCCAATTAAGGAAAAATTTTCATACGAAGGACACGGGTTCTGCGGTTGATTTTCACAATATATTATGCATCTGATATGTATGTAAATTGTGCCCAAGTTTTATTACGTTCTGACAAATAGGAAACCAGCGGCTACCGAAACCGTGTTGCATTGACGTCACTTGTGCTGCACGGATAATTTTGGTCAATATTTTTTTTCAGACAGTTAGGACAAAGTATTCTCGTAGAAAAAAATTCCACCCATGCTCCATAAACCCGATGTTAGGATTTATTATATTTTTTCAAGTAAATTTAACGTTACACATATAATTTGGGCTAAAATGTAACTGATGTTATATTCTGCGTGTCTATAGGTTTTGCTACATATGGACAAATATAGGCTAGAAGGACAACGAGTCTGCAATTTAAATTATTTTCTTTGTATAGACATTTTATCGGCGCTAATTGTTTGTCTCAGTTGCACGCGTTCAAAGTAATAGGAACCACGCACTTAATTAATTACATCACGCGGCTACAAAGGGTTGCGCAATCTAAAAGCCGTGGCATTACGTGAAGGACACGGAGATCCGCTTCAAAATTTTACGTGACATTAACTATGAGTTTATACATAATTTTTTGTCATTTTTGCCAAGGGTTGGGACAAATTCAACTAGGAAATTTGGGCTAAAACACACAAAAAAATTTTTTTTTGTAAAATGTCAGTAGAAAGACAATAAGTAGGACATTGTAATTTATTTTTTACATTTCCTTCATTATCAGGTTAAACCCCCTCCACCGTTTTAAACGTACAGACAAACCCAAGTCAATTACCGATTTAATTAGTAAATTAATCCCAATTTTACAAAAATGGTTTATTATGTATCTGATAGATGGCGCTCCAGTCGCGAAAAATTATTTTCACCGCTTTATTTAAAGTACCTATTTTTCAAAAAACTCACATTTATGCATTAAATGCAATGATTCAGCTCTTCTAATTAGTAACAAGATAACGTACTAAGTTATTAAGTTCACTTTGAAAACTTGATCTCATTTGTAAAGTGACACATTTAAGAAAAATCGTAGAAATTAACTCTCTGAAGTACAATGCATAAGCCTATACATGGTAAAATACTTGGCCTTACTTCTTTAATTTTCTAATTTTCTAAGCCTGCTATTTCATTTTTGTTATCTAATATGTGAAGAATAGTTAAAAAAGTACAAAATGAAATACACTTCAAAACTCTGGTCTAGGAATTACTAAAAGGAGATCATTGCGCGTTTCTGTCTTGAAGAACTTTCTGCAAGATACAGTCCAGGTTGAAATGATTCGTTTCAAAATTTTGAAACTAATTTATTACTAAAGCAATGACCAAGAATGTTACATCAAACGATTTCTTATTAAATTCTGTGTGTAATATTTGAGAAGCATATTTGTTGACACTTCGTCTGTAAAAAGATATTACCGAAAATGTTCATCTCGCGATCGAAAGGGTTAACAGAATTAATAGTCGCCATTTTTCCTGACACAGCTGGTTGTTGGACGCGAATCGCGCGAATGAGCCTAGCCTGTTTTTTTTTGAAAATGTAGGTGTTTATCTGCACTTCTACGGACAGGAATGTTACAATATCATAAAATATGGAACTTGTAACGTTTGAGTAAATAATCTTTATAAGAATTGTAATGTTTTTCGTCTAAAAGTGAGCTAGCGAAGTTCATATGGTATGCTACTGTAAGTACTGTACCGCTGTGTGACACAAGGTAAAGTTTACTTAATTATTATTTATTTATTTTTATTTATTTTGTTATAATTAATCAAATAAAAATACAAGGTCAAACTACTCAAACATCATCCTCCCTCCTTCATTGATTTTTCTTGTACTGTGTGCATATATTTATACCTTTGTATTAAATGTGACTGCTTTATAATTTGAACATCCTATTAGCTCTAATAACCCAATAACTATGCATACGTACTGTATGCATAGCATACCGGTATATATGCATATATATATATATATATATATAAAATATATATATATATACATACATACATACATAAAATATAATGAATATATTTTATATGGATACTGTATATGCATACTACCTTCAATGCATCAAAATTAAGTGGGATTGTTTTAGAAAACTAAGATTGCAGAGATATTTATAAAATTAGTGTATTTCTCTAGCTATATTTCTCATACATTAAAAAATATATATTTTATACAATTTACTCCATGGTTTTTGTTACTGCGTGTATATTGTTTGTTTACTTTCTGTTTATTATTTGTTTCTTATGTTCAACAATTTGACACTGTGTAAAAGTTTACATTTAAATAAGGAAGCTACGTTACTGATGTCACCCGGCCTGATTGTGCCGCAGGTAGAGAAGATGAAGTGCCAGCTTCCCCCCTCCACTAAGTTTGGCAAGCCAGGTCGCGATGAGCGCACCAGCCTTGACTCGGACGACTCTAGGATCTGCGGCTCTGAGACGAGCACCGACACCAGAGAGGCGGGGACAGACAGTTTCAAAGGCAGTGCCAAGACCCTCGCTGTAGTGGATCCCAAGGTGAGAGGACCACTTTAGGAGGGAAAGAGGGGGGTATTTTGAAGTAAAATAAGAAACTTCATTGATATGATGCACCCATAAATTAAAAACATTAAAAGAACAATTACATCAAAACATTGTTGTTTTACAATCAGTGCTAATATAATATATATCTTTAGTGTCGCAGGCTACAACCAGCTGGAGGCGCTGCAGCAGGCGTCGCCACAGCAGCTGGCTGAGCTGACTGGCCAATGGTGTGTTTGTGCCTCAGTACCATGACCCGGACGCAGAGTACCATTCTCTGGATCACCCTGGGGCCAACGGACACTCCACACACCCCTCCCCCTACCACCACCTTGAGAGCTCACCAGAGTTCTACTCCAGCGAACCAGGAGCCCTGCTGGAGCACACTTATCAACCACATTATCCCAAGAGCTACAGCAGCAGAGGTGAGTTTCAGTCACTGTAGTTGCACATTTTGAAATTGAAATTAAAAAAGTGTTAGGTAATATCCTTAGTAATATTTTATTATTACTTGCTCCATCCTAATTTGCAAGTTCCGAAATATCTTGTTGAAACTTAATATTTACTACTGTATAGCCTGTGTATTAACCTAAAATAGTGTTGATAAAATTATTAGCCCTTTATGTTTGTTGCAAATGATATTCTAATTAAGTTTCAGTGTTTTTAATTTCTATACATTGTTTCAGGTCGCTATAGTCCCCCACATGATGCCTATAGTGACCCTTATGGTAGGCCCACACTGCGACACTTCCCGCTTCCAGACAGTGCCTAGCAGCGTGCACTCTGGGGGTGGTGGGGGCGATCACTGGGCATATATATTTTTTATATATAAAAAAATTTAAAATGTTCTCCTCTACATCCCCTATCAGTATAGGTGAAATATCAGGTATACAAAAACGAGTTAGTTTTCGAGTAATTAATTTTTTAAGTTCTCTAATTTAACATGGAGAAATGGAACTTCCATGTTGAATTAGCCAACTTTAAAAAAAATTAACTCGAAAACTAGCTCGTTTTTATATACCTGATATTTTACCTACTGATAGGGGATGTAGAGGAGAACATTTTAAATTTTTTTCATAATTTTTATGAATGTGATTTTTTTAGCATTGGGCCAGCTGATCCGTGTTATCTCTATCTTAATTTCCTGTGACAAACATTCTCTGAGCTTACTCAGCCCCACAGTGAATGGTGCTAGCGGACGCTTCTTGGGGACACATTATATAGAGGATATATAGAGCTGATTTCTGTTTATGTTTACGTGAGGCGGGAGAGGGGTTTCCCTATAATAATACATTGCGAAGGAGGCGAGGAGGGAGGGAAAGAGAAAGTTTTGGCAGGCCAAATTATACAGTGAGCATAGGCAAAATGACGAAAAAAAATTATAAAAAATACTTTTAACGTTTTTTTGGCGGTGAGATTTTTTTTTATGAGTTCTATCGTGTACTGTTAAAGTATTATTGAAGTACTTAAACTTGATTTATTTTATTAAGTTAAGTAAAAAATTATGGCACACTTTGTTTATATATGCTAGTCCGTGCATTCTGGCCCTCCTCGTGTGACGTCAGCGCAATCCCCTCTATAGAGGGTGCAAATGTACCTGACCACCAAGATTTATTATTTTTTTGCCAAGCTGTCTGAAAGAGATAGAAAATAATAAATCGTTCAGATTAAAATTAAAAATTGTACTAATATCCAAGAAGTTTTATTCAGTTAAAGAGTTTGCATAGAAAGTAATATATAATGTCCGAAAAAGTCCTATCTGAAAATGTCGTTTAATTTTTAAAGATCAAAAACATAATATAATATTTTGTTAATTTTCATTTTATTGCTACATATTAAATTTGAATTTCTAATCTGCATTCCATTTTTAAGGGAAAGGGAACGCCAGAGTTGCGCCGCGATCGCAGCGCCTCTATATCAATATTCAAATTGTCCCACTCTAAAGATACCACGCAAGTCACGGTAGTTTTATATTCAATTTATTTATAAATAATGAGTTAAATTGTAATTATATGGTTGTTTTATTTATAAAACTTTTTTTTCATTACTATAAAACATTTTTGGAAAGTTTTTACTTTAGGTGAGTGGTTTATAAGCGTTGTTTTGGTTCATTAGTCAGCCTGTTTCATTCGCCAGTTGTTTAATGGCCGACCAAAAAGGGGTGTGTGAGACGTGCGAGTGTCAAAAATTGTGCAGTTATTATCAATTTACGTCGCTCCCACTCTCATAATTGTGTTTTTTTTTTGCTGTGAAGGTTTGTCCTAGTGCATTAAGTTTGTTTCTAGTTTTTTTTAAAAATCGGACGATTGGATTATAGAATTTTTCTAATGTCACTGAAATGCAGCGTATGCTTGTTCAATAAATGGGTTTAGTTTCAATACACGTAACTCGGAAACTAGATCGTATTTGTATTGACGATATTTTAAGAGCTAATGAACGACATAGAGGAGAATATTTTAAAATATTTTCGGAGGAACAAATGAGAGTGGAAAATTTAACATTGGTGGCGTTACCTTACCCTTAAAGTTTAATTAATATCTTTTATATACGCGGTAACTATGTAAAATTGTTTTGTTTTTTGTTTTGTACTAACTTTTAATAACTATACTGACATGAACTTGATGTATGCTTTTTAATGCAATCAACAAAAGTTTATAAATATTAAATAATTACACAAATCAATAATTAATTAAATATTTAAATGTCTATAATGATTATATGTGTTTAAATATATGTTCAAACAGAGTGGATAATAAAAAGTTAAAAAATCCATCAATAGCTATATATTATAAATGTTAAAAGTAATCTGTTACAGCTTTGTACTATACTGATGAATGTTTTTTTTTTTTTTTTATATAGAAAATCATCTTTTGGAGAGCTGAAGGAGCATCAGCACGGACCAATGGAGGACGATGCAGAGGATCATGTTGGTGCCGCTTCCGCTCATGCTGATTTTTCGTAAGTAAAATCATCTCTATTTTGTTCTGATGGGTTCCGTGTTGCGTGTATTATACTTATAATATAGAAGTAGGGATCGAATTGAACTTTCTACCGTATATAACTAATTTTAGTTTCGCTTTATCTGGTGTAGAGGCACGTACTGTGCAGTTTGCATTCATTAAAATTGAATAATTAAATTAATCATATATATTATGTGTATATATATATATATATATATATATAATACTATAATATATTTATTATATATTTCCCCAATTCCTCCATTGCACGATAATTGACTGAAATAACTTTTATTACTGCAATGATTATTTAAAAATAGTTACGGTGCTATAAAGAAAATTAATTACGATGAAATTGCAAGTATAAATTTTTGGTATAATACAAGTACCTGCTAGCTAACTAGGCGTTTGCATCATGCATTAGTTGTTAATTATTTTTGAATTGCAATAAGTGAAAAAAGAAAAAAAGATGATTCGTCTTAATTTTTTATCATTTCATAATATTAAGGTAGAGATAATACGGATCAGCTGGCCCAATGCCATAAAAATTATGAAAAAATTTTAAAATGTTCTCCTCTACATCCCCTATCAGTATAGGTGAAATATCAGGTATACAAAAACGAGTTAGTTTTCGAGTAATTAATTTTTTAAGTTCTCTAATTTAACATGGAGAAATGGAACTTCCATGTTAAATTAGCCAACTTTAAAAATAATTAACTCGAAAACTAGCTCGTTTTTATATACCTGATATTTTACCTACTGATAGGGGATGTAGAGGAGAACATTTTAAATTTTTTTCATAATTATTTAAGAATGTGATTTTTTTTAGCATTGGGCCAGCTGATCCGTGTTATCTCTACCTTAATTTCCTGTGACAAACATTCTCTGAGCTTACTCAGCCCCACAGTGAATGGTGCTAGCGGACGCTTCTTGGGGACACATTATATAGAGGATATATAGAGGGTGCAAATGTACCAGACCACCAAGATTTATGATTTTTTGCCAAGCTGTCTGAAAGAGATAGAAAATAATAAATCGTTCAGATTAAAAATTGTACTAATATCCAAGAAGTTTTATTCAGTTAAAGAGTTTGCATAGAAAGTAATATATAATGTCCGAAAAAGTCCTATCTGCGTGAAAATGTTGTTTAATTTTTAAAGATCAAAAACATAATATAAAATTTTGTTAATTTTCATTTTATTGCTACATATTAAATTTGAATTTCTAATCTGCATTCCATTTTTAATGTTGAATATCTTTTATATACGCGGTAACTAGGTAACTATGTAAAATTGTTCTTTTTTTTTTTTTTTTTTTTTTTTTGTACTAACTTTTAATAAATATACTGACATGAACTTGATGTATGCTTTTTAATGCAATCAACAAAAGTTTAAAAATATTAAATAATATAAATATTTTTTATAAATAAATTAATTAATTATAAATTAATTAATAATTAATTAATAAATAAATTATTTATTAAATAAATAATAATTAATTATTTAAATGCCTATAATGATTATATGTGTTTAAATATGTTCAAACAGAGTGGATAATAAAAAGTTAAAAAATCCATCAATAGCTATATATTATAAATGTTAAGCGTAATCTGTTACAGCTTTGTACTATACTGATGAATGTGTATTTTTTATATAGAAAATCATCCTTTGGAGAGCTGAAGGAGCATCAGCACGGACCAATGGAGGACGATGCAGAGGATCATGTTGGTGCCGCTTCCGCTCATGCTGACCTTAAAGAAGGGGAAGTCAAGGAGGAGGAAGAAGGGAAGAGGGAGGATCGGGAGGCCAGGGAGGAGGTGGGGGAGGCCAGGGAGGAGATGGGGGAAGCCGGGGAGGAGGTGGGGGAAGACGGGGAGGAGATGGGGGAAGCCGGGGAGGAGGTGGGGGAAGAGGTGATGGAGGATTGGGAGGCCAGGGAGCTAAAGAGAATGCAGATAAGAAACATCAAGGCTAAAGATCTACCAGATTATTTGACTAGGGAACAGTATAAAGACACCATGATGTACTTAGGGTGGTGGCAATCAGATTCTCCAGAACTTCAGGAGAAATTAAACCTTGAAATGGAGAAAATTTTGGACGAAATGTATGGTCCAAAAGAGGAAAATTTTGATTAACTTAAGAACTTTGCTTAATTTTTGACTTAATAATAACTTAATAACTTTGCTCTTTGGTGTAGTGGTTAGTACACTTGGCTCTCGTCCGAGAGGTCCCCGGTTCAAATCCCGAATACGGCAGACTTTTCGCGACTTGGAATGGGTGTGACTGGCTTCTAGATGAAAGAGTTGGTAGGAGGAAGGCAGCTTACGGTTGTCTAAACTCCGCTGGGGTGATTAAGACCGCAGAATGTTGTGCAAACAACATACGTGCCCCGCTAAGAAACGGTACTTAACTGTCTGGCGTGCAGACTGGGTATTAGGAGCCCCAGAGAGCACTGTGAACAATGTTGAAAAGCAAGTTCCGCCATTGGTAACCAACCAACTTAATAATGAGTGCGATAACAGAAAATTTCTTAACGCACATCATTATTGTTTGATTTAAACTTCTATTGCATACAAAATAACTGTAAACTGCAATGCACACCACAATAATTTATGTGAAATA
Organism: Siphlonurus alternatus; assembly: GCA_949825025.1. Lineage (NCBI taxonomy): Eukaryota > Metazoa > Arthropoda > Insecta > Ephemeroptera > Siphlonuridae > Siphlonurus > Siphlonurus alternatus. Next base: position 25,833,773 of record OX463781.1, on the reverse strand, counting down.
AATAATTATATATTGCAAACTGTATTCTGTTTGAAACCACACTTTATAATGTATAAATATACACATCACCAAAATTCACATTCACAGTTCACAACATTGATTTTTTCATAGCAATTTGTTTTCTCTTTTTTTAAAAAGTGAAAGTATTATAAACATTTTTCTGCTGTGTATATGCATATAATATAAAGTACAGGTAATTTTATTCCCTTAAAACATATATAACCAAAAAGTAATATATATATATATATATATATATATATATATATATATATATATATATAATATCAGCTCTGTAATATAAAAATAAAATTAGTTTTGATAGAATTTTTTACTTCTATAAAACTTCTATTTGTAATATTGAAAAATAGCCAATAATTAATATAAGAGTATTCACAATTTTTTTTTCATTCATTTATAATTTTTACACATTTCAAAAGTCAAAATGTCTGCAATTAACAGAAAGAAGACAAACTTTTTTAATTTATTAATTTACTTAATAAAATTTCTTTACACTATGGAAACATAAGTTATAAAGTTAAAAGCCATAATGTGAGTTATAATTTAATATTATGATAAAAAGCATACACGTACCTATATACTTGAAAAAATATAAAACATATAATTGCTTAATTAATATGAATTATTGTTGTATGTATTATATATATATATATACACACATATATAATAAATTAGTTTGACTGTAATATATTGAATTTTCAAATTTACAAATTAATACATCGTCCCTCGTTGGGAATAATTAATGAGCTATCTGTTATACACAGGTGAGTGCAATTATATGGTTAAAGCTATAAGTAAAAAATGTATAGCTCATTATCCCACATGCATTTTAAAGAGTTAAATACTTTGACGAGAGACGATAACTTTTTTTCTATAATTAGTTAATCAGGCATGTGTGACTCAAACTCACCGATTTATTTTAAAATGGGAGAAAAATTCATTTTTTTTGTAAATTATGGTTTGAATTATGGACATAGTCATCACATTTGTTGTGAGTCACATAATAATATAATAATAATAGTTAAGGGTAAGGTAACGCCACCAATGTTAAAAAAAGTCCCTCACACAAAAATTCTGAAAAAAATTTAAAATGTTCTCCTCTACATCCCCTATCAGTAGCTAAAATATCAGGTACACAAATTCGATCTAGTTTTTGAGTTATGAATTTTTAAAGTTGACTAATTTAACATGGGATTTCCATTTCTCCATGTTAAGGGTAAGGTAACGCCACCAATGTTAAAAAAAATCCCTCTCACAAAAATTCTGAAAAAAAATTAAAATGTTCTCCTCTATACCCCCTATCAGTACCTAAAATATCAGGTATACAAATACGATCTAGTTTTTGAGTTATAAATTTTTAAAGTTGACTACTTTAACATGGAGAAATGAAACTCCCATGTTAAATTGGTCAACTTTAAAAATTCATAACTCAAAAACTAGATCGTATTTGTATACCTGATATTTTAGCTACTGATAGGGGGGGTAGAGGAGAACATTTTAATTTTTTTTCAGAAATTTTGTGACAGGGATTTTTTTTAACATTGGTGGCGTTACCTTACCCTTAAAGTAGTCAACTTTTAAAATTCATAACTCAAAAACTAGATCGTATTTGTATACCTGATATTTTAACTACTGATAGGGGATACTGATAGGGGATGTAGAGGAGAACATTTTAAATTTTTTTCAGAATTTTTGTGTGAGGGATTTTTTTTAACATTGGTGGCGTTACCTTACCCTTAAAATATATTATGTAGTCGAACAAAAACTGCTATAAATTTGAAATAAATAATATACACACTAACAAAGTAAGTTTCATGAAAATTCCACGTATCAACCAATTATTTTGAAATTTTTTCTACATTTTTTTGGTGCCAAGAACTGTATCTAAAAAAAAAAAAAAAAAAAAAAAAAAAATACGAATTATTGAGGTTGCAAAGGTTTACATGTTATCAAATGGGACTACTACAATCAATGTTTCGTGTTATCTTACTCTTAATTATGAATTATGAGTAACAAAATGATTCATTAACGCTAATAATTATTTAAGTAATTTATTAATCACTACCTAATTAATTATTCATGGAAAACGGCACATAAAATTATCATAATTCATAAATATACAGCTAGAAGATATTAAATTATTTCCCATAAAATAAGTCGAAAACATTATGTCACGAATAATAACTTGAAAAAATTTAAATTAATTACTTCAATGATTTCATTGTTATAGTATAACTTGCATAAATTTGTTTCAATATTTTAATATTGATACAGTAACGCACATGTTTATAGAGGAAGTTCATGCAGCTAAAAATGAAGAGTAACAAAATACTTGATTAGCGTGCAACTAATTAATTATTTTAATGGGAAATTAAGGCAAATTAATTTTATTATTAGATCAAGAAAAACAGCCTCAACGTTCTCAAAATTGAAATGCATAACATATTAATTATATATATTAATATAATAATAATTATATATATAATAATATGTATATAATAATTATAAATATTAGTGTTTTCTAGAAAACAAGTTGAAAAGATCAGTCACTCCTACAAACTTGAATAAATTTACTAAATAACAATCAAAAAGAGGAAACGTGACCTGGAGATGCTTTCCGCAATGCCTATGACGTCACTACATTCTTTGGTTAAACTATATAACACTTGTAAACAGTAATACACGTAATTATTGCATTGTTGCTTGTATTATTTTTTATTTTATCTCAATTTTAAGTATGATATATGCAGTACTAAAAAAAAAATTGCATAAAATTCACACTGTGTGTGTTTAAAGTAAAGTGCGCGCTAGAAAAAAAAGTTGAGTTAGTATTTTCTAAAAATAGTTCAAGTAGTGCTCCATATCAAACCAAAATTAAAAAAATTCTATCTCAAATAGGTTTGCCAGAAAAAAATTGCAAAGTCAGAGTGAACGCGTCGCTTAACATGGGGCCTTACCTGACAAAAACCCTCGAATATCTCGAAAAAATACACCATTAGGTGGTATGAAAAAAATATAGTGATGTTCTATGACCCAAGCTTTAACCAAAAACCGATTAAAAAAAATTTCTCTCGAATCCATTTTTCCGTAAAAAAATAATAAAAAATCTTATGGGAATTAACATGGTAGATTTTCTTGATTTTTTTACGGAAAAATGGATTCGAGAGAAATTTTTTTTAATCGGTTTTTGGTTAAAGCTTGGGTCATAGAACATCACTATATTTTTTTCATACCACCTAACGGTGTATTTTTTCGAGATATTCGAGGGTTTTTGTCAGGTAAGGCCCCATGTTAAGCGACGCGTTTACTCTGACTTTGGAATTTTTTTCTGGCAAACCTATTTGAGATGGAATTTTTTGAATTTTGGTTTGATATGGAGGACTACTTGAACTATTTTTATAAAATACTAACTCAACTTTTTTTTCTAGCGCGCACTTTACTTTAACAATATTTTCTTTCGATTCAGCTACTAAAAATATGACATGCAGGAACATAATTATATTAATTAATGATGTTTAATTTATTTAAACACGTAAGATATTTTAACATATATGTATGTATATTAAAATATAAATATATTAATATATCTTACGTGTTTCAATTTGGAGAGGTTTGATAAATTTGTATGCATATATTATGCTTTACTGTACAGTGTATTGTATTTTAAATTATGAACATAATTAATAATAATAATTGTAACTACAATATATATACAAAGGCACTTCGCACAAAGATTAGTCCAGTAAAAATTTCTGGAACAATCCCGAAATTAACAAACAGTTTGTTCTTCAGTAATATTACTAATATTCATAACACTGGGGAAGGACAATCACTTGACATTGAATGAAGTTCGTCAGCACTTTCTTTTAAAACCAAGTCCTCTCAGACCAACCACAGGGGGTCTTACTTTGAGCTCGTGTGTGCGTCCTACGAGTGTGACTCTGCCGTCCTTCAGTCGTCCTCCTTCTTCGGCTTGAGGTCCACCATTGCATGGAACTCCTCAGGACTGTAGCTGCAAACGAACGAGCTTGTTAGTTGATGTAATCAAATATCATATCTGAGACTTCATATAAATTTTAAGCATAAACTTTTTTTTTAGTATTATTTGTGTTAATAATTAGCAACATTTTATAAATAGGAGGAATAATTAACCCAATTTATAGAAGGGCTTGGCAATGATTAAAACCCTGTTTGAACAGATATTATTGTTAAACTTTATTTTTAATTTTCATCGTCAAGACACCATAAATACTAGAATAACAATATATATGGCAGTGTTAAATAGTATTGATAAAATGATATAACAGAAAACAGTGTCATCTGATGGAATGACTGTAAAAACAGATAGGAGATGGCTACTCACCCTGGAAGATTCTGCAGGTCGCAGACAAACCAATACACGTATTTCTTGCCGGCAGTCTTGTGGATGATGTTCTTGTCGTAGTAGTAGCGCAGGCCGCGGCTCAGCTCCTCGTAGTTCATCTTGGGCTTATTTTTGTGGATGCCCCATCGTCAAGCCACCTCATCTGAACTCCCAGCCGTCGCCTGTCCACGAGATGAACGCCTGGTATGCTTTGTCCGTCAGCAACTCCAGCAGGAACTGACACAACTGGATGGGCCCGGAGCCGGTGAAGCATGGGCCTCCGCCACCTGTGTCGGTAAAACATGAGGTTCAGGCTTTGTGTGCCAACTTTTAATTTTAATTAAGTTACATCAGTAATGTATCTATCCTAAAATGTGAGAATTTCAAAAATTCATTTAGATACAGTAGTTTCTAGTAATTAATACCGTGTTTTAATTATATCTTGTGTTCTGTTTTTAACTTAATTTCTTACTGAGGTAAAGTTCGAAACAAAGTTATTATAATAATTGATAAATAATTATTGTTAAAATTTTATAATCTGTTCCTAACTTTTATATTTGGCCTAATGTGTTTTAATGAATTTCTTTAGTCTAGCCAATCTTCATTATTTGGTTGGTTCACTCACCTGAATATCCTGCCAGCATTGCACTCTGCAGAGCTGGGGTTGGCTTGTTCTCTGCTCCCCCTGGTGGAGCGTGGTGCTGGAGGTAGGCGGGGTGGGGGTGAGAGTGGGGAGGATCCAGGTCATTGCCAGGGCTCGCTGATGCCCAGTGATCGCCCCCACCACCCCCAGAGTGCACGCTGCTAGGCACTGTCTGGAAGCGGGAAGTGTCGCAGTGTGGGCCTACCATAGGGGTCACTATAGGCATCATGTGGGGGACTATAGCGACCTGAAACAATGTATAGAAATTAAAAACACTGAAACTTAATTAGAATATCATTTGCAACAAACATAAAGGGCTAATAATTTTATCAACACTATTTTAGGTTAATACACAGGCTATACAGTAGTAAATATTAAGTTTCAACAAGATATTTCGGAACTTGCAAATTAGGATGGAGCAAGTAATAATAAAATATTACTAAGGATATTACCTAACACTTTTTTAATTTCAATTTCAAAATGTGCAACTACAGTGACTGAAACTCACCTCTGCTGCTGTAGCTCTTGGGATAATGTGGTTGATAAGTGTGCTCCAGCAGGGCTCCTGGTTCGCTGGAGTAGAACTCTGGTGAGCTCTCAAGGTGGTGGTAGGGGGAGGGGTGTGTGGAGTGTCCGTTGGCCCCAGGGTGATCCAGAGAATGGTACTCTGCGTCCGGGTCATGGTACTGAGGCACAAACACACCATTGGCCAGTCAGCTCAGCCAGCTGCTGTGGCGACGCCTGCTGCAGCGCCTCCAGCTGGTTGTAGCCTGCGACACTAAAGATATATATTATATTAGCACTGATTGTAAAACAACAATGTTTTGATGTAATTGTTCTTTTAATGTTTTTAATTTATGGGTGCATCATATCAATGAAGTTTCTTATTTTACTTCAAAATACCCCCCTCTTTCCCTCCTAAAGTGGTCCTCTCACCTTGGGATCCACTACAGCGAGGGTCTTGGCACTGCCTTTGAAACTGTCTGTCCCCGCCTCTCTGGTGTCGGTGCTCGTCTCAGAGCCGCAGATCCTAGAGTCGTCCGAGTCAAGGCTGGTGCGCTCATCGCGACCTGGCTTGCCAAACTTAGTGGAGGGGGGAAGCTGGCACTTCATCTTCTCTACCTGCGGCACAATCAGGCCGGGTGACATCAGTAACGTAGCTTCCTTATTTAAATGTAAACTTTTACACAGTGTCAAATTGTTGAACATAAGAAACAAATAATAAACAGAAAGTAAACAAACAATATACACGCAGTAACAAAAACCATGGAGTAAATTGTATAAAATATATATTTTTTAATGTATGAGAAATATAGCTAGAGAAATACACTAATTTTATAAATATCTCTGCAATCTTAGTTTTCTAAAACAATCCCACTTAATTTTGATGCATTGAAGGTAGTATGCATATACAGTATCCATATAAAATATATTCATTATATTTTATGTATGTATGTATGTATATATATATATATTTTATATATATATATATATATATATGCATATATACCGGTATGCTATGCATACAGTACGTATGCATAGTTATTGGGTTATTAGAGCTAATAGGATGTTCAAATTATAAAGCAGTCACATTTAATACAAAGGTATAAATATATGCACACAGTACAAGAAAAATCAATGAAGGAGGGAGGATGATGTTTGAGTAGTTTGACCTTGTATTTTTATTTGATTAATTATAACAAAATAAATAAAAATAAATAAATAATAATTAAGTAAACTTTACCTTGTGTCACACAGCGGTACAGTACTTACAGTAGCATACCATATGAACTTCGCTAGCTCACTTTTAGACGAAAAACATTACAATTCTTATAAAGATTATTTACTCAAACGTTACAAGTTCCATATTTTATGATATTGTAACATTCCTGTCCGTAGAAGTGCAGATAAACACCTACATTTTCAAAAAAAAACAGGCTAGGCTCATTCGCGCGATTCGCGTCCAACAACCAGCTGTGTCAGGAAAAATGGCGACTATTAATTCTGTTAACCCTTTCGATCGCGAGATGAACATTTTCGGTAATATCTTTTTACAGACGAAGTGTCAACAAATATGCTTCTCAAATATTACACACAGAATTTAATAAGAAATCGTTTGATGTAACATTCTTGGTCATTGCTTTAGTAATAAATTAGTTTCAAAATTTTGAAACGAATCATTTCAACCTGGACTGTATCTTGCAGAAAGTTCTTCAAGACAGAAACGCGCAATGATCTCCTTTTAGTAATTCCTAGACCAGAGTTTTGAAGTGTATTTCATTTTGTACTTTTTTAACTATTCTTCACATATTAGATAACAAAAATGAAATAGCAGGCTTAGAAAATTAGAAAATTAAAGAAGTAAGGCCAAGTATTTTACCATGTATAGGCTTATGCATTGTACTTCAGAGAGTTAATTTCTACGATTTTTCTTAAATGTGTCACTTTACAAATGAGATCAAGTTTTCAAAGTGAACTTAATAACTTAGTACGTTATCTTGTTACTAATTAGAAGAGCTGAATCATTGCATTTAATGCATAAATGTGAGTTTTTTGAAAAATAGGTACTTTAAATAAAGCGGTGAAAATAATTTTTCGCGACTGGAGCGCCATCTATCAGATACATAATAAACCATTTTTGTAAAATTGGGATTAATTTACTAATTAAATCGGTAATTGACTTGGGTTTGTCTGTACGTTTAAAACGGTGGAGGGGGTTTAACCTGATAATGAAGGAAATGTAAAAAATAAATTACAATGTCCTACTTATTGTCTTTCTACTGACATTTTACAAAAAAAAATTTTTTTGTGTGTTTTAGCCCAAATTTCCTAGTTGAATTTGTCCCAACCCTTGGCAAAAATGACAAAAAATTATGTATAAACTCATAGTTAATGTCACGTAAAATTTTGAAGCGGATCTCCGTGTCCTTCACGTAATGCCACGGCTTTTAGATTGCGCAACCCTTTGTAGCCGCGTGATGTAATTAATTAAGTGCGTGGTTCCTATTACTTTGAACGCGTGCAACTGAGACAAACAATTAGCGCCGATAAAATGTCTATACAAAGAAAATAATTTAAATTGCAGACTCGTTGTCCTTCTAGCCTATATTTGTCCATATGTAGCAAAACCTATAGACACGCAGAATATAACATCAGTTACATTTTAGCCCAAATTATATGTGTAACGTTAAATTTACTTGAAAAAATATAATAAATCCTAACATCGGGTTTATGGAGCATGGGTGGAATTTTTTTCTACGAGAATACTTTGTCCTAACTGTCTGAAAAAAAATATTGACCAAAATTATCCGTGCAGCACAAGTGACGTCAATGCAACACGGTTTCGGTAGCCGCTGGTTTCCTATTTGTCAGAACGTAATAAAACTTGGGCACAATTTACATACATATCAGATGCATAATATATTGTGAAAATCAACCGCAGAACCCGTGTCCTTCGTATGAAAATTTTTCCTTAATTGGGCAAAAAATTTAAAAAAATTACTTTTTGGGCTAAAAAAATTAAATTTGGGGTCAAACACAATAAATAATTATTTTATTATACCTAAATAATTATCAAATTGATTTTGAGACACGCAGTCCTTGTCCTTCTTGACTTTTTATCGTTAATATACCAAACGCGCTATGCAGTGCGCTTGGCCTGTTATGACGCTATTAGAATTTTAATTAATTCCCTAATTATCTGAACGTTAACATAATTGGGTGACCGCATCCTGAGTATTACTTGCATTTATTACCAAAAAATTAATTTGCAACTCGGTGTCCTTCATTGCCAAAATTAGGTAATTATCCCAGAATTGCGGAGCATGTACTAAAATTGTTTTTCTTTATATAAATTAAAATTATATGAATTAGAGAAAGTAAACTGATTCTAATTACTAATAACATCGTTTTTTATGATATGGTAAAGTTTTGGACGTCATTGTATTGGTTTTTGATGCTTTTTTATTGAATAATTAAATTTGCGTGACACCTGAAGCGTCATTTTTAAAAAATTGCCACCCCTTAATTTCGAGTCCGGACGTTATGAAATTTCGGCATAGTATATTTTATTTGCCCTTCTATCAGTTCCGTTTTGTAATATTTACCAATCTGGTGTCCTTCGAGGTAAAAATTTGACTTTAATTAACGAAAATACTTGTATTGATGACATTTTTTATACTTCAGTTTTCTACGTCAATTTAAACTTCTAAGTGTTATAATAGTGTAAAATCGATGCATTATGCATTGAACAACATCATTCAATGCACTAGAACGCCGAACAATAACTCATTAATTAGGTATTAATGAATTACTAGTGCAATGCGCTAGCCTCGCACCCAGGCCCCCACAACTCTGTTGAACGTTTTATACAAGTTATACATAATTATATAACTTCAGGGTCGTTCATTCCAGCATTGAAGAAAAAAAAAAAAAAAAAAAAAATATTGTGGTTTGTGTTTTGTTTTTTTTCAATTTATACATCATGCTTATTTTTAATATTTTTACTTTAGCAGTTGTGGTTTGTGGGCTTTATAATCAAATGTGGCTGCAGGAGATACATATAATACAGCACTCAAACTATTGTAAAGCTACAACAATAAAAAATAAATAAGTAATTAAATGTTGTTTTGAACATTTATTTTTTTACATAATCAAATAAAATAAATATAACATATGATATACTGTATATTACATGTACATTATATAATATATATATATATATATCATGCATAAATTGCATACATAATATACGTAGGTCAATGCCATGGTTGAGAACCATCTGAGAATTTCAAATCTAATTGTAAATTATTATCTTGCGCATACCTCTGAAATGTTTCTGTGTCTTCAAGTAATAATTCTGCATGGTACAAGCAATAGAGCTTTTCAAGGTTCGGACATTCTCTTAACAAACGCCACACTGTCTCACTGGAGATAAAACAATGTCTATGCAATACCAGACCCATTAGGTGGCGAAGTCTTCCCATGTCAATCAACCTTGCAACAATGATATCTAAATCCACTCGAGACCCACACAGAGTTATGTGTGAAACCAACTCTCCACTCAAACATATCAACAACGAATGTTCGACTTTCCAATCGGTGTTCCCTGACAAACTTAGGTTAGTAAGTTTAGTATAAATTGAATTAGATTTAGGGAATGTAATCATTATTGTATCTGGACCCATTGTATTAACTGCTAATTCAACTAAATTTGGGCAATAATTTCCAATTATAATTAATGTTTGAGAGTCAAAAATATTACAACCTAAACCAAAATTTAAAATAGTTAATTTGAATCCTTTTGATTGAAGAAAAGATGAGAGTGTTGAGTTGCTAATGTGAATAAATCCTTGACATAAAATTTCAAGTTGTAGGGATGCATTTGTGAGAATATTTTCAATAGCTTCTGACTGCACATCTCTATCACTGTCTGTCAAATTTGTGGGAAGAGCTAGATGAAGTACAGTAAGTTCAGGACAAAGTTGACTGTATATTGCAACATTATTGGGGTTAGAACGCAGATCTTTAAGTTGTTGCAATTTCAGCAAAGGTCTATTGTTTGGAAGATGTGCTAGCACAGAACCCATAAATTCATAATTAATTATTTTTAAATTAGGTAAGCTACAAATAAGTTGGCAAATGCCTTGTTCTGTAATATTTCCAAGTCCAGAACGGTTTGATGCATTCAATGAAATTTGTTTAAGTTTTTGGCATTGAGTTAAATACAACAGGCCTTTGTCAGTAACTAAATACACTTTTCTCAGGGCATTAAAATCTCCTCCTTTTGATGTTCTTGACATTTTTGATACTACTGTAACTTCTTCCAGCAAAGGACAGCAATGGCCTACAACCTCCAAGATTTGATCTGTACACACCAATGACAAATCAAGAATTACCAGGTGTGGCATACGTGCCAAGTGAGCCATCCAAAATGATTCTTCAATCTTTGATACAAGTGTTTTAGGAATGTCTAATTTTGTTACTTTGAATATTATCATATGTTGATGTAACACTAATGCAAGTAATATTCTAAGGTCTCTTTGACCTGTACAACAAGCACTTAAAAATCTTCCCGATTTTTTCATGTTAAAAACTTCATCTAAAACCGTCACTGGAATATATGAAGTAAGAAATTCTTGAAGGCTTATTATCGCACACTGTGTTTCTTCATTGCTATACGCTCCGAAATCAGACTCCATATTATCACAAGCAATCTCTAAAAGATTATCTACAATGACAAGACACTTGTCAAATAACTTTTTGGGAGTTTTTCGTTGAGGCATGGTTATTCTATGTATTTATGCATACGTTGGTGAACATTCGCGGGCCACCGTGGTATTGCCACATTTGCCGCGTTAATATTATTATTATATGTTTTAATTGATTGAACATAAGGACATATACTGTATAATGTTGTTACACAGATACACACACAAAGTCTTTAGGCGAATTAACTCACACAAGTATAATATGCATACTGCATGTATGCATACGTACTGCTTGTATTTTTAATATAATATATATGCATACACTGCAGCAGCTGGAACCACCAAACAGTAATTTTAATTAACTATCTTTATCCAGATATTCCTGATCATCTCATAATTTTAAAACGAAGTCAGGACAATATATATATGCAACTCCAGCTCTGTCAATAAATTTCTTGTTCACTTGATGAATTAATATTATAATTTGAGGAAAATGTACTGAATTATGACACCAATAATTCAAAAGATTAGGCACTAATCGGACACATGAATCTTCATGGAAGAGTTGGAAAATTAAGAGTGCTCCTTGGTGCTCTCTAGAGACTGATTTGTTTGCCTTTTTGCTTCTTGCATTGTTTATGGGGCGTGTCCAACAGGGCATGAGGGCACCTGCAGCTGCAGATGAAGGAGCTTTGTGTGCAGATCTGCTGAAAACAGTTTGTGGTTAAAGAATGCAATCGAGAAAAAAATTATTGTAGGCACAACATATATGTTACAATAAAAACTTACAGATTTATTGACGATTGGGCGGATTGGGGTGAAAAGTTATATGCATAGTACACTAAAATTTTATAGTTGTATCATGACTAAAATTGATTTTTCGTTAATGAGCGAAAAATCAGACCAATTTATAAGGGAGGAGCAAAAAGTGAAGTTAAAAACTACAGACCAGTAAGCCTTACATCAGTAGTTTCAAAAGTAATGGAGAAGATAGTAGTTAAGTACATGAGACTTAAGCTAGAACGGAAGGGATATTTTTGCAAACAACAGCACGGATTTAGGGGGAATTATTCATGTGATACTCAGCTTCTGGGGCTAGTGCAGGACCTCGAGGAAGGCATTGATAAAGGAGAGGAAATACATGCAATATTTTTGGATTTCGAGAAAGCATTTGATAAGGTGCCACATAATATACTAGTGAATAAAATAAGAGAAGCGGTAGGTGAAGAAGGCTTGATAAATTTTATAGAAGATTTTTTAACTGATAGAGTACAGAGAGTCAAGCTAGGGCAAACGTTGTCTGAGGTAGTGAAGGTTACTTCCGGAGTCCCTCAGGGTAGTGTGCTAGGGCCGCTACTTTTTATTATTTTTATTAATGATATTGTACAGAATTTGGAGTCGGAGATGAGGCTTTTTGCTGATGACAGCGTAATCTATAGGACAGTAAGTAATAAGCAGGATGAGCAAATTCTAAAAAAGGATCTGGAGACAGTGGGTATATGGATAGAAGCTAATAAAATGAAGCTTAATGTGGGAAAATGTAGTGTGGTTAAGTTCAACAAAAGAAGGGAGCAAAGTCAGGTTAAATATTTTATGGAGGGGGAAGAAATCAAATCAGAGGACAAATACAAATATCTGGGAGTAATGCTTCAATGCAAACTTAATTGGGATGAACATATTAGGTATGTAACCGCAAAGAGCAGAAGGAATCTTGAGTTTGTAATGAGGAATCTTAAGGGGGCAGGCAGGACAGTAAGAGAAAAAGCATACAAGTCTCTGATTAGACCAATAATGGAATATGGATGTAATGCATGGGACCCGTATAGAGCAAAAGGGAAGAAAGAGATGGAAAAGATACAAAGACGAGCAGCAAGAAGGGTCTTAGAAAAGGGGAACTGGAGCTTTATCTGTGATAAAAACAAAATTTATAAGGGAAGAGAGAGTGTGACTAGAATGATAGAGCAACTGGGATGGGAGGATCTGGAGGAAAGGAGGAAGCAAAGTAGACTGACAGCAATGTATAAAATAACTAGGAACCAAAAGGGCTGGGAGGAGCTTAGCAATCGTACTGAGGAAGGGCGTTATAAAGGTAGGAGGGACCATGATTGGAAGCTGGAGTATAGGAGAAGCAAAAATGATGTGGGCAAGTATTCTTTTTTGAGAAGAACGGTGAGGGAGTGGAATTTGTTGGACTCTGGGCTTGTGGATGCTCGGAGTGTTGGTGAGTTCAGGGAGGGGCTGAGAGAGTCAGCCGCAAGCAAGCGAGCCACCGTGGTGGAATACCCACAATAGCCGCAAGCAGTGGTGTATGTATGTAATGTGTGTACACACTGCTATTTAATCTTTAATCAAAACATTTAAAATGTCAGCTGTGTTCGCTGAATGACAATCGAATTTTCAATGGACGAATCGGAAGCACGGCCGATCATCTTCTGTATGTAACGAAATATGTACAATTCGCATGAAAATGTTATCGGAAACAACCACCAGGTGGCACGTCGGTCAAACTTTGTCAAGTTGCGCTTTGCGTTATTCATTTTCTTACACTAAATAAAAATGGCTTCCACTTCCGGTTTATTTTTTAATTAATTTGCTTACTATTTTATGATTATTTACAAAAGAACACAGAGAAAATGGGTTTTATAACTTGTATTTAAGAAATTTTACATCATAATAGATTTGACAGTTGTCACAAAATGGTCCCAGGCTCGAGTTTTCCACTCCGCGTGCGAGATTTTCCTCCTCCTTGGCATGCAAATCCAATGGGTGGGTCCAGGCCTGGCCAGCTGCAGGCTTGTTTCTGCTGTAACACGAAACAAAATAGCTATAAACATGCATATATCGGTAATTACTATATTAATAGGTTACACAGAATAGCCACAAGAGAACGAAAAATTACATCCTGCAACAAAACTGATGAAAACGGGACATAAACAACGCCTAATGTCCCGATCTTTTGGTCATGTACTAACCTTTACTTCGTTCGTTCATATCAGGATGAATCCATCTCTTGTCTTCATTATATAGTGGTGATACAGTTCTTGCAGTCACAATAAAGGCTTACAAAAGTTACACACACATTTATAACACTTCAATAAATAAAATATAAGAAATAATAATCGAGACGACGATAAGCGCCATTCCGCTGCCGTATTGAAGTCGCCATGTTTTTCCTAGGAAGCTGATATTATAAAAAAACTGAGAAAAAAATTGAAACTTCCTGAAACAACCGCTTGAGGGCCAAGAAAATACAAATATTTGGGCCGCTCGGGAAGTCGCATCGCCATGATCGGAAGCGACAAATTAGGCGGAAGTTTTAAATAAATCGGGAAAAATGGCGTTTATAATTTAAGTGACAGTGTTTTCGTGTAAAGTAAAGGGGTATAATACAGCGTAAGGTTAAAAATGAGACTAATTTTAAGTGGATTAGTGGTTCACTTAATATTTCTTGCTTCAATATTTGATGTGTACTTCAACTCTCCCGTTATTCAAGGCATCAAAGTTCACACGCCCACATTTGCCCCTGCAGCTGATAGATTAGTTTTATTTGTTGCTGATGGTCTCAGAGCTAGGACGTTCTTTAGTAATCACACAAGTGCTTCTCCTTATCTTCGTCATATTGTAGAGGGTAAAGGAAGTTGGGGAGTTTCTCATACTCGAGTTCCTACTGAATCGAGGCCCGGTCATGTAGCTATGATTGCAGGGCTGTATGAAGACCCCAGCGCTGTAACCAAAGTAAATTTTCGTCTCTAGTATAAAAATCTTTGTGCTGTATTATTATTTTGTACTTTGATTTTTTCTCTCATAGGGATGGAAAGAAAATCCAGTAGAGTTTGACTCTGTATTCAACCGTAGTCGACATACATGGGCATGGGGAAGTCTTGACATTTTACCAATGTTTGCAAAAGGTTAGTATTTCATTTCACTTTTGCCATAAAGGTAGCTTTTACGTACTAAAATTTCTGTGGCACTTGTGCTATGGAGCTCCGCAGAAATGCCATTAAGGCACTATGTAACAGGCGCGGATCCAGGACCAAGTACTGTATTTGAAAGGGGCTATATCTCCATAAGGACAAAGTTAAAACAAAAAATGGAGTGAGGAAAATGCTTCATTAATTAATAATATATTGCCCATGTTAAATTCAAATTTTAGTTTGGGGGGGGGGGGAGGGGCTGCAGTGCCCCCCAGTCACCCCCTGGATCTGAGCCTGCTGTGTAAACATGAAGCTGAACTTGATTTGTTTATTTAATGTGCCACAAAAATTTTTGAGTACGTGAAAGCATCTTTATGAACTTACTTGCTTATATTTAATTAATTAACTTTAATTTCTACTCGTAGGAGAGGCCTCAGGAAGAGTAACAACTCATTGCTATCCAACGAGCATGCAAAAATTTTCTGGCGATGGATCAAATGAGAAGTTGGACCGTTGGGTTCTGGACAGAGTGTTGGGATTCTTTGCCAAACCTCGGGAAGAGAGTGCTGTACGAGAGCCAGGAGTTATCTTCTTTTTGCACCTGCTGGGTATTGACACTGCTGGCCATGCCACCAAGCCACACTCTAGGTTAGACTCTAAAAAGAAGCAAGTTGATAAATTATACTTGCTGATACTGGTTGTTGTGGCATTGCAGGCAGTACTTGGATAACATTCGACTGGTGGATTTGGGGGTGCGAAGGGTGGAGGAAGCAGTCGAGGGATTCTATGGTGACGATGGCAGGACAGCCTACATCTTTACATCAGACCATGGAATGACTGATTGGGGTACGTTTGAGTTAACTTATCATGTGGCAGTATTCAATTGCAGCTTCAAAAAATACAGAGCTTGGATCATACCTAAGTTTAAAAAAATAAACACAAAATACTGAGGTCAGTGAATGAGAACCTTCAACTCTGATGAAACAATTCCCTTGGCCAATGAAAATCTACCGTGCGAACTGGGAATCATGCAAGTTCTCAACTCATGCTCCCTATTCTTTAACCCAGCGATACCTAGTTTTAAATTTTTTTTTTTTGATGATGGTTCTTATGAAGGGTAACAGAAAATATCACTCTACATATGATATAAAAAAAAATAGATTTTGTGCAGCATAGAATTTGAATGGAAAAATAAATACGATTTTTCTCCTAACAAACCTTACGGGAGCGATGTAAGAAAGCAGCGCTGCGGCATTTACAAGTTAAATCTTAATTAATACATTGTATAGTCTACTGTATTATAACTTCTAACTAATGTATAACAATAACATTGTTTATACATATTGAATATGTATGTACTCTATTTAATATTGTGTATAAAAAAAAACACCTCCCTATAAATCAAAACAAACTTAAACAATTAAAATGCTTATTACTGTAGCTGTTTTAAAATTAAATACATCACTGTGCAGAAATCCACCTTTTGTATAAGATAACATTTTTATATTTTTTTAAAGATAGACCTTATACCTGAATGTGTATGTCCATTTGTCCAGTAAAGTCCTCGTTATTTATTATAGTAATTCACAACAGTCATGTCATAAAAGTCATATTATGTCATATTAAACATTTCAGGCTCGCACGGAGCAGGTCTGGCTGACGAGACTGAAACACCACTAGTAGTTTGGGGCGCTGGGCTCAGTGGTCCGTTGCCTGCTACATCATCAGACCCGAGCTTGGAGTCTACCATTCTACGGAGCCCTGAGGATTGGGGCTTGGAGAAGTTGCTCCGCAGAGACGTCCAGCAAGCTGATCTGGCAGCCCTCATGTCAGCACTGCTGGCCATACCAACACCAACAAACAATGTGGTGAGGCAAAACTAACAACATATAATGCACATGAACATGTGTTTAGTTTTTGTTTAGATATATGTCACAGCCAGTAGCATGTGATAAAGTAGGCAGACCACAATGTTTAAATTTATGTCACAGGTAAATGAAGAAAAGTTTACTGCTCAGATGACCTTGTAACACATGATGCAACTTTTCTTATAAAAGTACTAGCTTGTAATGTGTCGAAAAGTTGATCATAGCAGGTTGCCTACTTCAATGTATGGTACTGGTCACAGCACAATTTATATGTTCTTTAATTCAGATTTTCAAAACACTTTACTCTATTAATATAATGTGCCAAGAGTTAACAAAATTATATTTTTAATTTTAATTGGTATTTGCACATTTATTCAGGGTCTAGTTCCTCGCAGCTTGCTGTCCGGAAGCACTGCCTGGCAGAAAGAGGCTGTGCTCAGCAATGCTCGCCAGATTCTGCTACAGCTAGAGCGAGCCCGAGAGCTGGTACACACACGCCTGCTGCCCATCTTTCTTCGTCCCTTCCCCCACTTGGAGCAGCTGCAGCTCAGTCTTGCAGAGGACTTGACAGCAGCAGGAAAACTTGAGGATGCAGTAAGTCAAATCAATCATGATCAATGTAGTGTCTTCAGAGGCTTTCATTTCATTCATTCTGTGGTGAAATCTTAAACATAAAAAATAAAATATTTATAAAAATATTATTACTATATTATTAAAAAATAAATAAATTAAATATTATGAAATTGTTTGTACAATATATGATGAAGCTATTACTGGTGCTGTAGAGAGCTAGTGTAGAGTATGAAAATATCCAACAGAGTACGTTTAAAATCCATATACCCTGACAATACTTTCATCATGCATTAAATGTTGACTTTCTACTTTTTTGCAGATGCATGAGATTGAGCAAGTGTCGCGACTGGCACTGGAAGGGATCCAGTACTACCAGGACTACTTCAGTCGAGGACTCAAGTGGGCTGTCACTGCAGCCCATCTCAGCTGGCTTGCATTCTTAGCCAAGAGCCTCCTGACCAACCAAGGGAGCAGAAAGAAAAGTCCTAGAATTTTCCTTGCTGGATTGTTAGTGACACTACTGCTGATCTTTACCCTGGTGTTAGGTGAGCTGAATATAAAAAAATATGTATTTAAAACTATGATTATTATTACTGTATTTATTTTTTTCAAAATATTAGCATACATTCTTAATTTTTAAAGTAAACTTTACTAACATAGCAAAGAATATTTTGCACGATATGTTTATTTAGTAAGTGCTTACTCATAATTTGATTCAGTGCCATACATTTTTCACATGCACTTAGATGTCGCAGATGGTTTTGCAGTAAATTACATGCAGACTATTTTATCTTATTGTCAGACCAAGATTTTAACTTTATACCCAATTAAGCTACTAACACCAGAATTGTTGTACTTAATGTGATTGTGTTTAAATTTGATAAATGTTGCATCTTAATTAATTTTCATGTATATATATGGGCATGGCAGAATATAATTTCTTATAGGGTTCCATTTTAAACAAAATAATAATGTAGTCACTTTGTCCTTTTTTAACTAGAAAGTTTTACTAAAATATGAAAATAAAAAGAAACACATGCATTACTGTACTAATATTCTAATAGTTTAATTATTCAGTACTGTATATTAATAACACCTGTATTTAGCACTCTAGTAACTTGTACTTTATTTTGAATTTTTTTCTGACTTTTTCCTTGCTCACAGTGCAGAGGCTTCCTGCCCAATATGTAGTGTACTTCTCACTGCCTTGTGTGCTGCTGTGGGCCGTGTGCAAGGACTGCAGTGGGTGGTGGCCTAGTGTAGCACCTCTACTGAAAGGCAACTTACTAGTCCTCATCTTCATCACCACAGCAACAGTGCTCGCAGTCGCTCTGCTGGTGAGTCAATTCTCTAGTTTATATTCAAGATCCAAGAATCAGTGCAAGTAAAGCAGAAGATGCATGTGCGTTCTAACAGAATTTTTTAAACTTACGGTTACTGTAGTAAAAGTTCAATTACTTAGTAAAACTTAGTAAAACTTTTGCAAAGTCATTAAAGATTGATCTCATAATTGTCAGGTACTGTACATCCAGTCGTAAGTTATATATATGTATGCATACATGTAATACATAATAATATGTACACACTATATAGATTATTTTTATTTTATTATTGTTATTTTATTTTATATTGTTTTATTATCATTTTCTATTGTTCTATTATTCTGTAACTATTATATATGTTTTGTATGTATGTTTTATGTGTTCTATTGTAATGTTTTTTTATAATGTATGTTTCTAGTGCTGTTAATATGTACACTTTCTGTGTTTAATAAAAGACTAATAATATAGATTATTTCAGTCAAAAAGAACGAAATATATATTATTTTAAAAATTCAAGAATTTTCTAAAACTAGATCGTTTAAAGGAAGAGAACCGCTTAAACTTTTATATTTTTAATGTTTTATAAATAAAGTCAAACTTACTTGTGCACCAAAAAAATAGTCACCACCCTCCGCCTTCCACCAGTTCAGCAGTTGACATTCAAAAAGCACACCGAAGAAAAGTGGGGCTTATGATGTTAAGAGCAATGATTGGTTGTGCTTGACCTATCATGGCGGTTGACATCATAAGCCCCACTTTTCTTTGGCATGCTTTTTGAATGTCAACTGCTGAACTGGTGGAAGGCGGAGGGTGGTGACTATTTTTTTGGTGCACAAGTAAGTTTGGCATTATTTATAAAAAATTAAAAATATAAAAGCTAAAGCGGTTCCCTTCCTTCAAATAGTTGGTCAGATTCAAAGAGGATGTTTTCTCACAACAGGTCTCTTTCCGATTTCCTTCCATCTCAATTTTCACAAAATTGAGCAAAAAAATATTAAAAAAAAAAAAAAAAAAAAAAACAAGAAACTAAAATTCATAATTCATATATATATATATATATATATATATATATATATATATATATATATATATATATATATAATACATTTTTTTAAATATTTTTATAGATTATTAATTGTTACTAAAAAAATTCTCATGTTTTTATAAAAATATAATTACAATAAACTATTAACTATAATAACTCATACTGTAGTTGTAAAGACATTAAAATTAATACATTTTTTTTCTCCCCTCTTCTTGTTTTGAGTAGGTGTCATCTTTCTTTCACCGTGATCTGCTTAGTATTGGCCTGCTGGTGTTGGCCCTGTGGCCACTAGCAGAGCGCTGGACCGGCACCAAAGTGACACCTTGGCTCTGTGTTAGCTGGATAGTGTGCTGTGTTGCCCTCTCAGCCTTCCCACAGCTACCAGTCATTGGCAAGCAGGCAAACTACGATCTTGTGTGAGTCTCATTCAACCTTTGACATGTAAAGAATAGAGAGAACTGTGAAACATTACCATGACAAATCCAGACTGTAAATTTATAATTCCCCGCAAAACATGTAGTAGAAGCTCTGTTTTGTATCTATCTTAAAGGGGGTGTGACTTTTCAAAATTAAAAATTCACCAAAAAATCTTCTTTCCAAAAATGTAAATTTCACTCTCCTCCGACTCCCCGTTCCTTCCATACCGCCCTGTCAAAAGTCTACTATGACGTCACATTACTTAAGGTCGCGCGCAAGAAAGCAAGCAAGCAAGTGGCGGCGAGCGATAAAATCCACGTTTTCGCGTCTTTAAGCCCGCCTAGCAGCCGACAGCAAAGAGATAAAAATTATCCGCCATGGGATAATTTTATCTAAAGAACATTCTGCGTTTGTATCTGCTTTTGGCATTTCTTCATTTTAATTAGGAAATTAAATATCACGATGCAAACTCAAATTTTTTACAGATTTCTTTTGTCAACTGACTTCAAACACATAAAATATTTTATCAAGCATCTAATAACTTTATTGTAGACACACGTATTGGATTGACATATTATATATGTACAGTACATACGATTTATATTATGTATATGGTATTTAAACAGTATTTTAATTACTTATGATTTTAGCCGCAGCCTTACATTATATAAATTTATATATAATTATAAAATCACGTACGGCAAACACGCAACTAAAACTGTTATCATTTTGTGCATTATCGCTATTTAATTACTTTCTTCGACGTTTGCATTTAAGTTATATAAATATGCAGCATATAGTGATTATTCGATATTACCATTATTAATTATTAATACAATATACTCTAAATTATTATATTTTTTATAATAATCACGAAATAATCTTCAACTTAGAGGCTGCCCCATGCATAATATATCACACCAGTTCTGCTTTTAATTCTTGTTGTTAATAGTCAGTGTCATTGTAATATATATATATATGTATATATATATATATATATATATATATATATATATATATATATATATATATATATATATATATATATATATATAAAATATATAAAGGTGTTCCCGGTCCAAATGTATAGATGGAAGCTTTGTTTCCCTTTGAGTTAAAATAATATAACATAAAAGCTTTATTTATATTCAGAGCTCAAAGTAAGAATACTAATAATATTAGGGTTTCTGTAATTTAATTCTAGTACGGGATTCCAGCGTAATTCTAGCACAGCAGAGCAGACTCGGGCACCAGAATATTTACCGCGATTCAATCGACGGGGATCATCTGCGCTGCAAGTTGGTTCAAACATATAAGGCTTTATATATTTTCTTGAACTCATTACGCTTGCTATTATTCATATACGGAAATTTATAAAAAAATTATGTGATTTAATTAACTAAAAGGGCAGTGATAACAATCTCAGAGACAACGTGCAACTCCAAGTACTTGGAGGCGACGGTATTGAATGCTGATGCGAAACAAATCTTCACAACACTGAACTGAAAAAATCTCCCAACATTCATGCTCCCTTCTTATGTGTGCGGCCGGAACTGTCCGCTGACACTGAAAGCCAGAGTAAGCCCACGTGTCTATAAAGAAACAAAACTTTGCAATTATGAATAATTATATATTTTTGCCTCAAAATCGATTTAAAAATTTGTTCATTATTTGTATTTATAATAATATGTAAAATCTAAAATCATTGAACCGATTGAACGTACATTACTATATTATATTATATTTCGTCTAAATAACAATTAACATTATATAATATAGTATTTGTATAGTATTACTATATTATAATGTTAACTGTTATTTAGTCGTAGACTATATAAATATATAATATATAGTATAGTACTGTACGTTCAATCGGTTCAATGATTTTAGATTTTACATATTATTATAAATACAAATAATGAACAAATTTTTAATTCGATTTTGAGGCAAAAATAATATATAATTATTTATAATTGCAAAGTTTTGTTTCTTTATAGACACGTGGGCTTACTCTGGCTTTCAGTGTCAGCGGACAGTTCCGGCCGCACACATAAGGGAGCAAGAATGTAGGGAGATTTTTTCAGTTCAGTTTTGTAAAAATTTGTTTTGCATCAGCATTCAATAGTTTCGCCTCCTCCACGTTATCTCTCAGATTGATATCACTGCACCTTTAGTTAATTGAATCACATAATTATTTATAAATTTCCGTATATGCATAATAGCAACCCACATAAAACTTTTTTCCTTCTATCACATTTCTTTTTATTATAAAAGAAATGTGTTAGAACTTTATTCTAAAACATTTCTTTGTTTCAATAAGAAATGTTTTAGATGTCTTCACATTTTTAACATTGGTAGAAATGATGTAGAATAAATTCTATTCTACTACATTTCTTATTCATTTATGGTGCTGATTTATTACTTCCTTTAACCATAAAACAAACTCTTCTACAATATTTCTTTCTTCATTTTGAAGAATTTATTATTATATTTATATATTTTATTTAAATTCTATATATATTCTATTCATGGCTGTATTGTTTAAAATCAATTATAGCTCATTTGCATTAGCAATAATTGTAATGTAAGTTACACCACTCAATTCCTCAATTTTTTCTTAATAATTTGTATGTTTTAAAAATTTAAAAATATTAAACTGACTATTTTTTATTTTTGAAGTCGCCGAGATTTGAACCTGCAGCCCTGCCTAACTTTCAATTCTAACGTTTTTTTTTCCTACCTGACACCGACGTCTAACCCCCTAGGACACGCACGCTCGCATGTAAGAAGAAGGAAAAAGAGAGGCATATAAGTTAGAAGTTTCTTGAGGGGTGGGAAAATTCAAACTGATAACTTCAGATCTCTGCTGAGATGATTATACAATATAATATACCGCGCGTGTATTATATAAAAAATATGGAAAAAGGTTTTTACTTAATTCTCCATCATAATTTAATTAAGACTCTTGAACGCAAGTATAAAAATCATTTGAATCTGATCAATGCATTAATTAATTATATTATTATAATAATTATCAGTCAAATGATTTTTCAAAATTAAATTTAATATGAAAAATTGTTATTAATGCATTAAATTTATAAACATGTTTAAAATTTAAGTTTAGCTTTATTAAAATATATTAATTATTATTATAATTATACGTTATAGCAAACAATTATTGAATGCACACCTTGCCGACCCATCATAAATAATCCAGTAAAAAATAATATAGAGGGGAAGGGGGTCTAAAAATTCTAATTACATATAATTATATACATAATATTATATATAATATATATATATATAATATATATATATATATATATATATATATATATATATATATATATATATATATATATATATATCAAATTATATAAATGCAATGATCAATATATAAACAATGATCGATCAATATAATATATATACAATAATATATCAATATATACAATATTAAATTTATTGATTTATTGATACATTATTGTACACATTAGTACATATGCATGACACAGTTAAATATTCAACAATACGTACCGTAGATTGCAATTTTCAATTAGTGCCATGGAAATAAAAGAATATAATTATGAGCTGATATAAACAAAATTATATATTATATATATATCTGAAATTTTTCTATGTTGTATAACAATTTTAGATTAATTGCATCTTTTTTTTTTTTTTTTCAATGAAATATAATTTATGTACCATTCAAAAATATTTCTACCATGTTATTCCTGAATAAATCCATAATGGAAAATATTTAGAAGAGTACACCTAAAAAAATATGCTCTTACAATGTTAGTTCTAAAGATATTCTATTTTATTTTTCATATTTTATGGCCCTACTTTTGTATCCTTCATAATTTTTTCCCCTAATTCCAAATATTTTCTGCTTGAATTTTCTTCTTTAAATAAAACAGAACACATTAGGAATATCTTTTACACATTCCAAATATATTCTACGAAAAGAATTTATTTTATTTATTTTATAATAATTGAACAGAAATATCATAGAACGGTAAACAAAGGAACAGAAAACCCTTGGAAAGTGTGAAAAGTCACAAAATTTATGATAGAAATGTTCAGAAATGTGCCTGAAAATATTTAGACTGCTTTTTAATGTGTTAGAAATGCATATTTTTACAAAAAGAAATGCATTAGAGCGAAAAATGTTTTATGTGGGAAGCGTATAATGAGTGCAATAAAAGATATATATAATGCCTTATATAATGTATGTTAGACTAAATATAATAATTTAAAGTATATTGTATTAATAATTAATAATGGTAATATCGAATAATCACTATATATGCTGCATATTTATATAACTTAAATACAAATGTCGAAGAAAGTAAATAAATAGCGATCATGCAAAAAATAACAACAGTTTTAGTTGCGTGTTTGCCGTGATCTTATAATTATATAATGTAAGGCTGCGGGTAAAATCATAGGAAATTAAAATACTGTTGAAATATATACCATATACATAATATAAATCGTATGTACTGTACATATATAATATGTCAATCCAATACGTGTGTCTACAATAAAGTTATTAGATGCTTGATAAAATATTTTATGTGTTTGAAGTCAGTTGACAAAAGAAATCTGTAAAAAATTTGAGTTTGCATCGTGATATTTAATTTCCTAATTAAAATGAAGAAATGCCGAAAGCGGATACAAACGCAGAATGTTCTTTAGATAAAATTATCCCATGGCGGATAATTTTTATCTCTTTGCTGTCGGCTGCTAGGCGGGCTTAAAGACGCGAAAACGTGGATTTTATCGCTCGCCGCCACTTGCTTGCTTGCTTTCTTGCGCGCGACCTTAAGTAATGTGACGTCATAGTAGACTTTTGACCGGGCGGTATGGAAGGAACGGGGAGTCGGAGGAAAGTGAAATTTACATTTTTGGAAAGAAGATTTTTTGGTGAATTTTTAATTTTGAAAAGTCACACCCCCTTTAAGGTAGAGATAATACAGATCAGCTGGCCCAATGCTAAAAAAAATCCCATTCATAAAAATTATGAAAAAAATTTAAAATGTTCTCCTCTACATCCCCTATCAGTAGGTAAAATATCAGGTATACAAAAACGAGCTAGTTTTCGAGTTATTAATTTTTAAATTTCTCTAATTTAACATGGAGAAATGGAACTTCCATGTTAAATTAGTCAACTTTAAAAATTAATAACTCGAAAACTAGCTCGTTTTGTACACCTGATATTTTACCTACTGATAGGGGATGTAGAGGAGAACATTTTAAATTTTTTTCATAATTTTTATGAATGGGATTTTTTTAGCATTGGGCCAGCTGATCCGTATTATCTCTACCTTAAAATATTTGATATTGAAACCACAGGAGAAATAGCTTCATGCGGATAATTCATATTTAGTATACAGTATGTACTTTACTATGCATTTTCATGTCCTGCCATGTTTCCATTCAAACAGTAACAAATACTGTACATAAAACATTACTATTAAGGTCATTACGCCATTACGGTACATTTTATTACTGGAAGGGTGAGTATAGAGGGGATTGCGCTGACGTCATGCGAGGAGGGCCAGAATGCACGGACTAGCATATAAACAAAGTGTACAATAATTTTTTTACTTAACTTAATAAAATAAATCAATTTTCAATACTTCAATAATACTTTAACAATACACGATAGAACTCAAAAAAAAAAATTCTCACCGCCAAAAAACTGTTAAAAGTATTTTTTATAATTTTTTTTTTTCGTCATTTTGCCTATGCTCACTGTATAATCTGGCCTTCCTAAACTTTCTCTTTTCCCTCCCTCCTGCGCCCCCTTCGCAATGTGTTTGTATAGGGAAACCCCCCTCCCGCCTCACGTAAACATAAACAGAAATCAGCTCTATACTTCATGGTCTTGCTGAAGCAATATTGTTGTAGGGCATATAGGGTGCAAATGAATTTATAATTTTTTTTCAAAATATTCACTTATAAAACACAGCTCTTTGGTGTAGTGGTTAGTACACTTACTTGGCTCTCGTCCGAGAGGTCCCCGGTTCAAATCCCGAACAAGGCAGACTTTTCGCAACTTGGGATGGGTGTGACTAGCTACTAGATGAAAGAGTTGGTAAGAGGTAGGCAGCTTACGGCTGTCTATACTCCGCTGGGGTGATTAAGACCACGGAATGCTGTGCAAACAACATGCGTGCCCCACTTATAGAAACGGTACTTAGTTGTCTGGCGTGCAGACTGGGCATTATGAGCCCAAGAGAGCACTGTGAACAATGTTGAAAAACAAGGTCTGCCATTGGTAACCAACCACTTTGGCATATGAGATATACATTATTCTTAGTTTAATTTTTTATATCTGAATATGACCTTTGAAGCAGAAAGGATGTACGGGGGGTACTTCATTTTGATAGTATATAAACATAAAAACATGTATCAAATAATGGAATTATACACAGTTATAAATATGTATATTCTTCATTTATATTCTTTTTATCTAATGATTCTAATTATACTCACAATTTATAAAGTGAGGATGGGATTTTGTTTTTCTAGTTTTAGAATACAGTGCCGGTAAAACAACAACTTCATTAATAAATTAATGGCTTATTTCTCTTACCTTGTAAAATTTCTATCATACATTCTCTCTCTATTGTAGCCTCGTGTCTGGTGCGGCGGTGAGTGTGCTAGGCCTGCTGTCCAGCTGGCTGGTGCACACACTTCGCGACACGGACTCGTCCTGTTTGGACACTATCTTGCTGGTGTCCCAGTCTGTGGCGTCAGGAACTGCAGCTCTCAATGTTTACCTCACAGCTAGTAACTTTGAGGCTGGCTTTGGTCTTACCTGGTACAACCAAGCTCTTTCGTGGACTATTTTAGGTATGTACATGATAGATTCTATATATTTAGCCATGGTGCACTTAAAAGGGCAGCTGGGTTTATTAATTATTGCATTAGAATTTATTTTTCAGGTTGTCTTTTTACTTTTTCAGTAAATTTTAAATTTTGAAAATTTAATCTGCTAGATAGGAAAAAATTACACAAGAAAGAAAAAATAATATTAATAATGTAAAAAATTTAGTAGGACAATATACTTAAGTACTTTTTCTTAACGTTTGTAAGGCATTTTACAACAACTACTTTATAATATAAAATGGAGAACTTGATCCTTTAAAGCCAATGTAAATTATTCATTATATGACTGGACACTTATTTTAATTTATTTTTAAGCCCTCTTAGATAAAGGACAAACTACATATACAAAAAAAGTTTATTGCAGAAACGAGGACATGCTATTTTTTTTTTGTTTTGTTTTTTTCAGATTCTTGAAAGCCTAGTAACTATTTTTTTTTAAATTCATTGAAAATACAGAGGGAGGCGTCAATAGACTTGACTTCTTAATAAAAAGATAGGGACTGAAAGGAGCCAACTTTTTCAACTTTTTAGCAATACATACATCCCATACTCTGAAAAAATCTGAAAAAACAAAACACAAAACAGAGTAACATAACTTGGTGTCTTCTATTCATTTCTGAAATTGAAAATTTTCATGGAAGTTGTCTATTTATATACTGGACTGCATCCTTTATCTTCCTTTAACTATATTCATATTACTGTACTATTTATATTTTTTATTGTTTCAGTGTTTAGCATGGTAGTTCCGTGTTTTATAAGAGCGAGTGTTGGTCCACGTCTGTGCTCGGCATGGCTCTCGCTCTCCTCAGTGCTGGCCCTGCTAAGCGTTCGCCATGAACTTCTTTTCCTGCTGCTGCTGCTGGCTGTAATGTCCCTCTACCCAGCCATTGAACTGCAACTAGCTGCTTCACAGCACATCACTAGTGTAAGACTCTTGCTTGTTGCTCAATAATTAGAAAATTAGCAAAATTTGAAGTCTGAATGCATTTGTTACAAGATCATGCAGATCATTTTAGATCATGCAATGGCAGACCGACATGGGCAGGGAGGCACAGGTAGCCTGGGATGACAAGGGTCACATATGCTGATTGGTTGGCAACTCATACTTGGGGTGCGTTTTTTATTCCTTGGCTAGATGTCAGGAACTTTCCCGCATTACCCTCCCTCCTTTTGCGCTGCTATGCACATGCTCACTCTCCCCCTTGAGATCGTCCACATTGCACCCATAAATCGATCTCCATGCTCCTACATTGGCCTGAGATCTCTGAGGTCTGGAAGTGGTGGGGAGAGCAAAACTGCTTGCGGAATAGAAAAATGTAAACTTGGGTCAGTTGATGAAAAAGTTGTGATGAAAGGGCATCATCCTATACGAATTTACTGCTGCTTGATAGCAATATTATATAATAACAAGGATTTAAAATTATCTAGCTTATTTATTGTTGTATACTTTATAATGTATATAGGATCAATATTTAATTTATTGATTGATTGATTTTTTTTACCCTTAAATATAATGCTTATTATATCACTATAGTTTATAAATTTCTGCTTTCACCTAAAAAATTATTAATTAATACTGTATTGCTGTAGGCTGGTCTTAACTGCATTACATAATTCGTATAAGTATCATATAAGTCCAATTATTGTTTTTATGAATTGTGCTAGATAAATAATTGTACATTTTTTGACTTAGCAGATCTAAAATGATGATCAAATAAATATGTTATTAATTATGTTTCGTTTAAAAAATATTAATATTTTTGTTTTCCTGCTTTCTAGAAATAGAGTAAAAATTAAATAATACACTATGTTTTAGATTTACAACAATAAATTTGGAATGTTTTGGAAATACAGTATTATTATTACAGTATTTTTACAATTTGACTTCACCTGTCATGCAAAGAGATGTTAAAATAAGATATAATATTTCCAATTCACTTCTAGCTAGAGTTTTGTGGATATATATATGCTACAGTAAATAATGGGGTCCTCTGCACCCTCTGAGCTTCGTGCAATAAAAATATAATTACATGATTTGATTTGTTCTATTTCATACATCTAATTAATGATCAAATGTATGATGGTCTTTAAACAGCAGCTAATGTAATGTAAAACTTAATTAAGTTTTATTAATATAGGATGTATATTATTAGTTAAGGGTAAAGTAACATGCCCTATAGATGTTAAAAAAATCCCACAAATGATTTCTCCATGTTAAATTAGTCAACTTTAAAAATTCATAACTAAAAACTATACC
The DNA here is from genome assembly GCA_949825025.1 of Siphlonurus alternatus. Lineage (NCBI taxonomy): Eukaryota > Metazoa > Arthropoda > Insecta > Ephemeroptera > Siphlonuridae > Siphlonurus > Siphlonurus alternatus. The sequence goes on along the minus strand of OX463781.1, from coordinate 25,804,244 downwards.
TGGTATTTTAGCTTCTAAGAATAAGAATTTTATTCTGATAGGGGATGTAGAGGAGAATATTTTTAAATGTGTTTCATAATTTTTATGTGTGGAAATATTTTTAACATTGGGCGTGTGTTACCTTACCTTTAAGGCTTCAAATTTTTATAACAAAAATTGTTTGTGTTTCAGCCTCTACTCCATAGATATGACGAAACAATCAGTTCATCTCCTGATAAATCAACCAGCGTTTCGTTTGGTGATTTAAGAAGAGCATATTTTTATGTATCCTTTTCTTTGATGTCTCTATAACAAAATTTAAATTAATTTAAAATATAGGTGATATTTTTCCTTGACTGAAAGCAGTTATTTTTCACGGTGCTTGCATTCTTTGGCTTGGGTAACATTGCCAGTTTAAATTCATTTGACCCTTCCTGGGTGCGGTGCCTAGTGACCACATTTTCACCCCACCTTATGGGTATCCTCATCCTGCTGAAGACCATATCACCCTTTTTGGCAGTGGCATGCGGTGTACGTACTGCATCCCTGCTCTCCCAGGTAATAAAGAAAACAAAACATACTACTAAAATAGTCCTATATTAACACAATAATGTTATTTTCTTTCCAGATAAATCTAATTATACAGGGTGTTAATAAAAATTGCTACGATTTGGCAGGCAAGTTAAACCATAATGTTTGATGAGGACATAGCCTTGTCATACATCAAATTAAAGCTGAAATTTGAACATGTTTAAAAACGAAAATTAAAAAGAGTTACTTGGATTACTTGGACTTGTCTTCTTTTGAGTCAAAAAGGAAAAAAAAAACAAAATGTAACCGTTTTCGCGAGCTCCAGAATCCGTAGAATCAGCAGTTACCTGCATGAAGAAAATTGTTTTTATTGCAACCCTCAATTAATTCCCTAGCAAAAATTTCTTAATACTTAATAAACATTCTTATAAGAAATTGTATTTTCTTATAATAAGAATTTTTAGTATTTACATGTTTGGCTACACAATTTGCCTCAAGTCTTCATCTCCACATGAGTAATGTGGATACTGTAGCACACTTCTGTGAGTTCAGTCGGATCACCAGCTCATGTTGTTCAGCATCGCTAGTATGACGGATATATTCGTTGGTAGCAGTGCCTGGGTGATACACTTCTCGAGTTCCCTGCTTTCTAGCTGTTTGGCATGCCAATGCCTTGGTAAATGATGCTCATGACGAGATGAAGGCTTGAGGTAAATTGTGTAGCCAAACATGTAGTCAATTGAGGGTTGCAATAAAAACAATTTCTTTCAGGTAACTGCTGATTCTGCGGATTCTGGAGCTCGATTTCGTCTCAAAAGAAGACAAAATCAAACAACTTTTTTTAATTTTAATTTTTAAAAATGTTCAAATTTCATCTTTAATTTGATGTATGACAAGGCTATGTCCTCATCAAACATCATGCTTTAACTTGCCTGCCAAATCGTAGCGATTTTTATAAAGACCCTGTATATATTTTAGTATAATGTAATCAAATAATATACTGTTTGTCATATAATACATTATTATATATGTAAAACATTCCATACATAATTATATTGCAATTGTAAATGGAATTGATTAATTGATAATTTGCTGTGATGTTACCAGTATGTCCTCATTCACTCATTATTCAGTTACATAAAAAATACTATATACATTACAACCAAATCTTGACCCTCAATTGTATTACTGTTTTTCTTTCTTTTTTTTTTATTTATCACATTAATTTCCACATGTAGTTGATACATTGACTAAATATACATACAAATTGAGCAGAAAGAGTTGTTATCTAAAAAGTTATCCAGGTTTCTCACAAACCGCAGTTAGTGTCATTGATTTAAGCTAAAACTTGACTTGGTTAGTGAGAAAGCTGAATATACGAGGGTCGTATCATAAGTTCCTTAAGTCGTATAGAAAAAAATCCAGCGAGATAAAATTAACAACTGTACCGACTTAAGTGATGTTTCAATAGGTCAGATACAAATTTTTACCCCGATATCACTTATATTAATTTCTGGGGGTCAGTTTTCGTGAAGCTCCCTCAAAATTGACTAAATTTGAACTTTGAACCAGTATAACACCCACTGCTGTGATATTCCAGGGATGTTTTTTTATCTTTGGTATTGCGCCGTGATCGAATGATCTATTCTGTGCCACCAGACACCACAAATAGTTTGATTTTTGCTTTAAAAACAAGCAATTATGAAATTTCATGGACCGTCACCACCCTTTTTTTGGGCCTTAAAAAGCTCATTTGCGGCACCCCTAACGCGGCAAGTTTTTTCGTCGTAATTTTTCATTGGAGATGTAATATAATTATATCATTAGAAAGCCCATGATCTTTGCTATTTGCTGATGTTACATAAGACTGTCTGTATTCAAAATTTTGTGTATTTTTTTAATGAAATCTTAAATGACAGATGATTTTGGCCAAACAGTGAAGGGTACACTTCAGTGAGGCATATATCCTATTAAAAATTTAGGTAACAAATAAACAGCACTATAATAGAGCCTGATAGAGTAAGGTTTTCTGATGTTTTCACGAGATTTTCATGAATTTCCCATGCATCAACTTTTTTCTGCAACAGATATTGAAACTGGTAAAAAGTACTAATTTTTGGTCAAATTTTAATTTCCCGACCGTGCTTCACGAAAACTGACCCCCAGAAATTAATATAAGTGATATCGGGGTAAAAATTTGTATCTGACCTACTGAAATATTACTTAACCTGGTACAGTTGTTAATTTTATCTAGCCGGATTTTTTCTATACGACATAAGGAACTTATCATACGACCCTCGTAGCTCCCTTTGTGAATTGCAGCGAATTATAGCTAACAGCTGGAGAAAGAATAAAAAAATTTATATAAAATTATTCAATAATTTAATATTGTCATCTATACAAAAGTAGAAATAAATGCATAGTAAAATTTTAATAAAAGTGTATATTCATGCTAGCTTAATTATTGATTAAATAAATAACTTGTTTGCACTTTACAGAGACCAGTTCAGTGGCTGCTTGTGCTGGGCTTGTGTGATGCGATGGCATTGCCATTCTTCCACCTTGTGGTGACCCAAGGAAGCTGGCTGGATGTTGGCCAGTCAATCTCCCACTTTGTAATTGCACACTTATGTGTGCTGCTGCTACTGCTGTTACACTGGGCAGCATATCACTGGCTTGCACAAAGCTGGGTGTGTCCTGTGAAACACAAACCCCTTCCCACCCTTGAGATACCTGAACCTTTCAGTAAAAATAAAGGAGAGTGATTGAATAAGCTACAAGGGTTACAGTGAATAAAGTGAGTATTATCTCCGCATAAAGCACAACTTAATTTTGTTGAGACTGGTGGGTTATTCTTGTCACAATGCAGTAAATGTGTTAGCACCGCCGAGTAGTGTCAATAACTCATAATCACCTAGGTAAGCAAGGAAAAGTTGAAAGTACACACTTCAGCATAAAATTATGCATAATTTTCGGTATTTACTCTTGGATAAAGGTGAATATTGCGAAACGCCTTGCTATTTCACAGCTTGCTACTGACGGCAGTACAAAAAAACAATTACAGTAAATTGTCTCTAACCATGTGCAATACCATGTTTGGGTGATTTAACATTTTTACTAATGAAAAACTTATAAAATGTTCCTTAAAGGAGGAGAATGGCTTTGAATTTTATTTTTTAAAGTACATAATATATTACTGTATACTGTTGATACACTGAAACATTTTTCTGCAAACGCCACCCTACTCCTTCTGGTAAATAAAAGTAAAGGCGTTCAAAAAAAAAAAATTGTGTCAGAGGAAAAATTTTAAAGTGAAAGCAAATCGCAGCACACCTCTCTAGAAACCCCTCACATGATTGGCTTCAATTTTTATCTTTCCGATGTTGGTGTTTCTTTTGGTGCAGAGTTGCGTATAAAAAGTCAAATCCATTCCTCTCTGTTAACTATAAACCTTTAGTTAGTTATAAGTTTCAAACTTTGAAAATTTGTTAGAATTTGCTGTTACTGTAATAAAATTATAAGTAACTCTAAATCTTTTTTCCCTACTTAATTTATATCCTTTTTCAAATGTGATTTTTTTACAGGAGTGATTTCTAAGTATTAAGTTTATATTTATTTTATTGATTCAATAAAAACAATTTTAAAATTATTTGTCAATTCTTTGTATTTTATTTTATCCTAGCCCTACAGAGTTTCTGGCACACTTGATTAAAATAATAATAACAACTAAAACATTTCAAGGCTTTTGTCAAATAAAAATTGCACTTATTGTACAAATAACATAAATCCAAAATTATAATCTATAATGGATTTGCTCTGCTCATGTTGACAGCAGATATCATGTATGTTATTAGGAGAGAAATAATCAATATGTGATGTAGAGCAAAATATAAGTATGTTGATTTATTTTTAAGCATTAATACATACATAAAATATTGGCTATGTATATTGTAATCAGAGTTTATTTTATTTGCTGATTTTATTTTATCAACTTACTACTTCTGAATCTAATGAGTAGTCAACACTAAAATTTCAGATTATTTTTTAATGCAGTCGCATTAAAATTACCTAGTTTACAAAATTTAAGGTCTTGTTTAACATAGTTAATATATTTACAGTTACAGCACACACTGACCAGCCTTAGTTTAAAATATATCATTGACTGCAAATTATTAGTTCAAAACCCTAACTGTATATTGAGGAGGAAAAAAAATATACTTGTATATTATATTATTGATATAAAATGAGTTAAGGGTAAGGTAACGCCACCAATGTTAAATTTTCCACTCTCATTTGTTGCTCCGAAAATATTTTAAAATATTCTCCTCTATGTCGTTCATTAGCTCTTAAAATATCGTCAATACAAATACGATCTAGTTTCCGAGTTACGTGTATTGAAACTAAACCCATTTATTGAACAAGCATACGCTGCATTTCAGTGACGTTAGAAAAATTCTATATTCCCATCGTCCGATTTTTAAAAAAAACTAGAAACAAACTTAATGCACTAGGACAAACCTTCACAGCAAAAAAAAAAGACAATTATGAGAGTGGGAGCGACGTAAATTGATAATAACTGCACAATTTTTGACATCGCACGTCTCACACACCCCTTTTTGGTCGGCCATTAAGCAACTGGCGAATGAAACAGGCTGACTAATGAACCAAAACAACGCTTATAATCCACTCACCTAAAGTAAAAACTTTCCAAAAATGTTTTATAGTAATGAAAAAAAAGTTTTATAAATAAAACAACCATAACAGTTATTATTTAACTCATTATTTATAAATAAATTGAATATAAAACTGCCGTGACTTGCGTGGTATCTTTAGAGTGGGACAATTTGAATATTGATATAGAGGCGCTGCGATCGCGGCGCAACTCTGGCGTTCCCTTTCCCTTAAGCATTTTGCCAAAGTTCCAGTTCATTAACAGACACTGTTGCCATATGAGGCCTTTTGTTTGCTTGATGTCATTGCAGTCGGTGCCACACACACACAAGGTTGTTGTCGGTAATAGTGACGAGGTAGTCTTTCGTCAGCACTACCTGGGCCAGCACGATGTCATATGTGCCAATGTTAAGTTTTCGGCACTTGTCTACGTATGTGTCAGACAATCGCTTGGGCCAGGGCAGGGTTGAGCAGGGCTTTAAGGGTATGTCACTGAGCTTACCAAGGGGGCAGTCTAGGTTGTACAGCCAAACACACCCCTTGTCATCGCCACACGCCAGCACCTTTTCACCTGTCAAAACAGTCAAAGTTAAATAAAGATTGATAGGGGGTCTGCAAATAACACAAATTACAAAAATCCTAAAATTAAGACAGTCTTAGTGTATTCTTCATTGTTGCACTAAGACAGTCTTAGGCTAACAGTAAGTTTAAGGGTGTAGTCCGTATTAGGTTCCGAACGTTCAGAACATATGAGTGATTACGGACCGACTCTGAACAAAAACATTGACTTCAGAACATCAGATAACGGACCACTTTAAGAACATTCCGAACATTCTTTTTCGCGGTAATACGCATCAGTTAAAAAAAAAAAAAATACGAAAAAGAGAGAACTGTTCACTGGCTTCAGGAATTTTAACATAAAACTCACGTAACAGTTTTATTGGTTACCAATTAAGCAAAGATATACCTCAAATCAAACAGTTATCACGTAGGTCGCACAGGTTTGTTACGTACTTTTCAAATTTCCCCCAAAAAATTGTGATCAGCTGACTCTAGTTCCGATGGTTCAGAGGAAAAGTTCGCAACACTCGGAACCTCTTTTTTGAAGTCAGCTGACTCACTTCGGGTAACCTCGGAAATGGTTCTGAACATTCAGAACATAATTACGGGACGCCAAATCGAAGGTTCCGAACGTTCAGAACATAATACGGACTACACCCTAGGTTAAGGGTAAGGTAATGCGAATCAGCTGTGTTTTTAGACCCATTTGATTAGCATGCAAACCTTAGCAAATTCACAAAAATTCTGAAAAAAATTGAGGGACACATTTTAGTACCTAAAAGTCATTGAAAATATTTCAAGACAATTATTAAAGTTTTTTTTTTTTTTTTAATTTTCAGCATAGGGCTTTCCCATGGAGAGCCAAACTAAAAACTTAATTAAAAAAAAATTGGCTCGAATAATTGTCTTGAAATTTTTTCTACTGCTTTTCGGCACTAAAATTTGTCACTTAAATTTTTTCCAGAATTTTTGTGAATTTGCTAAGGTTTACATTTTAATCAAATGGGTCCAAAAAAACAGCTGATTCACGTTACCTTACTTTTAAATGGTGATATTTAATGACCCGCCTGTGTGTTGGCAAAGAGAATAGAAACTACGAATTAAACATGTTGTAACTAACAGTTGAATTTTGAATTAATTTAAAGGATAGGACATCATGCTAATTGTGATGTAAAACTACAATTGTTAAGGGTAAGGTAACGCCACTAATGTTAAAAAAAATCCCTCTCACAAAAATTCTGAAAAAAATTTAAAATGTTCTCCTCTACACCCCCTATCAGTAGCTAAAATATCAGGTATACAAATACGATCTAGTTTTTGAGTTATGAATTTTTAAAGTTGACCAATTTAACATGGGAGTTTCATTTCTCCATGTTAAAGTAGTCAACTTTAAAAATTTATAACTCAAAAACTAGATCGTATTTGTATACCTGATATTTTAGGTAATAATAGGGGGTATAGAGGAGAACATTTTAAATTTTTTTCAGAATTTTTGTGAGAGGGATTTTTTTTTAACATTGGTGGCGTTACCTTACCCTTAAGCATTTTAGATGATTATTGTTAGTGGTAAAAGTGTAAACATATTTTTGCCAAAATAATGTGTTCAGGCACGGACTGGCCCACATATTTGGAGGCACTAACAAGCATATTAAACATTATATACTTCTATATTTCTAAAATGTTTCTAGCCAAAAACATATTGTCTCTTACATTCATTCCAGCCCAGTCCCATGAAGTAGTTGTCTGTTTTGCTCCACCTTAGAAATCTTCCCTGAGTGACTTTGATGCTGCGTATTTCCTCAAGGTTCTTCTTTTTGTGAGGTGTACCTTGTGTATTGGCAAGGGCCTTGGCAAGGTCCCACACCAAGATGTGCCCCTCCTGACACCTTTTTGAGGCAACCAGAGAGCCTGTGCCGAGAATCACCACAGAGTCAACTAACGTAACTTGACTCTTGACACCAGGAGGGGTAGGAAGATCCACGTTCACGCCATCATACTCTAGAATACTAACCATCAAAAGTTAGCTTCACATGCACATCAATTTTCACATTGTATTCCTATTGTTTGCATAACACATATATTAACAATGCTTGCCTGAAATTTTATTATACTGTAAGTGTAGAGTAACACCACACTACAGAAAATAAGAAATATATATATGTATGACTGTGTGTATATATATATATATATATATATATATATATATATCACTTTAAAATAGTTATTAATATTTTTTTCTTAATTATATAATTATTATGTATTATTACTATGAACTATGCCAAGACTTAAAAAAAAATCTACAGTCACTCATGCAACACACAATATGCCTTTCAAAACTTGGATATTAGTGTTACATAATATATTTTGATTCAATAACTTGGAGAATCAATCAATTCAGCTTCTTTATTACCAGTATTTAATATTTTAAATTTAAAAATCTTGAAGTTAGTTGTTTACATATTTTAGTTTTAAAATTGAATAGACCACTTGCAAAACTATGTTTTAGCAAAACGTAAACAAACTCATTCACCCTTCACCCAGGTTTTGTTGGTTGTTGATTATGTGTATTTTTTTTTTCCAATTTATTGGACCTTATGGGAAAGTTACGATTTTCACATACAGATTTCAATGCATTACATACGTATAATTTTAAAAATAAATATATCACCGGAATCTTCAGTTCTTGGCCATTTATAATATTGAAAATTGCATTGGAAGATGGTTTCTTTATTTCAATATAGTAAGTTTAGTATGATACCAAATCAGCCAATTGCATGGGGTAAGATAGGTAACCAAGCAAGCTTCAGATTGTTTATTATTGCAACAGTTAAAATCAACAAACTGGAGTTTGCCTAGTTACGTATCTTATACCCCATGCAATTGGCTGATTTGGTGTCATACTAAATTTACTATATTGAAATAAAGAAACCATCTTCCAATAAAATTTTCAATATTATAAATGGCCAAGAACTGCAGATTCCGGTGATATATTTATTTTTAAAATCATACGTATGTCACGTATTGAAATCTGTATGTGAAAAACATGAATTTCCCATAAGGTCCAATGTATTGGAAAAAAAATACACATAATCAACAACCAACAATACCTGGCTGAATGAGTTTGTTTACGTTTTGCTAAAACATAGTTTTGCAAGTGGTCTATTGCTTACTTCTCAGTTGTAAGGTCTGAGTTGAGTGGCCACACCCGCACTCCCATATCGCAGGCTGCAAGGAGAGTAGAGCATTCCAGGCTGAAGGCCAGCTGGTAGATCTGGCACTTTAGCTTCAGTGAATGCAATTCTGTCAGTGGATTTAATTTATGCTGGATGTGCACTTTTAAAATTTTGACATCTCCACTGCTAAAAGCACCTACAAAGGAATATTTTCATGGTAACATAAAATCAGATACAATATCAAGTTACAAGTTACTACATTGTTCACAGGTACTTTGCATTAAATTAAATATGGGACAACGTTCTTAAATAAAAAAAAAAATCTCAATCAGTATGCTATGCACTATGCCTATAACATGTTGGTGTGTATATATGTGTGTGTGTGTGTGTTTGTATGTAATGAGGAATTTGCATGCGTGAATCTGATTGGCTTAATCGAAAGAGAGGGCGAAGAAGTACATGTGTGAATTTTATGCGAATTTTTTGAGCACTGCAAGTATGCTCAAATGCATATTTAAAAGATGCACTTTACCTGGAGGCGATGGCGCATCGCCAGTGACGTCATCGCTATGTCAGGTTCGGTTCACTCTATAGATATGCATACCTGTACGCACCTGCATAACAGGTAGCCAATCAAAAACAATCTAGCCAAAATTCAAAATTTCAAATGCCTAGCCTATGAGTTTTAAAACTTAAAAAATGCACATTATTCCATATACGCGTACTGTAAAAACACACTGGGAGATAAGTAATATTACAAACGTACCTTTCATCATATTTAAATAATAGAAATTTTTTCGCAAATAGTTTCATTTAATTGAAGAGAAGTGATGCAATATCAAGTCCTTCCACCACTTTCTGTTTAAATTATTGGCGCCGTCATGCAGCAATCAGCCAATAAAAATGTGTAAATTTATCATTCCGGACTCCTTATATCTGCTGATTATCTAGTGAATTATTTTATTAAACCTAAAACTGAGCCTCTTTTCTTATCTACGAAGATAGTAGGATGCCGTAGGATTCAATATTAAACTTTATTAAGACCCTTGGATCATAATTTTTCAATGTCTTTTCAACCCCCTGTTTGGTGCTGCTGAAACCAGTAACGGAAGGATTGAAAAATAAATACAGTTTTAATTATAACATTCCTAGCACGGTCGTATGTGGTCCAGTGGAAAAGCACTTATCTTCCATGCAAGAGGTTGTGGGTTCAAATCCACCCTGGTTCATTTTACATTTTCAGTAGCACGAAGAAGTTTATTTCATATTTTTAACTCAAACGGGGTAAAATAGTTTTGTTTATAATTTCTTATTAATTTTTCTATCATTATATTATGAAACGCTAAAAATGTAAAATTAACCAGAGGGGATTTGAACCCAAAACCTCTTGCATGGAAGACAAGTGCTTTTCCACTGGACCACATACGACCGTGCTAGGAATTTTATAATTAAAACTGTATTTATTTTTCAATCCTTCCGTTACTGGTTTCAGCAGCACCAAACAGGGAATTGAAAAGACATTGAAAAATTATGATTCAAGGGTCTTAATAAAGTTAAATATTGAATCCTACGGCATCCTACTATCTTTGTAGATAAGAAAAGAGGCTCAGTTTTAGGTTTAATAAAATAATTCAATAGATAATCAGCAGATACGGAAGGAGTCCGGTATGATAAATTTACACATTTTTATTGGCTGATTGCTGCATGACGACGCTAATAATTTAAACAGAGAAAGTGGTGGTAGGACTTGATATTGCATCTTCTCTTCAATTAAATGAAACTATTTGCGAAACAATTTCTATTATTTAAATATGATGAAAGGTGTACCGTTTGTAATATTACTTATCTCCCAGTGTGTTTTTACAGTACGCGTATATGGAATAATGTGCATTTTTTAAGTTTTAAAACTCATAGGCTAGGCATTTGAAATTTTGAATTTTGGCTAGATTGTTTTTGATTGGCTACCTGTTATGCAGGTGCGTACAGGTATGCATATCTATAGAGTGAACCGAACCTGACATAGCGATGACGTCACTGGCGATGCGCCATCGCCTCCAGGTAAAGTGCATCTTTTAAATATGCATTTGAGCATACTTGCAGTGCTCAAAAAATTCGCATAAAATTCACACATGTACTTCTTCGCCCTCTCTTTCGATTAAGCCAATCAGATTCAAGCATGCAAATTCCTCATTATATGTTTGTTTTTCTCTTTTATTCTGCCAACTGCTAGCTGTGTACTAGCTATAACTCTATCCTAATACTAGCTTTGACATATGGGTCCGAGGCTTGGGTGTGCCAAGCTAAGCATAGGAGTAAACTAAATGCAGTTAGTATGAGTTTCTTAAGGCATAATATGTGAGGTAAAACTAGGCTACATAGAGTAAGAAATAAATGGGTGATGAAGCAGTGCAGAGTGAAGGAAAGCATAACTGACAAGTATGAACGTATTATGCTTTGATGGTTCGGATATGTTGAGAGAATGGATGAGGAACAAATCGCAATTAAGGAAGAGTAGAAGGAACAAAAGGATTATATAGGTAGACAAAAAAGGTTTGGATGGAGGTGATTGCAGAATGTTTGAAGAAAAGGCACGTCAGAAGTACTTTGTGCAATAGAGAATGAAGAAAGCAAAAGAGTATCATGAGTGCATCTGAATCATGTAGAGTATGTAAGAAAAGGCTACAGTGGAGGCCTATCTGTGGACGGCCGAGGTAATAATGCTGCTGGCTTTTTCCGTAAGGGATATGGTGTCATGTTATGTATGTATATTATTATGCACAGTAAAAACTTGTTATTACTGTACGTAAAGTCGAGGCACGCAGAAAATTAGGTTTACTTTATATCGAGTTTCTATGCCACGATAGTAATGCTAATTATTTTTTATGGGAACGCGATCTCCATTACGTACTCAACATCGAGTATTATCTAACAACAATTTGTGTAGTAATGTGAATTTTTATTGTATGTAAATAAAATAAATGAAAAAAAGTACATAATTATGAGATGAGTATTGTAATGGAGTATCGACCTCAAATTTTTTTTATTGCAGAAATGGATAGAGAGTGCAAAGTTATGCCACTCTGATTTTTTTTTTCAGATTTTTTACAACCCTGAAAGTATTTTTAAACAATTATTGAAAGAACTTTTTGTAACGTCACGAGACGCCGCACCTTAAGAAAAGGATAGGACTTGCCGCCGCGTGACGTCACAAAAAGGACTTTCAATAATTTTTTAAAAATACTTCCAGGGCTATAAAAAATCTGAAAAAAATTAGGGTAGCATATATAACTTTGCACCCTCTATCCATTTCTGCAATAAAAAAAATTGAGGTTGACATCCCATTGTACTAATTATGACTTACTAAAAAGAATGTCATGCTGCTTGGGATGGAAGAGCAGGCTGTTGACGACAGTCTTCGTGCCATCACCTTGTGGCTTACTGCACACGCATTGAGACTCATTTGGTGTGAACAAGTACACACGACGCTTGCTGCCAGCTGCTGCTAGAATGGTCTGTCTGGAATTTAAAGACTCCGGCAGAGACTTTTTTCCCCAAGCCACAGTATAAAAAATATCACTGTAACATTTAAATAACATTATTAAACTTTATAGTGGATCATACCTAAAAGTATATTGATACTTCCACGGCAAAATGTTCACTTTGCAAATTCCGGTTTTGTACAAAATGTTCATTTTACGTTTTAGGAAGGTTGTAAAAAATATTCCTGGAACCATAAACCATCTTGATTTGCAAGGTGAGCATTTTATACAAAACTGGAATTTGCAGAGTGAACATTTTGCAGTCGAAGTCTCAATATATGTTTAGTTAAAACTATCATAATTAAGTAATACATTATAATATATTATTTTACTGTACTGTACATAAGCATTAATATACTGTACATACACACATAAGTTTTGTGTTAAAAGAGTTTATTAATAATTAAGGTTGTTCTATTAGGCAAACTTGATCTATTTACATTACTAAAAGCTATTAAAAAATAATGGCAAAGATTTCTGCTTGCTCAACACTTAACTTCTAGACATTTTTTATTGGTGTCCTGAACTAAATTGTATACAGTATTATTTATATGCATAATTAATTTATATACATAATTAATATGCACACAAATAAAATTTAGTGGTTGCAGTAAATTCGTTAAAAATATTATGAATTATGAACATTACACAGACTCAATGTGAAATTGGATATGATCGTTTGCTCATGTATTAATCATTCAAAAAACTAAATAGTCAATCAATGCAAGACTCAAGGCATTAACATAAAATATATATATTATATACAGTATATATTAAATTGTCTTTACTCATATTCAGAGGTCAATTTCTTCAGGACACAGCCAGACTTAACGTCAATGAAGCACACGCTGTTTCCACCACATGTAGCCACCACATTAGTGTACTCTCCTGGAATATATGGATCAGGCTCAAATGCACAGGACCACACCTGGAAAGGAATTTTAATCAGTAATTGGCAGTATGTATTAAAAGACAGGGTCGAAATAAGAAGCTTCTAGAAGTAAATCCCAAAACAGAACACTTTTACATCCCTCTCCGTAAGGTTTGTTAGAATTTAAGAAAAATCTTACTGTACAGTATTTATAAAAATGCATAATTTAAATTCTCCATATAACATTCATACACACATACATAATATGATGCCATGAGCCAGGATTCTTGCTGCAGGAACTGTCTCAAGCGCCACGTACACGTGAGAGTTATCCATGTTCAACCACTAACAATAAGAGGTTATAATGCTGTGTTACTGTTTACACGTTGAACACTAAATTCTATGTTGCAAAATTAAATCTCCGATATTTTTTGGTCATTTTATGTTTCCCATGACTTGAATTATAGTAATCATAGCAATCTTGCCCCTTAATTGGAACCATATGGGAAAAGAAAAATCGGTTATTGACGAGGATCATGATAGAACATAAATATATGCATATGTACAGTACAAATACTGTATATCTTTCCAAATCCATGCATGCACAGGTTCAAATGTGGTATGAAAAATTTATTGTTCATGTAACCGAGGCTTAAAAAAATTCAATCCCAGTTTGGGCTTGAATATAATTTAACCCCTTTTGATCTGTGGCGACTCATTTATATATCACCATGTGCATTTTAGTTCACACATTATAGATTTTCATTGGCCTTAATTAAATGCAAATCTGAATCTTTTTCTGTTTTCTACAGTCTCATTTCAGTTTCAAACTCATTTGTCCGGTATGCACAACACTAGAGCCCGCTAGAGCCTTGGCCTTTTCTCTCCAACGATCAAATTAATATTTCTAATTTATCTCCTTCCCCCCCCCCCCCCCCCCCCCCCCCGCCAGAAGTGTAATATATATAGGATCTTTCCAGTTTTCACGTGCAAGACCAGAGAAACTAATAAAATATACACTATATTGTAATGTATGCCATAACTGGATAATATATGCATGATACTGTACAGTACTTTTTTAGAATATTTTGTAATCTTTATTTTAACTTAAACTCTTAGTCTTATTTACATATATACTCTTCAATTTCACCCATAATAAACTTCATCATATACTGTATACTGTAATTATGCGTATGCCTTCAATCTACAGTATACCTAATACGTATGCATATACAGTAGGTCATCCGTGGTCAATCTCCGGGCGGAGAGATATAATATATCATACGAATCTGGGCAATCTGAGCAGCGCAGACACGAACTCACTTGTGTTTTTATGTCCGTTGCATCGTTGTTTCTTGCATGAGCTCTTAAATAATGTAATGGCTTGAACATGATTTGACAAGTCTCAAAATACACAGATTACTATTATTTTGATATGTAAACCAGAGATGAACCGCAATGTAAACGCCAGTGGTAGTACAGTGCACCGTAAGCGACCGTAACGTAATACGTACAGTACTTACTCTCCCGAGTCTCCAGACCGTAAGAGCTGTAAGTATTATATGTATGTAAAAGTACACGGTATGTAGTAATTAGCAGTAAAAAAAGTAGTAACTAGTCTTATAGTTGTATCACAGACAATCTATCACAGACAATAGATTGTCTGTGGTTGTATCATTGGAATTAGTAAACAAAAATCAGCTGTTATTAGCATTTTGGCGGGAAGTTTTTCATTTGTTTTATTGAGTTTTTGAGTGCGTTTGAATTCACGGGCCAGCCCGGGCTGGCCTGGGCTGAAGCAGAGCGAACTTGATTAGAAGGCCACAACACGACCGCGCCCACTTATCAATAGCCGTCCTACTGAGCAGCAGGTTTGCGTGTAATCAAATGGGAGAGGGCTTCACTTTGGTCGCGGCTTACGACAATTACGCTGTATGCTAGAGTTTTCAAAATGAAACAAGTTTAACTCTAATATAGTTTAATCTTACTGGACAACCTTTTTTTTCACGCAAAAACAATATTAATACACTTAAATTAAACTTTTATGAACCCGACTTCTGCTACTTCTGTTACATCTGCGCATGCGCCGGCATGCGCGAAGTAATAAAAGTCAGTTTACTGGCGATGACGTCATATGAACATTGAAAGCCTTTCTTCATAGCGAGTGACTTTCACTTTACTTAATTGC
Organism: Siphlonurus alternatus; assembly: GCA_949825025.1. Classification (NCBI taxonomy): domain Eukaryota; kingdom Metazoa; phylum Arthropoda; class Insecta; order Ephemeroptera; family Siphlonuridae; genus Siphlonurus; species Siphlonurus alternatus. The sequence goes on along the minus strand of OX463781.1, from coordinate 25,788,731 downwards.
ATTTCTATACTTTGTATATTTCAAGTAAAGTTATTTACTACATCGAAAATAATGTATGAAAGTTGATTCAAGTACTTTTGTATTTTCAATATTTCGTGACGTCATGATACATTACTAAAGCTTGGAAGATAGAACCAAGTTCCCGCCCTAACTTTACCGTCTTATATCTCAAGAAGTATGATATTTATGAACTAAATAAAATAATTAGCAAACGGGAGACTACATTGAAGTATTATTGCACTACAAGACACCTTCATTAATATCAAGTAAATATTTAAAAAAAAAATATTTCCTCCCGATTACATTGCATGTTATTTTTTAAATTCCGGACGGCTAATGTCTCGACAGATGACGATCGCGCCGGCTGGGTTTTGGCCTCCTACTCAAGTACGCTCTGGCTGAAGCGTTTTTTGTCGTCAAGTGGGGCCAGCCCGGCGGCCATTTTTCCTCCTCTCATGACGTCACTTCCTGGCTGGCCCAGGCTGACGCGGGCGGACTCTACAGTGCGCCTGAGACCTAGCGGACAGACTGGGAACTAATTATGACGTTTCATACCAGGCGACCAAGGTCACCGCCATTTTACCCAGCCCGGGCCAGCCAAACGCACTCTTTTTATGCGTTTATTGAGTGCGTTTGAATTCACGGTACGGGCAGAGCGTACCTAATCAAGTACGCTCTGGTACGGGCCAGCCCGGGCTGGCCCGGACTGGGTAAAATGGCGGTGACCTTGGTCACGTGGTATGAAACGTCATAATTTCGTCACGGGCTAGTTCCCAGTCTGTCCGCTAGGTCTCAGTCGCACTGTAGAGTCCGCCCACTCCGCCCGCGTCAGCCTGGGCCAGCCAGGAAGTGACGTCATGAGTGGAGGGAAAATGGCCGCCGGGCTGGCCCCACTTGACGACAAAAAACGCTTCAGCCCAGGCCAGTCCGGGCTGGGTAAAATGGTGGTGACCTTGGTCACGTGGTATGAAACATCATAATTTCGTCACGGGCTAGTTCCCAGTCTGTCCGCTAGGTCTCAGTCGCACTGTAGAGTCCGCCCGCGTCAGCCTGGGCCAGCCAGGAAGTGACGTCATGAGAGGAGGGAAAATGGCCGCCGGGCTGGCCCCACTTGACGACAAAAAACGCTTCAGCCCAGGCTGGCTCGTGAATTCAAACGCACTCATATTGGACTCGTATTGGACTCTGACTCCTGATCGATTTATCGACTGCGCAAATATATGCCGGCAAACATACAAATTCAGAAATTTCAGAAGAATAATCGTCAGAGACATTACAGAGACTTCCGTGTCTTATGGGTAGGAATTTGAAGAATCTTGAATTTATTTAGTTCCACCGGAATTACGAGTGGCCACGCCACTATCGACCAATCACCGTGGTTTCATTATCAATGACATCATCCGAGCTGGCCACAAAATCACTGATGATTGGCTATCTCGGATGACGTTACCAATGATGAAACTAACGGTGATTGGTCGATAGTGGCGTGGCCACTCGTAAGTGGCGTGGCCACTCGTAATTCCGGTGGAACTAAATTCAAGGTTCTTCAAATTCCTAGGTCTCTGTATTGTGTCTCAGAAACCCTACAGAGAGCTCCGTGTCTCATGGCCAGAAATTTGACCAGCTTGGCCGAGCTTCACTGTAAATGAGAGTGGCGGTGTCACTGGAACCGGGCCGTGCCGAACATTTAGCATCAGCGCTGCCACTCTCAGAAACAGCGAAACTCTGATCAAATCTCTGTGGCCATAAGACAAAAAAGGAGGTCTCCGTAGGATCTCTGAATAATTAAAACAATTGTTTGCTTATCTTATTAAAAAAAATTATTATTCTATTAAGCTTATGCAAAATGAAAATTGTCAATAGTTGTTTGTATATATACCGTGCTGTAATAATTGAATATTGTTATTTTAATTGTGGTGTTTTGGATGTTTGTCTATATGATTGTATTACTAACTTTTTTTTTTTTTTTTTTACAGCTTTTTCAATTCTGTTTATATAGTATATGTAGTCACAATGTATCAACTGATATTTAATGTGAATAAATAATAAAAAAATAAATAAAAAAAAACTGATACACAAGTACGTCAAGCTTTGCAGTCACACGGTATAGATTCGATGCAATATATATAGATATTTCTTGCTTGATCGGGTGTATACTCATACTGACACAGGTAGAAGAGACACTCTAACTGTAAGAGTCGAATCTTATAAATCTTATTAAAACCATACTACAACATTATGTAAGCCAATGTTGCATGATAAAAATGAAATATTTTAATTGTTTTCTATTTGTTTCAAGTAAAAATTGTTTTGTTTCATCAAGGTATGAAGAAGTCGGTAATAGTTCCATTTTTTCAGCTAAATCTAATTGTATATTAAATGTAGTCACAATTAATGTACATTTGCAATTCCATCAAATTTGAATTATGATGCTTGAATTTTGATACATTTTTTTTTTTCAACAAATGTGTTACTGTGGGGTATATATACTGTATACTACAATATAATATATATGTATAAGCCTGCCATGTGGGTGTGATATATTTACACACTGACAGAGTTGTGTATAACTGTATAACTGGGATATAGGCCACTGACCTCTCTTAATAATTATAGAATAGAATTTTATTTCAATATTTTGATTACAACATGAAAATGTGACAAATTTAAGTTTATAAACTTGAATTGGCGATGTCCTCAATACATGGGGTCTATGTCTATATAAAAAAGACTCAGTACTTAAAATGACATATCTTATTAAAAAGTAGAGAAAAATTGTCTTGGACATTGACAACCATGACAACCAATGCTATAATATTGTTGCTCATGGCTTACCCCATATTAAAAAATATGGTGAATCTATGGTCCTTAAACCCATTTGATCTGCGGATTCTCATATATATCGTCGCCTCAGAATGTAAGTCGCGTAAGTACAAAAAAATTTGATGGGACTTTGAGCTTTAAGTTATATTGAAATAAGGTTCAAAGTTGCATCAAATTTTTTTGTACTTACGCGACTTGCATTCTGAGGCGACGATATATTATGTGTGTGGAATAAAATGAGTTCTGTGCTCTGTGTGTTTTAAAATGCAATTTTACTACAGCTTCAAATGAAATTGAAATAATAATCACGTATTATTTTATCACTAACATTTTATTAAGTTTGTTATCACATATATTAGTATAATTGCATTATTTGCATTGTCAAAGTGACACTTGTGGTGTTGTGGTATTTAAGAGATTGAGATTGGATCTTAATTAAAATACATTATAATGGACAACATCCATGAAAAAAATTTATTGCAGAAATGAATAGAGGGCACCAAATTATGCTACTCTAAGTTTTTTCAGATTTTTTTGAGACCCGGAGCTATTTTTAAATAATTATTGAAAGTCCTGTGATTTCAGTTGGCACTCCTGAATTCTTAATAAAAAGGATAGAGACTGGACGCCTATTGACGCCTCCAGGGGGCGTGGCCGCACTTTCAATAATTATTTAAAAATAGTTCTGGGTTTTTCAAAAAAATCTGAAAAAATTCAGAGTAGCATAATTTGGTACCCTCTATTCATTTCTGCAATAAATTTTTTTCATGTATGTTGTCCATTGTAACAAAGATCTTAAGTGGTTCATACACACATATTCAAACCTAATATTATGTTTTGACTACACAAATGGACAACCAACCTCTGTGAAATTTTTGTATTCCAGAAATGAAAATATGAGGGTACCAAATAATATGCTATTTTGTAAACCCCGGGAACAATTTTTTAAAAACTTATTGCAAGTACAGAAAGAGGCTTCAATAGACAAAACCCAATCAAGGGTAAGGTAACATCATGCCCAATGTTAAAAAAAAAGTCCCACACATGAAAATTATGAAAAAAATTTAAAATGTTCTGCTTTACATCCCCTATCAGTAGCTAAAATATCAGGTGTACAAAATTGAGCTACGTAGTTTTTGACTTCTCAATTTTTAAAGTTGACTCTTTTAATATGGAAGATCCATTTCTCCATGTTAAGGGTAAGGTAACACGAACAATCGATTGTATGTAGTCCCATTTGATTAACATGTAAACCTTAGCAACCTTATAATAATTCTGAATTTTTTGTGAGAGACAGTTCTTGGCACCAAAAAAATTTGGAAGAAATTTCAAAACAATCGGACGATCCATTTTTTTTAAATCAATTTCTTAGTTTAGGTCTCCACATGGAAAAGCCCTATACTGAAAATTTATAAAATTCATTTAACAAAATTCAAAATTGGATCGTCCGATTGTTTTGAAATTTTTTCCACGTTTTTTTTTATGCTAAGAACTGTCTCTAAAAAAAAATCAGAATTATTATGAGGTTGCTAAGGTTTACATGTTAATCAAATGGGACTACCAACAATCGATTGTTCGTGTTATCTTACCCTTAAAGTAGTAAAGTTTAAAAATTCGTAACTCAAAAACTAGCTCGAATTTGTATACCTGATATTTTATCTACTAATAGGGGATGTAGAGAAGAAGAACATTTTTTTTTTTTCATAATTTTCATAAGTAGGATTTTTTTTTTTTTTTTTTTTTTTTTTTTTTTTTTTTAACATTGGGCGTGTTGCCTTCCCCTTAACATCACTGTGTAATTTATACTGCATAATTCATAAGAAACCTGCTACACCATAGTGTAGCACTGCATGAAGAAAAGTAAGTTAAGAAGGTATGAAAAAAATGTAGAAAAAAAATTAAAATTGCAGGTGGCAATTATTACATTTCCATATCATCTGCTATAGTTTATAAAGAATACACCAGCCATATTTTTTTTTGTCATTAAATAATTATATCTGGCAAATTTTTTTTTTTTCTTCAATGCTTTGGAGCGTGCGCTTGGACCAAGGATAATATCTATTTTCTCCATGGCTTGGACTAAAGGATCTAGAGGGGATAAACATCAACATGTCACCCTGTAAGCATATCAGACAAAACGAAAACCTAACAATCTCGCTCAGCTGTCCTGTAGGCCTGTAGATGTACATAATAATAAAAAATAAAAAGGTAAAACTAAAAAGGGGTGTGGATTCAAACCTGAACTTTGAATTACTTTTTGGCAATACTTCCCGACCTCAAAAAAAAAAAAATATATATGTATATATATATATATATATATATATATATTGCATCATTTGATGCTCTTTTAATTAAGATCTTTATTTATTTCTATATGATAAAAAAAAAAGAAAAAAATCACGTAAGTAATTGTCCATTCAAAACACAACTTTCTCAAAACAGTTGCTTGTTAATTAAAGCAATCTAGTGAGCTGAGTGAACCTTATGTAAGATCTTGTATAGTAGTATATATCGATGGCCAACATGATGGAGTCGCACACGTTTTGCTATCCAGGGAGAAGGAAAATACATAACACTCAATCACCAGGAAAATATATAATATAGTGTATATATATATGTGTATGACCCCACTTGTCCATTGTTATCATGAATTAGCCATCAATATTAATTAGTAGTCACAATAATTTTAACGAAAAGCAGATCTTAATAATGATTTTTTTTTACAAGGATATACCCCTAAGAGCTTACAGCTTGCGGCGGGGTACTTGGTAGGGAACGGATAATGGCCACAGCCTGCATGCTTACGCGTCCCAGCATTTGCTGAGGTGAGACTGAGGGAACCGTGGAAAACCTCAGTCAGGACGGACACCTCTACTTTTTCTCAATGGACCAAAGCGATGTCCAAAGCCTGGGGAACCACACACAAGTGCATATCACTGCACTGGGTGGAAAGCGAGATGAATTTACCCCAGGGAGGGAGCTTAATTATTAACTGAAAAGGAAAAAGCAAAAAAAAAAAAAAAAAAATACACAGTCATATACTCTAATAAAAAAATGATCTGAACCTTCTTAGCAGATATTAAGCATATATATATATATATACAGTATTATGCTAAAAAAATGATGCAGTTTTAATACTTATTATTTGATTAAAGGAAGAGAATGGCTTTAGGTTTGTTATATTTTTATTGATGATGAAAAGCCAAAATTGAACAACACAACCTTCCTCCTCTTAGATTTCTGGATTTCCAGCAATTAACTTTCAAACAATCAATACGTTTACATGACGATGTTTAACACGCATTCGTTGACGACGGATAATGTTATTCTTATGAGGCGTCGTCAACGAATACGTGTTAAACCCCGTCATGTGAACGTAGTGAATGAAAGCTGCTGTGGTGAAGTGTCACAAAACAAAGTGCCCCAGAGCACTGATAATTTTATTTTGATTTTTTGTGGAGTGAGCAGCACATAAAAATGACAATGGTTTGCATGTTAACTGCTTGAACTAATAAGAGAAAGACTAGCTGTGTTGTTGCGTTTTTTTTTTTTTTCTTCAGCAAATAAAAAATATATAACATTTTTTATATGATTTTAATTAAAGAAAAGATCGACAACCCGTAAAATTACAAAGTATTGAAAGGCGATAAATGCTTTATTCAGAAAAAAGAAAAAAATAGCCGTACTTGTGCCGTTAATTAAAATTTGTCCACAGCAAGCTTGATTGTTATTATGATTACTTGCAAGCAAAGAGAATAATTATCAAATTTTAAAACATTGCCTCTATTCATTAAAATTTGTTAATTATCTCTTTGCTTGCAACTAAAAGTTATAATAACAATCAAGCTTACTGTGGATTAATCACATTTAACCACACGATTTTGGCTATCTCTTTCTTTTTCTATGACTCCTCTGAATATAGCATTTATTACCTGTCAATAACTTATGTTTTTACAGATTGACTCTCCTTTTCTATAATTAAAATAAATATTGCAAATATATGATTTTTCAAAATAAATAAAAACATTTATTATTAATTAAAGTATTAGTAAAACAATAAAAATGAAAGCTGAAGCCGTTCATCTCTTTCAATACTTTTGTATACTAAACACTTCATTATTAGCATGCAGTCCCTTCTCTGGCCTTGACATAAAAAAAAAGAAATGACATAAAAAAAGAAAACAAAAATCAATTGAGTACTAAAATTGACAACATTTTCATTTTTTTTTTCAAAATTTGATTAAAACTGCCACATTCTTTAGTTCATAATAGTCATTGACTTGTATATAAACTTGTATCCATTAGTAAAAGGAATATCTATTGAGCGCAGAAGATGCTGTGCAGTAAAAAAGAATAGGTCAAGATTACAGTTTAAAAGTAAATGCAATATTTCTTCAAATACTGGATATTAAAGAAATTCAAACTGAATTCATGTAATTGCATGGCTGTTCTGTAATTACTGCATGATATTATGGGAACACACTTCAATGAATTGTTACTGTGAAAAAAAAAAAAAACAAGTTTATGGTTGGAATGCTGCAAAAGAGTTCATTCGATTGATATTTTTATAATGTAAAATTAAATAAACTTTTAATGGAAAACTTATGATTTATCTATTTTAGTTGTCGGTTGCACGAGTGATTTAGAGTAATGAGGAAGGATTTGAATGAAAGCTAACAATTATTAAATCGTAACAACAGTAACACATCAACTGTATGACATGTATGTGAGTGGGTTTCTTAATTTCCCCTCATGCAACTTTTGTTTAGTTGCTCTTGCTTTATTTTGGGTGTAGAACTTAGTATGGGCCTTGCCTTTTTTTACATCCCCTTGGACAGTTTTTCCTTTCTTGACTGTGACGTATTTGTAATTTGTCTGTTTTCTGCTCAATAAAACATTTATTATTATTATTATTATTATTAGAAGTATTTCTGACTAATATTCAGATTTTTCTAGACATTAAATATTACGGTATTACTTTTTTACTTCAACTAAAAATATATTTAGTCTTATTTCATTAAGTACTATGTCTAACTTTTAATTGATGTTTGTAAAATGAGAAGATTAAACACTTCATTATTAGCAGTCGCTTCTCTGGCCTTGACATAAAAAAAAGAAATTACATAAAAAAAGAAAACAAAAATCAATTGAGTGGGTAATAAATGGTAATAAATGTGTTGCGCTCAAGCAGTATAGTACTTGTCATCAGTAAATAATAGTTCAGATAAAAATTATATATAAAAAAAAACTCTTAGTTGGGAAGAGAAAAAGGGGAGGGGGTATTTTCATCAGAGAGAGAGAGAGAGGAGAGAAGCATGAACAGTAGATATAACATAAGAAAAGAGGATCCATCTACAGCTCATGCCTTTTTCCTTCATCCGTGGAATATTCATTTTCATTGTGGGGGTAGAGAAAGGATGAGGGGGGGGGAAGAGAGAGAGAGAGAAAGGGTCATTGGCATCCAACCCACTTTCTTGGCTCCATACTTTATACATAAAATCTCCGTGACTGGACAAAGAACCTCAAAAACAATTTTATTTTTTCATTTTATAAAAATATATCCTCTCATTTTTTATTAAATAATAATTTAAAAACTGGTTTTTATCATAACATGTTACTGTTTTTTTTAAGTATAGTTAAAATTATTAAAAGTACACTCCAGTTTTGAATGTCACCATGAAGTCCATTTCGTATCTTTTATTAAGAAATTGTCTAAAAATGGTTAGTGGTGACTGTTAAATGGTTTTTCAATAATTTATTAACTGTGTCATCTTTATTACAATGTAGCAGTGCCAAAAAATAAAAATAAAATGAAAAAAAAAATCATGCATTTTGTTTTATAATTCTTGAGGTTGATTGTTCATTACATACATTTGCTTAACTTACATTTTTATAATAAGACTTCACCGGGATACAAAGATATATTTTGCTGGGATAGTAGACAGTGGTAAGTTACGGTGAGCGGATCTTGAAGACTGCTGATGGAGACTGCAGGGGTCTCTCGATGCTCTGTCTTCGTCGCTGTGAGGACCGTAGTTTTACAGCCCTCAACATATCCACAGAGACCAGCGGGCCACGTGGGACACTGCAGTGGGGTGTCCTCTCCACCTGAAATACGAAAAACAAAACTCTGGCATCACACAAATAAAATATGTTTTCACAAGAAGTTGAAAAAATAAATGTCATTTCAGTGCAACATTTCATAGAAACAATTTTTTTCTTTTTGTCGTTCTGTGTCAATTTCAGCATGCACAAATCTATGGGGAAGGGAAAGAGGAGAATGCCCCCCACCCCCTTTCTCTGGAAAAAAAAAAAATATATATATATATTTAACCAACACATAATCAAGGTCTTTTTTTGTCCCATGCATCCAAGAGGAGAAAAAGGGTTCAAATGCCCCACTAAATTATCATTCTAAACTTTTTAAAGAAGTATTTTTGCTCACTACTTTTATTTAATTATTTTGTCTTGCGGAAATTCGATGCCTACAGTCTATGATTACTATTTTTAAAGATGTTTTGGAGCAATCTTCTACACCATTTTCCCACGAGTTGTTGATTGTTTCGACCCCCCCCCCCCTCTTTCTTGGTGATGCCTGGCTTAAAAAGTATTTTACAGCAGTCATGCCATCAAACCAGAGGGCGAAGTTGGAAGAACTTCAGCAAGTGTAAGTTTTAAAATGTTGGTAGGGCATTTGGTACTGTACAGAGTGTATAGCATGCAGCTGTTTGGCAGAAACCAACCCACAGCAGCCACGAGAGGAGGGAAAAGAGGGAGAGACCCTCTATATAATCTAGCTATATAAATGGGATATGCGTTACCCCTGGCCTTTCTTCTGATAAGGTACCCCTACCCTCAGAGCTGACTGATTGTAAGAATCTTGTCAAAAGGCTTAAAAAATATTAATATGGAACAATATGTCGATTATCAAAGTCCAAATATTAATCACCCTGTCTAATGTTGCTTACAGTATTTGTCAATGGTTATTGACATTGTTATTCTTATGCCAAATAAATTAGGTAATTATTTTAATTAAAACAAAAGCAATGTACTGTATATCAACAAGTAATACTGTGAATATTCTAGCTAACAATTCAGTGGCTGTTATTTATTTATTTAAGGATGGATCTCAGTTGATTGAGATCTCGCAATCGTTGTGTGCACGCCTGAATGCAACAAGACTTACAAGGGACTTACTGTTGGAAATCGCCATCAATAGGTGGCATGCAAATTTTGAAGTGAATCCATCTTATCAGTTTTGTGGAAAATGAGGTAGAAGCTTAACATTGGCTTTATAGACGAAAACCGGAAATGGAGCTGTTATGAGAAAACTGCCAGATTGAATTTGCTCAAACCGTAAACGATAAAGTTTTAGAACATTATTGATTTTATAAAATTTATTTCATTCAATTCCATAGGAGAAAAATATTCTTTGACTTTGAAGTACATGTAACTAAAGATTCATCGTTAAACTAATGAGTAGACTATGTATATTATACTCAACACTGAAAAATTTTAAAAAGAGCACGCTAATTCACAAAATTGCATGTATGGATCCCCCACCTATCATTTGAATAAAATGAATGAATGGAAAGAACAAAAAATATTATTTGTAAGAATGCGGTGCTGCAGCATTTACAAGTCGGAGATTGTCAATACCGGTAACAAAAATAAATTCCGCACTTTTGTTTGTTTTCTGTCCAAGTGCAATAAACTTTCAGCAACGCAGCAATACGGTAGGTAAAATACATTACTGTATGATAAAGCTGTGTAAAATATACTTGCACTGATGTACGTACTGTACCGGTATGTATTGAGTTAGTTATTTAAGCAATAAGCAAATGCAATTTAACAAGAATTGTATTTACAACAAGACTGTTCCCATTCACTATTCACTCATTGCAGTTAAAACAATTACAATTTATGTGCTGGAAAAAAAAAAACATCTTTTCATGTTTGCACTGAACTGTACGTAATATAAAGCGGTTGCATAGGCAACGCAATCAGTCTACTTTACACGGGCTGAGTGAAACCATGCGCACGCAGCCCGTCATTCCGGTGGAAGCGGTAGAGAACTCTGCATGCAGGCAAAAGATTAAAAAAATACATTATAAATTATTTAAAATGAAAATAAAAAATGTGCGGTGAACAACATGTTTAAAATAAAATTTACAAACTTTTGCTCACCTCAGAATTTAGAATCTTTTCTTTATAATTATACTGTATTTTTAAATAATTTTTTTAATATTTTGTCCTATGCTTATACATTGCGTAGCTCCACCAGGCCACCATCAACGACTGGCGGACAACTGTTGAAACTCCCGATCCAAGGTCATACTGACGTCACACGCAAGCGCCTAATAAAATTAGCTAACACCAATTAAGTAATATATTGAAAGTAAAAAAGGATTTATTTTGATTAAAAAGAACTACAAAAATAAGATCTTGAAGGTGAACATACTGGCCTAACACTGGGAGTCTTCTTGAGCTGTACACTGAGGATGTCTTGCAGAGTGATACTAGGTCGCGATGTGTCTGTATTTGCTGCCAGCTTGGCTGGCCTTGTTGTCACTCGAGCCACAGGTGTCATCATTGGTGGGGGTGGAGGGGGAGGAGGTGGCGGGGGAGGAAGGGCCACAGCCACAGGCTGCAACTTTAGACCATCCATGCCATGTTCTATACCCTCCAATCTGTGTTCTAGCCCCTCTACTCTGCCAATCAATGCATGTTGTTTTTCTTCGAGACGAGTCAAAGCAGCTAAAATATCATTCAGCTTAGTAAGAAATTCTCCTTCCTTAACGTCATCACTTTTCACTTCAACCATATTTTCAAAAATTTTCTCCTCTTTTTCTTCTCTTTCTTCTTCACTAAATTTCTGATTGTTGATTGTAAAATTTTTACGCGGTTCATTGTATGAAAATTTAGCAAGATTTAAAGATGATAGTAAAACTTGCAACCATGAATAAAGTTTTGAAAAGAAATTTGGAATGTTACCAATCATATTTTGTGTTTTCTTGATGAAACGAAGCCAGTATATATGCCACGAAGGGTTCTCAAGCAACATGATTTGTGATGAGCAGGATAAATCAAGTGGAATTGGTTCATCATTTTCACAATGACTTGTAATTGGACTAAGGTACAATGAAGATGGAGTTGACAGTGAACGTTTAGTTCTTGCTAAACCTGAAGGTAGTACAATTACATTCTTTTTTGGTGTGCTATTGACAAAACATGAAAGTCCCAACGGCTTAGATTGAGAGCTGGTAGTACAATTTGGAGTGGAAAAGGTATAGTAGGTACTATCAAGTGTGTCAAAAGGTGCGTCTGATGACTGAGATAGAGAGAGTCTGTGAAGACTTCCACTGCCAGGCAAATGAGCAATAACATCAGTTTCCTCTAAGGCACTGTTAATTTGTTCATCTCTGGATCGTCGTGATCTTTCAAACAATTGCCTTTGATTTCTTCTTTTGCTGCGTTGCTTACTCTTCCCTTTCCTTCCTGAAGGCATCACTCCTTGTTCTGCAACAATGTACCAATTTTTGCAATGAAATTTAGTCTTAATAAGAGTGCATATTATAATAAAAACACAGTAATTACAGTATATATGTAAACTGTATGCATATGATATGCATACGTATAGGTGCTTTCACATATTCGAAAATCGCTACGGAAACGCTCCGTAGCTACTCCGTAGCAAATGTGTTGATTTTGCTGCGGCGCACCGTAGCTGTTCCGTAGCACCTCGCGGCACGTTCTACGGAACTCCGTAGCAAAATCAAGATGAGTTTGATTTTGCTGCGGCATTCACATATATATGATTTTCCGCCGCAACTGCCGCAGACGAACAAGAATATGTGAAAGGCTTACGGCATTGCTAAGGAACTCCGTAGCAATTTTCGAATATGTGAAAGCACCTTATGAGGTGCAGTTATGTCGTAAGTACGTATGCAGTATTATAAGTGTACCTTTACGTACTGTACCAATATTCATAAAACCATGATGCACATGCACATAATATGCATAATTATATATGCATACATTGTTATAGTGTATATCTTACAGTAGAGTACGTACATACATACAATTAAAAAAAGAAACGTCAACGGTTGATATGGTAGCAGGTCAAGGAATTAATGAAATCTTAAAATTATAATATTAAATCACTAGCAGAAACGTTCGTGATAAGGCAGTTAGAACACCGTTTTAAAATAAACAACACCTAAACCCACCCGACCCTCCCACACTTGAATATCTTGTTTACTATGATGTCATGTCACTGATGTCATTCTTTAAATTTAAAGCAGATTTCTGACATATTAATACATACCCTATGTACATACTTTAATAGCACCTTGTAACGAAACATAAGAATTTTCACATAAATCACATAATCAAAGTGTCAAAAGAGTGCCAATGCCACTGCATCATGCTTACCTATAAATAATTCCAGTAAACAACTTTTAACATAATCCAACACGACGAACTCGACGAATTCATGCGACTTTTTTAAAATTTGTTGCTGGTTGCTGCAGAGCGCTGCAGAGCGTACTTGAGTAGGAGCTAGGATCATGTATGTATGGATAGGCTATCCCTATACCAATAGCATTTGAGCGGCTGAGGCAAATCTCCAACGTAAGATGGTGACCGAGCGCAATCAACCGGCGGCATATTTTCAAAGTTTTGAATAGCGTAAAAAAAGTGAAACAGTAGAGAGCTCGCGAGATCATGCAGAGATGTATTCGATCTTATAATATACGTCAAAAGAAAAGAATTAGAAGCATGATTCAAGCCAAAGCAGGTCAGAGCTATAAAAAAATATGGGAAAAACTGAATAATATATACTGAATTTCCCAAGTATATATATTTGTATTTTTTTTTATGATTATGTATATTAAAGTTCGAATAAGCGATATATTTCATTTTTTGGAATATTTTATTTTCTATAAATAGTTTAACCTGATGCCTTCTATTGAGAAATGAAAACCAAAAAATTCCATCTCAAATAGCTTCGATCACCACAAAAAAATCCCAAATCCCAAAGTTGCTGTTTCGGAGGCCTTTAACATGCATTCTTATATATATGGAACAGAAAACCAGCTTTTTACTCCAACTTCGTCTGAACTATGGAACCCAATTAAAAAATATGTACGTAATCTATGATGAATTCTTTAATGGATTTTCAAATAATTTTTTTTTTACGGAGCCGTTTTTCCGGAAAAAAAAACTTGAAAATCCTTATGGGAATTAACCCGCAAAAATTTCAATATTTTTTTTCGGAAAAACGGCTCCGTAAAAAAAAAAAATTATTTGAAAATCCAATAAAGAATTCATAATAGATTACGCACGTATTTTTTAATTGGTACCATAGTTCAGACGAAGTTAGAGTAAAAAGCTGTTTTCTGTTCCATAAGGATGCATGTTAAAGGCCTCCGAAACACCAACTTTGGGAATGTTTTTAGGTGAAGCTATTTGAGATGGAATTTTTTGGTTTTCATTTCTCAATATTATAGAGGGTGAGTTGAACTATTTTTAGAAAATAAAACATTTAAAAAAATTAAATCGCTCACTCTACTTTAAAAGAAATTATTATCGGCATCAGGCCTGATGTATTATTATCGTAGGGGTACTTATTTCAAAAAACAACAAAGATGTGACTGGACGCAATACTATAATAGACAGCTAGCTAGCAGTTTAATCTATTACATAAAAAGTCTGGAGGATATTCATGAGCAATTAAACTTAGAGAGACTATGTTTTTATCTTGGCTCATGCCATGCAGTGTTGTATAAACTTCCAGATTATTAAAAAAAAAAAAAAAAAATGAAAGTATACCTGCATGTGTTTAAGAAACAATTGTTTGACTACCTAATTAAAAAGAAAATATTACTCCATTAAGCTCATGCAAGGCAAAGAATGTCAATAATTTTATTTGTATAATTTTGTATTGTAATAATTGAATATTGTTATTTTGTATGTTTGTCTATGTCTATTATTTTTAGAACCACAAGCAGGGATAAAAATTGTGGCCAAAGTGGGGGTTAAAGTGTTTGTGAATGCTCCCCATTATATATGTTTTAGAATAAAATTATTAACAAACATGGAATAAAAAGGTGAAGAATTATAATAATTAACAATATATACGCAGTATCATATAATTTATTGATGTCATTATAAAATCTTTCCACAAAATCTTTTTATGTGCAGATGCCAACAGTCAGCGCATGCACTATATCTATTCTTGATCAAAATCTTTTATTTTTTTCCAAATGGCTTTTAATTCTTTTAAAAATTGGCTTGCACGCATGACTCCCCGGCAAAGTTTAGTGACTCAATATTGTTAAATTTATCTGCCCAGGCCATATGTATATATACTGCATGAAAAATTCATTTTAAGCCGGTATTACACGATAAAATTTTTCTAGTTATTGTATACAATTTCTCCTTACAAGAAAACTTCCACTCCATTTGTTTGTATGGAGATGAAATTTTCTTGCAAGGAAAAAATTGTATGCAAAATTGCATCGTGTAATACCGGCTTAAAGTGAAGTCCATGAAGACACTTTTTAATGTTTAATCATTGTCTACCTTTGCTGGCAACTATATTGTAAAAAAAACTTAGCTGCATCTTATATATTATGCAGTAATGTATATATTATATATAAATTTATATTACATATATTTATTTATAATATATTTGCAAAATTTGCATATTATAGCCGTATAAAATATAAAAGACAAAGCCAAAAAATGCTTATTTCTTGAGTAAAAAAAATAGATAGTATTTTCTCTTTATTAAAATTCTTACTCATTACATAGAGTGCTGTACACCAAAAATGTGTCGTACTTGTTGACTGAAGCAATGGGTCCAAAGAAGGAACGTCAATAGAGTTTTGTCAGTGCGACAATGATGTGTTGGGCCTCCTCGCTTGCCTTTTCTGTGTAGAAAAGCATGATTAGTATTTAGGCAAAATTAAGCATAGACTTACTGGTAGACTTAATTAAATAGTACACTCCATATGAATAAAAATATCCCATCCGGCTATGTTAAAGTATAGCCGGATCAGACATTTTTATCTGAATGGAGTGTACTTTAACACAGGGACTGGATCCCGTATCCGGATCCGCTCATTATCCTGTTAAAAAAATAAATGGACCAGATCCGGGTATCCCGATCACCTTAAAAATATAAATGGACCAAATCCGAATATCCCGATCCCCTAAAAAAAATAAAAGGATCTGGACACCCAGATACTTTTATATTTTTTAAAGAGGATCCAAAAAAGGGTTCAGGTATTTTAATTTTTTGATTTTCACTGTTTGAAGTTTGAATTTTATCTTCCCAACTCCCAACTTGCGCAATTTGCGGCTTCTTAAAAAATAAATCTTTTCTCTTATTGACACAACATTGGGTGTTCATATATTATATATTTTCGTATTTCATTAATTTCAATTAAATTAAAGTATTAAAACTAAATTTACACTTACGTACAGACCCCATGCTTATTTTTTTTTTCTTTTTATTTTTTAAATTTGAAATGAAATTTGTGTTAATTTTTATTCTTTTTATATGCATATTAAAAGTAAATGATTAACTGTAAGAAAATTGTTCAAAATGTTTAAACAGTGCAATGAAATTCTTCGAATATTTAATCATATAAAGGGGCATTCACAAAGCCTTAAGGCCACATTTAAGGCTCAATAATTTAAGACCAGAAATTTTGGGTCTAAAAAACACGTCTAAAATCAAGCTTTAAATTATCGAGCCTTAAATGTGGCCTTAATAAGACTTTGTGAATGACCCTTATAATTACCAATATTACCAATATATAATATAATTAACGTACAGTCGTATGGCATTTAATTAAACAATTAACAAACAACAGTTCTTATCATACATTATCAGTTACAGTATCATATGCATAATATGTGTATGATACAGAGATACAGTATGCCTACTGTACATACCCGTGTATCGAGACTGGCGTTTCTCCTTCATTTTGCAGGGATTTCCGCTTAGCAGCATTCTTGCAACCAGGTGCACAACAAGTTCTTGTCATTAACGCTTATTTAGCTTCACATTTTCGTATAATATCACATAAAATATGGAGAAAATAGTAAAAAATTGCAATTTTTTCTCCATCCCAACATGGCGGACAACAATATCAAAACATTAGCGTCACGTGACTATCACGTGACCGTTACCATGCACTAGGATTGTAGAAGAAAGGGTACTCTACACAATGGGGTTCCACAATATCAGCTGATTAGGCATCAGAAACTTACGAAGTCAAAGCAAAAACTTAATAAATTAAAGAAAATATGCATTTTCCTTCCATAGTAATATATTATTATAAAAAAATACAATAATAAAATAAACTTGAATTTTATTGTGCTTCTTACATTTTTTTGTCGACTTTTGAAAGAGTAATAAAGAGAAATTATTTGACTCGTACTGTCATTATCAAATTTGCCGCCCGGCAAATTTGTGGTGGGAGGCATCAGGATTGTCGTAGGTCAGGGTTATTTTTCCCGCTAAGTAATACCCATTCTTCTACTTATCCTACCATGCACCCACTTCCTCCTCACGACCGAGCTTCACCGAGACAGCGCCATAGCCTATCCAGAGCAAACTTGAGTAGGAGGCCAAAACCCAGCCGGCGCGATCGTCATCTGTTCAGATATTAGCCGTCCGGTTCGGAGAGACATTTTTAAAAAAACACATGTTATCAAATGACCCAACATGATGTCAGAAAAAGGACGTTTTCTTGTTAATTACAATGTAACTGATACTTTTCTGGCAATAAAAGTACTGTCAGATAAATATGAACTATCGTAAAACTTGTAAAAAGTAATGAACGTACGTGCTAAAGAGAATAAAATAGGAAATAAAAATATACTTTAATGGCGCGAACGTCATGTGCGCCAAAATTCAAAATTCATATGTCATATACCGTGATTGAAAGTCTGAAGATATAATATTGCATGGTTATATTATTAAAAGTTTGTGTCAATAATATCGAATTAAGACAGAAGGAAAAATATTTTTATTGCACAGCAATAAATCTCGGTTAAATAAGCTGAAGCATATATATTTCAAATTGTATGTTATGTTAATGGATATTATATACACTATATATAGATTCGATTTAATTTTTGATCTTTAGTAAAAATCAATTAATTGTAAAAAAAAAACAATTAATTATGTAATAATAGGTATATATATATATAAATATAATATTGCAATCAGAGACGCGGATCCATGCAATTATATAAGGCCTTTTATGGCTCAACCCCTTGCACATTAATTGCACCTATATATAATATATATGCCTTTTAATTGCCCCAATTAATGGATCATATGGCATATATGCTAGAATTCCTATTCCAGGCCGGGTGCTATGAACTGATGGGTGGATGAAACTTTTAAAAATTAAGGTACCATCATAAAGGTTTTAAACATATATATATATATAATACGAGTACGTACACAGCTTAAATTTTTGAAAGCGGCAACACAAACCAGCTCCGTTGGTCAATTAATTAATTAAAACAAGGTGTCCCATGCATGGGCAGTTATAATAAAACTTAATTGATATATTTGTTAATTATAATTTACACAGTTCGCGATACTATAATTAAACCGGAAGTCCATGACATTTCTGTAAACCTATAAATATATATATAGTGCATGATAATACAAAAAATATATTTAAGCAATATATGCCAATTAATGTATTATGTAGTTATAATAAAATCATTGTATATCGCTGACCTCAATAATTAATTTTTACTCGGGTGTTACGAATTTATTACCGGATAAATCTAGTGTTCTTATATAGCGTCAAGAGTTATATTGACTATACAGTATATAACTTTATATACTGCTGCATATGTTAACAGTTTCCCATTATATTGTTTGTAACTATCCCTCGGCTTAATAACCAATTGCCAATGACGTATCCTATATTAACCTCAACAAAAGTCTATCTGTGATATTTTAATTTTGACTGTATATTATAGGAGAGAATGGATTTATAACAAAAATTCAATTTGAATTTAATTAACTATATATATCATATTCTCATTAAATAACAAAAGGTAATCAATTACTAAATATACACCATGCAAGCACTATAATACCCTTTTAAATATATATATATATATATATATATATATATATATATATATATATATATATATATTGTTTGTGTTCTTTTCGGCTTTCAATATAAATTACCAATATAAAGTGTTTATAAGAATTGTTTTATTAGATTGAAAATGTCAACTTCATGTAATAAGTTAAGCTTCAAAACCACACTTACCGATTTTAAACCATCTGCATGCAGAACAGGTACCAAAGTTATGTAGATAATATGTTGTTACATGTTGATGAAAGCGTTTAATACGTGACTGTTTTTTTTTTTTTTTTTTTTTAAAGTTATTAATATGTTTTTTTGTTTGTTTTCAAATTTAATTTTGTAATAAAAACATCCACATAATTTTTTAAACCTAATTATTTTATTTACAAATATATTGCATCTCACTTAATGAAAGTAGAACACATAATTTAATTTATTCCACTTCATTCTTTTCCTAACAATTGAACCATATATAATTTACAACAAGTTCAAATATAAATTTAAGATATTTACAAATATAACAACTTTCCATATAAATGACTTACTTTAAGTTATTTTTTTTTTTTTACAATTATTCACAGCATAAAATCACATTTTACCTGAATGTTTAAAAAAAAAAAATGAATTTTTCCTCTCGAAGCTTAAAATAGAATGACTGCACTGAAATATTAAAACATTTTTCATTTCAGTCCCATGAGATATTACAAAAATTGCTGAACATTGTATTACATTAATATAATATATTAGGCACATTTTTGCAAATGACTTAACCCGTAGCGCAAAAAATTAATATAATGTTCTCGTAAATATATGTAAATGTTGATATTGTGGCTTTGTAGCACCATGACATGTATAAAACAATTCAATAAAACAGTTTATTCAGTCATAATGCATACACTTAGTAACTATCCACCATAATATCATGAAAATCACAATACTTTACATACACATTAAATATGAAACAAAATTATCCATCTTGGTTCATATTAAATTAAATAATTCAGTGACTAAAATATGACCAGTAAATGTTAAATAATAATAATTAAAAATGAAGGGTATGACTCCCACAAATTTACAAAAAAATTGTAAATTACACTTCATTAAAATGACAAGCTGGCACAAAAGAATTATACAAGAAGAATTGCTAGTACTGTAATAATGCAGAGTATATGTACAACCTTTTTAAACACTGTTAAATTAAGAATGGATTTAAGTTTTTAAAAAATTAAACAGTTACATTGCAACAATAATAATTTACCTGCTGAATGCAACAAAATTAAAAATAATCAATATAACATCAAGTGGAACTTGTTTTGTGATTGTTTCTAACATAAATTTACAGCAAAATAGCAAAACAAGTAATTTTAAAGTCTTTTTTATACCTCACTCTCCTTATTTCTTGTAAGAGAAAATTTTAAGTTTCTTTGCATTTTTTACTTTTATTTCATTTGACTTTTTTTTTGAATAATTATTGAGGAAAATATTAGCTATGGTAGGCATGAATTTCTTGGCAATATCACAAACATTGAGCCCGCAAGAACATACATCAAAGTCGCACTCATGAGTGGCAATGAGTGCGTTTGAATTCACGGGCCAGCCCGGGCTGGCCTGGGCTGAAGCGTTTTTTGTCATCAAGTGGGGCCAGCCCGGCGGCCATTTTTCCTCCTCTCATGACGTCACTTCCTGGCTGGCCCAGGCTGACGCGGGTGGACTCTACAGTGCGCCTGAGACCTAGCGGACAGACTGGGAACTAATTATGACGAAATTATGACGTTTCATACCAGGCGACCAAGGTCACCGCCATTTTACCCAGCCCGGGCTGGCCCGTGAATTCAAACGCACTCAATGTAATCGGGAGGAAATATTTTTTTTTAAATATTTACTTGATATTAATGAAGGTGTCTTGTAGTGCGATAATACTTCAATGTAGTCTCCCGTTTGCTAATTATTTTATTTAGTTCATAAATATCATACTTCTTGAGAAATAAGACGGTAAAGTTAGGGCGGGAACTTGGTTCTATCTTCCAAGCTTTAGTAATGTATCATGACGTCACGAAATATTGAAATTACAAAAGTACTTGAATCAACTTTCATACATTATTTTCGATGTAGTAAATAACTTTACTTGATATATACAAAGTAAAGAAAATGCAATTAAGTAAAGTGAAAGTCACTCGCTATGAAGAAAGGCTTTCAATGTTCATATGACGTCATCGCCAGTAACCCTAGTCAAAAAATAACTCAATGGTCAAGTGGTTGACTACTGCCAGTGGTAAATTGGCTAATGGTCAAGTAGTCATGGTCAAGTAGTCATGGTCAAGTAGTCAAGTTCATGGTCAAGTGGTCAAGTTCATGGTCAAGTGGTCGTGGTCCATTTCATGGTCAAGTAGTCGCGGTTTCAAGTGATCCAATGGTCAAGTAGTCGCGGTTTCAAGTGATCCAATGGTCATGTAGTTGCATATATGGCGCCACCTCACGCCGTACATCATGAGCAGCTAAAACTTTAGTTAGCCACAGAAATCCCACGTATAAATTTTGACTACACTTTGGGCTTATCAGCTCAAATAAGACCAAAATTTTGCTAGCCCAATTAGACTCCGACAGGCACCTAATTGGCCGATTTTGGGCAAATCTGGGCTAGCAAAAAAAGTAACATTGAGCTGTAATAGCCCAATATAACCCTAACTGGACCAATACACCACTTAATCCATAGCTCTATGTAGCTCATTATGAATCAGTTTGAACCAACTATGCCATGCTTAAACAAGCTGGAAATTGACCAAATTTGCCCAAACTTGACCTTTTCTACCCTGGTTGTCCCCAGTACGCTTATATAGCTCAAAATAGACCAAAACAGCTTAAAATGGACCTCTTTTGCCCAAAGATGTGCCGATCCACCCTGAATATACTGCATTGGCTAAGGTAGCCCAAAGTGGACCAAAACAGCTTAAAATGGACCTCTTTTGCCCAAAGATGTGCCGATCCACCCTGAATATACTGCATTGGTTTAGGTAGCCCAAAGTGGACCAAAACTGCTTAAAATTGACCTCTTTTGCCCAAAGATGTGCCAATCCACCCTGAATATACTGCATTGGTAAAGGTAGCCCAAAGTGGACCAAACCAGCTTAAAATGGACCTCCTTTGCCCAAAGATGTGCCGATCCACCCTGAATGTACTGCATTGGTAAAGGTAGCCCAAAGTGGACCAAAACAGCTTAAAATGGACCTCTTTTGCCCAAAGATGTGCCGATCCACCCTGAATGTACTGCATTGGTAAAGGTAGCCCAAAGTGGACCAAACCAGCTTAAAATGGACCTCTTTGGCCCAAAGATGTGCTTATTCAACTTGAATGTACTGCATTACTAACAGTAGCTAAAAATAGACTAAAATAGCTCAAAATGGCCTTTTTTCCTCTGAATGTATTACATTCTTTACCTTAATTATCGCTTCATAAAACAAACGAAAATAGATGAAGATAGAAATATTTTGTCTAAAAACATGTGCCTTTTATGACCATGAATGCATTCTATTAATTAGTTGATACTTGAAGCTCAAAGTTGATAAAGTTGCTATAAAATAATATAATTTATTCATGGTTAAGAGCTGGGGAAAATCAGTATTGTCATCATGCTGATGCATGCATACCAGACACTAATAATGCAAAGGAATACTTGGCTGACTGTGAGGGGAAGAGACTGGCCCAAGAATCACATGGTATGCATATTAAATGAGGTGTCTGTTTATTCTGTTCTTTTATCATATACGTACAAATAACGTACTGAATGCATATTATTTGCACACGGTAAATACAGTATGCATACAGTACGTATGTAAGAGGTCATTGTAACAATTCTATTAGTAATTAGAGAGCATAATATCCTGAATGAAATACAGTTTCATTTATTATAGCTGTGAAATTGTTATTAAAATTGTAAAAAGTGCCACTTATATACCGCAATTTTAGAACAAAATTAACCTTTGTTCATTTATTTCCTTACATTTTGGCTGTGTAGAACTGCTTTTTTCTTCAAAATTGTGGAAGAATAGGCTGAGGAACTGCATTGTTAGCAGCTTAAACCTATTAGGTGGCAGCACCTGCGAGTAAACATTTCAGTCTCTCGTCAGCTCCTAATTTTTTCTAGTTTTTGTATATGTTTTTGTGAGTTTTCTTGTTAATTTAAAGTCAAATTATGTATAAATAACCAGTGCATCTATTGATATCAAATAATTTAGTTTGGTGCGAGTGCTGAACAGTTATATTTAATAACAAAATTTTGTTCTCCAAGGCTAGCAATATGGCCGTGCCAAACCTAAATCAAAATATGACTGGTACTAGTGTTGTAAAATAACCGGTTATTTTAAAACGAAGTTAATAACCGAGGTTATTAACAGGTTATTAACATTTTTTAGGTTATTTTGGGTTATTTTGCCTTTTTGAGGGCCCTGGTAACAAATTTTAAATGTAGCTTCAAGTGTGCTTTCAACCCTCTTTTTTCAATCAAACAACCAAAATACTTTTTTTTTTGAGTAAAAATAATTGATAGAAAAGATTTTACAGCGATTTTTAATAATTTTGACTTTAACTACAGTGTTGCCACATTTCTCGGTTAATTAATTAAATGCTAAATAATTTATTTTGAATCCAAAAGATTATTCTCTGGATAGCATTTTGATTTTACATGTATTTTTTTAGTAATTACACTATTCTTTTTATGTAGAATAACCTGGATATTAATTCTAACTGCTATGTTGCCAAATTTCCATAATAACCGAGGTTATGTTAGGTTATTTTGAATTGGGTTAATAACCGTTAATAACCGAGTTATTAACAAAATAACCAAATGGTTATTAACTTACTCACAACACTAACTGGTACGCAGTACTTTCAACATCGAGACTCAAATAATATTTCACAATTTGTACCGCAGTGGCCAACACATACAAGAGATGTACCAGTGAAAATGAATAACGGTAATTACAATGAAAATATTTATAATAACAACAATGACAACGCGTCTAATTATTTTAGTCGTGATAATTTATTACCAAATTCATCATATTCACCAATAAAAAATGAAATGAGAGAATTATTTTCTCATTTCAAGGAAGAAATTAAAGGTGTTGTGCTTGAAATTGTGAAAAATGTTTTTCCGTCTCCTGAATTGTCACATCAACAACGAGAAATTGAACGACCTTGGAGAGAAGTGCAGCATGTGAGCGATCGCCGTCGCCCACAGCATCAACACAACCAAGAGACGTCGTACCGCCGTTCGCCGCAGTGGCAGCAGCCATCAACTCGGCAGCAGCAGCAGACTCGTGAGCCCAGGCAGGCGATACGACGCGGACCTTCGCATCATCAGACACCGCGCGAGCCGCCGTATCGGATGCCGCGAGAAACACCCCGTATACCACCGCAACATTCACAACAAGTACCGCGGCAGCAACCTCCACGTGGACCATATTCACCCTGGCCTACCCAGCAATCCCTCCTACTTCAAAATTCCTTTTCACCTTTACAGTCCTTCAATGAAGAATCTTTTCCTCGTCTTAGTCAGAGATCTGCTCCAAAACAGAATGAAATTGGTCCACAACAACGTCGTACTAGTCACAAGAATTTTTTCTTTATGGAAAAAAAAGGTGATTTGTTTGACTCTCCAGTTGGTACGTCACTCGCCCACGCTGTGGGTGAGGATTTCAAACAAAAGCGAGGTATCGCGACTCAGTTTAAGAAAAAATTTAAACAAGTACCATTTTTACTAAGTCAACTTAAAACAACAGGAGAAGTAGCTGTTTTGTCAGATGATGAGAGATATATTTTTTATCTCGTCACCAAAACTTCATCTAGCTCACTTCCTAAGTATGAGGATTTTATATCTTCATTGAAAAATCTCAAACGTTCTTGTGAGATTTTACAAGTTAGAAAGCTTGCAATTCCACGCCTAGGGTGTGGACGAGATGGGTTTAATTGGAACAAAGTTAAGAATGACATAATCGCAATCTTCCAAGATTTGGACATGCAAATAACAGCTTATTATGCATGGAGAGAGTCAATAAACCAAACAACTCCAAAGTTTCTAGTAAATGATAGCAAGCAACCTACACCGGCAACCACCATTACAGCTGGTGTCCCTCCCAATTCACTCCCGGCGGTCCATGCAAACCCTGAATTATGCCAGACCTCTACCGCTGTAGAAGGTACCCGTTCCAATGCCACACCTGGCAGTTTGGAGGCGGAGGGACCGTTGGTGCCAACCACGGCTGAGCTGAAGAAGCAGAAGTCCACAACCCCGGCCGAGCTGTCAGAGCTCGTGCTGGCGAACGACGGCCCCCTGCCCACGCTTATCCCCGAGCGTGCCGCAGTGAACAGCGGAACTTCTCCGCGTGTACCTGTAAAAGCTGGTGGTAACGGCGACACTCCGGCGGGTGGCCCGCCATCAAGTGAGAGAGATGACTCTATTTCTATGGTGTCCAATGTTTCAATTTGTGCTAATTGCGGCATCGTTCACAACGACATTAAAATTAAGGGTAATGTAAAAAGTGATAGTATTGACACAGGGAGTCGTGTTGAAATGGTCCCCTCTTCAACACCTTCTTATCAATCAAATAGTTTATTTGACTTGAATACGTTGGCACCTCGTTTTCGTTTGTTTATTCAACATATTCTTGAAAATGAATCTACATTCATTGAGAATTTAAAATCAATTGATAAATCTATAAATGATGAAATTTTTAAGTCCCACGAAGTTACTAATAACACAGAAGTAATATCACTTTTCCATCCAAGTGCTCCTCCATTATCACAGTTACCACAGGATGATCCTATTCTTACCCCTCCTAATAATGTTGTTTCTTCATCCCCTATCACTGACCTAGATAACAAGGATGTAAAACCCGAAATTAGTCAAATGGCTGAATCATCTCAATCTACCCTACCAAAATTTGAATCCCCAAATAAATCAGTAATGTCAAGTCCTCACAAAGATGCAACTACTTTATCTATTAATTTACGATCTCGTGCAAGTACTGTGAGTAATATCTCTCAAAAACCGCCAAAATCAAAAAAAGCCTAATGTTTGTGCTAACTCAGCCCCGAATTACATAAAAATACTCCAATTAAATTTGCCGGGGTTAAAAAATAAGATATCAGAAGTAGAATTATTCCTCGAATCTACTGATTGTGATATTATAATTTTATGTGAACATGGGCTGAGTGAAACAGAAATTGTAACAATTAGTTTCAAAAATTATAGGATTGTTTCATATTATTGCAGAGAATTTCAAAAGTGTGGTGGAGTAGCTATTTTATCTCGAAAGAGTTTAAATATACATGATATAAAAATTAAATCTATTGAATCATGTTTTGAATGTTGCATTGCAAAATTAGTGGTAAATAAAACCGCAAATATCTATTTTGCCTCCATCTATAGACCACCTGAAATTTCTAAAAAAATTAAAAAAATTCTAAATGTTGATTCAAATATTAAACTCTTTTTAACTGAATTTGAAATGCTTTGTAAAAAGCTTAATAAATATTGTAAAAATATAAATGATTTTTTTGTAATTGCAGGAGATGTTAATTTTAACTTGCTTAACTGCAATTCAAATATAATCCAATACAAAGACATACTTGATTCTTTTAAGCTGGAAGTAGTTAATAAGTCTCCAACTAGAGACTCAAAGAAAACTGCTACTCTAATTGATCACATAATAATAAAAAGTAAGGATAATATAACTATTGAGTATAAAACTGAGCACACAAATCTTTCTGACCATATGTATACAATGGTCACAATAAAATTGAGTAATATTACAACAATTAATTTAAAAAACAAAGCTACATTCACTTATAAACGGGAATTTGACAAATGTAATTTTGATAATTTTTTATTGCTTTTAATCCGTGAAAAATGGCATGATCTATTGACTCCTTTCAAAAGCTCTAATGAAAGATGGTCTTTGTTTTTAGAAACTTTAAAATTTCACTTTAATGAGGCTTTTCCAATTATAAAAAAGAAGGTATCATGTGAACCAAAAAAACCTCGATGGATTGTTAACAACCCTCATCTTATTGAAGAAGGGAATTACTTAAAACGTTTACACTATCAAGTAAAATTTTATAACTCAACTTTATCCTCTGAATATAAAAGTAAAATGATCATTCATAAGCAAAACATAGCTAATGCAAAATTTAAAGAAAATGATCTTGAACTGCAAAAAGCAAATAATAAAGTTAAAGCCACATGGAATATAATCAATAAAGCATGTAATACTAAAAAATTGTTGCACAAAAAAAATCATGAATTATGTATTAATGATGAAATAATCACAGATCCTAATCAAATATGCAATATTTTCAATGTTTTTTTTGTTAAAACTGTTGAAGATTTAATTTCGGATAAATTCCCACCCTCTTATTATTTTGAAAATAATATTATTCAAAATGATGAAAATGCCCCTATATTAAATTTTCAAATGATAGAGTCCACTTATATATTAAATGTAATGAAATCATTGCCTAATAAATATGCGGCGGGACCAGATGAGATCCCTTATACAGTTGTTAAATACTGTGCCCATGTATTAGCTATACCTCTAACTAACTTAATTAACCATTCAATATTTGAAGGTATTTTCCCTGATTGTTTAAAAACATCAAAAGTATATGCTACCCACAAAAAAGGCCCATTAACAAACATTGATAATTATAGACAAATTTCAAATACTTCAGTTTTTGGTAAAATTCTTGAACATACTTTAGACGACCAACTCACTACTTATCGAGTTGAAAATAATTTAATTACCCCCTGTCAGCATGGATTTTTAAAATTCCGATCTACAGATACTGCAATGTTCGATTTATTAAATCATATATATGCAGCGCTAGACCGTAAACAATATTGTATTGCAATATTTTTTGATTTATCGAAAGCCTTCGATAGTTTGGATAAAAATATTTTATTGCATAAGCTTGATAATATTGGTGTTGGAGTATCAAGTCGCAACTTGATAGATTCATATTTGACAAACCGTGAACAATATGTTGAAATTAATGCAATAATCAATGAGGAAAATCAAACTTATAAATCAGAAAAATTGCCCATAAAACTTGGTGTGCCTCAAGGAGGAAAAATTTCAGCTTCCCTTTTTAATACGGGAACAAATGATTTACCTGATTATATAAAAAATGCTAAATTGGTGGTATATGCTGATGATACAACGGCTGTAGTTACAGCCGATAGTGAAATTGAATTAATTCACAAAGTTAAACTTACTATAAATGATGTGCACATGTGGTGTACAAATAATAAACTTATGCTGAACACAGCAAAAACTGAATATATTCAATTTCACTCTCCCAGGCAAATTCCAACACATAGCTATTTACTACATTTATCCGGAGAAATTATTAAAAGAGCCGAGTCGGTCAAATTTCTTGGATTGTACATCAATGAATGCTTGGATTGGACTACACATGTTAATATTTTATGTAAAAAGCTAAATTCAGCTAATTTTATGTTGTATTCAATTAGAAATTATGTTTCTCATGAAACATTGCTAACTATATATTATGCACATTTTTATTCACATTTAGCATATGGTATAATTAATTGGGGATGCAGAACTGAGCTATTAACTCGTTGTTTTATTTTACAAAAGAGAGCTCTTAGAACAATATTAAGGCTCCCAAAGGGACAGTCTTGTATTTCACACTTTAAAGCCAATAATATGTTAACTGTCCCTTGCATTTATATCTTAAATTGTGCCTCTTTTAAAAAAAATAATCCAAGTTTTTATGTTCAAAATGATTGTTTCCACAATTATAATACTAGACATAAATTGAATGTTGCTACTGAAAAACATAATTCCGAATTCTTCAAAAACTGTTCTCTGTACCGAACAGTTAAATTTTTCGAATTTTTACCTAATTGTCTTAAAGAAATAGAAAGTAATAAACTATTTCGAACTAAACTGAAAAAGGTATTGATATCCAAAGAGTTTTATTCCATAAAGGCTTTCGAGAGTAATAAATTATCTGAGAGAATTCTGTTGGAATAAATAAACAACAATCAGAAACTTAATCAATTCAAGTCTTGAATCATGATAAAATAAAAATTGTTGATAATAATTCGCAAAAAATAATGGATAGTGTTTTTAGCTGAAATTGAATTTGTTCTTCCCCCTAATTTTCTTTTTGTTATGTTAAAGATAAATAATTGTATTTGCTCATTATGTATGTTATGATATTGTGTGTGTTGTTTTGTATTTATATTAAAACTTGACGTGAACATATGTTTGTCCTGCACAACCTGTAAAAGTTCAAAATGAATAAATAAAAAAAATAAAATAAATAAAATTAGGAGCTAGAGATATGCCACCCGGTGGCATGAACAGAAAAACATTTCCCAATCAACTTTAACCCTGAGATATTGATGTATATAGACTATATACATGTATGCTTACCTTAGCAGATGATTAACGCATTACTACACTAAAGAAAACCTTAAAATAATAGATACATGACACTACTTAGGACACTATAAGAAATATACATACTGCAACAACAACAACATTGTCGACTGTTACAAGTCAGATGGAAAACCGGTAGAGAAATGAATTCAAATGAACCAATCAGAGCGATCGGAAGTTCGGAACCGATCGGAAACCATCGGAAACGCGCTAAATTAATCTCCAAAAGTCTACAAATGGCGAAATCTTTGTAAACATGACAGACGACTTAAATAATTCTGATAAATATAATAGACCCAGCTTATAGATGAGGTCTATTTTAAGCTGTAATGGTTCACTTTAAGTTACCTAAATCAATGCAGTATGCATACATTCAGGGCGGATCGGCACATCTCTGGGCAAAAGAGGTCCATTTGAAGCTGTTTTGGTCCACTTTGGGCTCCCAAAGATGTGCCGATCCACCTTGAATGTACTGCATTGGTAAAGGTAGCCCAAAGTGGACCAAAACAGCTTAAAATGGACCTCTTTTGCCCAAAGATGTGCCGATCCACCCTGAATGTACTGCATTGGCTAAGGTAGCCCAAAGTGGACCAAAACAGCTTAAAATGGACCTCTTTTGCCCAAAGATGTGCCGATCCACCCTGAATGTACTGCATTGGTTAAGGTAGCCCAAAGTGGACCAAAACAGCTTAAAATGGACCTCTTTTGCCCAAAGATGTGCCGATCCACCCTGAATGTACTGCGTTGGTTAAGGTAGAGCTACCTTAACCAATGCAGTACATTCAGGGTGGATCGGCACATCTTTGGGCAAAAGAGGTCCATTTTAAGCTGTTTTGGTCCACTTTGGGCTACCTTAACCAATGCAGTACATTCAGGGTGGACCGGCACATCTTTGGGCAAAAGAGGTCCATTTTAAGCTGTTTTGGTCCACTTTGGGCTACCTAACCAATGCAGTACATTCAGGGAGGGAAAAAACATCTTTGGGCAAAAAAAATCCATTTTAAGCTATTTTGGGCTATTTTGAACTGAGCCAACCTGAGGAATACATTCAGAGTAAAAAGGGGTATGTTTGGGCTAAAGAGTGCCTTTTTAAGCTTTTTTGGTCCATTTTGGGCTTGGTCAAGCACATGAATACTTTCAGAGTAAAAAAGGGCATGTTTGGGCTGAAGAGTGCCATTTTAAGCATTTTTGGCTCACTTTGTGCTGGCCGAGGCAAGGAATTCATTCATGGCTATTTTGGGCAGAAATGGTCTACAGGGTGCTCAGATTTATTTTAGCTGGATTGGTCAATATACAGCTACATGAAGCTAAGTTGAGCTTGGGCTTAATTGAGCTTTTTTGGCCAATAACAAGCTTACTGCAACCCTGGGGATATTAGGTGCCATTTTGGGCTAAAACGGTCAACAGCTAGCTTAAATTTGTTTCAAGCTTGTTTGGTCTTAATTAGGTTAAAATTGCTTGGTCACAAATCTGGTCTATTTTAAGCTATAAAATTCCAATCTGAGCTGGAGGCTTAAATGAGCATGTTTGGTCTAAATAAAGCCTGAAGCATTATTGGACAATCGTGGGCTACTTTGGTTATAAGCAAATTTGAGTTCAGATAGCTCAATAACACTTTAAAGCCATTTTGAGGTACTCTGGGCTTCGCAGCCCAAACTGATACTTGAAGGAAAGTAATTTTGAGCTAGCAATGCTATTTTGGGCTAGCAAACCAAGCCCAAAGTAGTCAAAATTTATACGTGGGATATTAGTAGAGATCGAATGATGCTGGAACATGTGATAAAATTATTCTTCCAAATTTTTACTTTGAATTGGTAAAAGATAGCAAAAATGCTACAAACAAAACAAATATAAAGAAAAATTTATATTAATTTTTTATGCAATTTAATATTAAATTTTATCAATATCATCACAATATTAATTATAAATCAGCAAACAATTATTTTCAAACAGTCACTTCTTTAAGTAATATATTTACCCATGATAGCGTCTCTTTCCGGCGATCTTTTTTATCATGTCCCAAGAGCCGATAAACATTGAGTGTTTA
Source organism: Siphlonurus alternatus (assembly GCA_949825025.1). Taxonomy (NCBI): domain Eukaryota; kingdom Metazoa; phylum Arthropoda; class Insecta; order Ephemeroptera; family Siphlonuridae; genus Siphlonurus; species Siphlonurus alternatus. The sequence continues at coordinate 25,757,256 of OX463781.1, read as the reverse complement.
AGGCTACCTGGAACAAATTATTCGACACAAAGTAACGAGATCATCACAAAAGAACATTTCATAATACGTTTAACAGAGATGCAAAACTTCGCGCGAAACATGGTGCGCGAAACTTTCGCGAAACTTTCGCGCGAATATTCGCGAAACTTCGCGAAAATTTCACGAAATTTAAAAAATGACTGTCGCAATGCGATTTTTCATATATTCATCAAAAAATTAAGAAAACAAGATAAAATGGCCCCTTTCATGACCTGTCTATCCTCGAATGTGTTAAATGATTTTAAAAATAATTAAAAGTAATTTTTAAAATTAAAAAAAAAAAATAATAACATTTTTTATATCTAATAAATTAAATTGAACTCTTTTTTTAATTCATTTATGCAATTAAACCTGTCATTAAAGTAAAATTAGGAAGAAAACGGCGTATTCATTAAATACGGTTCGAAAAAGTAGAGCGGGAAATTCAAATATATAAATTTCGCGAAGTTTCGCGCGAAACTTTCGCGAAACTTGGCTTGCGAAACTTCGCGAATATTCGCGAAACTAGCGAAATTTCGCGCGAAGCTTCGCGAAGCGTTGCATCACTGGGTCATTAAAGAGGAGTCAGCCAGGGCCGTCCCATGCGCACAGTGCATAATACGTTTAAATTTTTCTGCTCTATTATAGAGTTTTCCGTAAATTAATAGCCATTGCTTAGAAAAGCTGCGCAGAAACGAGTTTTAAATGTTAGTAGTCTACTGCGCATAGCTCCGCAAAGTGTGCATGATAAAAAAGCTTGAATCCAAATGAAGCTGCGCAAACGCTAGGTGACTAATCTGCGCACAGCCAATAGCAGCTTTGTATGCTTTATGAACAAAGATACGAACTTCTACCCCAGATTGCTTGCGAATTGCAGTGTTTAAAAATTCTTTTAATACGTTACTGCAACCGGATTGGCTTGTAGTATTGCAAATAAATATCAAATTTGAGATGAGATAAAAAGCAACGTTCTCGCTAATGTTGAACAAAAATTCTGCTCCGGTAGGGGCCCCTCGTGCAGCAAAACAGCTGTCTTGAGCTCACTACGTGACGTCACCTTGGGTGTTTTTGGCCAAAATGCGCAGATCAGTCCAAATACTCCAAATTCGTAGGGCTGATGGACCTATCTATTATAGTTGTATCATGGGAGTCAGCGAGTTGAGTGCGCAGTGCATGACGGGAATGACGTCACGCACTATATATATGTGCATACGAAAAAGTTACGTCGGCTCCTCAAAAGCTGCGCAGTAGAAATTTATGCAAGTTGCGCAATACGAGCATCTGCTGAAGTTATATAGTGTTGTTGATCCCGTTGATCCAGTCAGCTGTTAACCGGTAGACCGCATCATTTGAAATGAAAATTTGCCACGGATTTTGGTATTGTATCGGAATTTTCTCAAAATTTTTATGAAGGGCTAATAAAGGTTATGACACTTTCTGATTCACCATAATATGTTCTATCTTAGAATATTTTTTAAACACATTTTACGGGAGATTGCGAAAGAAATTAAAGTTCGAATAAAAAAGAAGCCACGTTTTTCGAGCGTTAGCATGGAGTAGATGGACGAAGTCATCGACTTTTAGACCCAAATGCTCAGAATTTTTACGAAGGACGGTCTCAACTGATTTCAGATCCTTATTTATGGTGCTCCAAAGTAACTTTTTACATGCAAGAGAATGAGCTTTACCATCGGTCAATTTTTCACTCACTCTAGCTACTTTAAAGCAAAATTAGGAAGAAAACTTCGTATTCATTAAATACGATTCGAAAAAGTAGAGCGGGAAATTCAAATATGTCAATTTCGCGAAGTTTCGCGCGAAATTTTCGCGAAACTTGGCTTGCGAAACTTCGCGAATATTCGCGAAACTAGCGAAATTTCGCGCGAAGCTTCGCGAAGCGTTGCATCACTGACGTTTAATGTACTGGAAAGGTACTTATCTGACATTAAAGTGCTTGAATTTCGATTAATTTGTAGGAACTCTGCTTCTGATGAACCGGACGCCATTTTAGATGCTTCATTTGATGGTCACTCGAAATGCGCAACTGCGCATGCGCGGCATGCGCACGCAAGTGACTACTTACCAAATGGTCATAGTCAATGGTCATAGTCAATGGTCATAGTCAATGTTCATAGTCAATGGTCATAGTCATGCAATGGTCATAGTCAATGGTCATAGTCAATGGTCATAGTCAATGTTCATAGTCAATGTTCATACCCTTGTCCAAAAAATCCGCAGTGGTCAAGCGTTTGACCACTGCTTAGTGGTAGATTGGCCAGTGGTCATGGTCAGGGATTAAGTGGTCAATTCTAGTGGTCACCCTAGTGGTCACCCTAGTGTTCACCCTAGTGGTCACCCTAGTGGTCACCCTAGTGGTCACTCTAGTGGTCAATTCTAGTGGTCACGCTCTAGTGGTAGCGCCGTGGTCTAGTGGTCAAAAAATCGTTAGTAGATGGTGATCACACGCCGTATATCACGAAGCAGTTAGCACACTTTCTTCAGCCTCAGACAGTGGAAAAAATAGCTACAACATGTAATAAAATTATTATTTCACATTTCTACCTTGAATAAGTAAATTATTTCACTTAATTCAAGGTAAAAATGATACATATTATACATGCGTGTGTACAAGAAAACGACAAAAAGGCATGCACTGAGAGAGAATTGTTCATGTTTATTATTATATAACATTAATAAAATTACAATACAAAAGAAAGATAATAATAATTATAAAGCATGCAAGTTTTTGAAGAATAATTACCAACCAGCTAGATATCCCAGCTAACACGCAGAAGCTGGCCAAGACCTGGCCAGATTCTGGCATGCCAGATTGGCAGACGCTTGGTCAGCCATTCATGGGCCATTTAATTTATGGCAAGCTGGGCTTAAAACGGCCAGAGGTTTTTGCCGTTCTTGGGCCAGGCTTGGCGGGCCAGGGTCATTGCATTTCACCTTTATTTCAGTAAAATTTGCTTCCCCCCCCTTTTTTTTGTGTTTATTTATTATTTTCTACGCATTTGGGTCCCAAAAAAACAAAAAAAAAATGTAAAAAATTTGGATGGGGAGAGAATCGAACTCGGCACCTTTGGATCCGCAGCTGAAGGTCCTTACCGCTAGGACACTGCCTTTCTTAGAAGAGAATGGTAAATTTAGGTTTATAAACTTTACATTTGGAATACTTAACAAAAATATTTTTATTCCGACCTAAGTTTTTAGCTACATTTATTTTTTAAACGTTAATAATTATGTAACAACGATTGTTAATTACTTATTATTTATTATGTGAATATGTTATTGAAAATATTCTAAGTCCCTGTTACGGCTTGTGGTTTGAAGCCCCAGTCCGGCCCAGGTCTGGCAAGCCATATTTACGGCTGACAGTAAGACGGCCAATGAATGGCCCGCTTCTGGTAGGCCATAGCCAGAAGCTCGCCAAGACGGCCACCAGAGGGCCAGCTCTGGCCCGGCCTGTTCGTGCTAGATGTTCCGGCGATATTTTTGTCATGTCCCAAAGGAAGCCGACAATCATTGACTGTTTAAGGCTACCTGGAACAAATTATTCAACACAAAGTAACGAGAACTTAACAAAAGAACATTTCATAACACGTTTTATGTACTAAAAAGGTACTTATCTGACATAAAACAGCTTGATAATACGTTTTTCAGAGCTCGCACTTTGCTCGACCTCGTGTGCGACGCCATGATGTTTCTTTATCACGTGACGTTGCGCATGCGCTCTAGAGTGACCACTGAGCTCAGTGGTAAAAAATCTGACCACTAGATAATTAAGTGGTCAATTTTTTTTTTTTTTTTGACAACGGATATATTTATATGGTGCGGCCACGGCAGGCGCGAATCCAGGAGGGGGGGTGCCCCTCCCCTCAAAATTTTGGATATATTATATAACATGGGCAATATAGGCGTTTCCCCCATTTAAATTTTTTTAAAACATTTGCGGTAGCCCGCCCACGAGAAAATAAGAGTGAAAGCTCACAACAAATTCACTCGCACATATTGACTCCAATTAACCTAAATTTCGCCCCTTTTTGGAGTCAATATGCGCGAGCGAATTAACGTGTATTGATGCACTTTGGCGATGTTTGGTACTTTATATTGACGCATTTTCACGTATATTGACGAGTATTGACGTGAATGCCTGCCGAAATACTTCGCTCGACTTCACGCACTTTCAGGTATATTGGCTCGCGCATATTGACTCCAATTCACCTAAATTTCGCCTCTTTTTAGAGTCAATATGCGCAAGTGAATTAACGTGTATTGATGCACTTTGGCGATGTTTGGTACTTTATATTGACACATTTTCACGTATTTTGATGAATATTGACGAGTATTGACGTAAATGCCTGCCGAAATACTTCGCTCGACTTCATGCACTTTCAGGTATATTGGCTCGCGCATATTGACTCCAATTCACCTAAATTTCGCCCCTTTTCTGAGTCAATATGCGCGAGTGAATTTGATATCATATATTAGCACATTTTCATGTAATTTGATTAATATTAACAAATATTGACGTAAATGCCTGCCACCAAAATACTTCGCTCGAATTCACACACTTTCAGGTATACTGGCTCGCACATTTTGACGCCTTTTCGTGAACTTTCCCACTTTCATTGATTATTTTTTTTCCTTAAGTCCATTCATTCAAATTCACTCATTTTGACGCTTTTTCAGGAACTTTCACGCTTTTATCAACCATAATTTTTTTACAAAGTCCAGTCATTCAAATTCACTCATTTTGACGCTTTTTCACGAACTTTCACGCTTTTATCAACCATAATTTTTTACAATGTCCAGTCATTCAAATTCACTCATTTTGACGCTTTTTCATGAACTTTCACACTTTTATCAACCATTATTTTTTACAAAGTTCAGTCCTTCAAATTCACTCATTTTGACGCTTTTTCATGAACTTTCACGCTTTTATCAACCATATTATTTTACAAATTCCAGTCATTCAAATTTAATATTTTTCAAACCTTTTCACGAAATTTCATACATTTAACAAGTAATTTTTTCACAAAGTCTATACATGCAAAATTCATTCATTCCCACGAATTTTCACGCCATCATTTACCAAATTTTTACACATGGTCTCATGCATTTTTCGTCGCAGGCTAGCTCACCAAACCATTGGAAGTGAATGCAGTCCCATGGCCTCAGTCCCCATGGATACCTGAAATGTACGAAAAATCCACAAAGAAACGCGCGCAAATTTTTACGTACAGTAATAAAGATTGTTCTCATTTGTCAAACATCGAAAGCAAAATAAAAACAATAATTTTTACAAACAGAAATATAGGCCGGTATACAGATATACAGCTAGTATAAAATGAGAGGCTTTTATAAAAAAAAAAACTTACTAGGCTGACTATATATATAGCAGTATAAGGTTTTCACTACTTTTTATAATTAATGATTCCTTTGAATAATTTAACTATTAAAGGAATTATTTTTATACTTCGTCATAATTAAATAAATTAAGAACTGTTTTTACTTATCTGATAGAACTTCTCGTCGTGGCTTAATCTTCGATATTTTATGCGACTCCAATTAAATCTGACATTTTGAAAACTCGACCGGCAAAAATGCAACATTGAATTTTCTCTTTTTACATCATAAAAAGTGCGAAAAAATGGCAAATATTAACACTGGACAAACGAATGGTAACCTAACTTCATTGTAATTAACTATTTAATGTTCAGGAATAAGTAAAACTTCACTTAAACACCTCATAAATCACCATATACACACACGAGGAGCTTTCTATAACCTCTCTGCGTCAGCCATCTTGTGTTACTACCAACCGCCAAGTCACATGACTTCCGGTCATGTGACCAGATTTGTAGAACATTTTTTACATGAAGTCCCCTCATGCATATTCACGCATTTTCACACTTTTCCACGCACTTTCACCCATTTGTCGACCAACATTTTTCATTAAGTCCCTTCATGCATATCCACGCATTTTCACACTTTTTCACGCACTTTCACCCATTTGTTGACCCCTTTTTTTTAATAAAGACCACTAATGTATTTTCACACATTTTTACGCACTTCGACCATTTGTCGACTAATTTTTTTCCTAAGTCCCCTCACATGAATAAAATTTTTTCACGCCTTGTTCCATGACGTCACTTTTTGCTGGTCATGGGACGTCAAATTTCCTACCGAGAGATGCTGAAAATATGTTAAAATACATTAATATGCACTAAAGGATGTTGTTAAAAAAAATTGTCGAACAAATAGTTCAAAGTGCGTGAAAATGTGTGAAAATGCGTGAAAAAACATTGGGGTCTTAACTAAAAAAAAATGGTCAACAAATGGGTGAAAGTGCGTCAAAATATGTCAAAATGTGTCAATTTGCATGAGGGGACTTTATAAAAAAAAAAGGTCAGCAAATTGGTGAAAATGCGTCAAAATATGTCAAAATGTGTCAATTTGCATGAGGGGACTTTATGAAAAAAAATGGTCAACAAATTGGTGAAAATGCGTCAAAATATGTCAAAATGTGCCAATTTGCATGAGGGGACTTTATGAAAAAAAATGGTCAGCAAATTGGTGAAAATGCGTCAAAATATGTCAAAATGTGTCAATTTGCATGAGGGGACTTTATGAAAAAAAAAGGTCAACAAATTGGTGAAAATGCGTCAAAATATGTCAAAATGTGCCAATTTGTATGAGGGGACTTTCTGAAAAAAAATGGTCAGCAAATTGGTGAAAATGCGTCAAAATGTGTCAATTTGCATGAGGGGACTTTATGAAAAAAATTGGTTGACAAATAGGTGAATGTGCATGAAAAAGTTTCAAAGTGAGTGAACGTACTTTGCATCAAACTGGCTGAAAGTGCGTCAGTATACATGAACTGACTTTATAAAAAATGTTGGATCATAATTGGATGAAACTGCGTGAAAATTCATGAAAATGGGCGAGTGGAATCAACTCAATTTGCATCAATAGAGGTGAAGTTGATACTAAATTAAAAATACGTCAATTTATGTGAAAATGCGTAGAGTTGCTCTAGTCAGCTATGTGAATATTAATCAGTATATGTCAATATGGATGGGCGAAATTGCTTGAAATACACTTATTTTGTTAAATTATTAAAAATTTGTTAAAATGCGTGAATGACGCATCAATCTGCATGAGAGAGTCGTCAATCGGCTTCAACATGTGGGAAAATGTGTGAATTTTTCACTCGTATTCACAATTTATTCGCATTTATTTTCTCGTGGGCGGCCCATAAGCTCCTCTTCCAAATTTTGCAGCCGCCCCCGCCCTGCCCCCGCCTCCCCCCCTCCTGCCCCAAATTTTTTTCTGGATCTGATGCGCCTGTTACGCGTTAGAGGTGATCGAGACTGAGGGAACCGTGGAAATCCTCAGTTGATCAGGACGGTCAGTGCAGTATGTATATTTGCAAGCCATGAAACTCCGTACCCCAACAATTAATAAGTAATAAAAATATTACACACCTCTTATCACTTAGGCTAACACTCTGACCACTACCACTTGGTCTGACCACTACCACTAGATCTGACCACTACCACTTAGTCTAGTGGTCCTACCACTAAGGCTACCACTTAGTCTGACCACTACCACTTGGGTCCTACCACTTCGTCTAGTGGTCACCACTAAGGCTACCACTTGATGTGTGACCACTACCACTAGATCTGACCACTACCACTTAACTCCTACCACTTAATCTGACCACTACCACTTAGTCTAGTGGTCCTACCACTAAGGCTACCACTTGATGTGACCACTACCACTAGATCTGACCACTACCACTTAGGTCCTACCACTTAGTCTGACCACTACCACTAGATCTGACCACTACCACTTAGGTCCTACCACTTAGTCTAGTGGTCCTACCACTAAGGCTACCACTTGATGTGACCACTACCACTAGATCTGACCACTACCACTTAGGTCCTACCACTTAATCTGACCACTACCACTAGATCTGACCACTACCACTTAGGTCCTACCACTTAGTCTAGTGGTCCTACCACTTAGTCTAGTGGTCCTACCACTAAAGCTACCTGCACTTGGTGTGACCACTACCACTAGATCTGACCACTACCACTTTGGTCCTACCACTTAGTCTAGTGGTCCTACCACTAAGGCTACCACATGGTCTGACCACTACCACTAGGCTCTACCACTAGATTTAGTGGTCCTACCACTAAATTTAGTGGTCCTACCACTAAATCTAGTGGTCTGACCACTCATTTTAGGTGGTCAAATCATGACCACTACTCTAATTTTTGGACAAGGGTAGTCAATGGTCATAGTCATGCAATGGTCATAGTCAATGGTCATAGTCAATGGTCATAGTCAATGGTCATAGTCAATGTTCATAGTCAATGGTCATAGTCATGCAATGGTCATATTATAGTCAATGGTTGACTACTTTTGGTGAGATGGTAAATCGTCCTGGTGTGACTACTTTTAATTGGTAAATGGTCGGACCATTTACCAATTAGTCAGACCATGACTACTTACTAAATGGTCCGACCATTTACCAAGTAGTCAAACCAGGACGATTTACCATCTCACCAAGTAGTCAACCATTGACTATAATATGACCATTGACTTATATGACCATTGCATGACTATGACCATTGACTATGACCATTGACTATGACCATTGACTATGACCATTGACTATGACCATTGACTATGACCATTGACTATGACCATTGACTATTGACCATGACCATTTGAAAACCATATGACCATTTACCAAATGGTCATGATTCATGGTCGGACTACTGAAGCCAGTAGTCCGACTACTTATTTCAGTGGTCCGACCATTTATTTTAAGTGGTCAAAGTCTGACCATTAAGCTACTTTTTGACTAGGGAATAAAGCTATTTTAACGTTAAAAGGTATATGTCGTTATAGGACTCCCGTGTCCCGAGTGGAGACACGGCAGTTTTTTTATATAGTGATTTTCAATTTAATAAATTCTATTTTGACTGCCTTGTCTCGATTACAGACACGGCAGTCTAAAATAAAGCTATTTCAACGTTAAATTAAAAGTGCCGTGTCCGAGTCTTTTTCTTCGGGACAAGGCAGCATAAAACTGCCACCAGTTAGAGTTACGTAGTGCGCATGCGCGGAACACTGCCTTGTCCCGATTCGAGACAAGGGTCCCTTGTCTCTAGCAACGTCCCCCGTCTCTCTCAAAATCCTCAAATCCCTCAATACTCAATAGTGAGCAGTAGTGAGTGTAGTGTGCACCGTGTGCAACTGTCCGATCTGTGTCCAACTCAGGTCCAACTGACCCAACTGTACTTGTGATGTACTGGCTTCGGCACTTTTGAGCACTTGTACTGTATTACTCCTTGATCCTTGACTTGTATTCTCTCTGCTTGTGGCTGCCTGCTTCGGCCTTCGGCCTGCTTGTTCAACCAAAATAACCTGAAAATAAACCTTCACACCTTCAACATATGTATCAGCAATTCAGCATAGACATATAGGTACGTATAATACAGTACTACAGTATAATATTATAATATATGATATTATATAATCATAGCACCCTGGAATGGGTGGAATTCTAGAATGCTATATGCTAATATAAAATATATTTTTTTTTACAAGGAATGTCAAGGATACACCCCTCTAAGAGCTTACAGCTCGCGGCGGGGTACTGGGTAGGGAGTAGGGATAAGGTAGGGAACGGATAGTGGTACGGTTATAATAAAAATAAGTTACGATAATGATTAAAAAAGTTAACTTTCCAAATAGCTCTAAAAGAGCCCATTCTGAAAAAGTATATCACACCATGGCAAATTTTGACTTACCGGAGCTAATTAATTTGGAAGGTGCAATGTTTTTCTTACGCGGTCACTCAGCTGACGCGACAGACACGCGTGAAGTTTGCTTCAAGCCGATAATAAACGCAATGCGCATGCGCGCTGAAAAGCCGCCACAAACGTTAGATAAAAAGAGGTACAACGAGAGGAAAGCGAATATAAGGAATGATTTGTGAAACAATACATGATTAAATTGGAAAATACATTCTTGCGAATTTATATTGCGCTGAAATTGATAGAGCGACTTAATTTCTACTGACATTTCAAACATATATTAAATTAAACAACAACAAAAATTTGCATTCTTGATTAATTTTGATAAAATAACAGAATATTGAGGCATGCATGACTAATATATATATACGATTAAAATATTAAAACAATGAAAACCATTGTAATTTAATAAAGCTATAATCTTAGGGGTGAGGTGCTACTGACATTTCCTAACTATACCAGTCTTTAGTTCCACCTACATATAATTTTTAAATTGAAATAATATTTTATTTTTTAAAATTCATGCAAGTTTTTGGTTTAAAATATAAAATTAATTAAATATAGAATTGTTGCGTATTTTAGTCGACCTGTAATTAACAGGGTAAGGTGCTACTGACATTTCCTAACTATACCAATCTTAAGTTCCACCTACAAAACATTTTTAAATTGAAATTATATTTTATTTTGTGAAGTTCAAGTTGTTGGTTAAATATATAAAATTAATTAAAAAAAACATATTGTTGCGTACATTAATCTACATGTAATTGTCAGGGTGAGGTGCTACTGACATTTCCTAACTCTACCAGTCTTTAGTTTCACCTACAAAACTTTTTTAAATTGAAATTATATTTAATTTTGTAAAATTCAAGTTTTTGGTTGAAAATTTAAAATTAATTAAATAAAACATTGTTGCGTACATTAATCTACATGTAATTGTCAGGGTAAGGTGCTACTGATATTTTCTAACTATACCAGTCTTTAGTTCCACCTACAAAACATTTTGAAATTGAAATATATTTAATTTTGTAAGATTCAAGTTTTTAGTTGAAAATATAAATTTAATTAAATAAAACATTGTTGCGTACATTAATCTACATGTAATTGTCAGGGTAAGGTGCTACTGATATTTCCTAGCTATACCAGTCTTTAGTTCCACCTACAAAACTTTTTAAAATTGAAATTATATTTAATTTTGTAAGATTCAAGTTTTTAGTTGAAAATATAAAATTAATTAAATAAAGAATTGTTGCGTATTTTAATCGACCTGTAATTGTCAGGGTAAGGTGCTACTGATATTTTCTAACTATACCAGTCTTTAGTTCCACCTACATATCATTTTTAAATTGAAATACTATTTTATTTTTTAAAATTCAAGTTTTTGGTTTAAAATATAAAATTAATTAAATAAAGAATTGTTGCGTATTTTAATCGACCTCTAATTAACAGGGTAAGGTGCTACTGACATTTCCTAACTATAACAATCTTAAGTTCCACCTACAAAACATTTTTAAATTGAAATTATATTTTATTTTGTGAAATTCAAGTTTTTGGTTTAAAATATAAAATTAATTAAATAAAACATTGTTGCGTACTTTAATCTACCTGTAATTTTCAGGATGAGGTGCTACTGACATTTTCTAACTATACCAGTCTTTAGTTCTACCTACAAAACATTCTGAAATTGAAATAATATTTTATTTTTTAAAATTCAAGATTTTGTTTTAAAATATAAAATTAATTAAATAAAACATTGTTGCGTACTATAATCTACCTGTAATTAACAGGGTGAATTGCTACTGACATTTTCTAACTATACCAGTCTTTAGTTCCACCTACAAAACATTTTTAAATTGAAGTTATATTTTATTTTGTGAAGTTCAAGTTGTTGGTTAAATATATAAAATTGATTAAATAAAACATATTGTTGCGTACATTAATCTACATGTAATTGTCAGGGTAAGGTGCTACTGATATTTTCTAACTATACCAGTCTTTAGTTCCACCTACAAAACATTTTTAAATTGAAATTATATTTTATTTTGTGAAGTTCAAGTTGTTGGTTAAATATATAAAATTAATTAAAAAAAACATATTGTTGCGTACATTAATCTACATGTAATTGTCAGGGTGAGGTGCTACTGACATTTCCTAACTCTACCAGTCTTTAGTTTCACCTACAAAACTTTTTTAAATTGAAATTATATTTAATTTTGTAAAATTCAAGTTTTTGGTTGAAAATTTAAAATTATTTAAATAAAACATTGTTGCGTACATTAATCTACATGTAATTGTCAGGGTAAGGTGCTACTGATATTTTCTAACTATACCAGTCTTTAGTTCCACCTACAAAACATTTTGAAATTGAAATATATTTAATTTTGTAAGATTCAAGTTTTTAGTTGAAAATATAAATTTAATTAAATAAAACATTGTTGCGTACATTAATCTACATGTAATTGTCAGGGTAAGGTGCTACTGATATTTCCTAGCTATACCAGTCTTTAGTTCCACCTACAAAACTTTTTAAAATTGAAATTATATTTAATTTTGTAAGATTCAAGTTTTTAGTTGAAAATATAAAATTAATTAAATAAAGAATTGTTGCGTATTTTAATCGACCTGTAATTGTCAGGGTAAGGTGCTACTGATATTTTCTAACTATACCAGTCTTTAGTTCCACCTACATATCATTTTTAAATTGAAATACTATTTTATTTTTTAAAATTCAAGTTTTTGGTTTAAAATATAAAATTAATTAAATAAAGAATTGTTGCGTATTTTAATCGACCTGTAATTAACAGGGTAAGGTGCTACTGACATTTCCTAACTATAACAATCTTAAGTTCCACCTACAAAACATTTTTAAATTGAAATTATATTTTATTTTGTGAAATTCAAGTTTTTGGTTTAAAATATAAAATTAATTAAATAAAACATTGTTGCGTACTTTAATCTACATGTAATTGTCAGGGTGAATTGTTACTGACATTTCCTAACTATACCAGTCTTTAGTTCCACCTACAAAACATTTTTAAATTGAAGTTATATTTTATTTTGTGAAGTTCAAGTTGTTGGTTAAATATATAAAATTAATTAAATAAAACATATTGTTGCGTACATTAATCTACATGTAATTGTCAGGGTAAGGTGCTACTGATATTTTCTAACTATACCAGTCTTTAGTTCCACCTACAAAACATTTTTAAATTGAAATTATATTTTATTTTGTGAAGTTCAAGTTGTTGGTTAAATATATAAAATTAATTAAAAAAAACATATTGTTGCGTACATTAATCTACATGTAATTGTCAGGGTGAGGTGCTACTGACATTTCCTAACTCTACCAGTCTTTAGTTTCACCTACAAAACTTTTTTAAATTGAAATTATATTTAATTTTGTAAAATTCAAGTTTTTGGTTGAAAATTTAAAATTAATTATATAAAACATTGTTGCGTACATTAATCTACATGTAATTGTCAGGGTAAGGTGCTACTGATATTTTCTAACTATACCAGTCTTTAGTTCCACCTACAAAACATTTTGAAATTGAAATATATTTAATTTTGTAAGATTCAAGTTTTTAGTTGAAAATATAAATTTAATTAAATAAAACATTGTTGCGTACATTAATCTACATGTAATTGTCAGGGTAAGGTGCTACTGATATTTCCTAGCTATACCAGTCTTTAGTTCCACCTACAAAACTTTTTAAAATTGAAATTATATTTAATTTTGTAAGATTCAAGTTTTTAGTTGAAAATATAAAATTAATTAAATAAAGAATTGTTGCGTATTTTAATCGACCTGTAATTGTCAGGGTAAGGTGCTACTGATATTTTCTAACTATACCAGTCTTTAGTTCCACCTACATATCATTTTTAAATTGAAATACTATTTTATTTTTTAAAATTCAAGTTTTTGGTTTAAAATATAAAATTAATTAAATAAAGAATTGTTGCGTATTTTAATCGACCTGTAATTAACAGGGTAAGGTGCTACTGACATTTCCTAACTATAACAATCTTAAGTTCCACCTACAAAACATTTTTAAATTGAAATTATATTTTATTTTGTGAAATTCAAGTTTTTGGTTTAAAATATAAAATTAATTAAATAAAACATTGTTGCGTACTTTAATCTACCTGTAATTTTCAGGATGAGGTGCTACTGACATTTTCTAACTATACCAGTCTTTAGTTCTACCTACAAAACATTCTGAAATTGAAATAATATTTTATTTTTTAAAATTCAAGATTTTGTTTTAAAATATAAAATTAATTAAATAAAACATTGTTGCGTACTATAATCTACCTGTAATTAACAGGGTGAATTGCTACTGACATTTTCTAACTATACCAGTCTTTAGTTCCACCTACAAAACATTCTGAAATTGAAATTATATTTTATTTTTTAAAATTCAAGATTTTGTTTTAAAATATAAAATTAATTAAACAAAACATTGTTGCGTACTTTAATCTACCTGTAATTTTCAGGGTGAGGTGCTACTGACATATCCTAACTATACCAGTCGTTAGTTCCACCTACAAAACATTTTAAAATTGAAATTATATTTAATTTTGTGAAATTCAAGTTGTTGGTTAAATATATGAAATTAATTAAATAAAACATTGTTGCGTAATTTAATCTACATGTAATTATCAGGGTGGATTGCTACTGACATTTCCTAACTATACCAGTCTTTAGTTCCACCTACAAAACTTTTTTAAATTGAAATTAGATTTAATTTTGTAAAATTTAAGTTTTTGGTTGAAAATTTAAAATTAATTAAATAAAACATTGTTGCGTACTTTAATCTACATGTAATTAACAGGATAAATTGTTACTGACATTTCCTAACTATACCAGTCTATATTTCCAAAAACAAAACACTTTATATTTGTAAGTACATTGCATTTTTTAGGAATGGAAAATTTTCGAATTAAAATATATAATATATTAAAAAAAGCATTGTTGCGTATTTCAATCATGAAAATATTTTATGGGCAAGTTGTTGCTGAAATTTGCTAACCATGAAACTAATAAGTTCCACCAACAAAGCACTTACGTTTCGAAATTACATTTCATTTTTCAAAACTTTTAATTTTTATGGTTCGAAATATATAATTGTTAAGAAAAGCATTATTGCGTATTTAAATCAAGCTGGAATTTTTAGGGCAACCTGCTACTAACAGTAGCCAACTATTTTAGTCATTAATTTTACCAACAAAACAATTTACATTCATAAGTCATTTTTTTTTAACAATTCAGCTTGTTAATGGTCACAAATATAGTGGTCATTATTAAGGCATTGTTGCGTACTTCAATGCAGATAATAACTTTTGGGTATGCTGACACTTACATTTCCTAGCTAGAAAATTGTTCAGATTAACCAACAAAATACTTTGTATTATATATGTTTTTTTTATGAAAACTAAGTGCCTGTCTCGTTTACAGAGATATTAATAAATAATTTAAAAACGCATTTAACGCTGCGTATTTCAATCAACGTGATATTTTATTGACAAGTTGCTGCTGGCTTTTGCTACTTAAAAAAGTAAATTTCTTACCCAACAAACCACTTTTGTTGAAAATTTATTTCTTTCTTTTTAATTAAATGTTCAAGGTATAAAACGTATTTTTAAATTAAAATGTATACAATATGTTGCTGACAATGTATGTCAACATGTATATAATTTTTTGACAGGTTGCTGCTGACATTTGTTACTAATGAAAGTAAGTTTCTTAACCAACAATCCACTTTATTTATAAAGTTATAATATTTTTAATAAAATTAAACATTGTTAATTATTGGCAATTAACACATTATTAATTGAAAAAGCATTGTTGCGTACGGAATTTAGTTATACAGACAAGTTGCTACTGACAATAGCTGTAGAAGTAACCATCAAATTTTTTACTTAAATTTAATCATTTAAGGGCATCGGGTGTAGCACCGGTAGTTGGCAACACTGACATATCTTCACCATGTTAATTTTTTATCATTGCTCCTCGGAGTAATTTTTATGCTAGAGCTAAGCTGATTGCTGTAGTATCAAGATAATTATTAGCCCAAGTGCACAATTTAACTAAATAAAGCCTGATTTAAAGAGTATTTTTTTTATATATTAGAAAATTGCATGTAAATTTAAAAAATTACTAAAAAATACTTTTCTTTAAATCAGGCTTTATTTAGTCAAATTGTGCACTTGTGGGCTACTAATTATCTTGATACTACAGCAATCAGCTTAGCTCTAGCATAAAAATTACTCCGAGGAGCAATGATAAAAAATTAACATGGTGAAGATATGTCAGTGTTGCCAACTACCGGTGCTACACCCAATGCCCTTAAACAGGCTTTCTTAATTCTTCTGATTTACAAATGAAGGTGAACTGAAGTACATGTGTTCAGAGACATTTCCTGACAATGCTCCTTATTTTCAAAATTTAGCAGTCTTACCAATTTAATATGTTTATTATATTATAAAGAACTATTATTCTAATAAATTTAATACAATGAATGGGTAAGACTACTAAATTTTGAAAATAAGGAGCATTGTCAGGAAATGTCTCTGCACACATATATAATGCTTTTGTTACCAAGTACTTCAGTTCAACTTCATTTGTAAATCAGAAGAAGAAAGCCTGTTTAAATGATTAAATTTAAGTCAAAAAATTTGATGGTTACTTCTACAGCTATTGTCAGTAGCAACTTGTCTGTAACTAAATTCCGTACGCAACAATGCTTTTTCAATTAATAATGTGTTAATTGCCAATAATTAACAATGTTTAATTTTATTAAAAATATTATAACTTTATAAATAAAGTGGATTGTTGGTTAAGAAACTTACTTTCATTAGTAACAAATGTCAGCAGCAACCTGTCAAAAAATTATATACATGTTGACATACATTGTCAGCAACATATTGTATACATTTTAATTTAAAAATACGTTTTATACCTTGAACATTTAATTAAAAAGAAAGAAATAAATTTTCAACAAAAGTGGTTTGTTGGGTAAGAAATTTACTTTTTTAAGTAGCAAAAGCCAGCAGCAACTTGTCAATAAAATATCACGTTGATTGAAATACGCAGCGTTAAATGCTTTTTTAAATCATTTATTAATATCTCTGTAAACGAGACAGGCACTTAGTTTTCATAAAAAAAAACATATTTAATACAAAGTATTTTGTTGGTTAATCTGAACAATTTTCTAGCTAGGAAATGTAAGTGTCAGCATACCCAAAAATTATTATCTGCAATGATGTACGCAACAATGCCTTAATAATGACCACTATATTTGTGACCATTAAGAAGCTGAATTGTTAAAAAAAATGACTTTTGAATGTAAATTGTTTTGTTGGTAAAATTAATGACTAAAATAGTTGGCTACTGTTAGTAGCAGGTTGCCCTAAAAATTCCAGCTTGATTTAAATACGCAATAATGCTTTTCTTAACAATTATATATTTCGAACCATAAAAATTAAAAGTTTTGAAAAATGAAATGTAATTTCGAAACGTAAGTGCTTTGTTGGTGGAACTTATTAGTTTCATGGTTAGCAAATTTCAGCAACAACTTGCCCATAAAATATTTTCATGATTGAAATACGCAACAATGCTTTTTTTAATATATTATATATTTTAATTCGAAAATTTTCCATTCCTAAAAAATGCAATGTACTTACAAATATAAAGTGTTTTTGTTATTGGAAATATAGACTGGAAAAGTTAGCAAACGTTATTAGTAGAACACCCTAACAGGCACGATTAAAATACGCAACAATGTCTTTCGGATCATTTTTATGAAAATATTTTTTAGAACCTAAAAAACTCTAATTTATAAAAATAAAATATATCTAAAAACACTGAAGATGTTGTTGATAGAAGTAATGTGATTTTATTGGCAAATATCAGTAGCAGCACGCCCATATATATATATATAAATATATATATATATATATTTTTTTTCCCCTAATTAAGTTATTTTTAAACAGCGCTTGAAAGATATTAGGTCACAATATTAATATTTAGTATAAGTTTAGTTTTTTATTTTTCTTTTTAAAAAATTAAAATTAATTTCATTAAAATTAAAAACATCATCTCGTCATTAAAATCATCTTTATTTTGCGCAAAACTAGATGTGCTCAAAATTTTGCTCCAAACCCGAAATAAAATATCATTTCAACTTTTGCTCAAATCGCGATGCGCAGAACTAGTTTTGCTCAAAATGAAATGCGCCAAAGCCGAAGTAGAATCTCATATCGGCTTTGGCGCATTTCGATTTGAGCAGATCTATAGTTTTGTTCAAAATGAAATGCGCCAAAGCCGAAAAAAAAACTCACTTCGGCTTTGGCTCATTTCGTGATGCGCAGAACTAGATGTGAGCATTTTTTTCGGCTTTTGCCCGAATTCGGCTTTGGGTGCCAACATATATATATTTAAATACAAAACACTGATTTTTTTTATATATATTCAACTCTAATTTTATATGAAATTTATGTCTTGATCCAAAATTGTTTTGTTGGTGAAAGATTTGATTGGAAAAGTTAGCAGATGTTAGTAGCAGGTCACCTTAAAAATTCCGGCTAAATTAAAATAAGCAGTAACGCTTTTTTTTAATTAATGATATAATGATATATTTTAGCCAAGAAACTTTATTGTTTTAAAAAATAATCGATTAATAAAAAATCACGATTTGCTGCTGGAACTAAAGAATTGAAAAGTTAGCAAATTCTAGTAGCAGCTCACCCTAAAATTTCCAGTTTGATTAAACTAGCCAACCATACTTTTCTATGTATTTTATACAGTACGTATTTTGAACCAAAATTAAAATAAAATATAGTTACGAAATAAATGTGCTTTCTTGGTGGAACTAAACACTGGAAAAGTTAGAAAATATTACTAACATCTCCCCATAAAAATTTCAGGTAGATTAGAGCATGCAGCAATGTTTTAATTAATTAATTTTATATTTTTAAACAAAATCTTGAATTTTAAAAAATAAAATATAATTTCAATTTCAAAATGTTTTGTAGGTGGAACTAAAGACTGGTATAGTTAGGAAATGTCAGTAGCACCTTACTCTGACAATTACATGTAGATTAATGTACGCAACAATGTTTTATTATAATTAATTTTATATTTACAACCAAAAACTTGAATCATACAAAATTAAATATAATTTCAATTTTAAAAAGTTTTGTAGGTGGAACTAAAGACTGGTATAGTTAGGAAATGTCAGTAGCAATTCACCCTGATAATTACATGTAGATTAAATTACGCAACAATGTTTTATTTAATTAATTTCAAATATTTAACCAACAACCTGAATTTCACAAAATTAAATATAATTTCAATTTTAAAAAGTTTTGTAGGTGGAACTAAAGACTGGTATAGTTAGGAAATGTCAGTAGCACCTTACCCTGACAATTACATGTAGATTAATTTACGCAACAATGTTTTATTTAATTAATTTTATATTTTCAACTAAAAACTTGAATCTTACAAAATTAAATGTAATTTCAATTTTAAAAAGTTTTGTAGGTGGAACTAAAGACTGGTATAGTTAGGAAATATCAGTAGCACCTTACCCTGACAATTACATGTAGATTAATGTACGCAACAATGTTTTATTTAATTAAATTTATATTTTCAACTAAAAACTTGAATCTTACAAAATTAAATATATTTCAATTTCAAAATGTTTTGTAGGTGGAACTAAAGACTGGTATAGTTAGAAAATATCAGTAGCACCTTACCCTGACAATTACATGTAGATTAATGTACGCAACAATGTTTTATTTAATTAATTTTAAATTTTCAACCAAAAACTTGAATTTTACAAAATTAAATATAATTTCAATTTAAAAAAGTTTTGTAGGTGGAACTAAAGACTGGTATAGTTAGGAAATGTCAGTAGCAATCCACCCTGATAATTACATGTAGATTAAATTACGCAACAATGTTTTATTTAATTAATTTCATATATTTAACCAACAACTTGAATTTCACAAAATTAAATATAATTTCAATTTTAAAATGTTTTGTAGGTGGAACTAACGACTGGTATAGTTAGGATATGTCAGTAGCACCTCACCCTGAAAATTACAGGTAGATTAAAGTACGCAACAATGTTTTATTTAATTAATTTTATATTTTAAAACAAAATCTTGAATTTTAAAAAATAAAATATAATTTCAATTTCAGAATGTTTTGTAGGTGGAACTAAAGACTGGTATAGTTAGAAAATGTCAGTAGCAATTCACCCTGTTAATTACAGGTAGATTATAGTACGCAACAATGTTTTATTTAATTAATTTTATATTTTAAAACAAAATCTTGAATTTTAAAAAATAAAATATTATTTCAATTTCAGAATGTTTTGTAGGTAGAACTAAAGACTGGTATAGTTAGAAAATGTCAGTAGCACCCCATCCTGAAAATTACAGGTAGATTAAAGTACGCAACAATGTTTTATTTAATTAATTTTATATTTTAAACCAAAAACTTGAATTTCACAAAATAAAATATAATTTCAATTTAAAAATGTTTTGTAGGTGGAACTTAAGATTGTTATAGTTAGGAAATGTCAGTAGCACCTTACCCTGTTAATTACAGGTCGATTAAAATACGCAACAATTCTTTATTTAATTAATTTTATATTTTAAACCAAAAACTTGAATTTTAAAAAATAAAATAGTATTTCAATTTAAAAATGATATGTAGGTGGAACTAAAGACTGGTATAGTTAGAAAATATCAGTAGCACCTTACCCTGACAATTACAGGTCGATTAAAATACGCAACAATTCTTTATTTAATTAATTTTATATTTTCAACTAAAAACTTGAATCTTACAAAATTAAATATAATTTCAATTTTAAAAAGTTTTGTAGGTGGAACTAAAGACTGGTATAGCTAGGAAATATCAGTAGCACCTTACCCTGACAATTACATGTAGATTAATGTACGCAACAATGTTTTATTTAATTAAATTTATATTTTCAACTAAAAACTTGAATCTTACAAAATTAAATATATTTCAATTTCAAAATGTTTTGTAGGTGGAACTAAAGACTGGTATAGTTAGAAAATATCAGTAGCACCTTACCCTGACAATTACATGTAGATTAATGTACGCAACAATGTTTTATTTAATTAATTTTAAATTTTCAACCAAAAACTTGAATTTTACAAAATTAAATATAATTTCAATTTAAAAAAGTTTTGTAGGTGAAACTAAAGACTGGTAGAGTTAGGAAATGTCAGTAGCACCTCACCCTGACAATTACATGTAGATTAATGTACGCAACAATATGTTTTTTTTAATTAATTTTATATATTTAACCAACAACTTGAACTTCACAAAATAAAATATAATTTCAATTTAAAAATGTTTTGTAGGTGGAACTTAAGATTGTTATAGTTAGGAAATGTCAGTGGCACCTTACCCTGTTAATTACAGGTCGATTAAAATACGCAACAATTCTTTATTTAATTAATTTTATATTTTAAACCAAAAACTTGAATTTTAAAAAATAAAATAGTATTTCAATTTAAAAATGATATGTAGGTGGAACTAAAGACTGGTATAGTTAGAAAATATCAGTAGCACCTTACCCTGACAATTACAGGTCGATTAAAATACGCAACAATTCTTTATTTAATTAATTTTATATTTTCAACTAAAAACTTGAATCTTACAAAATTAAATATAATTTCAATTTTAAAAAGTTTTGTAGGTGGAACTAAAGACTGGTATAGTTAGGAAATATCAGTAGCACCTTACCCTGACAATTACATGTAGATTAATGTACGCAACAATGTTTTATTTAATTAAATTTATATTTTCAACTAAAAACTTGAATCTTACAAAATTAAATATATTTCAATTTCAAAATGTTTTGTAGGTGAAACTAAAGACTGGTATAGTTAGAAAATATCAGTAGCACCTTACCCTGACAATTACATGTAGATTAATGTACGCAACAATGTTTTATTTAATTAATTTTAAATTTTCAACCAAAAACTTGAATTTTACAAAATTAAATATAATTTCAATTTAAAAAAGTTTTGTAGGTGGAACTAAAGACTGGTATAGTTAGGAAATGTCAGTAGCAATCCACCCTGATAATTACATGTAGATTAAATTACGCAACAATGTTTTATTTAATTAATTTCATATATTTAACCAACAACTTGAATTTCACAAAATTAAATATAATTTCAATTTTAAAATGTTTTGTAGGTGGAACTAACGACTGGTATAGTTAGGATATGTCAGTAGCACCTCACCCTGAAAATTACAGGTAGATTAAAGTACGCAACAATGTTTTATTTAATTAATTTTATATTTTAAAACAAAATCTTGAATTTTAAAAAATAAAATATAATTTCAATTTCAGAATGTTTTGTAGGTGGAACTAAAGACTGGTATAGTTAGAAAATGTCAGTAGCAATTCACCCTGTTAATTACAGGTAGATTATAGTACGCAACAATGTTTTATTTAATTAATTTTATATTTTAAAACAAAATCTTGAATTTTAAAAAATAAAATATTATTTCAATTTCAGAATGTTTTGTAGGTAGAACTAAAGACTGGTATAGTTAGAAAATGTCAGTAGCACCTCATCCTGAAAATTACAGGTAGATTAAAGTACGCAACAATGTTTTATTTAATTAATTTTATATTTTAAACCAAAAACTTGAATTTCACAAAATAAAATATAATTTCAATTTAAAAATGTTTTGTAGGTGGAACTTAAGATTGTTATAGTTAGGAAATGTCAGTAGCACCTTACCCTGTTAATTAGAGGTCGATTAAAATACGCAACAATTCTTTATTTAATTAATTTTATATTTTAAACCAAAAACTTGAATTTTAAAAAATAAAATAGTATTTCAATTTAAAAATGATATGTAGGTGGAACTAAAGACTGGTATAGTTAGAAAATATCAGTAGCACCTTACCCTGACAATTACAGGTCGATTAAAATACGCAACAATTCTTTATTTAATTAATTTTATATTTTCAACTAAAAACTTGAATCTTACAAAATTAAATATAATTTCAATTTTAAAAAGTTTTGTAGGTGGAACTAAAGACTGGTATAGCTAGGAAATATCAGTAGCACCTTACCCTGACAATTACATGTAGATTAATGTACGCAACAATGTTTTATTTAATTAAATTTATATTTTCAACTAAAAACTTGAATCTTACAAAATTAAATATATTTCAATTTCAAAATGTTTTGTAGGTGGAACTAAAGACTGGTATAGTTAGAAAATATCAGTAGCACCTTACCCTGACAATTACATGTAGATTAATGTACGCAACAATGTTTTATTTAATTAATTTTAAATTTTCAACCAAAAACTTGAATTTTACAAAATTAAATATAATTTCAATTTAAAAAAGTTTTGTAGGTGAAACTAAAGACTGGTAGAGTTAGGAAATGTCAGTAGCACCTCACCCTGACAATTACATGTAGATTAATGTACGCAACAATATGTTTTTTTTAATTAATTTTATATATTTAACCAACAACTTGAACTTCACAAAATAAAATATAATTTCAATTTAAAAATGTTTTGTAGGTGGAACTTAAGATTGGTATAGTTAGGAAATGTCAGTAGCACCTTACCCTGTTAATTACAGGTCGACTAAAATACGCAACAATTCTATATTTAATTAATTTTATATTTTAAACCAAAAACTTGCATGAATTTTAAAAAATAAAATATTATTTCAATTTAAAAATTATATGTAGGTGGAACTAAAGACTGGTATAGTTAGGAAATGTCAGTAGCACCTCACCCCTAAGATTATAGCTTTATTAAATTACAATGGTTTTCATTGTTTTAATATTTTAATCGTATATATATATTAGTCATGCATGCCTCAATATTCTGTTATTTTATCAAAATTAATCAAGAATGCAAATTTTTGTTGTTGTTTAATTTAATATCTTTTAATATATGTTTGAAATGTCAGTAGAAATTAAGTCGCTCTATCAATTTCAGCGCAATATAAATTCGCAAGAATGTATTTTCCAATTTAATCATGTATTGTTTCACAAATCATTCCTTATATTCGCTTTCCTCTCGTTGTACCTCTTTTTATCTAACGTTTGTGGCGGCTTTTCAGCGCGCATGCGCATTGCGTTTATTATCGGCTTGAAGCAAACTTCACGCGTGTCTGTCGCGTCAGCTGAGTGACCGCGTAAGAAAAACATTGCACCTTCCAAATTAATTAGCTCCGGTAAGTCAAAATTTGCCATGGTGTGATATACTTTTTCAGAATGGGCTCTTTTAGAGCTATTTGGAAAGTTAACTTTTTTAATCATTATCGTAACTTATTTTTATTATAACCGTACCCGGATGGTGGCCACGGCCTGCATGCTTACGCGTCCCAGCATTCGCTGAGGTGGAGACTGAGGGAACCGTGGAAAACCTCAGTCAGGACGGACACCTCTACTTTTTCTCAATGGACCAAAGCGATGTCCAAAGCCTGGGGTACCACACACAAGTGCATCACTGCACTAGGTGGAAAGCGAGACGAATTTACCCCAGGGAGGGAGCAGCATATTTTTTACTTGAAACGGTCACCCATCCAAGTCCCGCTTGACGTAGCCTGAACACAAAGACAGTGTATTACAGTACAGTGTGCATACAGAAAAAAATGCATACCGTAGAGTATGCATATATTATGTATAGTATGCATATGCATACATCATACATCCTATCAAATAGTTTCAGTGCTCTCCTTTTAGTTTGTATGCCTATAAATATGCGGCATATGCATATAAGATATGACCTGGTATATGATGTATGCATAAATACGATATGCACATAAATTTACGTCCCTGTATCACTCGATCATATGCATACTCAAGGGTGAATCCAGGAAGGGGGTGAGGGCCGCGTGGGAAACACAAGGAAAATCACCCACTAGAATGCATTGCCCTTCCCGCCCCTCCCCCCTCAAGAGGTGGGTGATCCTTTTGCGACTCGTGATACTGTACTGTATTTTTTATCATCATAGATTCAACCTTCTATATTCAATCCTAAAAAAACATAAGATATCCAAATCTTACATTGATCGAGACTTTAAAATTGCTAGTTTAAACTACTTTAATATGTACACAGTACTTACAGGAGGGGAATGGCCTCAGCTTCCATATTTTTATCATTTTATAAATAGTGTCAAACTTTTTATTGCACATCCAAAACCGTTACTACCCTCCGCCCTTCTACAAGTTCTCTCAGTTGGCATTAAAAATTTATCCAGCTCTGTGGTTCAGTGGCTAGAGCGTCTGACCTATCCAAGAAGTCCCCGGTTTAAAAATAACCCGGGCACGGCAGACTTATCGAACCTTGGGATGGGTGTGTCTGACTATTAGATAATGTAGTCGGTAGAAGGAGGGTAGCTTATGAATGTCTATACTCCGCTGGGTGATTAATATCGCAGAATGTTTACGTAGTTTACAACATATGTGTCCCACTTAGAAGTCTTCAGTCACTTAAGTGTCTGGTGTGCAGACTGCATGGGTATTAAGAGCCTCAGAGAGCTCTGTGAACAATGTTGGCAAACAAGTTCCACTGTTGGTAACCAACCAACCATTGTTCAAAAAGTCTCACTTTGCTTGCTGCACTTTTCGAATTAAATTTTAACTGCATGCTGGAACTCTTAGAAGGCAGAAGGTGGTGACTTTTTTTCTTGTCTTGTTTTGTCTTTTTTTTTTTTTTTTAATATTAAGTTTTACATTGTTCATAAAACAATAAAAATATAAAAACTAAAACCGTTCGCCATCAAAAATATTATAGCTCAATCGTTCATAAGTGAGCTCTTTTCCTCTTTTCGACACCAACATATTGCCGCACTTGAAAATGTTATGTTACTTGACATCAGATAATTTAACATTTTCAAGTGAGCAATCCAGTGGTGGCAACTTGTAGGTGACAAGAAGAGAAAAAGAGCAAGCTGACCTATGAATGATTGAGCAATTAACCTTTTTATTAAATAACAAGTGTATTTACAGTATACTTAAGCTATAAAATTAATAAAAAATTAAGCTTTATAATATGCAATATACTGTACATATATATCGTCCCTCGTCCAGAATAATGAGCTAGATTGTAACGATTTGCGGCAAATGTGGCTATACCACGGTGACTTGCAATATATGGAGGATTCACATGACGATTTCCAGCCCGCGACGCGAAGCGAATAATGCGCACTTGCTGTGACATCCATGGGCGGCCATATTTGGCGATTAAAAAAAAAAAGAGCATCGCAATTAACGCGATTTCGCTGCCGCAACCTGGCGAATTCGCTCGCCGCATAAGATTTCACAGCTTGTGTGAAAAACTCGCGTCGCGTCGCCGTTGTCGCCATCTGAATCCGCCTATACTCAGCATATTTCTAAACTTTTCATAACTCTCCGCCCCACCACCCCGGACAACAACAAGTTCCACTCCCTCACCGTCCAATTTAGGAAAGAATACTTCCCCACATCACTCCTACTACCCCTGAACTCCAACTTCCACTCATGATCCCCTCTCCCAATATATTTACCTTTCCAAACTCTGTCACTAAACTCATCCCAGCCTGCCACCTCCCTAGTAATTTTAAACAAATTTCCTAATCGACTTGGCCTTCTCCTTTCCTCAAGTGACTCCCACTCCAAACTCTCAATAATTTTCGACACACTCTCATAGTCCCTTCATACCATTTTGTCATCAGCCGAAATGGTATGGCTATTTCAGGTGAGCCAAATATGAGCATTATTTTGAATCAATTTACAGCTCATAATTGCACTCACCTATTAGAGTAGATAGCTCACAATCGCAATAAAATTATGGTAAACAGATAGCTCATTATTCCGGACGAGAGACGATATCAGGTAGGTAAAATAAGTACTGTCCTTATTTCATGCAGATATTGTTGCCTCAGAATGCAAGTCACGTAACTACAAAAGAAATTGATGCAAATCCAAACCTTATCTCACTAGAACAGAAGAGTCAAAGTTCCGTAAAAAAAAAATTGCACTTACGTACATGATTTGCGTGCTGAGGTGACGATATACTGTAAGTAATGAAGTATGTATATGTATGGAATAAATTAATTTATAATCATTCAAATGTTAAAAATAAGAAATATAGGGTGGTATTCACGAAGAGTTAAGGAGCGTTTTAAGGAGAGGTATTTTAAGAAGCGTTTTTCTTACCTGTTACCTGGTATCAGGGTGTATACCATCTGGAAAAACCTGGAATACCGGGAAATATCATGGAATTTCAAACCCTCTGGAAAAACCGGGAATAATCATGGAATTTCGAAAAAAATGTCAAAAAAACTGGAATTATCACATTTTTCAGTAATCGTTTTTCTTAATTATAAAATCTTGATACTGTTTTGTTTTTTTAAGTTTTTGACAAGTTCTAATATTTATTCAAATCAATTAAAAAAATTTCAAGTATTGGAAATGAAAATGGGAAAAATTCGTGTGCAAAAGCGTGACGTAAAAAGATCGCGATTTACGAGAGATCGCGCGCGTATTATAGTGACGTCAATATTTCGGACGAATAGTTAATTAAATATTTACTGAAAAGTATATGAATGTTTCAAATATTAATTTGTAACCAACAATACTCCTTCAATTAAAACAACTTGAATTATAAACTAGAAAAATATAATTATATTATTTTTAACGATGCAAGTGACCATGCATGCAGTACGTATAGTGCATGTAATTAAAAGATCGGCAATTTACGCGAATATTACGAAAAAAAGTTGATCGTTTGATGAGAAAGCATAAATATATACAAGAGGTCATTATAAATTATTATAATTTATCATATTCAAGCACAAAAAATAAAGTAAAAATTATGATAATGTATAAACGTCATGGTTAAAAACTAAGAAACAACGCTATATGTTGCTGCGGTACGCGCAGCGTGAGCTCACTTTATTTTATAGATCATATATACTACACAATTTTTGCAGTATTTTTGTATTTTTTGTATTCTTTGTATTTTTTTTTTTTTTTTTTTTTTGAAATATTCAGTAAACACAATATTCAGCATTTCAAGCATTAGAACATTTAGATAGAGGGGACTAGATTGAAAATTTTCCTAAATTTATGAAAAATGTTTTGCGTCCTAATTTATGGTTCCTAAACAGAACGGTCTTAAACGTAGAAGACCGTTCTGTTCCTAAATTTCTGAATTTTCAGGAAAATGTTTAAAATAATAATTTAAATAAAAATTCCAGCAATTTTTACCACATTCAATTCACACCGGACTAAAATTTTAAGTGGGACTTTTAAAATTATTTTTTTTTTCATTAAAATGACACTGAGCACTAAAAAAAAAAGTACTTTTAAAGTTTTTAAACAGACCCGAATAAAATTATATTGATGTTAAAAAATAAAATAGTTAATGCAATATTGCTAGAATTTTTATTTTATTTTTTTTTTAAATATTTCCCTGAAAATTCAGAAATTTAGGAACCATAAATTAGGACACTAAAACATTTTTCAAAAATTTAGGAAAAATTTCAATCTAGTTCCCTCTATCTAAATATTCTAATTAAATGCTGTGTAGTATAACCACAAAAAGTATTTTGCAAATTTACTTCTTTTGTAAAATGAAAAATGAAGAGTTGATCTGCATTACATTCATGTTTGCACTATGTATGATAAATATAATGTATTTGTATTAGAGTGTCATCACAGACAAATCAATTTCATTTTTTTATTTTATTTATTTTTTATTTTATTATTTTTTTTTTTGCGATTTTTAACGTTCCCTATTATTATTATCATTAGATTAATGTATAAGTTTATTATATATTATGTAATCATATATACAGTATAATTTATAAAAATATATATTTTAATAATTATAATTTTATCAAAAATTTGAGCATTAAAATTTTCTAACTGTCAAAAAAGTTGCTCGCTACGCTCGCAATTTTTTTGTTATGCACGCGCGTGTACTGTGTTGGTTATTTTTTCTTGTATGTACTGGGTAGCATTTTTTTTTTCTCATTATCTGTATCTTTCAATTGATAATTATGGATATATAGGTGTTAAGAAAAACAAAATATAAAATGTCAAGATTTTTTGTTCCTTTTTTAGATTAGATTAGATTTAAGGAATTTAATCCTTAAACGATACCTTAAAAAATTACATAGTTCAAGTTAATTTTTATATAATAAACCTCCCCCACCCCCTCCTGAACGCTAAAAAATTACCTGGAACTTTTTAAAATTCCCTGGAAAAACCTGGAAAACTCATGGAATTTCATTTGAGAATATTGGTATACACCCTGCTGGTATAAAAAACGCTTCTTAAAATATATCTTCCTAAAACGCTCCTTAACTCTTCGTGACTACCAACCATAAACACTTATATAAACTAATGGTGGTGGCAAGCTAGTAAATTCTGTGTAGAGGAAATATGATTTTATCTGAAAAAATTGTTATGTGCTGTGACAGGTGTGCCTGGCTTGTTCAACTGTGTATCGTGACTGCTGCATACTTCAACATGCCCAAGTCTCGGTGGAAGTCATCTGCACCCACCAGACATCATTCCTATTTTAACAACCCTATAAACAATCATATCACAATCCCTGCGAAGAAACAGGATGGAGATCCAACCCTCAACCAAAGCGTGAAGGAAAAGCAGGATGTTTCAGAAACAAATATTGAACCTTGGGGTGAAAGTGAAAATATAGATCAGGATGCATTTGTTATGGTTTATCAGTGCCATCTTTGCCCTGAAGCTTTTGTTGTTAAAGATCTTCTTGAAATTCATATAAAAAGTCATGTTGAAAGTACATCTATAGTACTGAACAAAGAATTTCTGTGTGCATTTTGTAATGATGCATTTGATAATAAGCGTAAATTGAGTGTTCACATGAAAACTCATTTAAAAATATTGTTTGGTTCAATTAAAAAAGTTGCCAGAGTTAAAAAATTAAAAAGTGAGCTGAAAGAAAAAAGTTCTGCTAATAGTTGTAGTAAAAAGGCTGATACTAGTGAAAAGACATTTGCATGTTCCGATTGTAGTTATAGTACCAAAAATAAGGGTCATCTCAGAATTCATAGAATGAATATTCATTTAATGGAGAAACCTTTTTCTTGTTCTCATTGTGACAAAAAATTTTCCCAAAGTAGTGCTCTCAAAAAACATGTCAGAATACACACAGGAGAGAAACCATACAAATGCAAGGAATGTGCATATGCTTGTACCCAGAGTACACATCTCAAGTCGCATATGCTTGTACATACAAACCAACAACCTTTTCATTGTAACCTTTGTCTCAAAGATTTTCGAAGTCAACGATCATTAAAGCAGCATCGCTGTTCTGCAACTGGAGATATATTTCATGGGGCTGAGAAGCATTTTAAATGTACAAATTGTGATAAAACCTTTTCACGGAAATACTCTTTACAGAAACATGAACTTACTCATTCTGGTGAAAAACCGTTTCATTGTACAGAATGTGATTACAAATGTTCTCAGTTGTACAACCTGCAAACACATCAGCGTACTCACAGTGGAGAACGCCCATACAAATGTGGCCAGTGTGGTAAAAGTTTTGCTGTTCACCGAACCTTACAACAGCACCTCCAGTCGCACACCTCCATAAAACCGTTTCAGTGCAATGTGTGTGAGCAGAGCTTCACTCACAGTGGAAATCTTAACTATCACCTCCAAAATATGCATGGAGACCTCAAATTGTGAGCAATGCATCTTAACATTTTAATTAAAATGCTACTACTGTATATTTAAAAAAAAATAGTACCTAGTATACATAATATGTTCTGTAAGTATCATGTTTTTTACAATTACTGTATATATTAATAATTGTGCCCCCTCTCTTTATTGCCTCCTTCAACCCATCCCACTAAAAAATAATGAAGTTTTTCTCTGTTCTAACTAAGTTAACTGTATGTACTGTAATTATATTTACTGTATAAATTTACCATAGTAGTAATTTTAAATTTATAGAGCATAAATTCAAATAAAGTAGCTTTTTATAAAGAGGCAACGCTGGGAAATAAAGTCAACAACTTAAAGATACGTAATTTTGCCCAACGTTACCTCGTTAAAACAATTGCCTTAATTTTATTTTGCTTTGGAAATCTAAAATTAGTAGTAACTGGTTAAAACCTTGAGCTATAACACATTAAAGTTGGACTTTTCACCTCATTTGACTTAGACAGTATACAGTATTATATATATATTACCCTTAAGAATGTGTAAAGTGGAACCGTCGCAGATTCACTTTTTCTTGGAGTTATTTAAAATACTACTTTCAAGCAATGATTTGTTTGAGTGAATGAACGCATTAAGGGTAAGATAACACGAACAATCGATTGTTGATAGTCCCATTTGATTAACATGTAAACCTTAGCAACCTCACAATAATTCTGAATTTTTTTTGAGAGACAGTTCTAAGCACCAAAAAAATGTGGAAAAATTTCAAAACAATCAGACGATCCAATTTTTTTAAATGAATTTTTTAAATTTTCAGTATAGGGCTTTCCCATGGAGACCTAAACTAAGAAATTAATTTTAAAAAATTGGATCGTCCGATTGTTTTGAAATTTTTTCCATATTTTTTTGGTGCCAAGAACTGTCTCTCAAAAAAAATTCAGAATCATTATGAGGTTGCTAAGGTTTACATGTTAATCAAATGGGACTACAACAATCAATTGTTCGTGGTATCTTACCCTTAAAGGAAAATGTATGTTCATCTATGTGTATTATTTTTTACAAATAGTTTGGCCTGCTATTTCTGTTTTGTCTTTAAAAGTTAATGAAACTATTCTAGTTTAAGAGCATGAAATGAAATACAGTATCTTTTATTTAAACTTTTGCTATTTAAATATATTTTGAATAAAAGTTTAAGTGTTGTATATCTGTACAAACAATACAGCAAGCAACATTTGGTAGCTCATTTTTCTGTTTGATATGACTGCAGTGTTGAATTTACACACTATAAAAACATCTTGTTCGTAATATCTATGCCTACACAACAGTTTTCATATTTTATTAAACATCTTTTACATTCATTACTAACAAATTATTAATATAATTCAATTGTATGGTTTTAGGACTGTACAGTATTCCTAACTTTACTTTATTACTGTAATGTAAAATTGTAAAATTATGTAACTTACTTCAGTTAATTGGTCATAAAAATAATAATGCTTACTTAATTATCTTTTGTGCATTCTACAGAGAACTTTTTTTTTTTTTTTTTTAAAGTAAATTTATTTTTATCATTGAGTGATATTGGGAGTTTCCAATAAAGTATGACCTATAATTTGTAGGCATGCACTACTGTATGCTATCTAAGCTTATAAGCTTTTTCAATTTTACAAATTGTGTTTTCAATTAACTTAAATTTTAATTAAAATAGCAAACTAATTGGTAATATGTTAAAAATTTACTACTGGAATTTCTGATACTACTGTATTATATTTTGTATTTCTACAGATTAGGCAACACATTATCAATTAACTGGTTACACATTAATACCAATTAACTGGTATTTAGTGTGAACTACGTGTATTAATAAAAAAACACTCAAACAAACAAATAAAAAAAAATAAATTACAAAATATGCCATACATCATTTTATTTAAAGCAAAACCAATGTAATGACTAGGGGCTGGATCTCCAGTTTTTCCAGTTATACAAATATACAAATATGCTGTATATTGATTATATTGATTCTGACTTCAATTGTTCACGAATCATAAAGTTTCATTGCCAAAAATGCAAAAAAATTTGAACGGGAAAAAACTGTTTTTTGAAAAGTGAGAACTGTTTCAGTTTTTTCAAGTTTTGCAAACTTTTTCTAGTTTATGATAACTGGAAATGCAGTTTTGTCTTGCAAAAGCATGTTTTTCGTGATAAAAATTATAATTAAATATTTGCATTATTTTTTTCCTCCTCCATCTTGACACCATAATGATGGTAGTTTCACGAATTTTCTTCACTGCAATGGTACTTTATCAATATACAGTATTATACATATCAAAATATTATATATACATATATAATATATATAAAATACATAGGCATTCTAAATGCTTCTATGGAACATGCGTCGCAGCCAGATCTGTTGTGCGACTTCACAACTAGCGACATCATGGCACTGAAGTTTGCACCTCTCTCGTACGTCTATGGATGTTGAACGCTCATTCTCAGTATATAAAAACTTCTTCACGAACAAAAGTATAACACTTCCAAATGACTAATCTTGAGATGCAGCTTAACTGCTATTTCAATATAGCCTCGGATTAAATTTGTGATCTGTCTCAAAATTATTAATAAAAATGTTTTTCCATGAGTCCAAAATCCAAAATTATTTTTCATTAAGGGTAAGGTAACACCACCAATGTTAAAAAAAATCCCTCACACAAAAATTCTGAAAAAAATTTAAAATGTTCTCCTCTATACCCCCTATCAGTACCTAAAATATCAGGTACACAAATACTATCTAGTTTTTGAGCTATGAATTTTTAAAGTTGACTACTTTAACATGGAGAAATGAAACTCCCATGTTAAATTAGTCAACTTTAAAAATTCATAACTCAAAAACTAGATCGTATTTGTGTACCTGATATTTTAGCGACTGATAGGGGGTGTAGAGGAGAACATTTAAAAAAATTTTCAGAATATTTGTGTGAGGGATTTTTTTTAACATTGGTGGCGTTATCTTACCCTTAAAAAACCAAAACACTAAATTATATTTTTAAGGGTTTAAAAAGGTAAAATGTTTTAAAAACTGGAAAAAACTTTGTATGTTATTAAACTGGAAGTGAACTGTTTTCAGGAGAATTGAAAAATATTTTTAGGAAAAAATTGAACTGGTTCCAGTGCTGGAAATCACACTTTTAAAAACTGGAAATCCGGACCCTAGTAACGACATTAAATCTCATTGGAGAAAAATATTTTAGTTTTCATACTTTTTATTGTTTAAAGTTTATTTATTTATCAAACTTTAATATTTATCAATGCAGAGATACCAGTGACAACCATGAATAAGGTCAGTTGTCGCACATTTCATTTTTCAGTGTGAGCAGAGACTATTGTGTTATGTTCCAGCTGCCAGATGCGGGCACTGTATTGGGGCTTCAATGGCCATGGCCAACTCGGACCTGACTCTCCTGGATGCCAGTCCACTCCTTTTGACTTGGGGCTTGAAGTATGTGCAGCCTCATGCAGTTGGAGCAGTATTATCCTTATCAGCCAATCAGGTAAGCTAATTCATATTGTAACTTTGGTTGAGAAATTTAAAATATTTACGTTGTTCCAAAATATCATAAAACTGAAGAAAAATATACTAAATTTTCATGTTCTTACTACATACAGTATTGCAAGCCTTAAGTTACGGTAATATGCCAAAAATTATATAACTGCGACTTTTGGTTGCTATGCTGGAGCTCTCAATCGGAAGCGAGAACTAATAGAAATTATGCCATTTCTGGACATTTTTTAATCATACTCTATTGGGTTGAAATAGTGTAGAATACTAGCAACTGAAATATTATTTTGTTTTAAAGTAGAGGGTCTATCAGCTGATGTCAAAAAATGAAAACTGAGTTAGTATTTTTTAAAAATAGTTTCAGTGCACCTACATATGGAACCAAAATCCAAAAAATTCCATCTCACGAAGGTTCTCCAGGAAAAAATTCCAAAGTCAGAGTGAATGCGTCGCTTAACATGGGGCCTTACCTAAAAATGACCCTAGAATATCTCGAAAAAATACACCATTAGGTGGTATGAAAAAAATATGACAATGTTCTATAACCCGAGCTTTGACAGGAAAACAAGTAAAAAAAAAAATCGCCCAAATCCATTTTTCCATAAAAAAAAATTAAGAAAATTTCCCATGTTAAATCCCATAACGGTTTTTTGTGATTTTATGAAGGGAAAACGGATTTGACAACATATGTTAACTTTTGGTTAAAAGTCAGCCATAGAACATGGCTATATTTTTTTCATACCAGCTAATGGTGTATTTTTTCAAGATATTCGAGGTTGTTTTTTCAGGTAAAGCCCCATGATGCATTCTCTCTGACTTTGGATTTTTTTTTTCTAGAGAACCTATGTGAGATGGAATCTTTTGGATTTCGGTTCCGTATGTAGGAGCACTGGAACTATTTTTAAAAAATACTAACTCGTTTCTTTGTTGTCTTTTTTGTAGTAGACCCTTTACTTTAATATTAATTTGATTGTATGTATTCAGTGTTTTAATGTTAAGAA
This sequence comes from Siphlonurus alternatus, assembly GCA_949825025.1. NCBI lineage: Eukaryota > Metazoa > Arthropoda > Insecta > Ephemeroptera > Siphlonuridae > Siphlonurus > Siphlonurus alternatus. The sequence continues at coordinate 25,722,109 of OX463781.1, read as the reverse complement.
ATTGCTTGACACATACTGCATTTCCAAAGCACACCTATAATAAATTTCAAATTTTGTGTGATGTACCAGGTCTGTTGGCAACATTACTAGGTTTTCTGGAAGGCAAGGCAGAACAGAGAATTGAAACAAGGCTGCCCAACGAAGACACTTTCAAGCAGGTATTTGATTATTTTAATTTGAAGTTATCTGTTGTCTTTGTATTCGATTATATAGGCTGATATACTGAAATTACACAACATTTATTCAAGTTTTACCACTTGAATACTTATATTATTATAACTAAGTTAATGCTAAAAAAAAAAATGCAAATGCAGGTAGTTTTTTTGACACTTGACCAATCAAGGTGCTTGATACTGCCTATGAAACTGGTTATTTTGAGCAATCTAATTGACAAATCAGTAACAAACATTGAATGTGTGCCAAATCTTTCATCTCGTTTGGTAATTTTATGCTTACTAAACATAGACATGGTTTATAATCAAATTTAAGCTATGAAAGTACTGTAAATATCGTACAGTTACCTGTTTTACATTTCAAAACCAATTTTTATAACACGGAAACAAACCTTGAAAATAAGTTCAACATTTTCTAAAACACATAACGTCATAACTTTATGTCCAAGGTTGTGAGCTGTGGTGAGAGGGTGCTCTCCGTGTCCGTCGAAGGTCGGGTCTGGGAGCTTAAGAACTCCTTATGGCATTCCCTCCCCCTACCAGCCTCTGAGGGGCTTGTGGACTACGTAGCATGTATGGAAAAGACCGTCCTGGTGTTGTCAGAAGGCCGTGTGATAAATCTGAACTTGGGGTGTATGTTGCCAATGCCGAGTCAAGTGGTGAGCATTGCCTGTGGAGCGGACCACAGTGCTGCACTTACCGATACAGGAGAGGTGTACACATGGGGCATCTCAACGTGAGTACCAGTTATGTTTTGTTTAATGTACATCTCAATCTTGCTATATATTGAAGCAATGAAATATGTAGTAAGTTTTTATGGGAAAGACTAACAAGATGTAAGTTACCTAAACTACAGAATATTTTATTAACGTTTAACTAGAACTGTAAAGCCCAAGAGTCAAATAAATGCATAATGTTTGCAATATTAAACTAATGAAAAATATAAGCTCGTGATATGTCTAGAATTAATTAATAGAAAAGAAAAGCTCTCAACTCCACCCTATTTTTTTTTTTTTGTCCACTTTTATTTCTAATTTTAGTTTCCTTATTTACCATTAATCTTCATTTCAGACGTGGTCAGCTGGGACATAGCTCCTTGGAAAGTTTAGATACCCCGACAAGAGTGGAGGCCCTTGGGGGACTAGGTGTGATACAGGTAACCATATCCTTAGTCATCACAGGTTATGGTTCTTTACATTATGCTATTTTTTTTTTTTTTTACAATTTTGTTATTCATACTGTTGAGTTTTAATTTTTAAGAACCCATAATTTTAAAGGTGTATTCTTGCTTAAGCTTCTTTAATTACATACAGAATTGGTTCTAAATTTATTTTATGAAAGGCAAGAAATTACAAAATTTTAACTGTTAATTCGTTTAAAAAAGTTTTAATAAATAACTAACGGCATACTACATACTAAAATTATCTGCTATCATTGACATAATCAGTTCTGTAATGTGTTTCAGATTGCATGTGGTTTGTGGCACTCTGCAGCTGTTACAACAGAAGGTGACCTGTACTGCTGGGGATGGAACCATGATGGACAGTTAGGTGTGCCAAGCCCTCCTCTCTTTCACATCAACGAAGAGACAAAAGAGGAGGAAGAAACAGTGTCTGTGCAAGCATGCCCTACTCTTGTGGACCTGCCTCTGGGAGTGCGCCAAGTGGCATGTGGAGCCAGACACACTCTTGCACTCACAGGTACATTAACGTTTTCTTAATCACCTTGTTTTCACTTTCGTATAGTCTATTATAGGCTATAGGTGTAGAAATGCATCAAGAATGAATATAATAATCCTGTCAGCATAAATTAGTCGTATTTTACTAAACATTTTATCAGACAAACAGCAGTAATAACAAAAGAACAAGAAGATATTTTTTTTCCCCCCACTTTCATATGATTTTTTTAAAGAAATTACTTTATTTTCTTATGCTCACGGTCTGGCGTTTAAGCTATTTTACTTCTAATATGCCAATAGAGACAAAATTCCTTCCCTTCTCTCTTCATGTTACAAGGCAATGAGTCAAGTTCCTATTCAAGATCTTAGAACAGGCCCCTTAATTATAACAAGACTTTGCAGGAGACTTTAAAATCGCTTAAAATATTTTATGATGTACCAGAGCTTAACGATTGACCTCAGTTACAAACCGGAAACGGGAAATTTCTGTCGAACGGAATCAAATGAAATAAATTTTAAAAAATCGAGGATGTTCTAAAACTTAATCGCTTATGGTTTGAACAAATTCAAGGGGGCAGTTTTCTTACAACAGCTCCATTTCCGATTTCCGTCCATAAGGCCAATGTTAAACTTCTGCCTCAGTTTTCTCAAAACTGGTTGAACAGATCCACTTCAAAGAAATTAAGCAACCTTATTGTGGCGAGCTTAAATACTCCTGCAAGTCTCATTACAATCAAGGTGTTCGTTTTCGAGATCCAAATCAACTGAGGTCAATCCTTATTTGTTAAATAAATTCTACTTCAAATTAGATTTTAATTTGCAAAGAACACTCAACCCTTTTTTGACCACTCAATATTCCATTTTTTACTCAATAAAAAAATACTTTTATTCTTGGGTACATTATCAAGTCAAACTAATTAAGTTAGACTAAGAAGTGCTTTTGATAATACAGTATGCTCTGTAACAATGTACCGGTATGTATTAATTGTAGATGACGGCCTGGTGTGGGGCTGTGGCTGGGCGGCAAATGGCCAACTGGGTGCCCAGGAGAGTCAGCAGGTCACTGTCATGACACAAATTACCCTGCCCCCCAACACCAGGGGGCAACACATCAATGCAGGTGGATGGGGATCCATATTACTTACTAAGCAAGAATCGGCAACTATGACCTAAGGTAAGAACTTTTGTACATAACTACTTTTTTTATTATTATTATTATTATTTATTTATTTTTTTTTTTAGTTTTTCTGACTACTAACTCAGTTACTAACTAACTCTATGTATTATACTTACACAATTAAGTTTTCACATTCAATGTATTTTTTTGCTTTAGTCATGTTCGCTTAAATGTACTGTATGCTCTTTGTATTTAATATATTATTAAATCAAATCTGCTGGTTCAAATCCCAAACACGGCAAACTTTTCGCGACTTGGGATGGGTGTGACTGTCTACTAGATAAAGGAGTTGGTAGGAGGAAGGCAGCTTACGGCTGTCTATACTCCGCTGGAGTGATTAAGACCGCGGAATGTTGTGCAAATAACATGCGTGCCCACTGAGAAACGGTACTTAAATATCTGGCGTGCAGACTGGGTATTAGGAGCCCCAGACAGCACTGTGAACAATGTTGAAAAACAAATTCCACCCTTGGTAACCAACCAGTATAACATAATATAATTTTACTGTATATATATTTGTTAATATACAGTACAATGATTTTATGCTGTCTGTGTCCTATTCGATGAGCATAATTGCTATATCATTGCTATTTCAGGATAGTGTCTTCTGATTATAATTGTGAATATAATACTATTTGATAGCTAGACCACTTTTGTATGCGCCTCTTAAGTAATGATAATGCTAAAATTTCTGTTTGTTATGTTTATTGGTCTGTTTTGTGTTTTCAATGTTTGACGTGCTTATATTATTGCAATCAAAAAAGCAATAAAATAATTATGAATTTATATTATAAGTAACATTTTGTTTGTTTTTTTTTCTGTATAATTACTGTATGTAGAAATCTCTGTGTAGATAACGATATAATCTTAAGTGTAGTATAAAGTCTATAAAATTATTTTTGTAATTATTGTACACTATATCATTGCAATGTTGAAATCTATTTATTTTGAAATTCCTTGTAGTGACTTGTGAATTATTAGTAAAAAATAACTTTGATGGTTTGGAAATTAAATGTAAAGGCAAGATTAAATTTTGACCAATAATAACTAGTAAAAAAAATTTTTTTTCACTGAAATTTTAAATGCAATGGATTAAAATTTTGACTAGAAACGGAACTACAATTTTCAATATTGAAACTCAAAAACTAAAAATGTAATTCTATTTGGTTGGCAACACTGGAGAATAAGCAGTGAAGTCTTATCTTTTTGCTTGCATCACTCTAATCTTTATAGCCGTGTCCAGTATATACAGTAAAATTGAGTCATATAGTGTCTAGCTGCTATTTTCTATATTTAATTTTTAATTTTATGTACACATTGCTAATAACAACAGTATCATAAATTCACTTTTACTATTTGACTTACTGGTAAGTTCAATTAACTGGAAATAAATATGAACGGAATAAATGTATGTAAATTGTACAGTACATGTGTTTACTGTGTAGTGTAATCTAATTAATATTGGCATTGGAGACATCAGATCTCTAGGGGAAGCCCAAATTCAGATTTGCTCTAAAGTCCCTTACTATAAAAAGCAAATGAATGTGCAGTTCTCCATATGTATGCATGAGCTTAATTAAGTTTATATGTCATACAAGTGTACTTGTCAGATGATTGTGGCAAATTATCATGTAACAGCAATTAAGTTGGTATGATACCAGTCTTTTCTTGATTAATAATAATTGTTTATTGATTGATATTTATCAAAAAAACATTTAGTGTATACTGTATCTCATTTTATAGATAACAGTATACACAAATAGGTGTGCGTTTTATGAAACATGCACTAGAAAATAAATCTTAAAATTTATTTATTTATTCACATTAAATATCAGTTGAAACATTATTGTGACTACATACTAAACATTTAATAACTTGTAAATAGCTGTAAAAACAAAAAATATTAGTAATACAATCATAGACAAACATTCAAAATATTACAAAATAACTCAAAATAACAATATTCAATTATTACAACACGGTATATATAAAATTACAAATAAATATTAACATTTTTCATTTTGCATGAGCTTAATGGACATTTTTTTTTTAATAAGATAAGCAAACAGTTGTTTTTTTTTTTAAAAACTGGTATACTTTCAATTTTTTTTATATAATCTGGAAGTTTATTGTACAACACTGAGCTCAGATAGCAATGGTCTCTTGATTATAAATTTCAATTACAAACATGACAAAATTTTTTTATTTCTTATTATGTTCAAAGTTTTGAATTTTTCTGCCAAACATAACATTATGATTGTCATAATATAACACAATTACAAAGATCTGTTTATCACTCCTCAATTCTGTTCAATTTTCACCATTTTTGGTATTTGTATGGCGTGTAATCTACCTTCATGCAGTGCAAAGAGCAGGGTGTTTAGAGAAGTGCTTTGGTTCAAGGTAGAGTCCAAGAAATGAGATGAACAGGTAATCAGAAGTTGCAGCTGCATCTACGGGCAGGCAGTCAAAGAGTTGTTAGAGTATTGGAGTGATTAAAGGACATATTCTCGGGTTTAACAATGTATTTTCTATTTAAACTAATCGTAAAACTGCATATTTATAGTGGAATTAAAATATTTATAAGTTTTTCGTAGTCAAGAAAAAAAATGTTAACTAATTTGTATGTGGTAACCCTGTTGTATGTATTAGTTAACAGAGTGCGCGCGCAACTGCTATACCCTTCCACTAAAATGCGCAGTTGCCACATCTGTTAGTTAACTGTTTTGATATAGATAACAAATGAGCTATTTATTTTTCTAGGCTACGAAAAACTTATCAATATTTTAATTCCGCTATAATTATTCAGTTTTACGATTATATTAAAGTAGAGTGAGCGAGTTCATTTTTTTTAATATTTTATTTTTTAAAAATAGTTTAAGCTGCCCTCTATTGAGAAATGAAAACCAAAAAATTCCATCTCAAATAGTTTCACCACAAAAAATTCCCAAAGTTGGTGTTTCGGAGACCTTTAACGTGCAGCCTTATGGAACATAAAACCGCGTTTTACTCCAACTTTTTCTAAACTATGGTGCCATTTAAAAAATACTTACGTAATCTATGATGAATTCTTTAATGAATTTTTAAATAAAAAAAAAAAAAATTACGGGGTCGTTTTCTTGGAAAAAAATCATGAAAATCCTTATGGGAATTAACCCGCAAAAACTTAAAGATTTTTTTACGAAAAAACGGCTCCGTAAAAATATTTTTTTATTTAAAAATCCATTAAAGAATTCATCATAGATTACGTAGGTATTTTTTAAATGGTAGCATAGTTCAGAAAATGTTGGAGCAAAACGCGGTTTTATGTTCCATAAGGCTGCACGTCAAAGGCCTCCGAAACACCAACTTTGGGAATTTTTTGTGGTGAAACTATTTGAGATGGAATTTTTTGGTTTTCATTTCTCAATAGAGGGCAGCTTAAACTATTTTTAGAAAATAAAATATTAAAAAAAATGCAATCGCTCACTCTACTTTAAATAGAAAAAACGTTGTTAAACCCACGGATACGTCCTTTAAAGTTAATGTGACACTGTTTTTCGGATGTTAATTTGTTCAAGTGCTTGGTGAGAGTTTTCTGAGTCAAAATTCTCTTTCTCCTGTGTCACACTTGCTCCGCTCCCATCAGGTGTACCAACCCTACTCTAATCCTACTATTCGCACAGCTTGAAAGTAGATCACACATTATATGCATTATATGATTGTCATTTTTTTCCTCTTTTTAATTTTAATTATATTATTATTATTATTTTTCTTCCTTAGTACGTACAATATTTTGGAGATCAGTAACAATTTGATAAGGAATCAATAAGACAAAATAGTCAACTCAAATGCATCCATTATCTTTATCAAAATTCACAAGGTTGTTGCAGATTATGAGATACCTTTTTTTTTATGTTTATTATAATATGATAGACAATTGAGCAAATTACTGCATTTACTTCAGCATTGTTTTTTTTTTAATGTAACGATTCTGGCTGAAGAAACTTGCTAATGCTTTCAAAATTTATACATGGCATAAACATATGTTGATTTCTTTAATTTCATTTCATTTACTTACTTTTGAGTTTTACGCTCTCCTCGAATTGTTTAAAAAAATAACCTTCTCATAACTCGTTAGAAAAGCCATTTACAAAATTGAACCAGCACTTATTAACAAATAGTGAGTAAAACAAAACAATAAGAGTCCCGAGGTGGACACATCCATCAACTTTCTTTTAAGAATAAGAATAAAAATTTTAGTACTATCTCTTGATTACATTTATAATATAGATCAAGTCAAGTCAAGATTCAAACATACAATGGACAAGTAGCATCAATTTTTTTTATTAGCTCAATCGAAAGAGGGAGTCGAAAAATACACCTGTGAATTTTATGATATTTTTATTTGTACTACATCATGGCTAAAATAGAGATGTAAAGAGGCCACTTGACTTAGAGGCGTCGCCTGTGACGTCACTGAACTGTCCGGTCAAACAAACGATCGTCTATATAACACTTGTAAACAATAAATTAATTGTTGCTTGTTTCCATAGCAACGTGGTTGTTTAGAAGCGTTATAAAGTCGATTGTTTGTTTGACCAAACAGTTCAATGACGTCACAGGCGTCACGGGCGCCGCCTCCAGGTCACGTGACCTCTATTTTAGGCATGATGAAGTACAGATAAAAATCTAAAAAAATTCACAGGAGTATTTTTCGACCTCCTCTTTCGATTGAGCTACTAAAAAAATTGATGCTACTTGTCCATTACAAAATACGATAATACAGACATACAAGCAATACGTTGTCACAAATAAACATGCAAACATATTTTAATCACAATTAAATAAATAAAGACAATATTATAATAACTAATTTCTCATAATGTTATTCACACTCTTTTGATGCAAATAATGATTTACAAATACTTCTGCTTCAATGTAAAGAAACTCTCTTATACTATAAAAAGGAAATTTTATAAGCAGCCCTTTTTTTGTCTTACGAGCATTTGTAAATCAATACTCTTTTTGTTTTGTTCTTTTACTTACAGGTCTTTCTGATTAATGTGCTTCAAGTGACGTAAAGATGCATGACACATCTGAGTTATCAGTACTGTTACCACAAGAGGTTGAATTTCTCAATTGGAAACTATGGGCACAAGCACAGCAGCAAGAATGGCTAGAGAAGTTGGGTGACCGCAAGTGTGATTTTATTAACTATGACAATCACAAACCTCTTGAAATGAAAATTGGCTTTGCTCTCTTTGGTTACCCAATATATAACAAAGAGCAAAGAGATAAAATTACGAAAACATGTAGCAAACTGCTAGAAGTGTCAAATCAAATGAATTCTGATGGTGTGTACTTCTCGGTACTATTTCTTTATTGTTTTATTGAAGCAAATAAATCAAAGAAAGTAGAGCAAGAAGAATTTTTAGACGTTGTTTTTAAAGTCAATAAAGGTCCTCTTTCTTGTGAAGAAAAATTTATAGACTCAAACTTACGAGTGTATGGATCCTGGGATTATTTTAAAAAAGTAACAAGTATCCTGAATGCTGGTATTTACTACCAAGATGTGGAAAATATTATAGCAATGAGGCAGGAAAAGTAATTTTAGAGTTAGAGCAAAGTCCAGCTTCCTCGTTGCTAAACAAGATGGGAAACATTCTTGACACTGGAGGGTTGATTCTTGGTCTTGGCAGTGCTGCTATTGGCATAGCTAGCATTTTCATGCCAGTAGCAGCTCCTCTTCTTGTCGGTTCTGTGGTAGCTGCTGGAGTCAGTGGCACTTACAGCTTTGGACGTAGTTTCAGTACACTGAGAGATCGCCATAAGCATCAGCAGAGCATCAGTTTGATGGATAGTGAGGCTAGAAGTGCCTGGATAGAGTTGATACTGAGTGCCGTAGCAGTGGGTGTTAGTGCAGGTTCTGTTATGTCTTCTGTCCAAGCTGCCTCAACCACAGGAAAAGCAGCAGCTAGTACAACAACAGCTGCAGGAGAGGCTGCAAGTTCAGCCTCTAGTGTTGCTCCTCAAGCTGCAGCTAAAGCAGGCAAGGGGAGCAGGGCTGCTGCAGCCAGGGCAGCTAAAGTAGGCAAAGAAACAAAGATTGTCACTGCTGGATCAAAAACAGTAGTCTCTGGATCAAAAGCTGGAAAAGCAGCTACAAATATTGGAAAAAAAGCAGCTAAAGCTGCGAGAGCTTCAAAACTTGCTAAAAATGCTGGCCATTTAAGTACAGGTGCTTCTAAAGCAGCTCATGAAGTAGCCAATGCTTCTAAAATCGCAACAAGTGCTGCAGATATTAGCAAAAAGGCTGCCAAGATTTTAAACTCTGCTAAAAGTGCATCAAAAGTAGTAGATGGAGCAGCAAAAACCCCTTCATTTGTAAAAAATACCGTAGGTATTAGTAATATTGCTGCAAAAAAATCAACTGGAGCAGCTGTCAAAGTAACAAATGAAACTTCTAAAGCAGCACTGAAAACTATAAATACAGGTAAACTGACAACCAGGGCAGCTGCTAAAGGTTTGAAGACATCAAAGAGTGTTGTCAATGTCAGCAAAGGTACAAAGAAACTTGTTACATCATCCAAAATTGTATCTGCTAATGTGAGGACAGGTGAAAGTGCAGCAGTGATTACAACAGCTGCAAGAAATGTGTCAAAGTTGTCGAAGACGATGTCAGACTCAAAGACTAGTGCAACCAATGCCCCTTTGTATGGAATACCCACATCCACATCTAACATGACATCAAGTGCTGCCATAGTCATTACTTTTGGTTATCAAATTCTCATTGAAATAGCTATCAATGAAAATGTTTCTAATGTTTCATTGAAACACAGAGAACTTATTGAACAAATTTTAATTTTATATGAAAAGTATGTGGGCAATAGCATTGAATCGGAAGATATCACTCAAATAGTTTCACACATAAATTTTTATTTTAATACTATTGTAAGAAATCCTATAGGATTTTTGAATGCATTCATATGTAAATTAAATGAAACCATTAATTATGTTTACGAAATTGGTCATAAAAACACTAAAAAATCAAAGGAACAAGTTCAAATTTGTTATTCAGAATCATCAATGGAAGGTGAAGACATTATAAAGTCTATGTTTGCTGAACTTCTTAGTGCAAAAATTGACTGGTCTCTCTTTGACATATCATCACTTGAGCAGCAAAACTTATTTGCAGACAACTTTCATACATTGAACACAAATAGAGGTAACGTGGACACAAAGTGCCCATCTGTTCATCCCTCCTGCAATAAGTGGCCAGATATTGAAACTGAGTCAGTTGTGTCTGTCATTGAGAATGAAGCAGGTGCTCTTCAAAATGTGACTGGCACTGAAGATGACTGGGAGACTACAAGTGAAGAAGAATGAAATAACATTGCCAATTATTTTTAAAATTTATTTGTAGAAAAGTGTTTTGAAAACTGATATTTTATTGACAACCTGCATGAAATTTTTTATTTACAGCAATGAAAAGAAGATAATGTACCAAATTATAATACTCTGATTTTTTTTTAAAAGAGCCTGGGAATTGTATTAAAAAAATTTAAAAATTTGTTGAAAGTATACTATATATAGATAGATGTCAATGGGCGTCTTTTCTTAATAAAAATATAGGATGTAAATGGTTCAAATATGAACTTCAAATAACTTTTTAGCAATACTTTCTTGAAAAAAAAGGATAAAATTAATTTTAAGAAAAAAATTGGTACTCATTTCTACAGTGAATATATTAATTTTAAGCAGGTTGTCCTTAAGAAAAGTGGACTCTTTTATATAATTTTATTGTTCTATTTCGGTGTTTATCAAAAGTTCTTGATTTTATTGTTATAGAAAATGGTTGGGTATTTAAATATATTGCATCTGATGAGCTTAAAACTGTATTATTAAAGTTATTAATAACATAAAGGTTTCAATGTACAGTATTATTGGTCAAATCTTTTTGTTAACATTTTTTTTATATACTGCATAATTATGTATACAGTACATAATTATATTGAGTATTGACAGTTATATATTCCATAAAAAGTTATTATTAATATTTATTGTGTGATAAGTGATTTCTGCACTTTTCAAGCTTAAGTTGACACCTGGGAATAACTTGTTTCTGGAACGGAAATGCCATAGAATACAGTGTTAAACAGTTGCGAACGATCGGCAGGCTAGGTTGCGTGTGGTACGTGTAGTTTACATTGAATGAAAATGAATTACTAGCTCAGCAGGCTTTATGCTTTAATTAGTATTGAATTTTTTTATTATATCTAATCTGTGATTAAGTTGAATTTCTGGTTTAGAAATATTAATAATAATAAAGTTATTATTATTATGACACCATTTTACCCTTTCGGGTGTGGCCAGGCCGATATTTAGCCTTGTCAGCTAGAGTTATCTTGTGACCATGCTGGGGTTTACCAGGCTCCCAGAACCCTTTCCTGCACTCTTCTGGGCTCCTACTACCAGATCTGTGCAGCCTGCAGTGGCAGTGCAATACTGCAGGGCAGCGGAGTATAGACAGCCGTAAGCTGTCTTCCTCCTACCAACTCCATAATCTAGCAATCAGTCACACCCATCCCAAGTCACGAAAAGTCTGCCGTGTTCGGAAATCAAACCGGGGACCTCTCGGACCAGAGCCAGGAAAACTAACCACTACACTACAGAGCAGGCGCGGATCCAGGGGGGGGGGGCTGCAGCCCCCCCCCCCCCCGAAATTTTGGATTTAAGATGGACAATATAGGCATTTCCCCCACTCCAAATTTTTTTTTAACATTGGCCTTATGGAAGCAGCCCCCCCCCCCCCCCGAAATTTTTTTCTGGATCCGCGCCTGCTACAGAGCAGTACTAGAAGTATTATTTAACAAAAATAATTCCTTTAAGTATTCTGATGTGTAGTAATCAGACTATATAATATACTGTATTATACTATACTCTGTATGTATACTCTTCTGTAATTTGATTAATGTAATTTGTTATTTAATTCTTTGAATTTTTACATCAAATTAAAATTGCTGTCAAAGAATTTAAGCATTGTTTGTTTTTCACATTTATCAATTAAGACGTGACTCTCTGCTCAAATTGTCTGTCCTATCTTGGTAATTATTCCTATCCTATTCCATATATTAATCGTCTGATTTCTATACCTCTATCCCCAGTCAATTTGATTTATAAATCATCATTCTCGCCTCCCCGCATCCACATAATCCTACTTTGACCCTGCTCTTCGGTCGGTCCACAGGAGTCGACATGTTGAGAATCTTTCAAATTCCTGCCATTCCTTGCATGTTAATTGTCGCCTGCATCATCAACCTACATTATTGCACCCCACACCACATCGTCAATCCAATGTCCTAAAATTCAAACAATTCCTTGTGTGGTTTTGTTTGTTCCACGGTAACACGTGGTGGGCATAGGTACCACTTCCATCATCACCTTGCATCCCACATTCCATAATCATCCTATCCATTGTTCGTCCATTATCCTTTACAAGACCCTATCAAAAAACAGTTTAACTATACAATTGAACCAAGTTACTTAGTACATGGAATTATAGCCATCAGGCTCCTTTCCAAGAATGTAAAGAAGAAGAAGAAGACAAAAATGAACTCCCAAAAAATTAAGGTCTTGAATTGCAGTCTGTATTTATTTATAAACACATTTTTCTGATTATCAGAAAAATGTGTCCAAGTTGAACTTTATATCCTTCTATAACTCAATCTTTTTCTTATCTTAGTTACAGAAGATGCCATGCTGATAATTAAATTTGATATAGTATAGTTTTTTACTTTTTTACTAGCTGTTAAATATCAATTGAATCAATGTTAGAAAGTTTAATCTCTGACACTTTTTGAAGCATTGAATAAATTTTGTATCATCATAACTTAAACCAAATATAATTTTCTTCCAAAATTTAATAATCGCATGTAAATTTAGTAATAATAATAACAACAATGTTGTCACATTGATATTGTTGCAAAGTATCTTAATTTCGTATATTATATAATAATTATATTATAATATGAATTTCAATATGCATGATAGTTTTTGTGTTAGCAAAAATACAGCATCCTTTTTTCTTTTTTCTTTTTTTTTTTTTTTTTTTTTTTTTGCGCATGAACTGGCTTAATTATAAGATATTTTTTAGCACAAAGTGTATGCTTTAGCTCTTCATGATATATAATTAATCGTAAAATATTACATTTTTAATATCTTGATACTCTCAAGATTTTGTCACATTTAGAATATGGTGCATGACCAAGGTCCCTCTACATAATATATGTAGAGTAATCTTTGTATATATACAGTATAGGAAAATAAATTAACTTTTAAATAATATGTATATTATAATATATATTAAAGTATTATAATTAAATATAATTTTTACTCAATAAAAAAAAAACTTTCTGATAAATTTTATTGTAATAAAATGTACAATAAATGTATAAAATATATTATTTTAATTAAACTATCACTATCATTGCCATATTATAATTATGTATATATAAATATATTATTTATATATTTACCGCTTATTTATCTCCACGTTCATCAGTAGCTCATTAACAATTTTTCTGTTTTCTCTCTTCTGGCCCCTCTGATCTCTCAAAATTTGTTTTTCAGTAGGGACTTTATCCACTTTGCCAGGAAGTTTTAATGTTGGCAACGTTTCATTGGGGAGTCTGCATCTGCATGTTGATTCTTTTGACATTATTCTGCATTGATTAGTATGCAATAGGTGTGGTTCAAAGTGTTCTGAACAAATTCTAGAGTTTTCAATGTTGAAGGTGTCACTTCTTTTACATAGCTTATGCCACACACTTCGAAGATGGGAGTCGGCAGGAAAACGATAAAATTTGATTTCATTTTTAACAGACGACTCGTAATTTTTACAACTGTAAATGGCACAACGAACCATTGTTAAATATATTTTATATAATTTTATATTTAACGCGCTAAGATTTTACCTTAAACTTCACTAAAATTCCGTCAGAGGTCCATAACAATCGACATTCCTATATTCTACAACGTTCTGCACGCGAGAGATGGCGTGACATTCGAGCCTGTGACGTCACATCTCTCTGATTGGAGCGCATTTCTGAACGTTTCGCGCGAACTTTAAAAACCTGCGCCGGCTTGTCGGAGCGTCCAACCTTATGTAGAGGGACCTTGGTGCATGACTGCATACATGTGATACATGGTTTATGATGTTTAGAGTTGCCCACAGATGGCAGATACCTACAGACTTTGTAACTTTGAATGGTTTGTAAGCACTGTAAGCAGCACTAGCAGCAGTGCCAGCAGTGTAACATTCCTTTCTTCTGAGAGTTAGTGTCTGGTTAGAGTATAAGTTACATACTTTGATTTCAGAACTTTGTCTGTTTTTGTTGTGTAAGAGATTTTAAAGTTGCATGCATATATCTCATTGACATGCATTTTAAAGGTGAATATATTAAAAAAAAATTCCACATTATACCTGCATGCACTTGGATATTAAGACATATAATATTATAATATATATATATATATATATATATATATATAATATATATATATATATATATATATATATATATAATATATATATATATATATATATATATATATATATATATATATATAGCTTTTTATTCTGTAGGGAAAAAACCAAACTATATGCTTGCATTTGCATAATATATAGTCGTCATAAATGTCATAATTGTCATGATCTGAAAATCCATTCTTATTAAACTTTGTGGGCTTTCAATACATTAAGTAAGAATATCCTTTATAAAATATCCTGTACATTACAGTATTACAGTACTTGTATGATGTAATTTATGTTCACTCACCTCAAAGCCAATTAACCTTCCTTGGACAAGTAGCATCAATTTTTTTTATTAGCTCAATCGAAAGAGGAGGTCGAAAAATACACCTGTGAATTTTATGCAATTTTTATTCGTACTGCATCATGGCTAAAACAGAGATGTAAAGAGGACACTTGACTGAGAGGCGGCGCCCGTGACGCCTGTGACGTCATTGAACTGTTTGGTCAAACAAACGATCGACTTTATAACGCTTCTAAACAACCACGTTGCTATGGAAACAAGCAACAATTAATTAGTTTATTGTTTACAAGTGTCATATAGACGATCGTTTGTTTGACCGGATAGTTCAATGACGTCATAGGCGTCACGGGCGCCGCCTCTCGGTCAAGTGTCCTCTTTACATCTCTGTTTTAGCCATGATGCAGTACGAATAAAAATCGCATAAAATTCACAGGTGTATTTTACGACCTCCTCTTTCGATTGAGCTAATAAAAAAAATTGATGCTACTTGTCCATTCTGTTGATAACTTTTAACCTCCCTTAACAACAATTCTGTTGATAACTTGATATTAAGGTATATCTTTTCTGGAATCACATTATAGGCCACTAGCACAACTTTCTGTATTTTCTAAACTTATTGAGTTTGCTGCTAAAGATATGGTACAAAACTATTGTTCTGTAAAAAATATTTTTTCCTCCTGTCAACATGGATTTACAAAATTCTGTTCTACGACTACAGCAGTAACAGAACTAGTCAATGAAGTAAATAAACAGCATGAACTTAAAAATTATTTACTTGCTGTATTTGTGGATTTAAAAAAAGCATTTGATGTTGTTGATCATAAATTGTTATTTGAAAAACTTGAATTTTATGGCATAAGGGGGAAAACTGTCTAACTTTTTTTTAGTCATATTTGAAGAATAGAACACAATATGTTTATGTAAGTGATATAAATGATAAAGGGGAACAAAAATCATTTAAATCAGAGAAATTGAACTGTAATTATGGAGTTCCTCAAGGTTCTGTACTTGGGCCCCTACTTTTTGTTCTATATATTAATGATTTGGAACATGCACTCAAACATGTTTGCAAAATAATTTTGTACGCTGATGATATTGTTTTACTGATTATTGGTAAAATTCTTGATGAGCTTATTAAGAATCAAGCTATTGCTATGAAAATACTTCAAGAATATCTCAATACTAATCATCTGGTAATGAATAATTTGAAAACAAGTTATATGTTTTTTAACAGATCTTCTCAAACAAAAAAAAACATTTTGAGTCATTAGCTAATATTAAACTAGTATCTAATTGTAAATATTTAGGCATTTATATTGATGATAAATTGTCTTGGCAAGTGCATATAATTGAACTAAATAAGAAATTGGCAAAAATCAATTTTGCTATGATGCAGCTTAGTAAAATTTGTAATTTAGAATCTTTAAAATTAGTGTATTATGGTTATGCATATTCTTTAATAACTTATGGCATACTTTTGTGGGGTTCATCTACCCACGCTGACAGTGTATTTGTAAGCCAAAAGAAAATAATTAGAAGCATGATTCAAGCCAAGTCAGGTCAAAGTTGTAAAAAAATATGGGAGAAACTTAATATATTGAATTTCCCATGTATTTCTATTTTTTTTATGATCATGTATGTTTAAAGTAATCATTATTTATTTCAAAGTAACAAAGAGGTGACTGGACGTAATACTAGACAGTCTAATCTATTGCATAAAAAGTTTGGAGGATATGAGCAAACTAAAAGAGACCATTGTTATCTTAGCTCAGTGTTGTACAATAAACTACCAGACTGTCTAAAGAAAATCGAAAGTATACCTGTTTTTAAGAAAAAAGTGTTTGCCTATCTTATTAAAAAAAAGTATTATTCTATTAAGCAAATGCAAAATGAAAATTGTCTATAGTTATGTTGTTTGTATATATACCATAAATTCTGTAATTATTAATATTGTTATTTATTAATTATTTTAATTGTGGTATTTTGATGTTTGTCTATATGAATGTATTATTATTTTATAATTTTGTTTTTTGTTTTTACAGCTTTTTTTTTAATTTTGTTTAGTATGTAGTCACTATGTATCAACTGATATCTAATGTGAAATAAATAAATAAAATAAAAAAAAAAATAAAAAAAAAAAATAAAGGCCCATTTCCATGGAGCGTGGAAAGCGAGGCTTGGCGCGGCGAGGAAGGCGCACTTGCTTCAATGTCATATGGCGGCCATATGTTGGCTTGGAAAAATCGCGGCGCGATTTAAGGGCATTGGGTGTAGCACTGGTAGGTGGCAACACTGACGTATCTTCACCATGTTAATTTTTGATCCTTGCTCCTCGGAGTAATTTTTTTGCTAGAGCTTAAAGCTGATTGCTGTAGTATCAAGATAATTAGTAGCCCAAGTGCACAATTTGGCTAAATAAAGCCTGATTTAAAGAAAAATATTTTTTTATATTTTAGAAAAATGCATGTAAATTTAAAAAATTACTAAAAAATACTTTTCTTTAAATCAGGCTTTATTTAGCCAAATTGTGCACTTGGGCTACTAATTATCTTGATACTACAGCAATCCGCTTATCTCTAGCATAAAAATTACTCCGAGGAGCAAGGATAAAAAATTAACATGGTGAAGATACGTCAGTGTTGCCAACTACCAGTGCTACACCCAATGCCCTTAATCGCTGCGAGAAAGCGATTTTTCCACGCCAACATGGCCGCCATATGATATTGAAGCAAGCGCTCCTTTCTCGCCGCGTCAAGCCTCTCGCTTTCCACGCTCCATGGAAATGCCCCTTAACCTGATAATTTTTCTGTTAAGGTCACACCATAAAAAAACTTGGCAACATTGTTGCACTAGCAATGCGACTCTGCATGGGAGGAGTGGGTGATGACTACAGTCCCCTTTAGAGCATTGCCACATTTCTCATCTAGTTTTAAGAACAATCAACGCAGCGGTTCAAAATATATGAAAACATTCATAAAAATAGTCCAAAAAATCAGCTCTAATCCATATAAAATTTTAAAAAATATCTTGAGCCGTTTTTGTGTAATGTTGATTGAAAAATTTAACATTGAAAGGATACAAAATTCACATTTGAATAAATTAATTTAATTATAACTAAACCAACGGTTAAAAAAAAATCTGAAAAAAAAAAAAAATCAGTAGGATTTGGACAATTGGTGTAAGTCTACCAAATCAATTTCAAGCAACACGAAAAATGCCAATAATAATTATATATATATGAGGGTTGCAAGAAAATTATAAAACTGTATTTGTATTATCGTAGATTTAAAATATTATAATTTATGCATTTTGGTGATGAATACTTCAGTACATGACACATATAATAAATTATAGAAATAAATATAATTTGTTAAGCACAATATTTGGAGGAGTTCAAAAAAAGTATATATTTAAGGGTAAGGTAACGCCACCAATGTTAAAAAAAATCCCTCTCACAAAAATTCTGAAAAAAATTTAAAATGTTCTCCTCTATACCCCCTATCAGTACCTAAAATATCAGGTATACAAATACGATCTAGTTTTTGAGTTATAAATTTTTAAAGTTGACTACTTTAACATGGAGAAATGAAACTTCCATGTTAAATTGGTCAACTTTAAAAATTCATAACTCAAAAACTAGATCGCATTTGTATACCTGATATTTTAGCTACTGATAGGGGGTGTAGAGGAGAACATTTTAAATTTTTTTCAGAATTTTTGTGAGAGGGATTTTTTTTAACATTGGTGGCGTTACCTTACCCTTAATACATTAAGAATAATTATAAAGCTTAATAAATTATATTATGTAAGAAAAGGTGTTTTAGGAGCAAGACATTGCCATACACATTCTGCTTTACATTTCAGTGATATTAATGCGCCTATTTATGTTAAAGTGACTGTATTTGTAAAGTGACGCCAGGTCAGCCCCCGTCAACATGCAAATGCAACCCCCGTTGCTCTGTGGTATTGTGGCGCTGCTACGTGGAGCAACAGGTGTTTCATTTGCGTGTTGACAGGGGCTAATCTTGTGTCACTTTACAAATAAAGGCATTCTAATTTATGTAACACCGATATCATCACTGATACCAGTTGTAATGGAGCTGCCTTCTGCTCTTAAAGCAGACTTTTTTGTGAACTCTAATTATAAACTCTTCAATAGCTAAAATATTTATATGTATCTTAAATTTGCAGGGGGTGACATCTTTGTATGACATGGACGCAAGAGCTAGAGACATGGCATCAAAACCTCAGCCTGCAGAAGCTTCTGTTGTGGAGTCAATTTCTTCGGAATTTTCCGCATGGCGTGAATGGGCACAGGAGCAGCAGCAAACCTGGCTGGAGAAACTGGGTGATCACGAGTACCACTTCATTGACAAGCAAAAGTCCCTCGAGATGAAAGTAGGATTTGCCCTGTATGGCCTTCCGTCAGAATCCACCAACTTGTACTTGTACCCAAAGGATCAATGTGAATATATAGCTAAAATAAGTAGTAAAATTAGTGAAGAATCAAAAAAGCTGAACCCTGATGGAATTTATTTTTCTGTTTTGTTCATTTATTGCTTCACTGAAGAGTCAAAATTTAAATTTAAATTTTGGGAAAACGAAGAAAAAGAAGCTTCAATGTTTCAAAATGTTGTATTTAAAATTGGTAAAGGACCTGAATCAAAAGAAATGAAATTTATTGATACGCATTTGAGAGTATATGACTCATGGAATTCATTCAAAGTTGATAATGTATATCAGAAATGTTGGTATGTTTTGCCAAAGGATGGGAAATATCAAAAAGATTTAGACTCAAGAGTTGCGATTGAATTTGAAATGAGCCCTGAATGGACATTTAAACGAGAATTGCTAAATAAACTTGACACAGGAGGTATTGTAGTTGGGCTCAGCAGTACAGTTGTTATGGCCGCTAGTGTATTTGTTCCAGTTGCTACACCTGTAATCATTGGTTCTATCGTAGCAGGTGGAGTAGGTGGAGCATACAGTGCTGGGCGGAGCATTGGCAAGCTTGTTGATCGTCACACACATAAACAAAGCATCAACCCAATGGAAAAGGAGGCTCTCTTTGTCTGGATAGAACTTTCGTTAGGGGTATTCACTGTGGGTATGAGTGCGTGTTCTGTTGTATCATCTTTGCAAGCTGCCGCCGCTGCTACTGGTGAGGCTGCAGCCAGCGCAGCCACTGCGGGTGGAGAGGTCGCAACATCAGCCTCCGGTGTTACCAAGGGCTCGGGGGTTGCAGCCAAGGGAAGCAAGGCAGCTGCTAAAGCTGCTTCAAAACTTGGCAATGGAACAAAAGTTGCCTCTACAGGATCAAAAGCAGCTTCAGCAGCAACATCTGGAACTAATATGGGAAAAGCTACCACAAATTTGGGTAAAGGAGCAGTAGATGGAACTGCAAAAGCTACAAAAGCAACCAAAAATGTTGCAGATGTTGGACAAAAAGCAGCCAAAGCAGCAAATGCGGCCTCAAAAACATCAAAGATAGCAAAATCTGCTGTAAACGTTGGCAGCAATGCATCCAAAGCAGCAGATGGGGTAGCAAAAGTTATAAAAGT
Source organism: Siphlonurus alternatus (assembly GCA_949825025.1). NCBI lineage: Eukaryota > Metazoa > Arthropoda > Insecta > Ephemeroptera > Siphlonuridae > Siphlonurus > Siphlonurus alternatus. The sequence continues at coordinate 25,701,704 of OX463781.1, read as the reverse complement.
ATCAAAAAATGTTGCAGATGTTGGACAAAAAGCAGCCAAAGTAGCAAATGCCGCCTCAAAAACATCAAAGGTAGCAAAATCTGCTGCAGACGTTGGCAGCAATGCATCCAAAGCAGCAGATGGGTTAGCAAAAGTTACAAAAGCAACCAAAAATGTTGCAGATGTTGGAAAAAAAGCAGCCAAAGTAGCAAATGCCGCCTCAAAAACATCAAAGGTAGCAAAATCTGCTGTAGACGTTGGCAGCAATGCATCCAAAGCAGCAGATGGGGTAGCAAAAGTTACAAAAGTATCAAAAAATGTTGCAGATGTTGGACAAAAAGCAGCCAAAGTAGCAAATGCCGCCTCAAAAACATCAAAGGTAGCAAAATCTGCTGCAGACGTTGGCAGCAATGCATCCAAAGCAGCAGATGGGGTAGCAAAAGTTACAAAAGCAACCAAAAACGTTCCAGATGTTGGACAAAAAATAATAAATGGAGTCACAAAATCCAGCAAGGCATTAAAAAATGCTTCAGATTTAAAACAAGGTGCTACCAATGCTTCTAAAGTAGCAAAGGTCGGTAAATGTGTAGCTAAAACAAGTAGAGCAGTAAAGAGAGCCAGAAAAGCAGCCAAAATGACAGCTGATTTGGGATCAAAATCCAGTGCTTTCAATGCTGCTACTTTCACTTCTACTGTGGTTGAAGAGGAAATTACAGTTGCCTCTAAATTTGCAAAGTTATTCAATTTTGCATCTTTGGGAGGCATTCCAAGTAACTCTAGTAGTGCATTACCGTCGACAGCAACTACTGGTGCATCCAAGTTTGAAACATTTGTAATCATGGGCTTGAAAGCCATCTTTAGTATTACATTTGGTCTTGTGACATCAAAAGTTTCATCAAAACATAAGGAAGCAATGGAACAAGTATTAATTTTGTATCAAAAACACAGAACAAGTTCAGTGGAACCTACAGATATTACTCGATTTATGTCATATATGAATTTCTATTTTAATAGTCTAATAACAGATTATGAGGCTTTCTTGGACAATTTTACATGTAAATTATTTGAAATTGTAAGAATGATGCTTAGCAGTGAAGTAGTTGAATACAGAATGCCTGAAAAACAATCACAAGTCTGCTATCCAAAAATTTCCTCAGATGGTGATGAAATTCTTACATCTGTGCTTGCCGACTTGCGAAGCTCAGATATTGATTTAGCTGAAATTCAACAATTTATTTTGCAGTGTAAAAACACAGTTTCACCTCCAAATGAAGTACAATTGCCTATTAACGAGACACAAAACATGCAGCCAGAGCTCATTTCTATTGAATCAAATTACCCTTCTGAAACAACTCGAAGTGACTTTCAATCTGACTACTCTGCTTCACTGGATGCAAGAAACAGCCAACAAGATGATATTTACACCAGTAATATATCAATACTATCACAAACAGCTGTTCAATTCGAAAATTCATCTCATGCATCAAGTGAAAATTTATGCAATGACATTGGACACACAAACCCATCAGCTCCCTCCTGGACGGACTCCGACGATGACTGGGACACCACTAGTGAGACGTCTGAGGCAGAAGACTCAGATGTGGACTTGATCACATTCTAATGCATTAACATTCATTAAGGGTAAGGTAACGCCACCAATGTTAAAAAAAATCCCTCTCACAAAAATTCTGAAAAAAATTCAAAATGTTCTCCTCTACACCCCTTATCAGTAGCTAAAATATCAGGTATACAAATACGATCTAGTTTTTGAGTTATGAATTTTTAAAGTTGACCAATTTAACATGGGAGTTTCATTTCTCCATGTTAAAGTAGTCAACTTTAAAAATTTATAACTCAAAAACTAGATCGTATTTGTATACCTGATATTTTAGGTACTGATAGGGGGTATAGAGGAGAACATTTTAAATTTTTTTCAGAATTTTTGTGAGAGGGATTTTTTTTAACATTGGTGGCGTTACCTTACCCTTAATAATATACAAAAGTGTCTAAATATTCAGACAAGCAATTTTGAACTTTGAGGGTGAATATTTGTTGTATTAATATCATAATTGATATATTTAGTTTTATAATGATGGTCTCGTGAATATAAAATTGCTTGCCTATTTTTATATTTTTGTTGTTAATAAATATTCCAAGTTTACTAGGTTATTTTATAATTAATATATGTATATGCACAAATAAAATGAATGAAATATAATATAATGCATAGTTAAAAAAAGTATGAACAGGATACTGAAAAATAAATGGTGTGGGTTGTGGATACTATGGAATAAGGAAATGTTTGTTTTTTAAGATATGTTAATTTTAATGATAAAAAAATTAATTTTCCAATTTATTTTGTGTTTTAGTGAAACATTTCACTTGATGCATAGCTTTTAAAATTGTAAGGCTTTTAAATATACATGTATTTTTCACTTTCAAAATTAATTTTGTGTTATTTATTTGCTATCTAACACTCTGGAAAAATATAGTAAAGTTTTTAAATAAAATATTTCATTATTATAAATCAAGTTATACACTAACTTGTACCTTAATTCTTCCCTACAACAATTCAATTGTTTTTGGATCAGACCAAAAACGTCAGCAAAATTTTGAAATCCTTTTGTCACAGATCAGCTACCTCCATCTTAAGGGTAAGGTAACGCCACCAATGTTAAAAAAAATCCCTCTCACAAAAATTCTGAAAAAAATTTAAAATGTTCTCCTCTATACCCCCTATCAGTAGCTAAAATATCAGGTATACAAATACAATCTAGTTTTTGAGTTATGAATTTTTAAAGTTGACCAATTTAACATGGGAGTTTCATTTTTCCATGTTAAAGTAGTCAACTTTAAAATTTTATAACTCAAAAACTAGATCGTATTTGTATACCTGATATTTTAGGTACTGATAGGGGGTATAGAGGAGAACATTTTAAATTTTTTTCAGAATTTTTGTGAGAGGGATTTTTTTTAACATTGGTGGCGTTACCTTACCCTTAACAACTTTCTGCTACCAATCTGTGGCATGAACGCTCTCCATCCCAGAGATTAGTCCAGGATACACGTAAATCTCATAGTCAGATGACACTTTTGGTCCATCCCCTCCAAAAAAATGAAAATTATAAATGGCTAATTAAAGGTCAGAGAAGAGCAAATCACAGATTTGTTAGTAGAAAATTGACTTTGCTCATATACGGTATTAATAGTTCATAATATTAGAAATGAAAAATAATAGAAATGATCCGTTAAGGGTAAGATAACATGAACAATCGATTGTTGTTAGTCCCATTTGATTAACATGTAAACCTTAGCAACCTCATAATGATTCTGATTTTTTTTTGAGAGACAGTTCTTGGCATTAAAAAAATATGGAGAAAATTTCAAAACAATCGGATGATCCAATTTTTTTAAATTAATTTTTTAGTTTCGGTCCCCATGGGAAAGCCCTATACTGAAAATTTAAAAAATTCATTTAAAAAAATTGGATCGTCCGATTGTTTTGAAATTTTCTCCATATTTTTTTAATGCCAAGAACTGTCTCTCAAAAAAAATTCAAAATCATTATGAGGTTGCTAAGGTTTACATGTTAATCAAATGGGACTAACAACAATCGATTGTTCGTGTTATCTTACCCTTAATCACTAAACTTGTTAGAAATTTATGCATATTTTTATATGTACTTGTTTTAATTTTACCATTTGAATCTCGCCCTATAAAAATAATTAATATACATAATCACTGTATAATTGAATATAGTGTTATATCATTTTCAACCAAATGCATCCATCTCTATGTATACCAAATTTATATGAACTGTAATATTATTATGCTGATGGTATAAACAGGCTAATCATTCTTCTACAATCATTTTTACAATAAAAACTAGATGCATTGCATGGTAAGAAATAACAAGCAGTAAAACATGAAAGAAAAGAAAAAATTAATATGTTCATGACAAAACAAAATTAATTAACACCCATCAGGACTTGGGATGAGTGTGACTGATTACTAGATGATAGAGTTGTTACTAGATGATAGAGTTGGTAGAAGGAAGGCAGCTTACGGCTGTCTATACTCCGCTGGCCTATAGTCTTGCACTGCCACTGCAAGCTGCACAGACTTGGTAGTAGGAGCCCAGAAGAGTGAAGGAAAGGGTTCTGGGAGCCTGATAAGCCCCAGCATGGTCACAAGATAACTCTTACTGGAAAGGCTAAATATCGTCCTGGCCACACCCGAAAGGGTAAAAATGGCGTCAAGGAATATATATAATTATGATCGAGGCGCTGGAGATCAAACGAGAACATATCCAAGCCAAACTGGTATTGAAATTTTGAGCCTCAGTTACATCAACAATATTTTTTTTTTAGATCCATGATCATTCATAATCATAACTATGAACTATGATTATAGTTCATAATCATTTTATTGCTTTTATCTCTTTTTGAACCTTGATTTGGAAAGATAACTATACTTCTCTTGTTCAAAAGTGATATGGGAAAATTATTGTTGATGCAGCTGACGCTCAAAAATTAAATATCAGTTTGGCTTGGTTACATTCTCATTTGATCCCCAGCACCTCATATATATAATTATATTTATGAACAACATAAACACTAAAAATTTCAAAATATAATATTTATTAATTAAATTTTAATTTCTAAATTAACAAATAAAATGCAATATTGCAACTTATATGAGATTATAGGGGGACATTCACAAAGCACTTTAACCCCCAATTTAGCCCCGATTTTTAACCCTGGTGCTAAGCTATGAGCTTAACATGGTTAGCCCCTAATTTAGTACCATGTTTAGCACCAGGGTTAAAAATCGGGGCTAAAGTGGGGGTTAAAGTGCTTTGTGAATGTCCCCGTATATTAATTTTGTAATACATTAGAAAATGATAACAATATAGCTCTATAACAATTAAAGTATAAAAAAAAAATTGAATTGTCACACTTTATCTCACTACCTGCTCTTTGGTGTAGTGGTTAGTACACTTGGCTCTCGTCCGAGAGGTCCCCGGTTCAAATCCCGAATACGGCAGACTTTTCGCGACTTGAAATGGGTGTGACTGGCTACTAGATGAAAGAGTTGGTAGGAGGAAGGCAGCTTACGGCTGTCTATACTCCGCTGGGGTGATTAAGACCGCGGAATGTTGTGCAAACAACATACGTGCCCCGCTAAGAAACGGTACTTAACTGTCTGGCGTGCAGACTGGGTATTAGGAGCCCCAGAGAGCACTGTGAACAATGTTGAAAAACAAGTTCCGCCATTGGTAACCAACCAACCAACACTTTATCTTAAACAAAAAGTGTTAATTTCAACAGACTATTATAATTACATGTATTTTAACAATTGATGTTACTTTTCAATTTCATTTTGTGTAAATTTTTAACCACACGCAGAAAGATATCTTGCTTTATGTTTAATTATGATTTGCAAACAACAAATTTCATTTATTTTACAGTGCAATAACATGTCGTCGCCTCAGAATGCAAGTCGCGCAAGTACAAAAAAATTTGATGGGACTTTGAGCTTTAAGTTATGTTGAAATAAGGTTCAAAGTTGCATCAAATTTTTTTGTACTTACGCGACTTGCATTCTGAGGCGACGATGTATTGTTACATCAATGCAATGTTAACCCAATCTGAGTAATAAGTGCATTTATGTATATATAACACCATCAACACTATATCCAATGAAAAGAGGCAATAAAGAATACAACATTTGTAAAATACAGTTGTTGAATTTAAAAATACATCTTTACAAACAGCAATTCACTAACATATGATCTCAGAAAAACATAGAGAAACAAATATCTGAAATGCAATAGATGTCATTATATTTATTATATGGTGCCACAGCAATTCTGACTAACACCAAGCTGCAAAACAGACCAACAACTTTTGCCATGGATGGCAAAAGTAACAATGTGCAGTGTTGTAAGAAAAGCCATTGATATTTTGGCCACGGCATGGCAAAAGCCGATAGATCGATCATCAGCTTCACGTAATTTAGTCAGAATTGCCACGGCACCATTATATAATATGCACCGGTATACTGTAGATTAGAATAGAAATGTAATGCAGTGTGTATGGAGTATGATTTTCTCACAAGGATAATGAATTTTCTAACAGTAATAACAATTGTATTGCAGCCTGTAAAATTGAAGTTTGCTTTTGCCATTTGATTCATCAATACTTAAAGAAATATATATATATATATATATATATATATATATATATATATATATATATATATATATATATATATATATGTATGTATATATATGTATATATATATGTATATGTATATATATATATATATATATATATATATATATGTATATATATACTGTATATATATAAATTAATTGTTACTTTTTTTCTTAGCATGTAGAGTGTAGAGGTCTGATACAGAGTTAAATACATTGGCTATATTTATTCTGGGCATTTACAAAACTTTATTGCAATTTCTTCTTGTAGCTCATTGATTAATTAGTTAATTTGGGCATTTTTCGTACTATATAATATATATTTATAATTAATACATTAATCATAAAAATATGGCTTCGGACCTTCATCATAGCAACAAAATGAAAAGTAAAGCATTTTGAATGGTTCCCGGCAAAGTGAGCCTCGCTTCCTGCCAGCAACACAGCTGGCATATAACAAATATAAAGAGAAAAGTTGAATAGTTGAGAGCTGAGCCCAGTTGTCTAATCGTCAAGGCGCTGGCACAAGATATATATCAAAGAATTAATATCTACTAGAAGACTTACCGCCGTGTTAAAGTTTCGTCTCTCCTATTTTAAAAGAAAAACCTGTTTGCGCTTTTGAAGTGAGCTAACGATGACATGGACACTAGATGTCTCCTTTGTCTGAGGCTATACAGTTCGGCAGGGCTAGGGTTGACTTAACGTCACGTGACTCCTATTAGTATTGTATTGGAAAGTCCGTGACGTCAATCAACCCTAGCACGGCCGGAGCACGGTCGTAAAAATTGAAGAAAGGGAGGGGAAGTTAGAGAAGGGTGAGGTTAGAAGGAGGGCAACTCAGCAGAACAATAGCAGATTTTACCGAGGCAATATTGTTATCACGATCGTATTGTGTATTTATTGTTGTCGTTGTCAACAGGGAATTCTTTTAAATATTTCGTCTAATTTGCTCTAATTTTAAACCATTTTAGAGGAAAAGAAGAGAAAAAGACGAGATTACATATTTTTTCCTCTACTCACTACTTGAACATAAAAATGTTAGAAATATTGTTGTCAGGCACTTTAAAAAAACTAATGAAGTGCGGAAAATTATATTTCATAATTATTTTTATTGCTTTACTTTTCGATTGTACCAAAATAATGTAAGCACTCATAATAAAAAAAAAAATAATCACAGTATCACATGACATTATATTGACTTAAATTAAAAGAAGCATGCGCTGTCGGGGTCCACCTAATAAACAGTTTTAATATTTATTTATTTATTTTTTAAAAATAATTTTTAGTTTTAATCAGTTTGAAATTATTGAAGATTTACATTAAAATGAGAAATCATCCATAAACCGGGGGCTTTTAGTTAACGTCAGGAAAATAAAATAAAACTATAATATTATACATACAAATACACACATATATAATATATATATATATATATATATATATATATATATATATATATATATATATATATGTATATATATATATATATATATATATATATATATATATATATATATATATATATATATATATATATATGTATGTGTGTATGTATATATGTATGTATATATTATTATGATAGTACAAGAATGTAGAATTGTATATGAATTTTTATTTTACGATAATACGTAACATTCGTAGGATCTTTACTGAAAATATAAATTAATATAATTAATATAGAATGTTAGAAATGTTGACTCCATTTCATCCTCACATTCATCGAAGATGAAATAAGGTGTGCATTAGAGGTAAAAAGATTAGGTTTATTGTTACTGCATTGGTTGCAAATAGATTTGTAAATAAATTACAGTAGAAGAGAAAATATTATTAATTTTTTTACTATTTTATTTATCGATCGAGGAATCCCTAGTTGAAAAATTACGCTTCAACTTGTCCTGTAATATTTACCTGCAATAATTTTCGTTAATTTCGATCGAAAAAAAAACAACAACATAAAATCTTGATCCTTGAAATAAAATTTTAGTAATCAAGTTTTAAAAAAAAGAAGAAAAATGTTGATTAATTACAATTGTGAAATTCTGATTTATTTATTTATTATATTTCTGAATATAAATATAATAAATAAATAAATCAGATTTTCACAATGGCTACTTTTCAGCAAAAATAATGAAAAAAATTAAAATTATTTCTACTGATTGTTCGACTTTATTTAAAATAACATTCTCTATTTTTAAATTGGCGAATCAATTTTATAAAGCATTGAAAAATTAAATTGTAAAATTAAAAAAATATCATGACTATATTAATATTGATTGAATGTTACAAAATGAACATAATTTATAATAAATATTATATATTAATATTTCTAAAGTGCTGCTACTGAAGACGATAATGCACCTGCTTCTATTTAAAAGAATGACTTTAGTCATTGTTATCCTCTGGCCATTCATCCCTAGCATACCTTCCCCCCACTCCGGCCAGCTAGTTCTGCCCGTCGCCTTCTTTTACTTCCCCTCTCTGCTCTGAACAAAACTCGATCCGTCGATCGCGACTGTCGCGATACCTTGCGTCCATGTCTTAAAGCTTTCTGCTAAGATAAAGTGGACGAAAGCCGCCATAAGCGGTAAGTCTTCTAGTAGATATTAATTCTTTGTATATATGCTAGGGATGTGCGTTTTCAAGGAAAGCATTTAATGGACGACATACATGAAATTTTTTAATGCAGAAATTAATAGAGGATATCAAAATTGTTACCCTGATATTTTAGATTTTTTTAGAGCCAAAGAAGTGTTGCTAAAATGTTAGACAAAGTTCAGATTTGAACCACGCCCTTTTTAGTTACTGTCCTTTTATTTTTATTTTATTTTACTATCTCTTTCATGGGCACAAACATACATATTATTTATATCACAACATACAAGTCAAAATAATAAAAAGAGCTCATGAGGCAAATGAAAAAGATTGCTGAGCAGTCCATTCACTGTAAGTGTTCATAATTCACCCGTTGAAATTAACTATATATATATATATATATATATATATATATATATATATATATATATATATATATATATATATACTATATACATATATATATATATATATATATATATATATAATAAAGATAACAACAACAAAAAGAAAATAATGATAATAATAAAAATAATAATTACATTCAGAAGTGACACCTCCCTCTGTACTTTCAATCAATAATTTTTTTAAATTGTTCCTGGACTCTAAAAAATCTTATGCAAGTTGTCCATGCTCTGAAAAATTTCTTATTGCCTGCAGATAAACAAGAAAGGTTTAAAATTATTCTTATTAGAATATTGTAATAAATAACTAAATATTAAATAGTAGAGAAGTAGTAATAACAAAAAAATCACAGAAAACCAACATAATTATATTTTTTTTAACCTTTTTTCTAACTTTTATATTCTCAAAGTTACACCAGTAAAACAACAAATATGAAGTGATGTATACATTTAGTAATAATTTACTGCAGCATCCCTTACTTGTACTTGACATTGTAGCAAACTAACGGCCAGCGTAGAAGCATCACAGCTGGAGCAGGTGGGATGGTTACAGGGAGGGGGGAGGGGCACTCAGGTTCTCCTGAGACTCTGTGGGCGACGCCTCCCCTTCCTCACTACTGCTGTTGTTAACTGACTCTGCAGCCTCAATCACAATGCGGTTGAACATGTCGCTCTTGTCTGCATACACGTGGTGACCAGCCCCGGGGATCACCTGGATGTACAAAAAAAAATTAACTTTCATCATAGTTATCATCTCAAAGTCAAGAGTGAACATGTCATTTGGGAATTTACCTGATAAAAACCCTAGATTTATTGAATTGATATGATTTTAACTTAGTGAAGATAATAAATTTATATCTTTTTATTGAAAGTTTTAAGCTCAGGGTGTTACAGAGGGCTCAATAAATACAGTATAAAAAATCTTAGATTATCGGTAGACTAGACTGTGTCTGGCTCGGCAGAATGTCACCAGCCTATGCTGACTATGCACTATTCCCAAGATGGCCGCCACGTGCAATCGAATCTACACGTAAGCTAAGATCTGTAATACTGTATTATATTTATATTGCAGATGGCTGAGGTAATAATGCCGCTGACTTATCTCGTAAGGGATATAATATAGCGTCATGTTATAGGTATGTGTGTGTGAATATATCATTTATATATTAATATATACACAATATAATATATATTGTATAGGTATACATTGATAAATATATCAATATTTAATTTATATAGCGAGTACATTATTGGTCATACTCAAGAATTAAACTACTTTATTTTGCAACAGAAATTTGTTAGAAATTTCCCAAATATTATTTCCAATTTTGGTTTGCTGCTAAAAAAAGAACCAATTATAAAGGACTTACATGAACATTGAGGTTGGAGCCAGGAGGCCTTCGCTCCTTGATCTTCTCACCGGCCGCATTGTCCACCCACGATCGAGAGCCATATAGTATGGTGATGGGAACGTCTGCTCGCAAGGCTCCAATCCTCGGCAGCATGGGACGTTTGGCCCACCCAAACCCAGTCATCAATGTGTGGAAAGCAGACTCGCCTCTGCAAGATGTCAAAGGAAAAATTATTGAATTTAATTTTTCATCATTAATTACCTAACTTTTGTGTCAAGAATTAGAATTAGATCCATTAATTTATGTAACTGAAATTCTTGCGGTAATAAATTGAATGATTTATACAGAAATGTAAGTACCTTCATTCAAATAAAAATGTCTAACCCGGCTATATGCTTTAACAGATCAGACATTTTTATTTGAATGAAGTGTACAAAGCTGTGTACTTTCTAATGATATAAAATATGAAAAACAGAAAATCAATGAAGATTTTATCCCCTTTTAGCTTTTAATGATTATAGGTCTGTTCGTAAATACACAATCAAAAAGAATCAATTTTTTGTAATGAACCTTCTGTACATGAAACATAAGAACCTTTTAAATGTACACAAAGTGAAAGATTGCAGTTGCAAACAACTTCAAGTGCTTTTGTTGCCTTTAAAAAATAATAACAGTTGTGGTGACTTACGTTGGGTTCTGAGCGTTGCACTGGTAGATATACTGCCCGATGATGGATGTATGATCACCAAGAAGAGGCGAGAACTTGCGCATGATGTCCGGCCTCGCCTTCTGCACTAGCCAGGGACCTGCCCCAATCACAACAGATTAGAATCTTGATTGTAAACTCAGAAACTCAGCAAACACACTGACAATTTGTCCCTCATCTGTAAATATGCCTACCACAATCAATAATAATAATGAGCTGTCTGCTATTTAAGGTGAGTAATCATGAGCTTTAAATTGATAAAGTAGAAAACCCATAATTGCACTAACCTGCTATAGAAGATACTTATTACTGCTCTCATGATCGTGACAGAGGATATAGATATAGCTCACTATTCCAAACAAGGGACAAACCAGTATGTTGGATTTTAATGGAAGTTTAAGGGTAAGATAACACGAACAATCGATTGTTGTAGTCCCATTTGATTAACATGTAAACCTTAGCAACCTCAAAATGATTCTGATTTTTTTTTGAGAGACAGTTCTTGGCACCAAAAAAATATGGAAAAAATTTCAAAACAATCGGACGATCTAATTTTTTAAAATTAATTTCTTAGTTTAGGTCTCCATGGGAAAGCCCTATACTGAAAATTTAAAAAATTCATTTATAAAAATTGGATCGTCCGATTGTTCTGAAATTTTTTCCACATTTTTTTTGGTGCTAAGAACTGTCTCTAAAAAAAAATTCAGAATTATTATGAGGTTGCTAAGGTTTACATGTTAATCAAATGGGACTACAACAATCAATTGTTCGTGTTGTCTTACTCATAAATAAATAACTGAAATATTATAATTTTCTTGCTCCAAATTCACATATTAAAACTTATAAAATTATAATATACATTACATCGATGGCTCCGCGGAGAAAGCGCTGGTTTGCATTCTCCGGATTTTATAAAATGACGGGTTTGCCATTTAAGTAAGTTTGTAAATTACAATAACAATGGATGAAAATAAACCTTTTTGCAAAGGCAAACACGTCATTTTGTAAAATCCGAAGAATGCAAACCAGCGCTTTTTCCGCGGAGCCATCGATTTACTTGTACAGTACATTCATTCAAGTCAAAGTGTGAATGAATAAACAGAAACTACTTTCAATTTTAGCATAGAGTATTATTTGATAACATTGTGTTATTTTTTTTACATTATAATCCATGCTTTGCGGAACACTACGGTAATAACTAGTACATACAACTTTCATTTAAAATTTTACAAGATACTGTACTAATCGATAAATAATAATCAAGGGGACTAAATTTCTGATTCCTGGGAAAAAGCCGTTACAAATAATAAACACAGCAATAATCAACATAGTTTCACAACATTTCTTAAAAAATGGTAGAAATTTTTTAAAAACTTACTAATCTAAGAATCACTATAATTATGTAGACTTGCATGCCACTATAAGTACTCACCAAAAGGCCCCGCCACTCTCACAGCCCACAGAGGGTTGAGGGGGCGCACCATAAAGGCAATGGCTCGTACCCACACAGGCAGGTTGTACTTGCTAGCCACATCATCTGGTTTCTCAGGGAACCCCCAGGGGTCAGCCAGTATCAGGTGGCGTACCCTGTAACACAGGCGTAATTAATATCAATATTGACAGCAAAAGAGAGCCTGACAATAAAATTATTTTAATAATATACCAAAGTATACAGAGTATAGTAGACTATACACACAGTAATTGCAATATTAAATTTTATCAAAATACTGTAGAATAAATTGATAGTTATTGATTAATATTAATCAATTGATGCATTATATGATAAATGAAAAGGGCAGAAAGAAATTTAAATATAGATAAGTACTGTAGTTATAAAATATTCAAATCCAAAAACTCAGTACAAATGACACCAAAACTAACAATTTTAAGAACCATGAAAACACAAAACTTTGATAGTTTGATAACACAATAATGGACAACTTTTATTTTTAATTGTATATTTGGATACAGTACCTTTAGTTATGTACTGTCAATATTTTTTAAGTTTTTTTTTTTTTTTTTTTTAACTCTCTAACACCCTTAAAATCAAGCTGCAAAACTCTGTGATGTCAAAGTCATTCAAATATTTAATACGAAAGCATAGGGAAAGACATTGCATGAACATAGCGTCACTCCACCCTTGATTTTGATGGTGTTAGAGCTACGGTTAAAAAAATTGACAATACAAAACTCAAGGTGTTTTATCCAAACAAGCAATAATAAAAAATATATATATATGATCACGCATGACAGGTGCAATATTATTTATAATATTTTTGCTTTAATAATTTTTGGGTAATTTTAGCTTCCTGGCAACAGTTTAGCAAACTGGCTGAGATGATGTACAATCACCGCTAACATTATTCACCTGTCTGGGTATGAGATTGAGTAGGAGGCAGCGACAAAAGCTCCGAGGCTGTGTCCCACAAGCACCATGGAGCTGAGTCGTACCTCCTGACGCCACGCCTCCAGTGCCTGCACCATTTGGTGCTCAGCCTGTGCTGGGTCAGATGAAAACTTTGGTCGTGAGCTGCGTGCAAATCCTGCAGTTATTTGAAAACATTGTTGATTAATTCTTTTATTCTTGTGACTCTTGTAGTACATGAACTATTAATATTTGAACAAATTGATTTTAACCATATTTCAATAAGGCTTTCTCCATAAGTAAACGAGTCAATTGATCACTGCAGGCTTATCTTTGAGCATGGTAAACCAGGAACACTGCTTCTCAACTAATAAACCAATCAGAGGACCAGAATAGTGATTGTTATCAACTCAAGACAAAAATACAATAACATTACATTACTGTTTAAAATATCAGAGAGTATATCAAAGCTCCCGCGGCAAAATGCTCACTTTGCATTTTAAGAAGGTTGTAAAATATATACACGGAACAGTAATAATACCGGTAGTCCTTCTTGATCTGCAAAGTGAGCATTTTGCTGCGGAAGCCTCAATATAGTAGAGTATATTACATTAAAGAGAGATCGAAAAGCTGTGCTAAACGTATTCCCCCAAAATTTGAGGTTTAACTGTTAGAATACTCAGTAAAATATAAAAATTCTGCCACTGAGTTTCCTCTGACGACAATGTGAGGGCGTTGTCTATACCTCGTCTAATCTATCAACTAAGGGATGATCAACGCTACCACATTGTCATCAGTAGAAGCAACCCCTATATCTACCAAAATGCACTTTTGTGGTGTATCTCGCACTCTCGAGCATTGAATCCTAAGGAGGGCAAAACTTCCCCTTAAGTATTCAACCTCTCTGTAATGTATACTCTCGAATAATACACCAGTAACCAGTATACTGCACAGAACAAATTAATAGCCAAATAATTTAAATACATTACTAATTATACATTACTGATTTCTAATGCTCTGGAGACACCTCAAATGGTTGAAATAGTGGGCCTGAGGGCTGGGATGTAAAGTGGGCACCCTGCACTGAATGGTGTTTGGATCAAAGAGGGATCAACCTGCATGGTCATAGGTCTCTTTTGGCCCCTGAGCCCACCCCGTATTTACACCACTGTTCTTAATAGTGTGCAGCTATAATTGTGCTGAGGAATCACATAACTATGTATATAATTTAGTACTTACCCAACAAATCTATGCAGTAAACAGGTCTATTTTTTGAGATGTCATCTAGATTCAAAACCCACAGGGCTGTGCCTGCACCCATGCCATGAAGCAACACGACAGGCGTGCCTTTACAATGTTCATTTATAGTGACCGTCCATATCTTGTCTTCTGTTCCTACAACTGAACCTATATCCACATAGCAGCCACGATATGTTGTTTTCAGATCTGCAAAATTAAAATTCCATTTCATACTTTAATATGGAATAATGCACACTGCAGTATATTAATTATGTATAAACTTAAAGGTGCTTTCACATGTTTTAAAACTGCTATGGAATCATGCCACAAGACGCCAAAGAAAATATTATCATATATAACGCCAAAGTAAAATTTGGTGATTTTCTGTAAAACATGTAATCTACGGCAACCTGCAGAAAAATAAAACTGGTCTTGATTTTTCTCTGGCATTCACATGTTTTTCTGCCACAGCAGCCGCAGACGAACAAAAGTGTGTAAAAGCTTACCGAATTTCTTCAGCACACCATAGCAATTTTAGAGTATGTGAAAGCATCTTTACATTACCGGTACAGCAGACATTCTAAAATTAAAATTTTAAAAATAAATTAAAGATATAATTAAATTTGTCGTGCTTCAAAAAACCCCCCACTCCAATTTCTTTTTTTAACATTGGCCTTATGGAGGTGCCCCCCCCCCCCTCCCCCCCGAAATATTTTTCTGGGTCCGCGCCTGTATGCAATATATGCATACAGTTACACACTGGCGCTTTTGTCGCGGACCTATCGATAATCAATCATTGCATGCCCTCCTATCAGCCTTTCTTGGTACATACATATGCACACAGTACAGTAAAAAAACACTGCATGCCTAAATTATGCATAATATATAACTCACATGATAAAATTTTCTTCTCCGCTTGCCTTAGCAAACTTGGTGTTGATGGTGACCACCGAAACCAGCTCCAAAACCAGCTGAAATTTATAAATAAGAATACAATAAAAAGGTTTATTTTTAAAAATAATTGATTATATAACAGTTTTGACATATTATATAACATAATATATATAATTATAATATTTCTTTAAAAAAAAAAGGGATACAGTAGAATTGTAAAGAATATGGAAACCGCGCAGTCACTATCAAACACTTATACTGTACTGTATCTATGAGGCTGCGTCATAAAAAGAAGACTTGCTATCATAGAGATTTCACTGTGCGATCTATTTAATACACAAGATAATGCAAACATTAAAAAATAACACATGAATGCAGTGCGTTAATTATACAGTATAAACAAACAAAAGGACATTTTTACCTTTCTTGTACGATTTCATTATCAGTTTTGAGAGTCATCGTCTTGGCACAGATCTAAAAAAACTGCTTTATAAGCATTCGACAATTTTTAGATTTTTACTAAGGTTTAAAGGCCGATGATATCATAATTTTATCTGCGACTGTGACAACGTTGATGTTATTGGAACTGTCTGGGTCTACGCCGGTCGTAGACGCATTAAATCTACGCCGGAACTTTTTCAATGTTCAAAACATCCGTGACGTCACCCGACGTAGCTCTATTAAACCTACGTCGGTTGTATGAAACATATGATTAATGACGTCACTGATATAACAAATGCAATAAACGAGGCTGAAGTTCAAATTTTTTACTCGATCCAATGACTCGATCGTACGTGTAATTATATATTATTATAATTTATTGTAATAATTGTAATAAACGGTATTTTAATATGCAGAGTCTATAATATAATATAGTAATTTTTTTTTATATTTATTTACTGTAAATATAATATATATATATATATATATATATATATATATAGTGTATATATATAATTAAACTAAATTATTAATATATATTATTAAATTATATGTAGCAATTATAGTATATATAAAATATATACTAAAAAAAAAAAATAAAAAATAAATAGTTATATAAGGCAGTGCAAATGAAATTAAGCGGAGAGGGGTATTTAAAGTAGCTAGAGTGAGCGATTGCATTTTTTTTAATATTTTATTTTCTAAAAATAGTTTAAGCTGCCCTTTATTGAGAAATGAAAACCAAAAAATTCCATCTCAAATAGTACGTTATTTCACCACAAAAAATTCCCAAAGTTGGTGTTTCGGAGCTAGGCCTTTGACGTGCAGCCTTATATATGGAACATATATATATAAAACCGCGTTTTACTCCAACATTTTCTGAACTATATGCTACCATTTAAAAAATACCTACGTAATCTATATGATGAATTCTTTAATGGATTTTTAAATAAAAAAATATTTTACGGAGCCGTTTTTTCGGAAAAAAATCTTTAAGTTTTTGCGGGTATTAATTCCCATAAGGATTTTCATGATTTTTTTCCAAGAAAACGACCCCGTAAAAAAAATTTTATTTGAAAATTCATTAAAGAATTCGTCATAGATTACGTAAGTATTTTTTAAATGGTACCATAGTTCAGAAAAAGTTGGAGTAAAACGCGGTTTTATGTTCCATAATGCCGCGCTGCACGTTAAAGGCCTCCGAGAAACACCAACTTTAGGAATTTTTTGTGGTGAAACTATTTGAGATGGAATTTTTTGGTTTTCATTTCTCAGTAGAGGGCAGCTTAAACTATAATTTTTAAAAAATAAAATATTAAAAAAAATGAACTCGCTAGCTCACTCTACTTTAAAAAAAACTTTCCGGCAAAAGAAATAAAAGCGTGAATGGACAACATACATGAAAAAATTTTATTGCAGAAATGGATAAAGGGTGCCAAATTATGCTACTCTGAATTTTTTCAGATTTTTTTGAGACCCGGGACTATTTTTAAATAGTTATTGAAAGTCCTGTGATTTCAGTTGGCACCTCTGAATTCTTAATAAAAAGGATAGAGACTGGATACGCGCTACTGACGCCTCCAGGGCGTGGCCGCACTTTCAATAATTATTTAAAAATAGCTCTGGGTTTCAAAAAAATCTGAAAAATTTCAGAGTAGCATTTGGTACCCTCTATTCATTTCTGCAATAAAAATCTTTCATGCATGTTGTCCATTATAGGCGAAATATTATATTAATCGAAATTCCTTATGAGAAATTTACCCACAAAAATTACAATGAGATAGTAGAATATGAAAAATTTAGTGGCTTGATTGCCTTGATCGAAAGAACGAAGGGGTAAAAATATGGTACTGTGAATTTTTTTAGATTTTTCTGAGACTGGAAACTTTTTAAAAAAATTATGCCCGTGACGTCATAAAATTAGACTTTCAATAATTTTTTAAAAATAGTTCCCGGTCTCAGAAAAATCTGAAAAAATTCACAGTACAATATATTTTTTTACCCCTTCTTTCGATTATTAAGCCACTAAAATTTTCACATTCCATAATAATATCTCATTTTTTCTTTCCGGAAAAAATAGTCCCGTAAAAAAATATAAACCCCCCTCAGATTTTGTTTAAAAAAAATCTGATGTGTTTATAGACTTTATAGGAAGGCCTAAGAATTAAGGACGTACCAAGATGAATTATAAATATTTTTGAATTTCGTATATATAAACTAAAAAGTTAAAGCGATATTACGAAATAAGCATAAAATGGTCCCCTGGCGCACTGTTGTATATTATATAGAATAGAAAATATCTTTATTGCGGTGAGGTTCTTAGGCAAGCCCATTATATTCTTGCACCTATTATATATATAGTGCTCGGAGCCAACTTTGCGTCGCTGCCGTTTGGCAAATATATTTTTTAATATTTTTTATTGTGAATTTTTCTGACCAATATTACAATTGCTAGGCTATAACCGTGGTACATATTGCAAGGAACAAAAATTAGCCAAGCATGCATTTTTTTATTAAGGTCTGTACATTATCAAAAAAAAGCGCAACCATGACAAATATGGACATACACGTCTCATATAATTCCATTACTGTCTTTTGATAATTGTGTTATTTTACAAAATCAATACGATTACTTGAGCATTGGGTTATCTTTATATAGTATAGGAAAAAAATATATAGAAAATATTAGAAATATTTTTGGCATGCTACCATATATGCTGTTGCATAGATCATGACTTAAAGTAGAGTGAGCGATTTAATTTTTTTGAATGTTTTATTTTCTAAAAATAGTTCAACTCGCCCTCTATTGAGAAATGAAAACCAAAAAATTCCATCTCAAATAGCTTCACCACAAAAAATTCCCAAAGTTGGTGTTTCGGAGGCCTTTAACATGCATCCTTATGGAACATAAAACAGCTTTTTACTCCAACTTCGTCTGAACTATGGTACCAATTAAAAAATTTGTACGTAATCTATGATGAATTCTTTAATGGATTTTCAAATAAATTTTTATATATTTATATATATATATATAAATATAAATTTATATACATATATATATATATATATATATATATATATATATATATATATATATATATATATATATATATTATTAGAACTATTTCACGTCATAGTGGCCACTTACACCACCAAATATTAAAGTTCTTTGATTTTGATAAAAATCACAAGACATTTTTGTATAATGAATCTACAAAAATGCTTTTGTATTTTTCAAAAATATTCAAAATTGAGGGACTATGGGCAAATATGAAATGGCGTCAGAATGCAAATGTAGCAAACGGCGGCTCCAGTAACTCGGAAAATATTATGCATATAGATTAAATTTGATTTTTTCTATGGATGCACAACCATATGTGTCTACAACATCCTGCTTTCAGATTTTCTCTATAGGTTTTAGTTTTTTTGTTATACCGGTTCCCGTAAGCCAAGTATGACGTTTTTGAAGCATTTGCTTTCCGCAGCCCAAATATAGGCTAAATTTTTTTTAAATAAAAAATTGATTCTATATAGCTCCTAAACATCTCTTCTTACCATATAACTCCTAAAAATAAAAAAAAAAAAATTTTCTCAACTAATGGCACAGTAAACGAAAAAGGGTACAATTCGTTAAGGTACCTACTTTGCGGGCCAAAAAAGTCGATGTCATTCAAACTTTAGGAGAATTTTAATGACACGACTGGAATCCTCGTATCTTAATTAGTAAGAATCAAAAATAATCTCGATGTACCTCTCGAGTATTTCCTCGCAAAAGCTATACTGGGGTAACTCCCTCTATACGCACCGCGTGCGCACCTTGTCATCAGACCAGTGATAGCACGCCGCGGCCGAGTGCTGTTGTGTTTATTGACATGAAACTTACGCAAAAATAATATTTTATTGTATCTATATGGAATAACCTTGCAACTTGCTACTAAATTACGTCACTGAGATAATTTTCCTTTTCCATTTGCTATTATAATTAAGATATTAGGTACGTGGGATTGAATTTTGCGTAAAAATGGTAGCAAATATCGTCGCTTCAGAATGCAAATCACATAATTACAAAAAAAATTGATGGGACTTTGACCCTTATGTTCTAGTAAAATAAGGTTTAAAATTGCATCAAATTTTTTTATAGTTACGTGATTTGCATTCTGAGGCGACGATATATAGAAGGAAAATTATCTCAGTGACATAATTTAGAAGCAAGTTTATTTCATAGATGCAATAAAATATTATTTTTGCATAAATTTCATGTCAATAAACCAGGGATCGGATGCAGATGCAAGATTCACACGGATGCGCAAAAATGGGCTTGCATCCGCATCCGTGCATCCCAGATGCACAGGGAAAAATGAATGCATCCGGATGCGCATCCCAGATGCACGGGAAAAAATGAATGCATCCGGATGCGCATCCCAGATGCATGAAAAATAAATTTGCTTAATTTGCATCCGGATGCGCATCCACGAATGCACGAAAAATAAATTTGCATCCATTTAACACTTTTTTTCCTCTTTTTTTTATCAGGTTTTTTGCTAAAGGCCTCTAAATAAATCTTAAACACGAGTCATTTTTTTAACATTTATTTGCCACTTATCGTTTAAAATTGCAAGAAACAAAGTGTATTATAAAAACCAAAGATCGGATGCAGATGCAAGATGCACACGGATGCGCAAAAATGAGCTTGCATCCGCATCCGTGCATCCCAGATGCACGGGAAAAAATTAATGCATCCGGATGCGCATCCCAGATGCATGGAAAATAAATTTGCATCCAGATGCATGAAAAATAAATTTGCATCCGGATGCGCATCCATGGATGCACGAAAAATTAATTTGCATCCGGATGCGCATCTCGGATGCACGAAAAAAATGCGTGCATCCGGTCCCTGCAATAAACACAACAGCACTCTGACGTTTCGTGCTATCACGAATCTGACGAGGTGCGCACGCGGTGCGTATAGAGTAGTACTATATAAAGGGAGTTACCCCAGATTAATATCAGGTCAGTCCAATAAGGAGATGGGCTTGGGTCAATAGATTTCGATGAATTTCACATATGTTACACATCTAACCTATAGGTTTTGATGAGGTTTGGGCATTATTTTTTGAAATTTCAAAAAAACCCGAATTTCAGGAATTTTCAAAAAATCAATAAAGAGGACAATCTCGAGAGATAAAAAAATTTGTATCTTAAATTCTGCTCCACATAGATTTATAATTTAAATTTTTTCAAGTTTGTAGTCAGATTGCCAAACTTTTTTTGCATCGAAAATTTTGACCCTGAAATTTTATTAAGGTCAAATGCCAGAGGTCAAACTACAAAAACGTATAACTTCATACCAAAGCACATTGTTAAAAAAATCAAGATATATATATATAGGTTTAAATCCTTCTATAAAAAACCGTTTTGAGAAATTCAAAATTTTGAAATTGCGTTTTTTTTTATTAATTATTCCGAGGTTTTTTGAAAAATATTTTCAAGTTTTGTCATGAATTTTACACAGGTTACTCATCTGACCTAGGTTGATAAGGTTTGAAAATATTTTTTTTTTTAATTTGAAAAAATTATTTCCTAATCTTATCAACCTGGGTCAGATGAGTAACCTGTGTAAAATTCATGACAAAACTCGATTTTTTTTTTCTAAAAACCTCGGAATAATTAGTAAAAAAAATCGTAATTTCAAAATTTTGAATTTCTCCATAAATTTGAAACCAGTTTTTTTATAGAAGGATAACCATTGTTTAAAACCCATATCTTGATTTTTTTAACAATGTGCTTTGGTATGAATAAGTTATACGCTTTTTGTAGTTTGACCTCTGACTTTTGACCTTAATAAATTTTCAAGGTCAAAATTTTCAATGCAAAAAAGTTTGGCAATCTGACTAAAAACTTGAAAAAATTTAAATTATAATTCTATGTGTAGCAGAATTTAAGATACATTTTTTTTTATCTCTCGAGATTGCCCTCTTTATTGATTTTTTGAAAATTCCTGAAATTCGTTTTTTTTTCGAAATTTTGAAAAATAATGCCCAAACCTCATCAAACTAGGTTAGATGTGTAACATAATATATGTGAAATTCATCGAAATCTATTGACCCAAGCCCATCTCCTTATTGGACTAACCTGATATTAACCCCCAGTAGCTTTTGCAAGGAAATACTCGAGAGGTACATCGAGATTATTTTTGATTCTTACTAATTAAGATACGATCGAGGATTCCAGTTGTGTCATTAAAATTCTCCTAAAGTTTGAATGACATTGACTTTTTTGGCCCGCAAAGTAGGTACCTTAACGATCATTGTAGTATTGTACCCTTTCTCGTTTACTGTCATGCCATTATATAGTTGAGAAAAAAAAAATATTTTTAGGAGTTTTATGGTAAGAAGAGATGTTTAGGAGCTATATAGAATCAATTTTTTATTTAAAAAAAATTTAGCCTATATTTGGGCTGCGGAAAGCAAATGCTTCAAAAACGTCATACTTGCATGGCTTACGGGAACCGGTATAACAAAAAAACTAAAACCCATAGAGAAAATCTGAAAGCAGGATGTTGTAGACACATATAATATGGTTGTGCATCCATAGAAAAAATCAAATTTAATTTATGCATAATATTTTCCGAGTTACTGGAGCCGCCGTATGCTACATTTGCATTCTGACGCTATTTCATATTTGCCCATTGTCCCTCAATTTTGAATATTTTTGAAAAATACAAAAACCATTTTTTTAGGTTCATTATACGAACATGTCCTCTGTGATTTAATTTTATTAAAATCAAAGAACTTTAATATTTGGTGGTGTAGGTGGCCACTATGACGTGAAATGGTATATAATATTCGATGTTGCTTTTAGAAGGTTAGCTATATAGTACATTTTTGGAGCTATAAGCTTAGTACTCGAAAAATACATGAATTAATTTATAGACGTACCAAATAATCGAAGTAATGAAGTACGTATGTACGTCATGCAGACCATGCAGTTTATTATATATTTATTAAAGTAGAGTGACGATCGAGCGATTGCATTTTTTTAACATTTTATTTTCTTCCGATAAAAAATTCTTCACCAAAAAAATTCCCAAAGTTAATGTTTTGGAGGTCTTTTAAATTTTTAACATGTAGTCTTACATGGAACAGAAAACAGCTTTTTACTCGAAACTTATTAATTAATTGGTCCAAAAAGTTCCTATCTAGCTATAATATAAAATATAATGAATTCTTCAATGCATTTTCAAATATTTTTTTACGGACCATTTTCCTGGAAAAAAAATTGGAATTTTTGTGGGTTTTAATTGCCCATAAGGAATATTTCAATGGGAATCTTTGACCTGCCAATTTGGTCGCCATATTTTTACTGGAAGATATTCGTATGTTGAAGATCAGCAGATTTTGACACCATGGGCATATATTGCGCAAATTTGCCGCTCCAAAATTAGAATTAATACAAGTACCGCGAATTTTTTTAGAGTTTCTTTTTACTTAAACTGAGCTGGGGTTGCAAATAATATTTTAATAGTGGCAAAAATGTAAAAGGTTAGTTACAATACGTGATTTTCAATTCGGAAACAGAACTTGTGTAAAGAATTAATTAACAATACCGCGATCGAAAAATTGCTGCGTATAAATATAATAGGATCTTACGTGTAAATCTGTTCTTAATTGTAAAAGTATAATGTTAGGACAAAGGTCGCGATGACGTCAAGGTCACAGCTTCCCATTAATATATAATTATATAATATATTTCACTCAATTCACGTACGCTTTTATTTCTTATGCCAGTTTTGCCGGAAAGTTTTTTTTTTTTTTTTATACCTTCGTCGTCACTTAATTGCACTATCTGCCTTTTAGTTAAATTAATTTAGTATATGATTATATAATATATATTATATTATATATATAATATTATATAGTATATATTATAATATATATATATATATAATTATTTATATACAGAATTAATTTTACAGTTGCGAATTTTTAATAATATATTTTAATAATTTAATTATGATATTATATATATGCACCATATAAATATAATATATTTACAATTAATAAATATAAAAATTACTACAGACTCTGCATAATACCGTTTATTACAATCAATTATAATATAATTACACGTACAAGTCAGTGGAGTAAAAAATTTGAACAATTAGCGCCGTTTATTGCATTTGTTATATTAGTGACGTCATGAATCATATGTTTTATACAACCGACGTAGGTTTAATAGAGCTACGTCGGGTGACGTCACGGATGTTTTGAACATTGAAAAAGTTCCGGCGTAGATTTAATGCGTCTACGACCGGCGTAGACCCAGACAGTTCCACGTTGATGAATGATGACAGATTCCTTTGTGAAAAAGTGCGCACCACAACAAGACAAGGCCGCTTGACGTCATCACAGACAATAATTTATTGTCTGTGACGTCATCAATCAGCTGGACCACATTAAAAAAATGAGCATCTAGTCTCGAAGCGTCTCGAAGAGCGGAAGAGTCGAAGAGGGTAATTTAAAATTAAATAAGACCCTGCGCAAAATGAGTCTACGTCAAAAGAACGAAAAATAAAAGAACGAAAACAATTTATACGAAAGGCATTACACCGAAAACAAAAAGGACGAAAGTAATTTAACACGAAAACATTTTAAACGAAAGTATAATTAACCGAAATGGAAAATGTGCGAATGCATTTATAACGAAACTTAAAAAACACGAAATCATTTACAGCGAAAACATTTTAACCGAATTCAATAATCACGACAACCATTTGGCCGATAGTTATTTGAACGAATTGGAAAACAACGAAAGTAAAATAGAACGAAAACATTTAAAACGAAATAAAAAATTCACGAAAACAATTTGGCCGAAAGTTATTTGAACGAAAACATTTTAGACGAATCAAAAAATAACGAAAACAATTTGACCGAAAGTTATTTGAACGAAAACATTTAAGACGAATCAAAAAATAACGAAAACAATTTGACCGAAAGTTATTTGAACGAAAACATTTAAAACGAATGGGAAAATCACGAACACAATTTGAACGAACGCTATTGGACCGAAATAAAATACACCGATGAAGAAAAATATTAAATAAAAATTAAAACAACATATTTAAACCAAATTTTTTTTTTTAAATTAAAACGAAAGCAATAAAGAAGCTATACAGACTGCATGAGCCAGAAATGGTGTTCCAAACCCATGCTAAAATTTGGGCAGGTTAACTTTGAGCTAGAAATTTGAAATTTGGCATACGTAAAGCCAAGGGTTCCAGATTCTTTTGACATATGTATATACGTGTTAAACAATTTTTAAAATTAATATTTCCAGCCGTTTTAGGGGTTGATTCACGATTTGCATTTCTTCCTTATGGGATTTCCATGTTAAATTAAGTTGATAAAAAAATTTTAGCCGATTTGCACCAAAATTAGTTTTTAAGGTTTTCAGAGCACGCTGTATTTAATGGTGTTTCCTCACCCCTAAAAATTAAATCACTAACTTGCTCGGATTCAAAAAATTCAAACTATGGGATAAAAAAATAAGTCCGTTTCAATGGCATAATCAAAATTTTGATAGCATCATTTTTTCATGTAGTAAGGGTCATTATCTCATTAGGGGTTGTTTTCACCACTTTTTAAATTACACCATTAAATACAGCGTGCTCTGAAAACCTTAAAAACTAATTTTGGTGCAAATCGGCTAAAATTTTTCTATCAACTTAATTTAACATGGAAATCCCATAAGGAAGAAATGCAAATCGTGAATCAACCCCTAAAACGGCAGGAAATATTAATTTTAAAAATTGTTTAACACGTATATACATGTCAAAAGAATCTGGAACCCTTGGCTTTACGTATTCCAAATTTCAAATTTCTAGCTCAAAGTTAACCTGCCCAAATTTTAGCATGGGTTCGGAACACCATTTCTGGCTCATGCAGTCTGTATAGCTTCTTTATTGCATTCGTTTTAATTTAAAAAAATTTTTTGGTTTAAATGTTAATTTTGTTATAATTTTTTATTAATATTTTTCTTCATCGGTGTTTTTTATTTCAGTTCAATAGCGTTCGTTCAAATTGTATTCGTGATTTTTCCATTCGTTTTAAATGTTTTCGTTCAAATAACTGTCGGTCAAATTGTTTTCGTTATTTTTTTATTCGTCTTAAATGTTTTCGTTCAAATAACTTTCGGTCAAATTGTTTTCGTTATTTTTTTATTCGTCTTAAATGTTTTCGTTCAAATAACTTTCGGTCAAATTGTTTTCATTATTTTTTTATTCGTCTTAAATGTTTTCGTTCAAATAACTTTTCAGTCAAATTGTTTTCGTGGTTTTTGTATTCGTCTTAAATGTTTTCGATCAAATAACTTTCGGTCAAATTGCTTTCGTGCTTTTTGAATTCGTATTAAAATAATTTCGTTCTAATTTACTTTCGTCTTTTTTAATTTCGGTCAAATTACTTTCGTACAAATTGTTTTCGTGATTTTTGTTCTCGTTATTATTTTGTTTCGCGTTAATTTAATTTCGTGGTAAATGATTTCGTTTATATTTGTTTTCGATGTAATTGTTTTCGGGATAAAGTCAGTCGTTGAAAATGCTTTCGTGATTTTTGTTTTCGTTGTTTTGACGTGATACCCGCAAAATAGACAAATAAAAAAAAGACAGAAAACTCTGCGCAGAACATGCAGTTTCAATGAGAAGCTTCAACATTGATGACACAATGGGCTTACGGGGTGTCATTTTTTTACTGGCTCAATCAAAAGAGGAGGTCGAAAAATATCCCTTATTAGATTTTTTTGCGATTTTTTTAAGCACTGCATGCATCATACCTAGAATGGAGATTAAAAATGTCTCTTGAACTAGAGGCTCCATCCGCAATGCCTATGACGTCATTACATTCTTTGGGTCAACTATATAATGTTTCTAAACAAACACGTTGCTATGGAAACAAATGATTATTTTTAATAAACAACCAACAATGGAATAATTTTTTACAAGTGTTCTATAGTTGACCCAAAGAATGTAGTGACGTCATAGGCGTTGCGGATGGAGCCTCCAGGTCAAGAGACATTTTTAATCCCCATTCTAGGTATGATGCAGTGCTAAAAAATATCGTAAAAAAATCTAAGGGTTATTTTTCGACCTCTTCTTTTGATTGAGCCAGTAAAAAAATTACACCCCGTAAGCCCATTCTCTCAGCCAATAAAAATCTAGCGCGCGAACTGCGCGCGACGACATGTTCTATCAAGCTTCCTATATATCCTTTTTTATACCCAGCGGTATATTATAATATACCTGGTTTTCAATTTTTTCCGACGATTCTTATGAAGGGCAAGATTATAATAATTCATATGAGCCACGGGAAAGATCACTTTACATGACATAAAAAATATTCGAGATTTTGAGCAGCATAGAATTTGAATGAAAAAATAAATAAGATTTTTCTCCTAACATATAATATATGCAAATTTAACCTTAATATCAGAGCGATGTCAGAATGCGGCGCTGCGGCATTTACGAGTTGAATAAGCTTTTGTCATTAAAAACAACTTTCTGGGAATATTTGGCAGCTAGTGCATTGAACAGTTCTCGTAAGATCACCGAAGTCAAGCAACAAGTGTAAAAATCTTGTTGATCGATCTTTTTTGTTACGTATATATATTTGATATACAGTGTGAGTCAGAGTGTGGAACAAAGCTAATGGAGCAGCGCATACACACTGTTTCACTAAATTGGACTCTGACTGTACATTAAGCAGTATATATTAATTATATTAATAAATTATAACGTAATTAAATAATTAGGTTGCTGCATACCATTTTTTTAGTAGCTCAATCGAAAGAGGAGATTGAGAAATGCACCTATGAATTTTATGCGATTTTTTTTAGTACTGCATTATAACTAAAATGGAGATGATAAGAGGTCACGTGACCTGGAGGCGCCTGCCGCAACGCCTATGACGTCATTACATTCTTTGGTTTATCTATATAACACATGTAAACAATTATTGCATTGTTGCTTGTTTATTAAAAATTAGTATTTGTTTCCATAGCAACGTGGTTGTTTACAGGCATTATATAGTTGAACCAAAGAATGTAATGACGTCATAGGCGTTGCGGACAAAGCCTCCAGGTCACGTGACCTCTTGATCATCCCTATTTTAGGTATGATGCAGTACGAAAAAAAAATCGCATAAAATTCACAGGTGTATTTTTCAACCTCCTCTTTCAATTGAGCTACTAAAAAAATGGTATGCAGCAACCTAATTCTAAATAATATACAATAGACACTATTATATATAGCGACAAATAATTTTGTATTGTATCATGCATGGTTATAAAATTATTTTAATATACATATATTTACTATGTTTATTATCTTTTATTTTATCATTTTGTATTTGGGTAATATTTTCCATGAAAAGATGAAACAACATCACATGTCGTCAAAAAATAGTGTTGTTTGTTTGAACATGCATGAATATGTTATTCATAATTTCTTATTAATAAATGTGAAATGCATCATACACACAAATTTGGCATATTTATTGCCACATTAAATTTAGGAATACATTTAATATAGCATTCATTAATGTTTTTATCACTGTTCTATATCAAAACTGATGCCTCTGCTTGACAAGGAATGTGTTCGAAGTTGTTCTCGGTCTTGCCGGTGACGTTCTTGCACTGACTTAAAATGTGCAGTAAGTCGATCAAAGTCTATCTTTATCACATCAACTCGATCTTCCTTCCAAATAGAATGCCTGAGAAAAATAATTGAATCAATTAGTCACAACCAAATTCAAAGTGCTCAAATTTATATTGATATTTTACACAAAAAAGATATGGTAACATTCATTTTTCTATTTAAAAATGTTCAGGAAATTAATAAAAAAGAACACTGGTCTATAAAATAATTTCTGAGACAGTGGATATATAACCAAAACAAAAATTTGTTTTCATTTTAAATGAAAAGAGGGTACACTTGGTTCAAAGTTAATTTAATCTAATTTTATTTACTTATGAATTTTTCATATTTTTCAAAGTACAGTGAACTACTTTACTTTTAAATAATTATTATTATTGAAAATTCAGCTATTCCCCCTTAATAAAAGAATAATAGGATTTGGTCGAGCCTAAACACATCCAGGGGGTATGGCCAAGCTATCGATAAATATAAAAAAAAAAAAATTGCTCCCCCCCCCCTAGCCCCCCCCCCCCCCCCCCCCCAGAAAAGTAGCACAGGTAATTTTATACTTACTATTTTAGTAATGCGATAAAAAAAAGACACGTAGGTTGTCCGATAGAGATACTAAATTAGCTATTTCCATAAGGGTTTGTGTTAATTCCAATGGTCTATAACTCCATAATAACATAATAATCTTTATAATTTTCAGTCACATTTACTTACATTTTTCCCAAAGAAAGAAGCCTTCCATTTTATTCAAGAGCTTTTTTGTACAAATTTAAAAATGTTAGATTCCTGACTTTTTTATAATGTTAATTGATTCAACTGTGATGAATTATTGTTATTATTGTAATGTTTGACTTGAATCACTGCCTTACCTTAACATTATATATTATATAAGATGGTTCTTCAATATTTCTAGCATTACAGAAGACTAAAAATGAGCTAACTACTGATTGAAGGAAGCTACCAAGAAACATTTAAATAAAAAATAAATAAATAAATAAATAAATAAATAAATAAATAAATAAATAAATAAAAAACTGTTTAATAAAAAATCAAATAGGTGTAGAAATATTTTGCTTGTGCATGATCACTCATAACATTAAAGCAATATGCAGAAAAAATTAGACAACAATAAAAATATGTTAACAGTTTCGCTTTGTGGCAAATGGAGATTGTAAAGCATGCTGGCACTGATTGGTTCATTCATGAATCTGTTAATTAACATGTTTATATATTTATATCCTGTGTGACATTTAAAGATACACTTACTTGGTGTCTGCGGAGGTGACAGGCACACAGTCGAGGCGCCTTCGAAGCATGTGAAAAGCATCAGTCTGGGGCAGCAACATAAGCAGACCATAGAGGGACTGCACCAACGGCTGGTTACGAGGAACATCTAGCAGCTGCAGGCGTAGGTCTGAAATACACCAACTGATTATAAAGATGCAGGATATTTACTCGTCCTCCATCTGTAGGGCAGATTTAACATTTTAATCAAAACCTATTTTATTGTTATATTGTCATTATAAACATTATTATTCCATATTATATTTATTTAGGTGCATGCATGCACTGTGTACATAAATATGAGAAGTTGTCATCCCATTCAACAATAGCTTTTATTTTTATTTAACATTATAAAGTATTTTATTTATTTATTCCAGGGAGTGGAACCGGTCGCCTTTTTAAGCGGATTTGAGATCCGGATACGGATCCGCTTGTTTAAAAAGCGGTTCCAAAAAACCGGTTCCAGATCCCCTTGTTTAAAAGGCGGATCCGAAGATCCGGATCCGGATCCTTTTTCTAAAAAAGCGGTTCCGAGGATCCGGATCCCCTTATTTTAAAAGGGGATCCGGTTCTGTGCGGTTCCCTATCCGGTTCCGATATTTTTTTTTTTTTTTTCGTGTTTTCAAATTATCTACCTTCCGCGGCATATTTAGTACAATTTTTTGCATATACTGTATAATTATATAATATGTACTTTTTTTTTGCATGTTGTCTTGGTAAATTTTTGATTGACTGTAGCCATGTTAATCACCATGCCTTGTATTATTACAATTTTTTACAATTTAGTAATTTCTCACGCAACATGGTGATTACAGATTAACAAGGCCGCAAAGGTAAATTTTTCTAAATTTTCATTAGCCGAGGCGACGAGTGTACACTGCGTTCAACTAAAAATGTAACATCACTGGATCTATTGCAGTCAACAGTTGGAGAGTCGCTTGCAGCAGGTCCAAATAAAGAGCAGGTATCGAAACTCAAAAAAGGAAATAAGTGACCAATGCAATGACAGTGACGAGGAAGAAAAGGAAACGGATAATAAAGGGAGATCGGAAATCCCGATCGCACGATACTCTTTAACGGTAAAAGCCGTAAGAGGATCCGGTCCATGAATTTTAATTATTTAATAAAAAAATTATTCAATAATATAAATTAATTTATATTATAAAATGTAAATAATGAAATATTATAAAATTATAAAATATATTAGAATATATAACTATATATTATATATAATATTTTTAAAAAATTTAAAATTAAAATTAAAATTTTTAACTTTTTTAAATAGTTTAATTTTAAAATTTAAATTTTAAAAATATAAAATTAAAAAGTTTAAGAGCGGGATCCCTTTATTAAATTTTTTATAAAAGCGGATCCAAGGATCCGGACCCGGATCCCCTTTTTAAAAAAGCGGTTCCGAAGACCCTGATCCCTCTTTTAAAAAAGCGGTTCCGAAGATCCGGATCCCCTTTTAAAAAAAGCGGTTTTGTTTGGATCCGGATTCGGATTTCCTTGATTTTTAACGGTTCTCAACCGGATCCCGGAACCGGATCCGGTTCCACTCCCTGATTTATTCACATTGAATATCAGTTGATACATTGTGACTAAATCTAAACAAACAATTTTGGATTTAGCTGTAAAAAGAAACAATAAAGACTAGTAATACAAACATAGACATGCATTCAATTTAGTATTACTAACTTTTTTTAAGTTAATATAAAAATCTATCTTATAGCTTTAAAAGTACAGCAGTAAAAATGTGTGTAGTTTATTTATAAAATAATTTATGAAATTATTTACATATAAAGAAACCATGGCAAGTCTTGATCATAATTAATTCTTCCATCATGAGATGAAATAAATAGTTTACTACATAAATAAATAAATAAATAAATAAATAAATAAATAAATAAATAAATAAATAAATAAATAAGTAAATAAGTAAATTAGTAAATAAGTAAATAAGTAAATAAGTAAATAAGTAAATAAGTAAATAAGTAAATAAGTAAATAAATAAATAAATAAATAAATAAATAAATAAATAAATAAATAAATAAATAAATAAACAAATGTATTATAATTTTCTTGAATTTATGAAATCTTGACTTCATGAATTTATGAAATGCTTTTATTGTCTCTTCATTGGAGTATGAACCTCGAATCAACACAGAAAACAAGATTTTTTATTTGTATAAACCTTCCTAGCACTAACAATATGTAATTCATACGTGATATAAAATTTAAGATAAAATATTTATTTTTATAGCATCAAATAAAATGAGATTTCTTTTTAAAAAATTGGGGTACAATTTCACGACTTTCAGTTAGGATTAATACGCTCTTTTTTTTTTTAAAAAAAAAAGTTAAGTATTTTTTCAATTATTTTTCTGTACAATTTTTTTCATCTTAGAAACCCTGAAACTACCCCTGTGAGTTACAAAGTGAAAATAGTAAACACACACAAATCAGAATCTAACTCCATGCAACACTGAAACTCACACGTAAAGATTGGTGACTCAATCAACTGCACCAACTTGTCAACTTCTGTGAGGAACTCCACAGTGACATCAAGGTCTCCACTAAAAAGCTAGTCAAGGAAAATTACATTTGTCATCAGTAAAGTAACATGCAGCCATGTAGAATTTTTAGAATGGAAGCTACTTCGATTGATTATCGGTTAAGAAACAAAATTGCACTTGACATTGTGTATTTTGACTTTTATTTGTTGTAGCATTGCTATAGTAAAACTGTATAGATTTAAAACAATGAAAAATTAAGCCTAAATAAATTTCAAGCAAAGTCTGATTTATATATATATATATATATATATATATATATATATATTTATATATATATAAATATATATATAATATTATTAATATGCATAATAAATTGATTTTATTAAACACAAATAGTGTACTGATACAATTAAACATAAATAAATAAATAAAACACAGACATAGAACATATATACACAAAAAGCCAGAACAGAAATATTAAATTGAAAAAAAAAAATGATAAAAAAATATAAAATAGTTAATAATATACATATTATTGTAATAGAAATAGAAAATAATCAAATCAATATAACAGATTCAGTTCTAGCAATAGACATTTAGATGGTATTGACTGAAAACCTGAAAACATAATTATATAGTATAAGGTTCCTGTATTAAAAGTCAAATTCAATCAATTAGATAAATTTAAAATGTAGTCTTTTAAAACTAAAGATTTTAATCCCCTGCAGTGTATGCAACTTATTCTACATGCGTGTTAATTTTACAGAGTGATTTCATTTCAATGCTGGCAGAAAAATATCTACTCGTTTTTTTTTTTTTTTTTTTTTTTTTTTTACGAATAGGTTTTATATAGTGTTGGATTGAATATAAGCATTGAAAAATTATTGTTTGTAAAGGAACTACAATAATGAAATGATAATTTTTAAGCAAAATCAGAATCACTATGACACATATTTATATTATTTCAATAAAAATAAATAAATAAATAAATAAATAAATAAATAAATAAATAAATAAATAAATAAATAAATAAATAAATAAATAAATAAATAAATGCGTAAAAGGCAGATATGAGCAAGCGACCTAAAAAATAAAATACTGCAGATATACGGGGATTGCAGATATACAAGGATGAGATTAACAAAATGCAACACACATTTTTAGGACAAAATTTTCAAGTCTCAATTTTAGTCAGTATTATAGGTCATAATTTTCATAAGAAGAATGAGAATTTTATTACAATTTTCTTTATTAAACTTTTAGGAAATTTATATAGGACCAAATTTTCAAGGCTCAATTTTAGTCAGTATTTTATATTTTAGGTAATAATTTTTATAAGAAGAATGAGAACTTTATTACAATTTTCTTTATTAAACTATGCATATTTGTAACATACAGTATAAAATTAAAAATTATTATAATTTCAAGATTTTAATATGGTATACTCTTAATGCTTTGTGAATGCATCCTGAAAAATTTCTGTTACTTTGTTTTTCAGATTTTTCCTTACAATTAGTGTGGAAACAAAATTTATAATAGTAGGATCAGAAAAATGTTTGGCGCATCGTTAAAAAAAAATCCTTTTATTCATCTTGTTTGCACTTAATTAATTAGTGATAATTATGCCTGTAAAAAAATGTTTCGGTACATTTTTTTTTTTAAATAGTTACGATTTTCTCCTCGTTTTAGTGCTTAACAACCCAACACGTTTGCTCTTTTTTATTTTTTAGCTACCTAAATAAAAAAAGTTAAATAAAGTAAAAGTATTTAAGCCCATGGTGTAATATTCACAAAATTGCAATTAAGGGTAAGGTAACGCCACCAATGTTAAAAAAAATCCCTCTCACAAAAATTCTGAAAAAAATTTTAAATGTTCTCCTCTATACCCCCTATCAGTACCTAAAATATCAGTATACAAATACGATCTAGTTTTTGAGTTATAAATTTTTAAAGTTGACTACTTTAACATGGAGAAATGAAACTCCCATGTTAAATTGGTCAACTTTAAAAATTCATAACTCAAAAACTAGATCGTATTTGTATACCTGATATTTTAGCTACTGATAGGGGGTGTAGAGGAGAACATTTTAAATTTTTTTCAGAATTTTTGTGAGAGGGATTTTTTTTAACATTGGTGGCGTTACCTTACCCTTAAACAAGCATATAGCTGTTAAATATTAAATATAACATAGTGCAACAAAGGATACAATGACTTGATGAGTGTGCTTGCATGCTGGTAGCACTGTGCAAGAAGGCACAAGGAGACTGTTGCGACAGGGTTATGGCTCCACGTCTCATAGAGGCACACAAAAAGAGCAGCACTGTCTGGCGTAGCGAGACACTGCAGAGCCCTGCGGAGGTGCGCCAGTTCACCAGAGGTGAGCAGAATTCCGTGCAAGCAGTCCACCATACTGCGGGCAAACTGCAGATCCGTCTCTTCTAGTAGAATCTGACTCAGAGTGCGGTAGATCCCCTCAGCATTCAGTAGAACACACAGTTGCCTGTGGAGAAGAGAGGCAAATTTGCAATTGGGATAGCATTTTTCTTCAATTACCATGCAACCATCCTGACTAAGGTTTTTAAGTTTCCCATAATCTCAACCATAAAAAATTAATTATGGATTGCTATACTGAAAAGGTCGCGCGAGACCTGTTCTGGATGGGTCCGCGATTCCGCGAAAAGCTTAAAAGTTAATTTATTTCTTGTTATTTAAAAGTATAATATTTAAAGTACATTATTATTTATAAGTGGAAAGTTCAGGTTAGAATTTAGAATACTATGTCATAGGTTTGAATATATAGCAAATTGCAGTATTTTAGTATCTACAAAAATATATTATATTGATGGGTACACTCAACCTCAGTTCTTCATATTTTGCAGTACATAACTATAATATCCACGAGATTTTTAAAAAGGCTACAAACCTACAAACTATTATAAATAAAATACAGTAAATATAGTAAGTATTTAATTAAAAATATATATCTGCAGGTGCGTACTCAAAAACGATGATCACGAACATCACATTTATTGTATATTGGAATATTGCCAATAAAAGAGATAACAAATTTATAATTACAAAAAATTAACAAACAAAAAAATGAAGATAGTATCAACCTAAACATATAAGTCAAGTACACGTGTGTCAAGGTCAAGAAGCGCGCGAGCAAAGTCAATGCAAATATTATTAAAATTATAAAAAAAACTATAATTTAATATTGATAATTATAGAAGCACATTGTATATATTATATGTAGCCATAAAACTCAAAGATGATGGACAAATTAAATATTTTTTTTTTGCACGTTTAAAAACAAATTTTTAAAAAAAAAACTACCGAACTTCAATTAACGAAAGCTATCGATCGATCGATCCTATAGAAATAGAAAGTAGCAATTTCCGTCGACTCTATCGACCATAAGAAGAAAAAAAATATATGATTGGAAGCGTTTGCTTGGCTTTGTTGTTGTTTACATTCAGCAGTAGGTATACTGAGAGGGAACTGGAATCACTTGATTTATTCCTCCTAATTTAACATATTTTTATTATTTTTTAGTAATAATATATACGTAAGAAATAAATATACATAACTTGAACATATACATTTTTTTTATTTTACCTAGCTTCTTTATCATTATTTTTTGTTGTGCCGTTTCCCCCTCGTATTCAAAAGTCCGCGGGGAAAGCAATGGTCGGTGATTGGCTGATTTTTTTGAAGCATCTTAGGGTCAATATCAGTGCATAAGTGTCCTAAAATGATCATTATTGACGTGAAATTTGGAGTCGATTTACATTTTATTTAATGATTTATTGTATTTTTCACAGATATCATTGGCAAATATTGTATTTTGTTCCATTTACTTGACATTTCAATCTATCATATAAAATAATTGTCAAAAGTACCACGATTGTCATATCGCAGAAAATAAATAGTTTTTGGTATGCTACTACCATGTTAAATAGGTGCTTTTTGCCTACATTCACGTGACGTCATATTTTTGTGACGTATGGTGAAAGACCTCTATATTATATAAAGTACAATTAAGTTATTGAAATATATATCAGTGCAAGGCTGCATGTCTCTTGTAAAAAATGAGCAAAAATTAACTTTAAATATACTTCAAAAACAAGTACTGTATAATACAATAATAAATAATATTAATAATACAAATTAACAGCTCTACTCAAAATGGCAAAAAAAAAACATCACATTCACATTTAGCACAT
This sequence comes from Siphlonurus alternatus, assembly GCA_949825025.1. Taxonomy (NCBI): domain Eukaryota; kingdom Metazoa; phylum Arthropoda; class Insecta; order Ephemeroptera; family Siphlonuridae; genus Siphlonurus; species Siphlonurus alternatus. The sequence goes on along the minus strand of OX463781.1, from coordinate 25,664,788 downwards.
GTTTAATATTTAACATATTTATAACTTTTATAAGTAAATAAGTGCATGGTTAGCACAAGTGTTCAGCTGTTTAGCATGTGATCGGATGCATTTGCAGTTTTGGTATAACGATCGATATGCACAACATTTAATAAGGTAGAGATAATACAAATCAGCTGGCCCAATGCTAAAAAAATTCCATTCATAAAAATTATGAAAAAAAATTTAAAGTGTTCTCCTCTACATCCCCTATCAGGTATGCAAAAACGAGCTAGTTTTCGAGTTATTAATTTTTAAAGTTGACCAATTTAACATGGAAGTTCCATTTCTCCATGTTAAATTAGTCAACTTTAAAAATTAATAACTCGAAAACTAGCTCGTTTTTGTATACCTGATATTTTACCTACTGATAGGGGATGTAGAGGAGAACATTTTAAATTTTTTTTATAATTTTTATGAATGGGATTTTTTTAGCATTGGGTCAGCTGATCCGTATTATCTCTACCTTAAGGGTGAGGTAACGCCACCAATGTTAAATTTTCCACTCTCATTTGTTCCTCCGAAAATATTTTAAAATATTCTCCTCTATGTCGTTCATTAGCTCTTAAAATATCGTCAATACAAATACGATCTAGTTTCCGAGTTACGTGTATTGAAACTAAACCCATTTATTGAACAAGCATACGCTGCATTTCAGTGACATTAGAAAAATTCTATAATCCAATCGTCCGATTTTTAAAAAAAACTAGAAACAAACTTAATGCACTAGGACAAACCTTCACAGCAAAAAAAAAAAGACAATTATGGGAGCGACGTAAAAATTGATAATAACTGCACGATTTTTGACACTCGCACGTCTCACACACCCCTTTTTGGTCGGCCATTAAACAACTGGCGAATGAAACAGGCTGACTAATGAACCAAAACAACGCTTATAAACCACTCACCTAAAGTAAAAACTTTCCAAAAATGTTTTATAGTAATGAAAAAAAAAGTTTTATAAATAAAACAACCATATAATTACAATTTAACTCATTATTTATAAATAAATTGAATATAAAACTGCCGTGACTTGCGTGGTATCTTTAGAGTGGGACAGTTTGAATATTGATATAGAGGCGCTGCGATCGCGGCGCAACTCTGGCGTTCCCTTTCCCTTAATCTAATGCTATCGTTCATTTACAGACAAACTACAGTCTCAATGTTGCTGACGTAATTACATATCTTAATTGAGTACCATATATGTGGAGAATTAATATCACGATTGTGTTAAATCTTGTTTATAATAATGACGATGCCTACAATTTTTTTTAAAAATCAGCTAAGGTTATATTCATATCATTACATTATAGTAAGGATGCATTTTTATAATTTATTAAAAAAAGCTAACTTAATTATAAAAGAAAGTTCGTAATTAAATTTGATTAACATTTTATATAATTTAAAAAAAAAATGGTATTTAGTTTTATATATTTACGTATTATATTACATTATATAATATAATTATTATAATATGTTATATTATATTATATTATATTATATTATATTATATTATATTATATTATATTATATTATATTATATTATATTAAAGAATATGGCAATATTTTTTACTCTGAAAATTTTAATTTGAATGTTTCCACATTTGAATAATATTTTTCCAAAAGAGTAACTCAATAATTTTAAATTACTTTGAACTCTTCTTTGAAATTCTAATAACAAAACTAAGAGTGTACAGATAGCTATATATAGAGAATATAATTACGTACTATAAACTAAAACTCCCTCCCCCCTCAAACTTTATCTTAAAGTTAAAAAAGCACTTGAAATCAATCAATCATCAACATCTGATTAACGAATATTTCATCATCCTTGAAACGTTGAAACGTTCAAAGCTCAAGGTAAAGAAAAAACGCTGCTGTCAATTGATAACATTTGTATTATATTTTATATGTACAACCATACAATTATACAACCATATAATTACAATTTAACTCATTATTTATAAATAAATTGAATATAAAACTGCCGTGACTTGCGTGGTATCTTTAGAGTGGGACAGTTTGAATATTGATATAGAGGCGCTGCGATCGCGGCGCAACTCTGGCGTTCCCTTTCCCTTAATCTAATGCTATCGTTCATTTACAGACAAACTACAGTCTCAATGTTGCTGACGTAATTACATATCTTAATTGAGTACCATATATGTGGAGAATTAATATCACGATTGTGTTAAATCTTGTTTATAATAATGACGATGCCTACAATTTTTTTTAAAAATCAGCTAAGGTTATATTCATATCATTACATTATAGTAAGGATGCATTTTTATAATTTATTAAAAAAAGCTAACTTAATTATAAAAGAAAGTTCGTAATTAAATTTGATTAACATTTTATATAATTTAAAAAAAAAATGGTATTTAGTTTTATATATTTACGTATTATATTACATTATATAATATAATTATTATAATATGTTATATTATATTATATTATATTATATTATATTATATTATATTATATTATATTATATTATATTATATTATATTATATTATATTATATTAAAGAATATGGCAATATTTTTTACTCTGAAAATTTTAATTTGAATGTTTCCACATTTGAATAATATTTTTCCAAAAGAGTAACTCAATAATTTTAAATTACTTTGAACTCTTCTTTGAAATTCTAATAACAAAACTAAGAGTGTACAGATAGCTATATATAGAGAATATAATTACGTACTATAAACTAAAACTCCCTCCCCCCTCAAACTTTATCTTAAAGTTAAAAAAGCACTTGAAATCAATCAATCATCAACATCTGATTAACGAATATTTCATCATCCTTGAAACGTTGAAACGTTCAAAGCTCAAGGTAAAGAAAAAACGCTGCTGTCAATTGATAACATTTGTATTATATTTTATATGTATTATCATCCCCTTGAAACGTTCAAAGCTCAAGGTAAAGAAAAAACGCTGTTGTCAATTGATAACATTTGTATTATATTTTTATTCCATTGCACGTGTAAGAAAAAATGAAGGGTAAAAATCAATACGATCATGAATGTATTTATTCAGCATATTTTACATTACAATGTAATGTAAGATTATGCTGAATGAATAAATGCATGAAACATTATAAATACTGATTTTACAGCAGATATGTCCTGCAGATTTACTTAGGTGAGATTATACTATTTGTAATACAGACTGTTTGTACAGTAAATGGAAAAATAGTACCATATGCTATAACAAACCAGAACTTATTAGTTAAAGCCATTCGTTGTAAATTTCAACAATTGATACCTGCTAAAATATTGATAATTGTACCAATTACAATAAAAAAAAAGTAACAAAAAAAGCACTGACACGAGAAAAAGGAAACAAAGAAAAAAATAAACAATATCCTGAAAGGGACACAGAAAAAATTGTGGTAAAAAAGGCCACGCTGGGGCATACAAAACCGAAATGTGTCGATTACCCCAAAATATAAATCAATGAATCAATCAACAAGTAATAAATGTACATATTTAAATATAGTTTTATATATTTTTAAAAGATAAACGAAAAGAAGCCAAGAGCTAATAAATAAATAAAATAAAAACTTCTCCTCTAAGGATGAATCTCAGTTTCTCTATTAGACCACTTGCAAAACCCTATTTAGCAAAAAGTAAACCAACTCGTCTACCCAGTGCATTGTTGTTGTTGATTATGTGTGTCCATTTCGCTTATACATATATTGGACCTTATGTGGAGGCGTGGCACAGTACGCTTGACCGGGTCTCATCAGATCACCGAAGTCAAGCAACGCCACGCGTGGTTAGTAGTTGGATGGGTGACCATTTTCAGCAAAAACCACGTTTCCCACCCAGGGGTAAAACGTTGCGCTTTTCCACTATGTGGTTCCCCTGGCTTTGGACCATTGCACTTCCGGTTCATTGACATGCAAAAGCTGTAGCGTCCATCCTGGCTGAGGTTTCCACGTTTCCCTCAGCCGCAGGCAAATGCCGGGATGGATTTGCAAGGCCGTGGCCGCCCCCGTTCCAGAAGAGCCCGCGAAACGCTCAAGTTAGGGTTTCGGAAGGTTCGGGGTTTCAAAGTAGTATGTAATTAGTAAATACAGTGGCGTAGCCACGGGGGGGGGGGGGGGGGTTTCGGGGTTTAACCCCCCCATGAAGATCGAGTAGTGACTGGATATAAGAAGAAAAAAGGAAAAATTATAGAAATTTGAAAAAAAAAAAGTTAAATAAAAAATTGAAATTTAAGGGTATCAAGTAGTCTTTTCTTTAAAATAAACAAATTATAAGTTAGTTTCTAATTTTAACAGGAAAAAGTGCGACTCATAAATAAATGTTTTATTTACCTTACAAAACTGCATGTGCATATAACTACTATTGTATAAATTAAAACGCTCTCACGTGTGCCGCACTTTCATTTAATTGGTTGCTCCACGCGCCCGGTGCAGACAAAATTTAACAAAAATAAGAGAAGCAATTCCCTTTTTTATTTATTTATTTTTCACAATATCTTAATGATGTGAACTTGGATTATTAAATAAATTTTAAAAATCAAATTCAATTAAATAACACGTACACTGATTCTATAAAAATAATATAAAGTGGTTACATGAATTACTTGATTTAATTAAAATGATTTACTCAAAGCTTTATTTATTATACGCACGTATTCAAAAGAAATTGAAAAATGGGGTGAAAAAAATATAAAATGTTAAAAAATTTGCATCAGGCCCTCTAATCATCATTTAATAATCATCATCTAAGCATCATTTTACCCTCTAATATAATAGTATTTTTCCATTATTTTACCCTAAAAAAGGGGCGTGTCCTTAAAAAAAATCGCGCCTGCGGCGGGCTATTGGGGGGCTTCGCCCCCCAAACCCCCCAGTGGGCTCTTCTCGATCTTTGTCCTGAAGAAACCCCCCCCCCTTGGGCAAATCCTGGCTACGCCACTGAGTAAATAAAAGTACCCAATAGGGTTTGATTTAAAAAAAAAAAAAAAAATGGACCTAAGGGAATTTTACGATTTTCACACACACATTTCAATAAATGACATACGTAGATAACGTAGAATTGTAAAAATGAATATATCACCAGAATCTGCAGTTTTTGGCCATTTATGCCCCTGAAATGTGCATCGGAAGAAGTTTTCTTTATTTCAATATGGTAATTTTCATACAATACCAAATCGGCCAATTGCCTAGTTACATATGTTACCCCATGCAATTGGCCGATTTGGTGTCGTATTAAAATTACCATATTGAAATAAAGAAAACTTCTTCCGATGAACATTTCAGGGGCATAAATGGCCAAAAACTGCAGATTCTGGTGATATATTCATTTTTACAATTCTACGTTATCTACGTATGTCATTCATTGAAATCTGTGTGAAAATCGTAAAATTCTTATAAAGTCCAATTACTACGTTTACATGATGGTGTTTAATACGGATCCGTTGACGACGGATAATGTTATTCTTATGAGGCGTTGTCAACGGATACGCATTAAACATCGTCATGTAAACGTAGTGAATGTATAAGCGAAATGGACACACATAATCAACAACAACAATGCACTGGGTAGACGAGTTTGTTTACTTTTTGCTAAATAAGGTTTTGCAAGTGGTCTATTGGCCCCCTTGAATGCAATAAGAATTGCAGGGAACTTTGAACTTGCCATCAATAGGTGTGGCATACAAATTTTGAAGTGGATCCGTCTTATAAGTTTTGTAAAAATTGAGGTAGCTAGAATATTTTTTAAAATGGGGCCTAATGAACATAAACCGGAAATGGAGCTAATGTGAGAAAACCGCCTCCTTAAATTTGGCCAAGCCATAAGCGATGAAATTTATCAAGTTTTTAAAATTTATTTTATTCGATCCATCTGACATAAATTTTTAATACACCGAAGTAACTGAGATTAATCGTTAATACTTCGAAGGATATTTCAACAGTTGCCAGACTTGCCACACGATCATGAAGTCACGTGTACAGTTCATGTACTTCAAATCAAGATAAAGGAACGTGCAGCAATGATAATGCAGCAGGTAATGATAAGATTATGAAAAATTTGACTTGTATAAATATCGTGAGATAAACTTACTATTACCACTTTACCAAGATGAAGCTCGTCTTTGTACTTGCGTTAATTTCCATAGGCAGCATACAAGCTTATAAAACTTATTCAGGGTACGAAAATAATATAAATTTACGATAAGATACAATTTTTTATGTTTAATTACCTTAATTTTTTTGGAGAAAAATAAGCACTGAACATTTTGTGTTTAATGGACTGTGATGATAACGCGATATTATAATGTAGCTATTTATACTATTTATTTTGACTAAAACGTTACGTGTTTCACCATGATTGATTTTAAGGATGTTAGAGACTTAAAAAAATCAACGTATTCATGTATATCTATACATGCAATACAAAAACATTGATGCCAGTTATTCATTACATAAAAGGCATGGAAAACATCGCGATCACCAACTACATGTTGTTACAAGAGTTCCTTTATTTGAATTCTGCATTAAAAATCTGTGGCAGTTTTGTTTTCCTTCAAATCGACGTCGACAGATAAATCAATAGACCGTCCTATTTTTATATAGTTCAGCGCAGGTAATAGTCTCATATTATGCGGTTGCAGTAAGCGCATCGTGAACTTTGAATCACACGTGTCGTTGATTGTCGATATAACCTTCAAATAGACAAGGCGAAGCTCAGATATGAGATATTTTCTTCCATTACATTAGTTATTTAAAGCAAATATAATTTTAATTATTAATACTATTAATCATAAATAAATGGTATTTGAATCTTACCGGACTGTTTCCACTCGTCGATTATGTTGTAATAGTCCTTAGATTCTTAGATCCAATTAACACTCATCAGAAAACAGATCATAGATCATAATATATATTCAATATTACAGGTACCAGGTACTACGCACGGCCGCTCTCGATGAATCCACCGTTCACAAGATCACGCCGCTTTACAACCGACATGAGTTCGAGTTCCTGAGCGAGCCTCGCGTGGGAGAGCCTGTCAGCATTCTGGTGTCTCCGGAGAACGCGGCGCTGCTGAGGAGCACGCTCGACGTGTTGGGTCTGCAGCCTGACGTGCACTTGTCCGACGTCGGAGTGTGAGTGACAAGCACTTTGGGGACAATTCACATAACCATGAAAAAATTCGTAACACAAATTACAAATGTAAATATAGAATTTAAACCAATAGAGCTATAGGTTTCAAGTCAACTGATTTTGCGGTGTTCCCACTGTCTATTCCAAACCTATGTAAAAACAAAAATCGCAATAAATGGGGGGAGGGGGAGTTAGGGGATGACTTCAAATTGAAATTGATAGCTTTGATAGTTACTGAGAAAAAATGCAAATTTTCTAGTATGGTGGCTTATGGAGAAAATTTCCTGACGCGGAACACTTGAAGCCTCTATTGAACAATACTGCAAAGTGCTGCCGAAGCTAAAAGTTTTTTTTTTTTTTTTTTTTTTTTTTTAATATATTACAGACATGTTGAGAAGGAACGAACGGAAATCGAACATCTGAGGCGTACAGAAAATCGTACCATTGCTGATCGACCCAATTTAGATCGCTTTTTAACATTGGATGAGGTATGTATTAATTATTTTATAAGTTGTAAATTCCTGTATGACAATATATTTTATTTCTTTTTTGCCTTCAATTAAGATAATAATCTATAGGCAATGTTAAAATAATATTTTACACAAATTATTTCAACAGCTCAAGAAAACCGTAATTATTAATTAAGATAACAGAAGGTACTAACAACTAAAGCTTTTGAAAAACTCTTGTAAGATACGTAACGTTACCTTCAGTCTTCAGTTAAACAATTTCTCTTTCACACTCCAATAACTCTCAAATTTACATTTTGATGATTTGGTATAACATATTTTATGGTTACGATTGTTATAGGAAAAAAAAAGGTAAACAATTACGAATGAACTATATTCCACAATAATTAATTGGGTGATAGCAATGATTATAAACAAACATGTATCCATTCCAGTCTAAACCAACAGGTGAAAAAATCGAAAATGTTGTGCCGCATGGTTGGCATGGCATGGTTAATAATAAATTGCCTGATAAAAAGGCACTGCATATAATATTATATAGCAGATAGTTTTAAAACGTTATATGATATACATAATTATAATAATATTAATTCCTTATTAATATTTCTAACTTGTGCTAGATCAACGCGTACTTGGATAGCGTGGTTGCAGCACACCCAACCATCGCGAGCTTTGTCAACATCGGACTGTCTCAAGAAGGCCGCATGATGCGCGTGCTAAAGCTATCCAATGGACCTGGCAAGCCCGGAGTCTGGATCGAGTCTGGTATCCACGCCTGCGAGTGGGCGGGTCCTCCCGTGGCCCTGAACGCCATCGCCGAGCTGACGGAGAACCTGGCGGTCAACCAAGCCATGCTGGACAAGAATGACTTCTATTTCATCGTTGTCGCAAACCCGGACGGTTATGTGTTCGCCTGGGAGCACGTGAGTCAATTATCATCAATAATCAATATTATAATATTCATATTTTATTATTTAATTTTACGTTACATAGAAAATTTCATAATATATACCATTGATATTATATATACTATAAATATATTATACGTTATCATGCACATATGTAAATTTTATATATATAATATTTAATGAATGACCTGCGTGATTTTTTTTATTGCAGAAATGAATAGAGGGCACCAAGTTATGTTACTATGATTTTTTGCAGAATTTTTAGTGCTAAAAAGTTATTTTAAATCCAGGTTTGAACCCACGCCCCTTTTAGGTCTTGTCCTATATTATTAAGAATAGAAGTGACGCCGCTTGTTTACGTATCTCTCTATTTTTCAATAATCCTTTAAAAAAAGTTCCCCTGTTCCAAAAAATTAGGTTCTTGTTATAGTTTTAGCGTTATAACTTAAGAGCCCAAATTCCACTCTCTGCTTGGTTACCTGCTGCAGTAAAAAAAAAACATGCAGGTTGTTCATAATCGCAGATGTCTTATTTACTATTATTTTAGAAGGATCGTGTATAATGCAGATACATTTAAGCAATTTAAAAGGCTGATTCAGCGAACTAGTTTCAGTTTAATTAAAGGGTTTTTATTATCAAAATTCACAGTACATTTTTCACAATATGGGTAGGATACAATTAAGTATCCTATACATATAGTAGGCCTGTTCGTAAACCCTGCTTGGTGTACACTTTCTGCACCCAATCGACCTTATTTACATACGATATAAGGTCGATTGGGTGTAGAAAGTGTACACCGAGCAGGGTTTACGAACAGGCCTAGTAATTCCACACCATGCACATATGCAACCCGCTCTGTTTTGGAGTTAAACAAGTTGCCTATACGTCACGGCAAGATAAAGAAATAGCCTTTTTGACTGACCACAAAATGTGTTAAACGTAACATTTAAAGAGTTGGAAATAAATCCCATCTGAATCTGAATCAGACGGACGTATAAGTTAACAGTATATATATATTTTACTGAATGAAGTGCACAATTGCACATATATTGCAATATTAGAAAAAAATTAAGAACCTACTAAAAACTGCTCAAATGCTTCATATCTATATGCAACCCTGGCCGTATATCTGCACATTCCATATACATTTTAATTACTTTTATTGACTCTATATTTATGATAGAAAAGAAGTCCAAAACAACAAGTCTCATGCAGATAACAGTTTACGAACAGTTTTTTTTTGTGTTAAAGTATTCATATACTGTAAAAATAGTTAAAAATATAGTAATATTTAATAAACTTTAGAATATTTCATGTTTTATTGATATTTAGCAAGAGCCTCACAAAAAAAAAACAAAACAAAAATCGAAGCAGGGGAGACAAATCTTAAAAAAGGGGTAAAATGGAAGATTATAGATACACCTTAAACGTCCAAAAATTCCAAAACCACTTCCTTTGCTTATACATAAACTAGACATATAATAATATAATATATATTATAATATTATGTTGAAGTAACTAACTCGAAAAAATTAAATTTAGATGCGGTTCTGGCGTAAGAACAGACGTCCCAATGTGGGCACCAAGTGTATCGGTACTGACCTCAACAGGAACTGGGACTGGAACTGGAAGAGTAAGTAGCCTCTGGTACTCATCCATTAGACTCTTCAACCGAACATATTTTGCTCAACAGACACTGGGGAACCATGCGCCGTGATGTACGGTGGGTCTAGCCCCATGTCTGCTGTCGAAGTTAAGAACATGGGCATGTTCCTAATGCTCAACCCCACCATTACACAGTACGTCTCTCTACACAGCTACGGCAAGGTAAACGTTACATATTATTTACCGTTAGTTTGTAAAAACAATTCAAATGAATATATAATATATATAATGTATATATCTATACAGTATATTTATTTTTATATAATTATGTTATTTATTTCACCCAAATACATATTGTACAGAAGATAAATGTAGTAATGTAGTGAGCTAAAAATATAAATGAAAGTTAAAAACAATCATTTTCATCAATCATTTTCTTATATATTGAACAAAAAATACACAGCGATATCAAATATCTAAAATTATATTTGGTGTTTTGGAAAGTCCTTATAATTAATGTATATTTATACTTGTTACGCAACATTAAGCCGGTTACGTGAATAAAGTGAGTGTTCGATAACGCTCCTCTAATCAACTCGGGGAAATAATCACAAATTTCGATACTTGAGTTTTTTTGTTTTTGTTTTAAATACTTTATCAATTCTTCTCGTCAATGGGGATTGTTTTTAGTTTTTTATTGTACTTTAATCTATAATGACAACTCAGTAATTAAGTGGCTGCTATCACAAATATGAGGTGATGCTGGGGGGGTACATGAACTGCAGATCTTTAAGGATGAATCTCAGTAGATTGATATCTCGCAATCGGCGCGCCTGAATGCAACAAGACTTGCAGGGGACTTAGAACTCACCATCAATATAGGTGGCATACAAATTTTGAAGCGAATCTGTCTTATCAGTATTGTGAAAACTCACGAGGTAGAAGTTTAACATTGGCTTTAATATATGGACGGAAACCGGAAATGGAGCTGTTGTAAGAAAACTGTTATAAGAATACTACCAGACTGAATTTGTCAAACCATAAACGATTAAGTTTTATAACATTCTCGATTTTTTAAAACTTATTTCATTCAATTCCTTTGCAGGGAAATATTCTTTGACTCCAGCAGTAACTGAGATTAATCGTTAAGTTTGGAACAAAATATTTCAAAGAGCGTGACTTGTGATGCTGGCTTGCACATTGTTTAAGATTACAATCACATTTTACGATATCTATCTGCGTGTAAATTTTAAGTTGATGTATCGATTAGGAGCTTGGTTTGACAAAAACTTGCATGTTTTTTTTTTTCCTTGCCATAAATTACATGATTACACCTTGTTATAGTTAGAGAACTTCCTTTCGGGCGGCATCAAAATAAAGCAACGAAATAACTGTAAGATGGAGTGAATTTTCAGACATTTTCAACAATACCCTGATTGTACAGTGCAGCCCTTGGTTTTATGTGTGCCAAATTTTAACTTTCGATCTTAAAGTCATCCAGCCGAAAAGCATAACGTGATCCGTGATAATTGGTCTGTGTTAAACTATTAATAGTATTAATACTGTGATTTTGCTTATAATATTTATAAATATAATATAATAGAAGTTTTGCTTTTAATACGGATTGTTAATTAAGATTAGATATAGAACATTGGTTACTTTTTTCATAAATCACAACGTTAAATAAGCGGTTTTAAATTTTCATTTACAATTAACTCGCATGCAGTTAATGAGGAACAGTGTCAGTTTTTATCAGTTATGATTTTGTGATATTGATATAATGCTCAAGTATATAACATATAAAAACATATCTTACTGGATTGTTAGTTTACCTGTAGACTCTACAGCATCTAGCTTTCAGACTGTCGCCGTATGTCTGCCTGTGTTAAATAAAAAGACGGCGACCGTGCGCAGTTGAATTTACACGTAAACTAATATTTGTAAGACAGTAATGTAGAGAATTAAATTCAAAAGTTCTCATACTCGAAAACATGTACTAAATCCAGTTATCTTTACCTTTCAGTTCATGTTATACCCTTGGGGTGATACTCCCGAACCAATACCGAACGTGGCTGAAGTGGTGAGTTTTTAATGTATAGAGTAAGAAAAAAAAAAAAGCCTTGGCAATTGATTATTAAACGTATGTTGAAAAAAATTAAAAACAAAACAAACACTACTAGCTTGGTGCAGAAATTACTGATGTTGACATAAACATAATTACATCATTGTGTTTTGCATTATAGGATCGCATTGGAAAGGAAGCGGCCGCAGCGATTCAAGCAGTGCGAGGAACCAAGTACACAGTAGGCAGCGTTTACAGCCTCATGTGTAAGTCTTCAATTAAGCAATTTATAACAGATTTCTATAATAAAATGCAGTCATATGCTGTATATAGAGAATAAGAGAAAAAAATATTGAGGTTACCATGGACAAATTGCCTTTTTATTTTGATATTTTAATAGACCACTTGCAAAACCCTGTTTCTGTTTTAGCAAAAAGTAAACAAACTCTCACATCCAGTTCATCTTTGTTGTTGATTGTGTGTGTAAATTTTGCTTATACATTGGACCTTATGGGAAATTTACGATTTTCACACGCAGATTTCAATATGTTACAAACCTACGATTCTAAATATAAAAATATCACCAGCATCTGCAGTTTTTGGCCATTTTTAATCCTGAAATGCGTATCAGAAGATGTTTTCTTTATTTTAATATGGTAAATTTCATATATGATACCAATAAATCAGCCAATTGCGTGGGGTAAGATACATAACTAGGCAAGTAAAAATCAACAAACTGGAGCTTGCTTAGTTACGTATCTTTTACTCCATGCAATTGGCCGATTTGTTACCATATAAAATTTACCACATTAAAATAAAGAAAACTTCTTTTGATACGCATTTCAGGATTATAAATGGCCAAAAACTGCAGATTCTGGTGATTTTTTCCATTTTTACAATCGTAGGTTTGTAACATATTGAAATCTGTGTGTGAAAATCATGAATTTCCCATAAGGTCCAATGTATAAACAAAATTTACACACACAATCAACAACGATGAACTGGGTGTGAGAGTCTGTTTACTTTTTGCTAATTAAAACAGGGTTTTGCAAGTGGTCTATTGAACAGAGCGTAAAATTTAAAATAAACACTTAAAAATTATTTCTTTCAACGATATTTTGAAATAATAAAAATATTGTATATATTATGTAATGTAAGTTTCCAATGCTTTAATATTAAATTGGAATTGTACAGAATATAAAAACATAAAATCCCTTTAATAATAGTGCGTAATATATTATACTTTAATGGTAAAAATGTAAATAAAACTACGATATATATATATATATATATATATATATATATATATATATATATATATATATATATATATATATATATATATATATATATATATATATATATATATAAATCTTTTTTGCACGTCGGTGCACGAGATAAAAGTATAAGAAGTTACTAACCTTTTAATTGACGTCACGAACTATAACCTACGCAATTTTGAATTCTACAGACACTGCGAATGGAGGCAGTCTGGGCTTCGTGTACGGCGGCCTCAACATCATGGCGCCGTTCACCCTGGAGATGCCAGGCGGAGGCACCGTGGGCTTTGACCTGCCCGTTTCCGAGGTGAGACCTGTGGCCACTGAGACCTGGGAGGCCCTCAAGGTCATCGCCTCTTACACCCCAGCAAGACGTGGCATGTAAACTAGACATGTCATCAGCTGTTCACTCTATTATTTGCTCAATCAAGAATTACAATAAAGTAGTGCACATAATTTTATTACAAATATATGGAAGTAAAATTTGTAAAAACAAAAATTGTATATATATAATAAAATTGAATAATAATAAAATTATTTATTATATATTGTTATTGTTTGTTGTTCTCTTTTATTTGTATTGAGTCAAACTACAATAGAGGCTTCAAGTCAGCTGATTTTTCAATGTTCTCACTGTCCTATCTAAACCTATATTAAAGAACATGATACAACTATAGATTAAAGAATCCGTTTTTTCACTATAATCAAGTAAGATTAAGAATTTTTGGCAAAAATTTCTTTTACGTAGCTTTGATCCAAACTAAAAAATACAGTGGGTAATGCGAGATTTAGAAATTTTACATCATTTATATAGAGAAAAAAATTAGAAAAAAAAAACTAGCTTAATTCATTTTCAAAAGGTGCAACATGGACACAAATAATAAGCATCGCGAGGCGCACTCAAAGTATCTATCGTGCAGTCTCGGTGCGTTTTTATTCTTGCAGAAATCTAGTTGTCTGCCCACTTTGCGTCTTTCTATCTCTAGTTCTTTTCAATTTTTTTTTTTTTTTTTTTCGTAAACGAAACATGCATATTTATGAATAATTTTTCTTCAGTAAAAGAGTTTTCTTTGTTATTTTTTTAAATAGCCGAACAATATTTTTAAACAATAACAATTTCCTATATGTAGATTTCCTAATATGAAACAAAAATGAGCATGTTCATGCATGAACATTAATAATATTACATTTATTATCATAATCATGCATAATACATGTATTACAAATTATGTATCGCTCCTGAAATCCCAGTTTTCCTTTAACCTATTATAACTTCGGAGAATATAATCATTTTAGTGAGCGCTATTTGTCAACTTTATTTTTTTCTATTACCTTCAGCACTGACACCTAAAAATGTCTCAGCAGGTTACAGGTAGTTAATTTTAACTCATGAATATCAAAGCGACAAAACCAAATAAATAAATTTAATATACTTCTCTATATTAATTAAATCGACAATCGACCAATAACAAACTAAACATCAATCAGATCAATGTAATATATTAGATATATGCATCTACGCACCAATACCGCGATGGAAACAACGCTTCAAACCTACAATATGAAACAAATTTATTTTAATTAAAAGGGAAAAAATTTAATGTACGATATAATATATGGGTCTTATTTTTTAACATCACCTGGTCACGGAATCATATCAAGGTATTTTTGATTTTCGAAAAAAATCTCAAAATACCTAGTGGGTGGTCCCAATAGACGAAATATGAAGTTTGAGCTCCATCAAAAATTTTTTGGTGGAGATATTCCACCAGGCGTACGAAAGTGTCACGTTTTGGGTTCCGCGGCGACGCTCCGTAAGCGTTTGCGCCCTCGATTATCTCAACCGTTGTGCTTTAAATTGCGGATTTGATATTTTTTTTTAGTCAAATTACATATACTGTAATGTACAACTGATGTACTTATACTCAAAAGAGCCATCTCTAAAAAAAAAAAAAAAAAAAAAAAAAAAATCACAGACATCCGATGCGACCTTGGTCGAAAATTTACAGAATTACCCAGATAGACATTGGAAATTAAGTGAAATCATTATCTTGACATGTCTCGCTCAGATAAGCAATTTTTTTCTTAAAGATAAAAACGTCATTGAATTTGCTGGATCAATGAATCTGTAAATTCTAGATCAGATTGTGACTCAGGGTTCAATGAGTTCATATAATTCAGGAATAGTTCAAGAACCTTGGGCTGATATTAGTGTGATTAACTATATTATGTATATATTGCCTATATTGGTAATTATGTATGAATATAACATATATAATATGAAATATGCATTGATACATTATTTTAAGATCAAACTTAAATGTTTGGATTGAAAGGAGAAGCATGCTAAAACGATACTTAAAATACATTCATCTTACAGTACATGCATGTTCACCAGAGACCATAAGACACGAAAGTCTCTAATGATCTCTGTATATTATAGCTGCAGTAATGGTGCAATATTTTTTTAGAATCTGCACCTGACTTGGTAAATTACTAAACAGTAAAACAATTAATTAAAGATGAATCTCAGTTATTCTAGAGTCATAGAACGTTTTGTTAAAAAGTAAAAAGCTATAATCAAATCAAATAAATTTATAAATTTCGAAATATTCTAAAAAAATTAATTGATCATGATTTGAGGAAATTCGAAGGGACAACAGCTAGGACAGCTCCATTTCCAGTTTTCTTCCATGTTAAACTTCTAAATAACATTTTATAAAATAAGCTAGTAACAGATTGGCTTCAAAATTTGTATGGCAACTTTTCAAGGTAAGATAAAATTCAACTGCAAGTCTTAATTAAAATCAAGGTCCAGTTCTGACATCTCAAGTGACTAATCAAGTGATAATCGTAAATACTAAATATTGATCGATAAAATTAAAATATAATAATATAATATATATACTACATATAGAGAAAAAAATAATGTAATAATGTGTATAAAGCTTCAAAAATATATTTGGATGCGATTACTTTTTTATTTTTCCTTTTGTTTATTTGCTTATAATTAAACACAGAGTCATCATAATATTTAACGTTCAAAAAATCTTGGAGGAAGAAAAAGATTATGGCAAGATAAGATACCAAGCAGTTTTTTTTATTATTATTTAATTAATAGCTTACTTGATTGAAATTCTCACTTTGCAAGATGAAGCTAAAATGGATGATTTTAATTATTGCCTTGAGTAATATAGAGGCTTATAAATCTTACTCCGGGTAAGTAAAAAGAGAGCAAGTCAATTTTGAAAAAGACTTTTACTGAGGATGATTCTTAGGAGACTATAATTTCCTAGATAATTTTAATGTTTTGCTGTAAAGACCCAAATTTTGTATTTTTTGTCTATTTATTACTATTTTCATTAGACGTCAGTAACTCACACACAATGTTTTTGAAAAGAACAACCAGTAAGAATTTTTATATTGCATATTTGGATGGAGGACCTTACTTAATTAAGCCTGCAGATCAAACGGAATTAAAGACCAATGCACGTAAAAGATAGTTGCCTATCTCGTTTCACTTATAACAAACTGTAATGAAAATGGTCTTCAATCCCGTTTGATCCGCAGGCTCATTACTATGCATATATATATATGGGTAATTCTGTAATTAATCAACCAATCATGGTTGCAATGCACCAATGTCATCATATCGGATGTCAATGAAATTTTTTTGGGGGAATAACTTTTTTTAGTGTAAGCTATTCTGAGTACCGACGAGCACTCTGGGCTGCAGCAGCGTGCGAATTAAGTCTTATAGACATATGAAAATTAAATCCACTATAAATTGATAAATTCTATTAAAAAAATCGCGGAGTTTCAAATTTGACACGATCATGATGATAATTCATAGTGGTCATGATTTGCCTATCTTAGTTTTCGTGAAAGAAAATTATTCGTTCCAAAAACCAGACATTTGTCATTAAAAATACCCCAACTTCCATTCCAAAAATGTTTGTAGTAAATCTAAAATAATTTTTTCTTAAACATATTCTGAAAGCTTAGTTCAAACACTTCAAGTGTAAACTATAACATATGTGAAAATCAAAGTAATTATTTTTTTCATCTATTTTTAAATGTAATTACATAACATGTTTATAACGTAAATATAGAAGAAATGGTACCCACTATGCTTATGAATTTCATTGAAAACAATTTTTTCCTGCACAAAAATAAATTATTTCGGTAACGCAAAGGTTATAAACAATAACACATACTCTGTGTTATGGTGCTGCTTGTGCCGTGTATCCCTGTATTGTATCCTTTTCACCTCAATGGGATTTCTCTTGCAACTCAAATTTTAATTTAACTACTATATTATGATAGGGTATATATTAACAATAAGTTTTACTTAAGTTTCAAGTTTTTTAACTCAAATTCGGGAACTCTGAAGGGATTATTAGAATAAGGGGCAAAGTATGCAACCTGCGCGCAAACCTGAAAACTGTGCATGACGTAGAAACTTCCTAGTTAACACACAACAACTGCCTGATATCATAGTTTGAGCATCAAGGAGTGATTGGCTATAAATTTTATTAGTAACACGATCGAAATCAGCGGGTTTTTCTACCCTAGTATCAGTTTATAGTTTTATCCCAAATATCAGTTTACTTTAAGAGTGATATACGAAAATATAAATTTATTGCAGGAAAAATTCGTCTGCTAGGCAGTTTATACGTCACGTTTTGGGCTAAATTCAAAAGAAGTAAGATTTTTAAAAAATTCTCATGTCTTCAATTTTTGGGGGGGGGGGACATTTAGTTTTAAGGCATAGAGCATCTGAAAAAAAAATGAAAAAAAAAAAATGTAGGAGAATTCCCCATTGTTTGTCATATATATATATATATATATATATATATATATTGTATATGTACTTGGGTGAATAAAAAATAAAATAAATAAATAAATTATAAAATAAATAATAAAATAAATAATATATCAAAACTTATTGTTCCATAATTTTTTTATGGCAATCGGCGAATTTTTTAATTTATATCCGAATTAAATGCTTATTTTTGAACAAATTTGCTAGAAAAATAAATAAATTGACAAGTTATAAAAAATGCATCAATTCATGTATATTTAAACTCTAACACACTTAAAATCATGCTGCAAAACCTGAGACATCATAGGCATGTAACACCTATCTCAATGCTTATTTGTTAAATATTTGCATGACTATATAATTATGAAGTATAATGAAGTCAAAGTATTTTGTAGCACAAGAAGGGTGATAGAGGGTTAAAAAATATATGAAAAAAACTGACAATACATCATTCATTTAACTCATTGTTTTTTACTTAAATAAGTAATAAAAATTGTTCCTGCACGTTGACCATTGTTATTCATTGTTATACCTTCAATGTGTAATAAATTTTTTACAAAACTTGCAGCTATCAAGTTTTGCGCTTGGCTCCTCTTGATGAAGCCACTGTAAAAAAGGTCACGTCATTGAACAGCCGTCATGAGTTTGAGTTTTTAACTGAACCCAGAGAGGGCCAAGAAGTCGATCTTCTAGTGTCCCTGCAACATGCCACCGTGCTGAGAAGCAAGCTCAGCACAATGGGGCTGCAGCCTAGCGTGCATGTGTCTGACATGGGAGTGTGAGTAACAGAGAGTGACAGTACAGTAATATACACTACCAGTAATATACACTACATGTATATCTGTATATGTAATTATGTTTAATTGTTTACTTAACTTCTTGTAGGGTTCTGGAGAAAGAGCGTGAAGAAATTGAATACTTAAAACAACAAGAAAAAGCTGAAAATAAAGGCCAAAATTTAAACCATTATTTAGATCTGGCTGAGGTTTGTTTACAATTTATATATTTATATTTATACTTAAAATGAGTAAAAATTGAATTTAGTCATGATTACTTAGCAGTAACATTGGTTAATAAAAACAATAATAGCTCAAATTTCAATGACATTACAAAAAAAAATATATATTGTCAAGGAGAGGTTAAGCTGTGCCTAAGAGGTCCAAATACTGCATTCTTTTGGTTCGCGAATTTTGAAGGGACGAGGGGGAGAGGTTCTGCAAGGAAAGTTTGCGATGTTTTATCTTTTAACCCGCCCCGGAAATCTTTTTCCAGGAGAAATTTATCGGGCACAAGCTCTTAGGTCCACCTTTAAACATCTTGTTGAGCACGATGCATAGCATCAAAACAGAGAATTATACTGTACACATTATCAGGGAAATTTTTCAGAGTGATGTACTATCTACTTAGAATAATTACATTACCAGTAACTCTTAATCCTCATGAGGACATATTCAGATACCACATCCATTTTAGTTCTGAACTTGTGGGTGGCAAGATGGATCAAACTATATGTATTAGATATTGTTTGAATGTTTATCTAAACATTTTAAAATAATATAAAATGTGTATGACATTATTAATTGCAGAATTTAAAATCAAAGTGAAGCACTTTCTGCATTTCTTTTTTTTTTTAACTGATTTGATTTGTTGGTTTGATTTGCTGGTGTAACAGCTAGAAAGTCACACTTATTGCCAGGTCTAAAAAGCTTCACAACAACCACAAATATATAAATTATTACTTTTATAAAAACAAAAAGCTGGCTGAGTAAAAATTGTATAATATTTGTTCTTGCATTTTTCTTGTTTTTTGAACTCTTAATATTATTGACAGATTGACCACTATTTGGAAAGCATTGTGCAGTCATACCCAAGCATCGCGAGCTTTATCAACATTGGAACGTCCTATGAGGGCCGTCTGATGCGACTACTCAAGCTCTCTACAGGACCTGGCAAGTCAGGCATTTGGATAGACTCTGGAAGTTCTGCCTGCGAGTGGATGGGGCCTTTAATTGCACTAAACTTTATCAACGAGCTGACCAAAAACCAAATGGCAAATACGGCAATGCTGGACAAAAATGACTTTTACTTCATGGTGGTAGCAAAGAATTAATATCTACTAGAAGACTTACCGCCGTGTTAAAGTTTCGTCTCTCCTATTTTAAAAGAAAAACCTGTTTGCGCTTTTGAAGTGAGCTAACGATGACATGGACACTAGATGTCTCCTTTGTCTGAGGCTATACAGTTCGGCAGGGCTAGGGTTGACTTAACGTCACGTGACTCCTATTAGTATTGTATTGGAAAGTCCGTGACGTCAATCAACCCTAGCACGGCCGGAGCACGGTCGTAAAAATTGAAGAAAGGGAGGGGAAGTTAGAGAAGGGTGAGGTTAGAAGGAGGGCAACTCAGCAGAACAATAGCAGATTTTACCGAGGCAATATTGTTATCACGATCGTATTGTGTATTTATTGTTGTCGTTGTCAACAGGGAATTCTTTTAAATATTTCGTCTAATTTGCTCTCATTTTAAACCATTTTAGAGGAAAAGAAGAGAAAAAGACGAGATTACATATTTTTTCCTCTACTCACTACTTGAACATAAAAATGTTAGAAATATTGTTGTCAGGCACTTTAAAAAAACTAATGAAGTGCGGAAAATTATATTTCATAATTATTTTTATTGCTTTACTTTTCGATTGTACCAAAATAATGTAAGCACTCATAATAAAAAAAAATAATCACAGTATCACATGACATTATATTGACTTAAATTAAAAGAAGCATGCGCTGTCGGGGTCCACCTAATAAACAGTTTTAATATTTATTTATTTATTTTTTAAAAATAATTTTTAGTTTTAATCAGTTTGAAATTATTGAAGATTTACATTAAAATGAGAAATCATCCTTAAACCGCGCGGGCTTTTAGTTAACGTCAGGAAAATAAAATAAAACTATAATATTATACATACAAATACACACATATATAATATATATATATATATATATATATATGTATGTGTGTATGTATATATGTATGTATATATTATTATGATAGTACAAGAATGTAGAATGGACACTGTTAGGCGAGATTTTAGCGCGGGTTGCCTAGCATGCAGGAGAAAGACCGTGGGATACCGCGCGCTTTCTCCATAAAACTGCATGGTTAGTGCATGCCGCTAGAGGAGCTTATATTAGCAACTAACTTTTAATTTTTGTTTTTATAATTTAAAGCATGATATTAGAACTGTATACTTTGTCAAAAGAAGTACCAGGTACGTAAAATGTTTACACAATGGCTTATTTTAAGAGCCACATATTGTTGTAGTTTTCAGCTTTTTAAAGGGCGGCCAAGCCTGATGATATGCACAATGCTAAGAATTTGTTTTTTTTCTAAAATGTGTTATTATGTTTTATGCTAAAAAAAAAACATGAAAATTTATAAATATAAAATGTATAATATTAGAGAGGAAATATATACATAGTTAGATCGAGATAACAAAAATATATAGATAATACCTGAGACCTACCTGCATGAAGCATAATAAGTATTGTGTACTGTGTAGTATATACTCAAAAAAAAATATTAAAAATTCTCGTTGTTCAGTAACAAATAAAGAGTTGTAGCCACTTGGATTAAAAGCACCACATTGTATGCTACAGGAAATGAATTATTTATTATTTAAGGGTAAGATAACACGAAACATCGATTGTTGTAGTTCCATTTGATTAATATGTAAACCTTATCAACCTCATAATAATTCTGAATTTTTTTTTGAGAGACAGTCCTAAGCACCAAAAAAACGTAGAAAAAATTTCAAAACAATCGCTCGATCCAATTTTTTTAAATTATTATTAATATTGTTTTTTTTTTTAAATTCCAGTATAGGGCTTTCCCATGGAGACCTAAACTAATAAATTAATTTTAAAAAATCAGATCGAGCGATTGTTTTGAAAATTTTTGTACATTTTTTGGTGCTAAGAACTGCCTCTAAAAAAATCAGAATTATTATGAGGTTGCTAAAGTTTACATGTTAATCAAATGGGACTACAACAATCGATGTTTCGTGTTATCTTACCCTTAATTAGTAATTAATACACAAACAGGTGCTTTTAAATAAGATATTTTTTATAATACAATATTTTGTATATGCTGACATCCGGAAGCGAATTTGCTTCGGACGCGATTTTTTTTATACCAATGCATTGGGCACCTCGGCAAAATTCCCAACGCGTTCGGATCATCACAATTTGATCCCAACACGTTCGGAACCTATGAAAATTATTACAACGTTTTGTTGACTATGTAAAAAGCGTGAGACGCCTTTTTTTGGGAACAAAATTACAATGATTTTAATGACGCGAAATTCTCAAGTATTTAAAATAAAAAGAGTATGTCGGTCAACATTAAAATCACCAACGCACGAATATAGAATATTCATCTTCATATAGAATACTATAGAATATTCTATATTCTATTCTATCGAATTATATGCTAGTTAATACTGAAATGTAAGCAAAAGTGACCAAGTTGGGAAAATCATATAAATAATATAACAGGCCTTCCTTAATTTTTATATACGTTTCAAAAGACCATGTTGTTGAAAATTTTATATTTTAGTAGTAGAAAACACTCCACCACATACAATTTATCACTTTTTATGGAAACAATTTTTCATAATTATTATCAATTAATTTTGCAAATAAATTTTTATGCTAAAACTTGTGTGTGTGCGTTCATCGCAGACTCGTAAAGTAAAAGAAATCACTTGACCCAAGGTAAGTGCATGGGCTTGTCTTTTGTTATATTTTCTTCAAATATTATCAACACATCATATTGCATACCAATTAAAGAACAGAGGTCACAAGCATCATGCAGATCAGAATATGTATTTTTTTTTAAAATTATCTCTTATAATGTGATAAAAAAAATCAAATGTAAAATAAAAATTTAATCATTTGAAGCCAAATTCATATAATATAATGTTATCCCGTAACCCCATGTTTATAACCATAGTTACATAGTAATTTAATGAAATCTGAATTACTATGCAAAATTACTTAACAAAACTATAGTAAAATTCAGCTCACAGAAGCTCTTATAGAGAAACATATGCATAAGTACTGTACGTACAGTTTTGAGAGTATAAAATTGGAATACATATTGGTTAGATAGGAGAAACGATATTTGGCCCATAACTCAGGTAAAAATTAATTCTAGGATACAAACTTACCTTCAGGTGTTGGCCAAGTAAGGGGCTACTTACTTCGAGAGAAATTGTTCACATCCAGTCATTTCCACCCCCTGCAGGGGTGAAAATGTGTAAAAATCAAATCATGCCCAAAAATTCTAAAAAGTGAGAATTTTAAATAAAAAAATATTTGAAATTCAGTGGTGAATTTTTAAAGGGTAAAACTACCCTGTTTTATCCATAAACAATCCTAAAATAAATTATTTTTCATTATAAAATTTTTTAATTGTCAGATTAGTGTTTTCCATGATCAAACTTATATAAAACCATTTAAAATGTAAATTTAAGAATAAGGGGTAAAACAACCACTCCGACAACCCCCTACTGAAGGTGTCTCTTTTTACAAATTTGAATATGGGGAACACGAATCTGACAATTAAATTTTTTTTAAATTAATATTTGTTTATTTTAGGGTTGTTTAGGGATGAAACAGGGTAGTTTCATCCTTCAAAAATTAACCATTAAATTTTGCAAATAATTTTTAATTTCAAATTCTTATAGTTTTTAGAATTTTTGGGCATGATTTGATTTTAACACATTTTCACCCCTGCAGGGGGTGGAAATGACTGGACGTGAACAATTTCTCCCGAAAAGTAAGTAGCCCTTGACTTGGCCAACACCTGAAGGTAAGTTTGTACCCTAGAATGTATTTTTTTATTTTTTATTTTATTACATTTCCCTCATGAGTACATAAATAACAAGTCAGAAGCAGGAGATTTACAAACAGTCCAATAAGAACAAATCACTTCCCGGAAGAAGCGCAGCAAATTATTTTACATGAGTTATGGGCTAAATATTGTTTCTCCTAGATCTAGCCAATGTATTCCAATTTTATGCTCTCAAAAGTTAAAACTGTATAAAGTTCATATATATATAATTATAGTAAATTAGATATTTAATTAAGTGATGAAATTGCAATGATGGGATTACCTGATATCATTATGAATGATCGGAAGAAGGTTTGGTATGAATTTCATTTTTTATATTTTTTTATTACATACTTTAGATTTAGATTACAACATATTTATTTACTTTCTCTTGTAACTGCAGTATTTAATTCAAACATAGGCAAAAAACTTATAGGAGTACGACAATAGAAAAAGAAGTAAATTAATATATAATCATATTGTGCAGTATATATACTATCAACATAATATGTACATGCGTATACGAAGACCAGAATCAGCTAAGAAAATAAAATCTAACCATAAAATCCAACTAAATAATATGTAAATAACATGTAAATAGTAAAGGATGAAATGATATGAAATGTTACATATATATATATATATATATATATATATATATATATATATATATATATATATATATATATATTCTTGGATTTTTTTTACATCATTGGGAGAGGCGATTGGGGATGCCCCCCCCCCCTAGGGCCCCGCCCCCTCTCAGAGCCGCGCGTTGGATCCACCCTTGATCACATTAAAGTAAATCTATTCTTGATTATCCCATACAGTGCAGTTAACAAGATAAAAGTACTAATCTAATATGATAATTAAAAAAAAAATCCCTTATGGAAAGAAAAATTTAATTCTCTACAGTAAAAATACCATATGCAACATGCAACACTATGTAGTGTGTATATATTATTATAATAATTAAATATAAATACATCGTATTAAATGTATTTCTTTTTAATTAAAGTTAAAGATGCAGTTCACTGTGACATGAATGGCAACAGTACTTATTGGGAGACATTCACAAAGCACTTTAACCCCCACTTTAGCCCTGATTTTTAACCCTGGTGCTAAGCTATGAGCTTAACATGGTTAGCCCCTGGTTAAAAATCGGGGCTAAAGTGGGGGTTAAAGTGCTTTGTGAATGTCCCCCATTACATAATATTATATTGGTTAATATTTAAATGCTATATAGCTGCATATAATAGTTTATTATAAAAAAACACTGGAAATAGTAACAAATCTAACAATTTTTCACACATTGTATTAACTACAGTATATTAATATTGTTTAATTAATTATAATTCATTCTTCCTTATTTAGTATTTTTATTAATTTATCCGTGTATATTATACAATTAAAAATGCGACGGCGTAGGGGTTTCCGTGTTTTTTCAGAATCGAAACTGTAACTACCTTTTATTTATTTATTTGTTTGTTTCGCCAAGGATTTTATAGTCATCAATATTGTAATATTTTGAGCATGACAGTCGCATGTGTTTTAGAGATTTCTTCGTACTCTCCGCTCATTACGTTTTATCTTTATCAGCCACTACTGTGAAATTAATTCGTGCATGGTTCTTCAGGGAAATAAAATTCCCGTGATTGCAAAATATAAATAATGATGATAAATAAAAATAATAATGAAAATATGCTCAGCAGGAACAGCAGAAAGTCAAGCAGCAGTGGCATCCACGTGCATACTGCGTGTATAACGGTGGAATCTATCCCACGGTATTTAAATCCCCTCAGCCCCTGACGTCACAAAAAGAGAAAGTTCGCAACCCTCTTCACGTCGCCTGACAGTGTCCATTGTATATGAATTTTTATTTTACGATAATACGTAACATTCGTAGGATCTTTACTGAAAATATAAATTAATATAATTAATATAGAATGTTAGAAATGTTGACTCCATTTCATCCTCACATTCATCGAAGATGAAATAAGGTGTGCATTAGAGGTAAAAAGATTAGGTTTATTGTTACTGCATTGGTTGCAAATAGATTTGTAAATAAATTACAGTAGAAGAGAAAATATTATTAATTTTTTTACTATTTTATTTATCGATCGAGGAATCCCTAGTTGAAAAATTACGCTTCAACTTGTCCTGTAATATTTACCTGCAATAATTTTCGTTAATTTCGATCGAAAAAAAAAAAAACAACATAAAATCTTGATCCTTGAAATAAAATTTTAGTAACCAAGTTTAAAAAAAAAAAAAGAAGAAAAATGTTGATTAATTACAATTGTGAAATTCTGATTTATTTATTTATTATATTTCTGAATAAATATAATAAATAAATAAATCAGATTTTCACAATGGCTACTTTTCAGCAAAAATAATGAAAAAAATTAAAATTATTTCTACTGATTGTTCGACTTTATTTAAAATAACATTCTCTATTTTTAAATTGGCGAATCAATTTTATAAAGCATTGAAAAATTAAATTGTAAAATTAAAAAAATATCATGACTATATTAATATTGATTGAATGTTACAAAATGAACATAATTTATAATAAATATTATATATTAATATTTCTAAAGTGCTGCTACTGAAGACGATAATGCACCTGCTTCTATTTAAAAGAATGACTTTAGTCATTGTTATCCTCTGGCCATTCATCCCTAGCATACCTTCCCCCCACTCCGGCCAGCTAGATCTGCCCGTCGCCTTCTTTTACTTCCCCTCTCTGCTCTGAACAAACTCGATCCGTCGATCGCGACTGTCGCGATACCTTGCGTCCATGTCTTAAAGCTTTCTGCTAAGATAAAGTGGACGAAAGCCGCCATAAGCGGTAAGTCTTCTAGTAGATATTAATTCTTTGGTGGTAGCAAACCCCGATGGATATGTCTACACTTGGGAAGAGGTATGGGATCAAAGAAAACATTCTTTATGTAGGTCTAGAACTCTAGATACCAAAAGTCAATTTTACTGGAAGAAAGCAATTTAACGGACTGCAAATGCATAGAGTACAACGGATAATGTGTGTTCTGGCATCCTTTTCATAAAGTTTTTAATAGAATATAAATTAAATTATAACTCACAGCGGTATGGTCATAGTTATTCCATAATGATAATACAGTACATCATTCATGGCACTGTAGTTTTTCAGCGCCTTAATTGTTGACTGCTATCCTTCTCACCTCAGTTGTATGTATGGTTATAGAATGTATTAATAATTTCTTACATTATTTTTTACCAAAAAACTGAACAAAATATAACTATTTGAGCAACATAAATACAGTATATCCTTTATCTTTAATTCACCTTTCTACATTTAGGACCGATTCTGGAAGAAAACTAGAAGACCCAACAAAGGAAGCAGTTGCATAGGCACGTATCCCAACAGGAACTGGGATTGGAATTGGAAAAGTGAGTAATAATATTGCTCAAATAATTAATCTTGCAATTCCGTTATTATCTCAATAATATATATATATATATATATATATATATATATATATATATATATATATATATATATAAATATATATATATATATTTTTATTTTTTTAGCCTCCTTTAAACTTAAGCCTCCAAAGTTTATGGGGAGGAGTAGGAGAGGGATTATGAAATCTTTCGATCTCCCATAGTAGGGAATTACAACTCTAGCACCAAAGCCTTTTTAATAGTGGGATTGTGCCATGTAGTCTCCCACCACTTCATAAAATTTTCTAATTTTGCAGGTAACAATGACCCCTGTTCAAATTTCTACACAGGCACAAGTCCCTTGTCACAAATGGAGGTTAAGAACATGGCCATGTTTCTTATGTTGACTACCAGTATCACTGCAACCATCTCTATCCACAGCACAGGCAAGGTAAGAAGGTGTAGATAAGTACAGGTATTGATATAGGTATATACCAAATGAACTTTTGCCTGTGGTACTTGTTAACTGGCAGATATATACTGTATATTTATAGTATATTGTATACCGGTACGTTAGCAGCGTTGGTGCCCAAACCCAAATTCAGAAAACGACTAAAAAAAAGTGACCAAAATTAGTTTTGTGTGATGTGCATGTTTTAACCCAAACCCATTTGGATTTGATTCTACAGTGGTGGATATTTGAAGGCTTGAGCGAGAGATTAAAAATTATCCAACAAGTAAATTTCTCCTTTACAAGTTTCACGGGGCCCACAAACACTGGTGCTCATGTACCAGTAATAAATAATAGAAAAAATGGGCAGATTGAATGGCTACGAAAATGATAATTTTAAGGTGAAAACTATGACAATCAAATATATTTTATTAATGTCATCTTCAAAAGGTTGTATAAATACTGTAGATAGTGCAAAACATAAACAAAATGAATGGCTAAAAATAAAACTATGTAGTTCAGAAAATAATGAATCATTTTCAATAATTAAATTTTTAAAAAAGTGTGAAAGTTCTTTAGCTCACAAATTGAAATGTTTATGAAATTATTATGTTTATTTTTAAACGAAAATAGTAGTTTGACCAAAATTTAATATTGATCACTGTACCAAAGACGCAAAAACACAAAAACAACAATCTTTCTTTCAACGTGTTTTGTTTCTTGCAATTTCACTAGTTTTTATCAAATTTGTAGAACCAAATAGGCGAGGAAACGATGGAGAAATTTTAAGAGTAACTGGCAAGTGGCGTTCTACAGGCTGGATTGATTTTTAATTGATAATAGGTACATTTAGGAGTTCCCAAAAAAAAGTTGGCCAAAGTTGGCCCATGGCATCATCCCGGATTTACGGGTTTTTTGAAAATATGGAAAAAATTATTATCTCCGAAACCAACACACTTGCAGGAATTAAGACTACATTATTAAAACGCCCGTGCTTTAAGCTTTTTAGAAATGTAATTTTATTTTGAATCCAACTAAAATTTTGTCCCGAAAATCATGTTTTTTCAAATTTGGAATTTAATTTTCTTCTCATTTTGAGAATAACTAAAAAACTTTAGGTTTTTGAGAAAAATGGTTCATTTGAATCTTGTAGCCTACACCATCACCAACATTTTGATGTATCGTACGTCTTGATTGAAAAAACCAAACTCAAAATATCGGGACGAATGTACGCTCAGGTGATGTGTTTACATGCATGTTCCTATGCTATAATGTTATAGCCGCAACACCTTGTTTCAAAGCATTGAACGCTACAATATTGCACAGAATTATAATATTGATCAATTCAATAACAATTTTGGTTTTGAAAATAAAAATTTCGAAAATCCAAAAATCCGGGACACTCAAAAAACCCGATTTTTTTTTGTTATTTTTTTAAAAACGATAAATATGTACGCTAGCTCAAATTTGTGACAATTTAAAATTATCTGCAAAAATTTCCTGAACATTAATTGCCGGTAAATTCAATTTTTTCCCTCATGGCATATTACAGTATATTACTTATATTAATTATGTCACATTTTTCTTAAGCAATCTTTATAATTTATAATTATCATTTATAATTTTGTGCTATATATGGTCCTCACAATATGCATAATATGCAGTATAGGTCTTCATGAATTCGATCTGCACTAGTAGAATAATTAATTATATACATTGAACTTAATATATAATAATACATAATATTTTCGTATAGAATTAAGCAAATAAACGTACACTCGAAATTTTATCATACAATATAGTAACAAAATAGGGATATATTATAAAATTATACTCCATCAGTCTTGTTAGATGTAATAATAATTATGTGCTTTGTGTTTGAAATATCTTATCGTACTATATTAAAGCGAATATTTTATTTCAATTGTACCATGCAATTTATTTGCCTACAGTACATATAATTTTAAATTAATATCCTTTAATCATCACATGTTATACCGTCGGATATTTTCATTTATATTAGTGTAATAATTTCAACCTCAAAATTCAAATTCTGTGTCCAGAACTAATTGTCCAGTTAGTATTTGATAAAAATATATATACGTAATAAATATAATATACCTCGTATTCATCAGCAGAAACACGTACACATGTCATATAGTATGGAATTTTTTTTTAACATGATGGCACAGGTCTATATTATATCATACAACGTACTGAGTTAGCATTTTTACTATTTATCCGCATTATCCGCAATCTGTAAAAGAAAGTGTAATGGTTCTCATGCGCCAATTGAATTTGATCTGCATCGTAAAAACTATTTATTTAAATATTATCATGCTATATACAATACGTTATTTTCTTTAATAATAGTATTATAGATGTGTCATGGCAGGTACGTTCAACAAATACAGTGTTCGTGTATTATATAGTTATTACTTTTACTCTTTTTAAAAATCAAATCATGAAGAATTCAAATTCAACGTATATTATTTTGAAATTGAATTATAAAATAATTCTAATTAAAGACACAGTCACTGAGTACAAATTCAAATAAAATATTCGCTTTAATACAGTACCATAAGATATTTCAAACACAAAGCACATAATTATTATTACATCCAACAAGACTGATGGAGTATAATTTTATAATATATCCCTATTTTGTTACTATATTGTATGATAAAATTTTGAGTGTACGTTTATTTGCTTAATTCTATACGAAAATATTATATATTATTATTAAGTTCAATGTATATAATTAATTATTCTACTAGTGCAGATCGAATTCATGAAGACCTATACTGCATATTATGCATATTGTGAGGACCATATGTGTCTACTAGTTTCAAAACCCGCTTTTAACCACTTCCCAGAAAGCTCAATTTTATAAGTAAAAATATTTAAAAAGAAGCCTTGCTGGCAAGTGGAAAAAGCGGGTTTTGATTCTAGTGGACACAAATATAGCACAAAATTATAAATGATAATTATAAAATATAAAGGTTGCTTAAGAAAAATGTGACATAATTAATATAAGTAATATACTGTAATATGCCATGAGGGAAAAAATTGAATTTACCGGCAATTAATGTTCAGGAAATTTTTGCAGCTAATTTTAAATTGTCACAAATTTGAGCTAGCGTACATATTTATCGTTTTTTTAAAAAATAACAAAAAAAAAATCGGGTTTTTTTAGTGTCCCGGATTTTTGGATTTTCGAAATTTTTATTTTCAAAACCAAAATTGTTATTGAATTGATCAATATTATAATTCTGTGCAATATTGTAGCGTTCAATGCTTTGAAACAAGGTGTTGGCTATAACATTATAGCATAGGAACATGCATGTAAACACATCACCTGAGCGTACATTCGTCCCAATATTTTGAGTTTGGTTTTTTCAATCAAGACGTACGATACATCAAAATGTTGGTGATGGTGTAGGCTACAAGATTCAAAGAACCATTTTTCTCAAAAACCTAAAGTTTTTTAGTTATTCTCAAAATGAGAAGAAAATTAAATTCCAAATTTGAAAAAACATGATTTTCGGGACAAAATTTTAGTTGGATTCAAAATAAAATTACATTTCTAAAAAGCTTAAAGCACGGGCGTTTTAATAATGTAGTCTTAATTCCTGCAAGTGTGTTGGTTTCGGAGATAATAATTTTTTCCATATTTTCAAAAAACCCGTAAATCCGGGATGATGCCATGGGCCAACTTTGGCCAACTTTTTTTTGGGAACTCCTAAATGTACCTATTATCAATTAAAAATCAATCCAGCCTGTAGAACGCCACTTGCCAGTTACTCGCTTAATTTAGCAGCTAGAGCTTTGCACTTCCTCGCCTAAAAAGGCACAAAAGAAGAAATTTTTACAGTCAATTTTAATATTATTTTTGTGTGATTTTTTTTTTTATTGATTCTTCTTTACTATTTCTGTCTACTTATTTGTTTTTCAGCTAATTCTTTACCCATGGGGAGATACTTCTACTCTTCCAGCTAATGTGGCTGAAATGGTAAGTTTTTGTCATCAGGACTTAAGTACCGAACTTTATTCATAAACAATTGATTCAAACCTTTAGGATCGTATAGGCCATGAAGCAGCAGCTGCTCTGAAAGCTAGCCGAGGAACTAACTATACCGTTGGCAGCATTTATAACACCCTGTGTAAGTATCTATTCAATATTAATAATTACCATATACTGTATACTACAGCTAGTGTATTTAGACCTGCTAGTTGGCACTAAGCAAACATTTTGTACATGTAATGCTAGGGTATTGTGCGCAGAAGAAAAAACACAAAGAAGTCAATATTTCTATCAAATATATTACTTAAATATTGTAGCAGGCATGAGATTTCCATGTTTATCAGCAAATCTGATAAAGAACTTCTTTTACAGTTTATCACAGGTAGCAGCATGTATGTGTGTAAATAGTAATGTATGAATGTAGTAATAAAAATAATTCACAGCATTCCCAATTTCAATGAAGCATATGCATAAAAGAAAATATTACACATCTACCTGTATTGTTTTTATTTGCCCCCAATTATTTATTTTTATTTTTTTATTTTATTTACTTATTTTTTTTAATTAGTTTCTAATAAAAAATGAAGCAACCGGCAACAAAATATGATTGGTTTCTTTTGTCAATTAATTTCATAGTACAGTAATTTATTTCTTAAACATAATACATAATCATGGCTTACTTTCAAACTAGTGTATAATATGGTGACTTACAATATTGTATAAATTCTATAAATGCTATAAATATGTACAACAACAGCAAAATCAATGCATAATTTTTACAGACCCTGCTGATGGAGGCATCACTGACTTTGCCTATGGAGGACTTTTTATTCAGACCCCTTTCACTATTGAGCTGATGTCCACTAACTACAACCAGGCGGCAGCCCAGATTCGACCAATGGCCCAGGAGACTTGGGATGCAATTAAAGTTTTTGCTTCCTATGCCCCAATTAAGCGTGGCATGTAAATTGGCAAAACCAAAAGACCTTAACCTAAAGGTTGATCGGTAAATTATATTTTACACAGGTGATTGGATGGGTAAAATTTCATAAAGGAAATCACAGCTAGTGCAAGTTAAAAAATAGCTTTTAAATAGTAATTAAATAAAAAAAAAATGTATTTTGTTTTATTTTATTACGAATGTCAGTTATGTTCTTTTTTCAGCTATATTTAATTATATTATATGCAGTATGTAGTCACAATCTGCCAACTGGTACTTAAGGGTAACATAACGCCACCAATGTTAAAAAAAAATCCCTCACACAAAAATCCTGAAAAAAATTTAAAATGTTCTCCTCTACACCCCCTATCATTAGCTAAAATATCAGGTATACAAATACGATCTAGTTTTTGAGTTATGATTTTTTAAAGTTGACTACTTTAACATGGAGAAATGAAACTTGCATGTTAAATTTGTCAACTTTAAAAATTCATAACTCAAAAACTAGATCGTATTTGTATACGGGTCAGAACATACCGTTATAAACATTGGTAACATTGATGGAAACCAAAGTTGCTGATTTTGATATATAATATGCTCTTAGGCTATTCAATCAACATGTAAAAAATATTTTTCAAAAAAAAAATTTTTTCGCTCTGTTACGCGTATGTGTACTTGCCGTATATTACCTCACTTTTAATCGGTAAAAAATTCATAACTTTTTTTCTATAACAGATACATCAAAATTTCTTGCACCGTATTATTCCTAATTAAATTTGCTACAGTAAAAAAAATATAAAAATTTTCAAAAAAAAACATTTTTTTAGCATTTTTTTTTTCCAAACTCAAAATTTTGATGGAAAAAAAATTCCCACTTCGCTCAAACTAACCAGACGTGCTTAGTGGTAGCCAACAATGTGTGCTAAAAGAAACTTCAATCAAAAGTTTGTGCGTTTGAATACTTTATTTTATACAGATTTTTGAGTAACCCGATCTCACGTTTTTATGGTCTAGGTGCCGCGTGACTCACTGCCGCCCGCCGCGGACACCGCGGTAGCTCGCTCCTCTCTCGCACCCTCTGCCTTTATTTTGAACAGTGGGTCCTTTAATTGTTCTCCCTTCTATGTTTGTATTCCATAGCTCATAGATAAATAACTTATTTTGTTTTATTATGACACCGCAGTAGCCATAAAAGAAATACACTATAACACTATTTTAATATTTTCACACCAGAGCAAGATTTTTTTAACAGTAAACTGAAGTCAAAAGTTTGTCATCTTTTCGAATCTTTGTCTCACTATATAAGCAGCATGTTTACATCTGTATCAGTTCGAGTTCGAGTTAGCAACTTGTGCTAAAAAATTAATTTACATGAACACAAAAAAGTCAAAAAATGTAACAAGCAAGGACAAAAATCGTAATAAAATAGAAAAACTAAAAAAATGTTTTCTAGAAAAATTCAATTCTGCTACCACAAAAAATGAAAAATTACAAGTGATGACATGCGTTGTTCCAATAATGACAGAGACTGAAATTATAGCATTGTTTGGCACAACTAGGTCAATGGCTCAAACAGCAAGAAAATTGTTTAAAGGCCTTATGAACCTTTGCACAATATTAAGCACACGGTAAGCTTTGCTTCAGTGTGATTCGGCTGCATAAAATTTTTTGTTTCAGCAGCACAAATATCAGAGATAATAGCCGATGAAAAGGAACCTGTGACGTCACTCACGCTCATTCAGCGGCGACAATATAGGGAAATCCCTGCAAAAGATAGGTTCACTCCCGCTGCAACCACGGCCACAATTTTACTTCTGAAATTTTGAAACTTTACCAAGGCAGTCTTGATAGTATTTGTCAAATAGTCTGAAAGATTTTTTTTTATGACATTCATACAAACCGAGTTATTGCGGTAGAAAGAGGAGTGAAAATGCTGTATAGGAAAACAATGTTAAATTTTTAGCTTATCTTGCTACCGCAATAACTCAGTCTGTACACACGCCACCAAAAAAATTCTTTCAGTCTATTTGACAAATATTATCAAGACTGCCCTGGTAAAGTTTCAAAATTCCAGAAGTAGAATTGTGGCCGTGGTTGCAGCGGGAGTGAACCTATCTTTTGCAGGGATTTCCCTATATTGTCGCCGCTGAATGAGCGTGAGTGACGTCACAGGTGCTTCTTCATCGGCTATTATCTCTGATATTTGTGCTACTGGAACAAAAAATTTTATGCAGCCGAATCACCCTGAAGCAGAGCTAACCGTGTACTTAATACTGTGAAAAGGTTCAGAAGGCCTTTAAGGAAAAAGGAATCATGTCAAAGCAAAATAAAAAGAAAGGACGTCCCCTTGCCCCTGAAATAATTAAATCTGTAGTTGAATTCTATTTAACTGAACCTCACAGTAGACCGCTTCCAGGTATGACGAAACGGGACGCTAAAACTGTAACAGTGAATGAAGGAGGCACGGCAACGAAAGTAACTTTGCAATGTTGACTTCTCTTGGAGCCATTAGACGAACTTTATAACTGTTACAAAGCTGAAAATTCTGGAATTAAAATTGGACTGTCAAAATTCTCACAGTTGCGCCCACGGCACGTTGTTTTTGCACAAACTACCGGTGCACATAGCGAATGTGTTTGTACAAAACATCAAAATCTTAAATTAATGATGATTGCAGCCAAAATTCCTTTCTATAGTTCTAAGGAAAACAATCCAATAAAAAATAGAGAGGACCTCATTAATAGGGTAATGTGTAATCCTCCACGCAACGCCTGCTACTTACGAGAGTGCAAAGAGTGTCCACAGATTGATGTTTTAAAAGATGAATTATTAGATTTGTTGGAAAAATATCATGGTGATAAAGTGAGATATTCAAAGTGGATGACCACAGGTGAAACAACAAAATTTAATCGTTGCAGATCCTGAAAGTAATAATGATACCTCCTTAAATCTTTATTAACTTTTTTAATGTAGTAGGCACAAAATAAATATAGAAGCAAAAAATATTTTACAACCGAAACGCATTAAAATATTTTAGTAAACAACATTGACAGAATTTATGTGCCGCAATAATATTATTATTTATGATGCTATTATATATATATATATATTAAGAATCTCCTTCGTCATCTAGTTTTAAAAATATCAAACTTTGTTATAAGCTGATGGTGGTCACGGCTTATAGGACAAAGGACCCACTGTTCAAAATAAAGGCAGAGGGTGCGAGAGAGGAGCGAGCTACCGCGGTGTCCTCGGCGGGCGGCAGTGAGTCACGCGGCACCCAGACCATAAAAACGTGAGATCGTGTTACTCAAAAATCTGTATAAAATAAAGTATTCAAACGCACAAACTTTTGATTGAAGTTTCTTTTAGCACACATTGTTGGCTACCACAAAGCACGTCTGGTTAGTTTGAGCGAAGTGGGAATTTTTTTTCCATCAAAATTTTGAGTTTGGAAAAAAAATGCTAAAAAAATATTTTTTTTTGAAAATTTTAATATTTTTTTTACTGTAGCAAATTTAATTAGGAATAATGCGGTGCAAGAAATTTTGATGTATCTGTTATAGAAAAAAAGTTATGAATTTTTTACCGATTAAAAGTAAGGTAATATACGGCAAGTACACATACGCGTAACAGCGAAAAAATTTTTTTTTTTGAAAAATATTTTTTACATGTTGATTGGATAGCCTAAGAGCATATTTTATATCAAAATCAGCAACTTTGGTTTCCATCAATGTTACCAATGTTTATAACGGTATGTTCTGACCCATACCTGATATTTTAGCTACTGATAGGGGGTGTAGAGGAGAAAAATTTTAATTTTTTTTCAGAATTTTTGTGTGAGGGACTTTTTTTAACATTGGTGGCGTTATCTTACCCTTAATGTGAATAAATAAATAAAAATGCATGTATATAAAAAAATTGTTTTGCTGTAAATAATAAAAAAAAAATAATAACAATAATAAAGCTGTGAAAACTTTAAAATATAATTATTTTAACAATGAGACAATAAATACCCTAAAAAGCAATTTACATCAGTTCACCCAAATTAAAACATTCATTTATGTTAATTGGACAGTACATGTATACTTTAATTATTTTAGGTACACTGTATTTTCTTATAATATATATTACAGTATTGTGTAGTATGTAACGTGAAGTTTTAATTTAATTATAATAATTTTATAGCAAAATTAAATACATTATTATTTAAATCAAGATTCTTAAGGCAAAATACAAAATATTAAATTTAACTTGATAATGAAAAGAATTAGTTTGATTTTTAATTTGATGTACTTTCTACACTATACTTATTCATCTTCATGATTTTCTCTAAGCTTTTTCACTTAATGACAGCATTAGCAGCCATTACTAATTACTACTCAGTGGTAAACTAAAAAATAATTTTGCACCCATAGATAAAAGACAAATTGACTATTAACCTGATCAAATGAAAATAATAATACAGTACTGTAACAGGATCATGTTTTTAAGTTATTAATATTTTAACATTTTTTTAGATGCTGATTTAAGGCTTAACCTGAGAAATTTGGACGAAAAATTCGCTACAACAGATTTTCTTCAAATTAATTTGGTGGACTCACAACAATCGTCAAATTAGCTCTGAATTTTTTCGGAATTTTTTAACCGTTGGTTTAATTATAATTAATTTATTTAAATGAGAATTTTGTATCCTTCCAATGTTAAATTTGTTAATTAGCATTGCAAAAAAACTGTACAACAGATTCTTTTACTTTTTTTTTACTAAAACCTAATTTTTTAGACTATTTTTCTGAATTGTTTTCATATATTTTGAACTGTGGCGATGATCGTTTCCTATATGTGATGAGAAATGTGGCAACGTTCTCAAGGACTGTTGTCACCACCCCCTCCTAAAAATTTATGCTCATTCCAATGCAAACAGTGTTGCCACTATAGCCACGCCTCTTGACCTTGACAGACAAATTCTCAGGTTATCCCTTAAACTAAATGTTTACTGTAGTCATTGCAGTCCCAATCCAATCCCAATCCGCAGTTCTTCTAATTTATATCCTTTATATATCAGAAACTGGGACTAATTATTACATATTATATATATATATATATATATATATATATATATATATTCCATTCTTATTATTTATTTATTCACATTAAATACCAGTTGGTTTATTGTAACTACACAATACATACTTAATTATTTTATTTTTGCAAAAATCATATTTTTTTATTATTTATGAAGGTGCACTGAAAAAATGAGAATGGTGTACCATTTACTAAGGATTAATTGTGTCATTATTCCTTTTAATTTAGCTCATTGAGACAGGAAAAAAAAATATGTACGAAGTGAAAATTTGAGTACACACTAAGTAAATGCTTCCAGTAGCGACTTATTTAATGGGTTCATAAAACCTTAATGTACAGTAATACACTGTAGTTCCTTTTTTTAAGATAATTGAATGATATTTTGGAAAACTCCAGTTTTGTCATATAATTTAGAAAAAAAAAAAATCTATTGTTGTGCCACCAGGTAGTGTTGACTGAAATGCAGAATATTTCCAAAGCCTTGTCAAAATTGAAAATTTTCCCGAAATCATTCCTACGCTCTGTAGCTCTACGTGAGTCACCACACCAAAATAAGTCTCTCATTATCATTGGTAGAAATTTTGTAATAACTTCCTCCTTTATAAAGAGTTAATGGCCTGAATCCTTGCTGATTGCTCATGGTCAACACTTACATTCTGTAGTAAATTGTAATACACATTGAATACTGAAAACTCTGAAAGCCACGGTGTAGGTGCTTACCTGAGGATGAAGGGTCCACGGTCCTCCAAAAGATGTCTCTCAGCATGCACCAGCTGCAGCAGAGCTCGCAAGAAACGAGGGAAGAAGGCAGGGCCACCCGGGCAGGCAGGACCAGATAGAGAGGCAAGCACTGCGAGTGCATGCCGCACCACCTCGTCTGAGGGGTCTGAAAGTGCACGCACTAGGGACGGAGAAGACTCTTGCAACCTCTCACTGACCTGTAAAATAAAGATCTCATATATCATATAAGTAGTAAAGTGAGGTGAAGTAGACAGTCTACAATGTACAGAACACAATTAAGTATCTCGATATTCTCCATCATTTGGTTACAATCTTTGTACTTTTTTTTTTTTTAATAATAAATAATACCCTTGACACCATTTTACCCTTTTGGGTGTGGCCAGGCCGATATTTAGCCTTGTCAGTAAGAGTTATCTTGCAACCATGCTGGGGCTTACCAGGCTCCCAGAACCCTTTTCCTGCACTCTTCTGGGCTCCTAGTACCAGATCTGTGCAGCCTGCAGTGGCAGTGCAATACTGCAGGGCAGCGGAGTATAGACAGCTGTAAGTTGCCTTCCTCCCCCTACCAACTCCATAATCTAGTAATCAGTCACACCCATCCCAAGTCACAAAAAGTCTGCCGTGTTCGGGAATGGAACCGGGGACCTCTCGGACCAGAGCCAGGGGTACTAATCACTACACTACAGGATGATATTTTAATACAAAAATATTAATGTATCCTGCCTTGGGCGGCATGCAATATTTTGTTTATTTACTGCGTGTGTGATAAACATCAACATTGTAGACTACTTAATTACAGTTACTTCACTACTGCATAACATGCAAACTTAAAGAGAGAAGAATCACAGCCATTGAGAACAATCTAAATTGAGTACCTAATTATGTTCAACAATTTATTCTGTTTTCTTTAAATTTTAATGAAAAATCGTCTAAGCGATATTTATTCTGAAATCTGAAAAGCAATTCACTTAAATATAACAATATATCAGGTATACAGTATAAGAGACTCCGTAAAAAATAATTAATTCAATAAAATTATTTCACATGTACATGTTCACTTTTAAATCAACAACATAAATTTGTGTTAATTTAGCTAAACTAAATTAGAAATGTTAAGCTTGATGAGCTGTGTGAAGGCAATCTTACATAAATTGGTTATAATAATGTAATTTATAACTTATGTGGTACCAAAAGCATCGTCACATAATGATCACCTGTTCTGGCATCTTCCGATGCAGATGGTGCATCCAGGCAAGTGCTGCCACCTTGGTGGGAGTGGCAGCACCAGGGCCGAGGCTTCGTACAAGGACCTCCAGCACACCCTCTGTGTCCAGTTGTGTGGAGGTGGGGGTAACAGAAGAATCAAGAGTGGAGACAGGGGGGATAGGGTCTTTCACTACAGTAGTGGACTCTGAGCTGGCCTCTTGAGATACAAGTCGAAGCAAACTGTAACTGACAGCCTTTGCAGTCTCCCGAGTGTCTGTGTTAAAAAAGTTAGGGATAGTAACATAATTAATATCTTGTTTTAAGAAAGTATAATTACTTACTAGGAATACAGTACATTTCCCTTATTTATAAACTTAGAAGAAATTATACTTTATTTAAGGTACGCCTGAGAGGTACCAATACTGCGCTGTAATTGCTCCATATTTTTTTGTGATTTTTTTCCGCTGTGGTAAAGTTTGTGATGGGGAACTTATTTAACGGCAGCTCATATTGTTCGGAGTATCTTGGGCAAAGCTTTATACAAATATCTTGAGCACAATACAGTATTAATTTAATTACACTAGATTAAAATTTTGAAAGCAAATAATAAATACGTGGTTGAATTGAAAAGCTGTTTTGTTTTTTATAGAATTCCAAAAATGAACAGAAATTGGTTAATTTTGTTTACAAAATTCAATGCGACATTCACAGAGAATATTTTTTGTTTCTATTTTTTCTACAAATATTTAATTTCACATGCATTGAAGGTTAATCACATATAGTTAAGTTTGATTTGATATGGAACTATGAAACAAGTTTCTAGCATGAAAGGATACTTTTCCTGCTCTCATTCTCATAGGAGAGGCAAGGTAGAATGGCAGCAAGAATGCCTGCAGCAAATGGAAGCATGGTACGTCCAGACAGCTGCACAAACTCTTTGATCCAAGTGATGGCCATCAACTGGAAACAGTCATTGCAGTCATTAGGTTTGTCAATAAAAACTTAAAAAAAAAAAATAAAAAAAATATGAAGTATGCTACCTTTACAAAAATGGAAAATATATATAAAAAAAATTAAAAAAACACACACCTCAAGGCTACATTTTCGTACTTTCTATTATTTCACAGGTTTTATCTCTAGCATGAAGGACTGACCTGCAGAGACATGTGCTGAGCCTGAGCGTGAGAGATGAGGATATTGACCATGGCAGCAAAGTCAACTCGGGACGGGTCTTTCTTAATAGAGCGCAGGAACTGGCCCAGCACTGTGTCACACCTATAACATACACAACAAATTACAGAACTTTGATGTTATAGTATGCAAAGCAGTTGTTCCTGTGCATTTAATGACGGAGTTTCAGTAAATGTAGCATATAATTATAAAATTATGTTCAACACTTCTGTCTGTGTAATATAATATTCACCAGCAGGTGTTACAAAAATATAGTACCGAA
Source organism: Siphlonurus alternatus (assembly GCA_949825025.1). Taxonomy (NCBI): domain Eukaryota; kingdom Metazoa; phylum Arthropoda; class Insecta; order Ephemeroptera; family Siphlonuridae; genus Siphlonurus; species Siphlonurus alternatus. The sequence continues at coordinate 25,623,279 of OX463781.1, read as the reverse complement.
TTAATACTGCAATACCACAAAACTAAAATCACAAAATCTAGCTACGATTAAAAGTACCTCTATAATTCTAATTTTTACAATTAATTTGGGTTCTGCAATCATGCCTCACGAGTTACTACTGCTGAACTAAGACTGCACTCATCCACTTACAGTACTACAGTACAAACAAAAACAAACTAGAGACTCACGCAGCTTGTATCTCTGGTGAGGGGTCGTCAAGTATTCGGAAAAGTCCATCAAGAAGCTCTGGCAAGAAGAGTGTGAGGTCCAAAGATGGCACATGATGCAGCACAGATACCCATGAGATCACAAACTGACGAGCAAAGTTGTTGCGAGTGTATATCCGCTCTCGGAGCAGAGGCACCAACCCTGGCAGTTCGAATGTCGGGCTCTCGGTCACAATATCCTGCAAAAAGAGAATTGTTCAATATAGCTTGCTGGTGGGTACACGCGGATCCAGGGAGGGGGGGGGGGGGTGATGGGGGTGATTGCCTCACCCAAAAGATCCCAAAATACATTGAAGGTTATTACACCACCCCTCCAATTCCAAATTTTAACATTGCAGGATAGGGCACCGCCCCTCCCAAAGCCACGAGCTGGATCCGCCCCTGCTGGTGGGGGCAAAAATGATGGATTTCTGTACATGAAGAGTTTAAAACTCTACAGTAGTAGAGTTTTAATATAGGTGGTTTAGGTATAGTTTAATTATGTACTATCAAAACTAATAAATTAAAATACAATTAATACACCATCCTTGTTCTTATACATGCAATGCACATTGTAAATTAAGGTATAACCTGAGAATTTGTCTGTCAAGGTCAAGAGGCGTGGCTACACCTGCAAATCTGACAACACTGTTGCAATAGTAAATCAAATAAAAGATTAGGAGGAGGTGGTAACTACAGTCCTTGAGAGCGTTGCCAAGTCTCTTAGTACATATCAGAAACGATCATCGCCACGGTTCGAAATATATGAAAACAATTCAGAAAAATAGTCCAAAAAATTAGCTTTTAATCCATGTAATATTTTTAAAAAATTCTCGAGCCGTTTTTGTGCAATGTTGATTGAAAAATTTAACATTGAAAGGATACAAAATACACATTTGAATAAATTAATTATAATTAAACCAACGGTTAAAAAAATCTAAAAAAAATCAGTAGTATTTGGACAATTATTGTAAGTCTACCAAATTAATTTCAAGAACATCTGTCGATACGACTTTTTTCGTCCGAATATCTCAGGTTAAGCCTTAATACAGCTAGTATATCGTCCCATTATTACGTACCGCTATAAATACGGAAATTCACAATAAATATATCAACCTTTAATATTTAATATCTACAACACAACTATGTGCGGACAGTATTTTGGCACAATGAACATTATTTAATTTAAAATCTATAAAATGTTTAATTCGTTCTTTTTCCATAAGGTTTATACTGTACAACCACACTTGTGCTGATTTATAAATATTCAATTCTTCATAGTACCTTCAAAATTCTATCAAGGAGCTCGGAAGCTGTCTTGACGTTCTGGTCAGGGTCTGCGGCCAAGGCACTCAGAGCCGTAAACAACTGAGGGAAGCTCGGCAACACTGCACCCCTCGCAACCTAAAGAGAAAAGTCATATGTGATGTCAAACCCTAGATTTTACATACCATGATGAAAAATATTATATACATAATACATACAGCAATTATATTGCAATGCACTTATATGTACATTATATTTTATGATTAATTTGAGAAATTTCATTTGAAAATTTTATTGATTTATTGAAACATAATTAATTTAATTGCAATAATTATAACCAAACTTTTTGGTGTTTGACGAGAGCAAAAGGCCGGGTGTTAAAAGTATTTTATGAAATAGATCGAGAGTGTACTGTAGAAGGCAAAAGAGTGTCACGAGTATTTCTGAAGCAAAAAGTGAAGTATTTCAGAGTGTAACGAGCTTTTGAAGTTGTAAAATCAGTAACGCCCTCTCTGATTGCATATAAGCCAGTCAAGTTGGGCTGCAATCCCCAGTATCCCCACCCAAGATTGTGTACAGAAGGTATGGTAGTGTATTAGCCCTGCCCACTTGATGATGTCATGATAGCTATAATAGAGTGCCATATAAGAATAACATTGGATGTCTTTATCATGACGTCACAATTAAGAATGGTTACGTGACTCCGTATATATATGCTCGTACCTTCTTATACATTATCTTGATCCCCACCACTTTACCCTTACATCAGCTATCTCTACTAGGGTTAAAAATAAAAGTTGTGACTTGAATATATTTTATACATCTACTGAAATTTATATAAATATGCACATATAATGCATTCTGAAAAAAACTTTATTTCACTATATACTCACCTTGACAACATTGTACAAGGCCTCACAGGCATAGTAGCGAACTCTTGAGTCATTGTCAGAAAAGCATGCTAGCATTGGGTTAAGCAGCTCTGTTATATAATGTGAAGAGTCCTGCAAAACATAAAAAAAAAGTTATATTCAATAATTATATGCTGACACAAGATCATAAAAATGAAGTTATGATACTAACCGGTCCAAGAGCAATAGCTATAGCAGCCAGTCCAATAAGCCCTCCTTTTCTTGCATGGGCATTTTGAGAGTTGGCAAAGTCTTGACCCAACACTTTCAATAGTTTTTTTATTTGTATGATATTGTTGCTAGCATTAAAATCCTTTACCATCCTGTAATTTGTAAAATCAAATTTACTCAGTAATTATGAATGGAGTATCGACCTCAAAAATTTTTATAGCAGAAATGGATAGAGGATGAAAAGTTATGTTACTCAGATTTTTTAGGGACCGGGAAGTATTGCTAAAAAGTTTTGGCGAGGTCGGGTTCGAATCCACGTCCCTTTTGGGTCCTATCTTTTATTAAGAGAGGCAGCAAGAGGCGGCACTTTTTCTGCACTTTCAGTGACTTTTAAAAATAGTTGCCGGTCTCTAAAAAATCTGAAAAAAATCAGAGTATCATAACTTTGCACCCTCTATCCATTTCTGCAATAAACAAAATTGAGCTCGTCTGTACTCCATTACTGATCCACTATTTCCGCTAGATAGTAGATATTAGGATACAGTACAGTAGTACTAGCTGTACATTATATCAATATATACCCAGTAGCATACTCACTTCTCTATCTCCAATGCTGCTGCTTTTCTTTTCTCATAAAGCTTATCATGTAATGCTCTAACACAAGCTGAACTCAGAGGTGCATAGTCTTTCTCTGCCATTATATATAATATTTCTGTACTAACCTCTTGCAATTATTAAAATTATAATAAACTCACTATCATGTTACTGTAAATAACAACAAAGCTTCTGATTTCCTACGAATAAAAAGTGTAATGAAAAGTAAAGTGCCACTCCCCCCCTCAGCTGATTTCCTATCACGTGGTCAGGAGTACCAACATTACAAAGAAAAAATATTTATTATTTTTTAGAGAAAAAACATTTTTTTATTCAGTACTAAAAAAAAAACACAATTTTATTTATTGCATGTATAATGAATTTCATTTAAATGAATAAATAGTTTTGAAAGAAAAGCAAAAAAAAAATTAAACAACTGATAATGATAATATTGAAAATTTACTTTACATTTTTCTTACGTTTTTCCATCTTGCTCAGAGTTCTGAAAATTTCTTTCCTCAATACTTTTTCTCTCCGTAACTTTCTTTCTGATTCTTTATCCATTTGCGTTTGATGTGCTGTCATTCTCTGGGAAGTTGCTTGTTTGAGCAGGTCTTGCTTGTGTTCATATGTGGTTCTCAAACGTTTCATCATGCCCGAGACCTTCTGTTCTTGAGGTTCACGCACCACTGCGACTCGTTGTGACTGCAACTCTCTTTGTTTAGCACTTGGCACTACCTTGGTCTTGGGTTTGTCTGCATACGGTAGCTCTCTTTGAAGACTGCGGGGAATGGCAAGAGGTTGCGAGACTTGTGGCCTTCGCTCAATGGGTAGATACAGAGAGTCTGGATTTGGCTCACCACGCAAGCCTTTCTCTCTCTTGAGTTCTCCCATGGTCTTGACACCTCGCCACTTTTGTTTCTGATCAATGGGAAGAAGAAGAGAGGTCACAGGCGCGTAGAACTGAGGCACTTGAACCTGGAACCACGTACGACAGAACACTATGTCGCTAAGTTGAATCTTGTCTTCAAATGTAGCACGGAAGGAACCTTCAGGTTTACTTGAAGCTTTCTTGATTTGACCTCTAACTCCAGACACAGTACGTAGTTTTGCACCTTCAAATCTTGCAACTTCAAGTGTTGAAGAAAACATACCTTTAATAAATGCTGTTTTCTTGTAGATTTTCAATGGTGTGCCTACTAGTTTGAGTTTCTTCATCACTTGAACAGTTTTGTCCATTTCTAAGACAGTACCAGTTGCTGCAATTCTGAATCCAGTCTGTCTTGTTGCTACATCTTGAACAGCAAGAAATCCAGTACCTTTGGGTGTGATGGGTCCCCAAAAGTGTGACATACACGCTACATGCTGTGGAGTGTACTTGAGGAACCTATTACGCATGTTATCTTCTTGTTTTGCAAACAACGGCAGAGTTTGGAAACGTCTCCAGCCAAGGGATATAATAAGAGGATCGCGAGTTTTCAGTATTTTTTTGTACCAACGATGCTTCTTACTTCGTGCTTGAACGTAGCCTACGTTTTCCTCTCCTGGCAGTAATCCTCCAAGAATGACAGGGTAAGTGGGGTCAAACTGTGTGACTAACTCACATGGCACGTTTGCTAGCTCGACACGAACATACATGCCGGGTCGGTAGCCTTCGAGTGCCACTCTAGTCTCGTCATCCATACCTTCAAACTCTTTCAAATTAAGCTGAGCTTGCTGATCTACTTCTTGCTTAAGTTCATCATAATAAGTCTTACCACCATCTTGTTCATCATACTCAGCATCAAAACGTTCTTTGAGTTTCTGTTTCTTGTCCATGAGACGTTTTCGATAATCGTCGACACTCTCTCCTTCTTTTTGCTGAGACTTAGAAGTTGAAATGTGTTTCTCTCCTGTTTCGAGGTCCTCAAAATCTCCATCCTCTTCCAGGTCGTCTAAACCAAGAAGTTCCTCTGCATCTTCAGATTCTCGCCACTTTCCCGTGACAAAGCAATCTCTTATCAGTTCTTGCACATCAGCAAGATTCCAATCCCGAGGATGAGTAGAGTCTGGGTACAGAGACGAATCCTCTTGATTGCTTATGTCTTTCTCTGCTTGTTTACGATTTTGCTCTTGTCTGATTCTCTTAAACAGCCCTCCAACTGCTCCATCATCTTCTTCACTTTCATCGCTACTATGGGCAACAGAATCAGCAGACTGACGTCCAACACTTGATTCTCCATACACTAATCTCCTTAAGTTTGAAGTGTTTGCTTGGCGATCTTGAAATGCTTGTGCTGCTTTAGTAGCTAAATTATCCTTCCATTTAATCGCAGAATTTTCTGCAGTTTCTTCTTCCTCTTCAGAATCAGACGAATCTAAGATGTTGTGTTTTTTAGGTTGCTCAATAGAAGCAAGAATTTCAGAGACTTTGGCTCTCATTTCCTGATCTTTGCTAGATCCTGCAGCCGCTCTAGCAGGGACAAAAGCTTGCTTCTCAACAACAGGTTCAGGAGCTGGTATTTCATCTTCATCCTCCTCCATATCACTGTAGTCTGAAGAGCTGTCCCCACCATCTTCCTCTTCCCCCATCTCTCGCAGCAGTCGTTTCTCCGCACTAGCCAGCAAACTAAGTTTTTTCCTTGGGGGTTCTCCAGTGTCCTCCATAGTCAAACTTACATTACTCTTCCAAGGTGGATTTTTGTTCTTATTTTTCAAATCATCATCTGCTTCCTCTTCCACATTCCAGTCTTCATCTGATTCATTTTCTAAGCCCTCTTCATCCAAACCTTCAACTTCGGAGCCCTCCTCATCATCTGAACTCTCAGCTCCCAAGCTCTCTTGTTCTTCATCTGATTTTTCTGCTTCATCATCCTCGTCAGAGTCAGAATCATTTGAACTTTCTCCTGCCTCCTCGTTGTTTGACCAGTCTGTGGCAACAATTGGTGCACCACCAGAGAAAAGTTGAACTTCAGCTTGTTGCATCTTCACATCAAGAGTTTGTTGAGTTTCTTTTAGTCCAGTCATGAGTTCTGCTTGAGCCGAATCTGATGGCTCACTGTGGGAGTGACTGCCGGCAAGCTCGACATACACAGCATCTCGGTCATACACCAACCCCCCAACACCAGAGAACGGAGCGTAGATCAGACGTTCTTTCTCCACTAACACTCGCTTCTTCAACTTGTCAGGCAGTGGACAAGGATCTGGTAAGAATGAGACGTCACTAATTGGGAGATCTCCACAGCCTGGTATGTGGACACTGCTCATCTTGTTCAAAGGAACACCACGAACATAACCATACAGACAGACTTTCCTATCCACCTTGGCATTACGACGGATGTCATCTGGTGGAGTTACATCTTCCATTCGGTCAGCTAGGATGTAAGGGTGGGTAGATCTCCATGTCAAGGGTCTAAATTTCATAACAGATATGAAACGACCAAGATTGCGAATTTCATTACGCAAATATTCTTCATGAACAAGTCCAGATAGGTAGAATAATTTTGCTCCTGCATAAACTTCCGTCCAAAATCTGTGTTTCAGTTCACGTTTCGTACGACGAAGTTGTTTTTGATTTTTCAGCATATCTAAATGTGTCAGCACACCCATAATACGTGGCATACCATGAACTTGACATATGTTCAAGAATTCAAAAATTTCCATTTCAAAACCAAATGAGGCATCAACTAGTAAAAGTACTAAATCTGCTACTTTAGCAATGTCAATCATTGAGTTGATGTCATTGTTGCATTCAATGATTGTCAGACGTCGTTTCTTTCCTGACACAATGGTGACAGGACCGCGGATACTTGTCAGAGGCTTTTTAGTGAAGTTTCTCACCAAACATTGAATAAGAGTGCTCTTACCAACGCGAGGTGGGCCTACCACTGCAACCATCACAGGAGGAGGCTGAAGGGGGCTGCGATCTACTACTGGAATGTGTTGCTTCTTAGTCTGCAAATCTTGGGATCTACGGAACTTTCTCTCAGCTTTCACAGCAGAATTGAACGTGAAAGCCTTTGGATTCCTCTGTTGTGCTGTCATATCCTGTACATGCGGATTCTTCTTCTTTTTCTTCTCGGCTTTACGGCCAGCATTACGCTCTCGGTGCCCTTTCTTCTTATCAAAGGCATTCTGGGCATCTTCTCCTCCCATTCTGAAAATAAAGAAACAGATGTAACAACATTTTAAGAGAACTGGAAGGACAGTTAAAGAAAAGACAAACAAAATGTTAATCAGGCCAATAATGAAGCATGATGCAGAGTGTGAGACCCATACAGACAAAATGGGAAGAAGGTAGAGAAAATTCAGAGAAGAGCAACAAAATAGTGTTGGGAAAAACAGGAAGGAGATTTGTAGGAGATGGTATGATATACAGTATAACAGATCTTAGTTTACCACTAAACAGTTCAGTAGACTAGACGGCGTCAGATATATCAGCCAATGAAAAGGTGGCCAGCTGACATTCTAGCCTTTTCATTGGCTCATATATCTGGCGCCGTTTAGTCTACTGAGCTGTTTAGTGGTAAACTAAGACCTGTTATACTGTATGTACTAGATTATGATAGAAAGAGATGAGGTGGCAGAAATGATTGAGGAGCTGAGCTCTGAGACTCAGGAGGACTGCAGGAGAAGAGAAATCGGGTTGGTCTATGTAGGTATACAAAATAACAAAAGGGGTATTGTACATGAAAAGGGGTGGGCAGAATTGTGCGAAAATGACAGACAGGCAGATGCAGGAGGGTGAAAAAATGGAAGCTGCAGTAAAAGGGAAGCAGAAGTGATGTGAGCAAATATTACTTTCCCATGGCAGTGAGAGAGTGAAACCCGCTGGACCGACAGATGATAAAGCAGGAAGTTCATTGCAGGAGTAGGCCGAGGAAAGTGACAGCCTGAGGTGAGCCACTGTGGTATGATATGACTATGTCTACAGTAGGCTTTAAGTTAAAATCGAATGGTAAGTATCCATCAGAAAAATTATATTGTCACTATGTTCGTTTGCTAATTTTGACTCCTGCTAACACCACCACGCATCGGCGCACAACCCTTCTGCGCACGTTTTTTCAGCTCGAAGTCAAAACACTAATACCGCGAAATTCTTTAGATGCTCTTTAATTAAACTGACCGAAGGCAAATAATAATATTTTTATAGTAGCAAACGTAAAAGGTTAGTGCCAATACGTAATTTTAAATATGCAAACATAACTTATTTAGAGGGTTAACAATGAGCAATCGAAAAATTGCTCCGCATAGGATCTTACGTGCGCCCAATCTTTTTTTGTAAGTAAATGGGAGGACAAAGGATTGGTGATGTCATCATGGATGCTGACCATTGAGCTCCGAAGCAATTTTAGAGTTAAGAGTTTGCATATATACTGTGATGCTGCATTTTGTGAAAGCACTTTGGATGTGAAGATAGATTTCACTTGGTGGCAAATATAGTCATATCATACCATGGTGGCTCACCCCGCTCACCTCAGGCTGTCACTGTTTCTAGGCCTTCACCTGAAATCCCTGCCTTCATCATCTGTTGGTCCAGCGGGCTTTACTTTCTCAATGGTAGAGCTCCAAAGTCTCCGCATGCATATCAGTAGCAACTTTGAGCAGGCATATGCATACAGTATAATATATGCATATGATAATGCCTATCAAACTGCATGTACTGTATGCATATGCATATACTGTATGCATATATCAGCTCTATGCATACTGCATCTGTACCGGTAATGTATGCATTTTTTTGTATGATAAGCATTAATAAATCTTTGAGGCAAACTGCAAATCTCAGCCACCTCAGGTTGGATGGTATGAATGCATACAGTATGCATAATATATATAATACAGTATGATACATTACAGTGTATTAATGCATAATTACTGTATGAATATATTCATAAATTGCATAAATGAAGTCTGTAGGGCAAATTTATATGTGAAATATGACATTCGATTAATAAATAATATTGTGTACTTACCTTTAATAGATTGTTAGTAAATTAATATAAGAAAACAGCATGTCATTTTCTCATTTAAATCAAAATCCACGTGTGTTTTCTTCTTCACAGTTCGCACATGTGTTGAGCCGCCATTATCCCATTATTAGAAGGGAGTAGCTATTTGCACTGCGGAGCAGTGCAAATAAGCGCCATATCGCTATTTGCACTGCCGCAGTGTAAATAGCGCCGGGTACGTAAAATTCTTATTTGCGCTGCTGGCAGCGCAAATTAAGGAAATTTTGCTATATGCACTGCCAAAGATTCCTAAACATCCCTGCAGTTGCTGCAGTGCAAATTAAGGTAATTTTGCTATTTGCACTGCGAAAAAACCGTTGACTTCGAGGAGGGGAGGGGGACGAGGGGGTGGAATAGGCCATATGTCCTTAAAGTGTTCCACCGCCATCTGTGAGTGGCGCTGCAACTCCGTGTACAGTGAGGAGGTGTTTTTGCGAAACAATGTGTTACGAAGATGGGGGGAAAATTTTGTGAACCGCGAGGAAGGTACGAAAGAAAATAAAAAGTTAACATTTTTCACTGCCAAAGCGTGGTACAAATCTTCTAGTTTGCTTCAGTACAATTGTTTTCACCCTAGCACTGCTCAATTCCAAGGACTAGCGAGATAAAGAGAGCTACCTCGAGAATTTTTAGTCGCCGCAGCTCCGCGCTGGCTCCGCCCGCTCCGCGGCTGGCTGCTCCGCTCTGCTGCTCCTGCTGCTGGTTGCGCTCGGAGCCGCTCGGGTCTCCTCGGCTCCGCCCTCGTGGTGTTGCTGCTGGCGGTCGCTGGCGGTGTTGTGGGGGCGAGGCGGCCGGCAGCGGCTGCTGCTTTCTGTCTGCGGGACGGTTGCGATGAATAGTGTCGCGTAAAAGGTTATTTAATTTTAAATAATAATTAAGAATTAAAATAACTTCAGCAATATAATATTATACAATATACAGGTCGCATACTTTTATTAACCTCTCGACATTGTCATACTCGCGGGCTCGCGGTAATATAGCGCGCGGGACCTGCTCCCACAAGCAATCATGCCGCCACACGGCTGCAGCACGATGATGCACCAGCTCACGCGCGTGACCATTGCTCGTCGGTACTGCAGTTTACTTCCCCCTTTATCCTTGACTGGTATTAAAAAAATATATATATCAACGAGAATCTAAAGCCGGTATTGCACGATACAATTTTTCTAACAGGGAGGGGCTGAGAGAGTCAGCCGCAAGCAAGCGAGCCACCGTGGTGGAATACCCACAATAGCCGCAAGCAGTGGTGTATGTAATAAATTGCATACAATTTTTTTCTTTCAAGAAAACTTGAATTCCATTTGTTATTTGTATGGATCGAGTTCAGTTTTCTTAAAAAAAAATTTTGTATGCAATAGTTAGAAAAATTGTATCGTGTAATACCGGCTTAAGGTAGAGATAATACTGATCAGCTGGCCCAATGCTAAAAAAATCCCATTCATAAAAATTATGAAAAAAATTTAAAATGTTCTCCTCTACATCCCCTATCAGTAGGTAAAATATCAGGTATACAAAAACGAGCTAGTTTTCGAGTTATTAATTTTTAAAGTTCTCTAATTTAACATGGAGAAATGGGACTTCCATGTTAAATTGGTCAACTTTGAAAATTAATAACTCGAAAACTAGCTCGTTTTTGTATACCTGATATTTTACCTACTGATAGGGGATGTAGAGGAGAACATTTTAAATTTTTTTCATAATTTTTATGAATGGGATTTTTTTAGCATTGGCCAGCTGATCCTCTCTACCTTAAGGAATAATAATTACAAAGAAATACTGAATTAATTAAGTTGCTGGAAAATAATATATTTAATTAATATGAGTAACTCTAGCTAGTAAATATAATTAAATTATCGAACAATAATATAACATAGAAGCACGTACCTGCATTAAAATTTATCTTTTCTCTCTCCTAATACAATATGACCTAACTCACAGACCATGCATGTTATATCATAATATACAGTCATATATAATATATATAGCATCTAACGGATTATAAAATGAAGCAAAAATTACGTTGTTGCTTTTCTTCCGATATACAAACAGTTATATTGTTTAAAAAAAAGCACCATATAACATACTTATACAAGGGATATTTTTCATCATGCAGTTTATATATATATAAATATTATATTATTATATATATATATATTTTATATTTGGTGTTACCACCAAAAACCGAATTCGGGCAAAAGCCGAAAAAAATGAGCAAAACTAGTTTTGAGCATCAAGTTAAGCTCAAAACCCGAAGTAATCGATTATTTCGGGTTTTGAGCTTAACTTGATGCTCATAACTAGTTTTGTTCAAATCGAAGTGAGCAAAACCCGACGGAGACTTTTACATCGGGTTTTGCGCGTTTCCGTTTGAGCAAAACTAGTTTTGAGCATCAAGTTAAGCTCAAAACCCGAAGTAAGATTTTATTTCGTCTTTTGAGCAAAATTTGAGCAAAACTAGTTTTGCTCATTTTTCAAAGACAATTTATTTTAAATTTTGAACTTGAGTGGAATTAAGCGTTCACCATATGAAGCCCTCTTTGGCCACCCACAACGAAAAGGGTTGACAGATAATTCTTTATAGAGGTCTGCATGGGCCGGATTTTCGAGGCCTGACCTGGCCCGATCCGTTCGGATGGTTGCTAGGCCCGGCCCGAGCCAGTGATGCTTCACAATGCGGCCCGGCCGTAGTTCAACCTCATGCAGCTCGCCTTTTTATTATAGTGCTTTTCAACCCATTAAAAACTAAGAAAAAGTCGTTTTAGATGTTTTTTTTTTTCTTATTTGGGTCCCTTCTTCCTCTTTCCTTAGCAAAATAATAATAATAAATAATAATAATAATAATAAAGGGCTTTATTTATAAAAAAGGCGTGGTCAGGACTAGACAGTCCTATCAACTAAACCCAAAACATCATAAAATACAATACAACAACAACACAACAACAAAAATCACTTTTGAAATTTTGAGAAAAAGCTAGGCCCGGCCCGTCCCGTTCGCAGAGTTAGGCGAATTAAGGGAGAAATTGGAGAAATTGAAGCTTTTATTAGGGGGCATACATGACCAAAATGTGTCAATTGCCCCAAAATACCAACCAATTAATCAAAACTTTTATTCAATCAAACAAATAGCAACAAATAAATAAATGCAACAATAAATAAATTAATAAATATTTAAATAAGTATTTAAATAACTACAGCAAAGAATAAGTAAAAAATAAATATATTATTCCGAAGAAAATAAAAAATAAAGAACATGCAGCTGTCACAAAATAAAAAATAAATTGTCTTTGAAAAATGAGCAAAACTAGTTTTGTTCAAATTTTGCTCAAAAGCCGAAATAAAATCTTACTTCGAGTTTTGATCATAAATTGATACGCAAAACTAGTTTTTTTCAAATGGAAATGAACAAAAGCCGATGTAAAAATCTTCATCGGGTTTTGCTCATTTCGACTTGAGCAAAACTAGTTTTGAGCATTAAGTTAAGCTCAATTAAAACCCGAAGTAATTAATCGATTATTTCGGGTTTTGAGCTTAACTTGATGCTCAAAACTAGTTTTGCTCATTTTTTTCGGCTTTTGCCTGAATTCGGTTTTTCGTGGTAACACCAAATATAAAATATATAAAAATATAATTTAATAATATAATATTTATATATATAAACTGTATGATGAAAAATATCCCTTGTATAAGTATGTTATATGGTGCTTTTTTTTTAAACAATATAACTGTTTGTATATCGGAAGAAAAACAACAACGTATATATTTTTTGCTTCATTTTATAATCCGTTAGATGCTATATATATTATATATGACTGTATATTATGATATAACATGCATGGTCTGTGAGGTAGGTCATTGTTATAGGAGAGAGAAAAGATAAATTTTAATGCAGGTACGTGCTTCTATGTTATATATTATTGTTCGATTATTAATTATATTTACTATATAGCTAGAGTTACTCATATTAAATATATTATTTTCCAGCAACTTAATTAATTCAGTATTTCTTTATAATTATTATTCCTTAAAGTAAAGTGCACGCTTATAGAAAAAAAAGTTGAGTTAGTATTTTCTAAAAATAGTTCAAGTAGTCCTCCATATATATATATCAAACCAAAATTCAAAAAATTCTATCTCAAATAGGTTTGCCAGAAAAAAATTCCAAAGTCAGAGTGAACGCGTCGCTTAACATGGGGCCTTACCTGACAAAACCCCTCGAATATCTCGAAAAAATACACCGTTAGGTGGTATGAAAAAAATATAGTGATGTTCTATGACCCAAGCTTTAACCAAAAACCGATTAAAAAAAAATTCTCTCGAATCCATTTTTCCGTAAAAAAATCAAGGAAATCTACCATGTTAATTCCCATAAGATTTTTTATTATTTTTTTACGGAAAAATGAATTCGAGAGAAATTTTTTTTAATCGGTTTTTGGTTAAAGCTTGGGTCATAGAACATCACTATATTTTTTTCATACCACCTAACGGTGTATTTTTTCGAGATATTCGAGGGTTTTTGTCAGGTAAGGCCCCATATATGTTAAGCGACGCGTTCACTCTGACTTTGGAATTTTTTCCTGGCAAACCTATTTGAGATAGAATTTATTTAATTTTGGTTTGATATGGAGGACTACTTGAGCTATTTTTAGAAAATACTAACTCAACTTTTTTTTCTAGCGCGCACTTTACTTTAAGCCGGTCGTATTACACGATACAATTTTTCTAACTATTGCATACAATTTTTTTTTTAAGAAAACTGAACTCGATCCATACAAATAACAAATGGAATTCAAGTTTTCTTGAAAGAAAAAAATTGTATGCAATAGTTAGAAAAATTGTATCGTGCAATACCGGCTTTAGATTCTCGTTGCTATATATATTTTTTTAATACCAGTCAAGGATAAAGGGGGAAGTAAACTGCAGTACCGACGAGCAATGGTCACGCGCGTGAGCTGGTGCATCATCGTGCTGCAGCCGTGTGGCGGCATGATTGCTTGTGGGAGCAGGTCCCGCACGCTATATTACCGCGAGCCCGCGAGTATGACAATGTCGAGAGGTTAATAAAAGTATGCGACCTGTATATTGTATAATATTATATTGCTGAAGTTATTTTAATTCTTTATTATTATTTAAAATTAAATAACCTTTTACGCGACACTATTCATCGCAACCGTCCCGCAGACAGAAAGCAGCAGCCGCTGCCGGCCGCCTCGCCCCCACAACACCGCCAGCGACCGCCAGCAGCAACACCACGAGGGCGGAGCCGAGGAGACCCGAGCGGCTCCGAGCGCAACCAGCAGCAGGAGCAGCGGAGCGGAGCAGCCAGCCGCGGAGCGGGCGGAGCCAGCGCGGAGCTGCGGCGACTAAAAATTCTCGAGGTAGCTCTCTTTATCTCGCTAGTCCTTGGAATTGAGCAGTGCTAGGGTGAAAACAATTGTACTGAAGCAAACTAGAAGATATGTACCACGCTTTGGCAGTGAAAAATGTTAACTTTTTATCTTCTTTCGTACCTTCCTCGCGGTTCACAAAATTTTCCCCCCATCTTCGTAACACATTGTTTCGCAAAAACACCTCCTCACTGTACACGGAGTTGCAGCGCCACTCACAGATGGCGGTGGAACACTTTAAGGACATATGGCCTATTCAATATTGAATATTTGCACCGACCGTTGACACAGCCTGGTTTACAGATCTGTTTTTGTGACAAATCTTTGTTATTTTTCGATGTTAAGTGTGCAAGATGTTTGTATAATGTGAGTATTTGATATAATTAGTGAATAAACATGAAAATGAGTCCATCAACTTTTGAATGATGCTTCTTAATTGATTCAAAATTTGAGTTTTCTGAACCCCACTTTCCTTCAAAAGGTACTGTAAGCATCTCATTGCAGTCTTTTTACTTTTAATGTTTACTGCATATCTATGCTTAATATGAGGTAAGAAAAGATGTAATATTAAAATATGCATATACCCTTATACTATGCATATGATACAGTACAGCTCAGGTTCGGGAGCCATTTGTTCGCAACGCACCCAAGATTTGCATCACTGTATGGGTCAGCTATTATATGTATGCATAGTCTATAAGCTCAGGTTCCGGGGCTATTCTTTCTACCCCCCAAGTTGTGTACAGCACGGTTCAATCTAGCTCATGTACTGTACCGGTAGCATTTTCTTTTTCAACACACTTTTAGATTTACACCAAGGGACAAGTTTAGCTCGGCTACGGGGGCAATAAAATGCCACGCCCCGAATTATTATACCACAATTCAGTGTATGCATATATATAGCTCAGATATGGGTACATTTTCATCCAATGCATCCTAGCTTCTTTTGTATCAAGGGTCAGTCTCTAACTCAGGTCTGGGTGGCATTTTCTCACAACGCACCCAAGGTTTTGGACCAGGGGTCAATCTAGATCAAGTTCGGTAGGCTTTTCTGGAAACGCACCCACCAGGAGTCAGTCTAGCCCAACTTTGGGAGATTTTTGGGAGCAATTTTATCCTAAATCTCAACGCCCCCAAGTTTTGAAGATTTGCAACATAGTTCAAATTAACTCAGGTTCACCATCCAGAATTTTATCCTACACTCAATTTCGAAAAAAAGAGTGGGAAGGGAAGGTAAACCTTTTTGTGGGCATATGGGGGGAAGGGATTAAAGAGGAGTCAGCGAGTTGAGTGCGCAGTGCATGACGGGAATGACGTCACGCACTATATATGTGCATACGAAAAAGTTACGTCGGCTCCTCAAAAGCTGCGCAGTAGAAATTTATGCAAGTTGCGCAATACGAGCATCTGCTGAAGTTATATAGTGTTGTTGATCCCGTTGATCCAGTCAGCTGTTAACCGGTAGACCGCATCATTTGAAATGAAAATTTGCCACGGATTTTGGTATTGTATCGGAATTTTCTCAAAATTTTTATGAAGGGCTAATAAAGGTTATGACACTTTCTGATTCACCATAATATGTTCTATTTTAGAATATTTTTTAAACACATTTTACGGGAGATTGCGAAAGAAATTAAAGTTCGAATAAAAAAGACGCCACGTTTTTCGAGCGTTAGCATGGAGTAGATGGACGAAGTCATCGACTTTTAGACCCAAATGCTCAGAATTTTTACGAAGGACGGTCTCAACTGATTTCAGATCCTTATTTATGGTGCTCCAAAGTAACTTTTTACATGCAAGAGAATGAGCTTTACCATCGGTCAATTTTTCACTCACTCTACTTTAATGTAGATTAAGTCTTGAATTGGGAGTTCCTCTAAATTGTATCTCATTCAGAAAAATGAGCTACCATGACAAAATGCAATAATGAGGTTTCTGCTTTACCTGCATGCTGTAGCTTTTAATTGCCTCGCTTGATATGGGCTCATTATTGCATAAATCTATTATTGCTACCATAGCTCATTATTCTGGACAATTAAGGGACAATGTATTCAAATTTGCAATGCAAAAGAAAATTAAATTTGCTCATTGCATTTGTTATGCAGCAAATTAAAGACAATTAAATTAACACTTTCCGACTTTATTTAATTATATTATTACTGTCCACAGGAGGATCCCAATGTGGCGTTGTCTAAATGTGACAGCTGCCGGACCCTGAAGACCAATTCGTGTCTGCTGACGGTCGAGTCTGTCGGTGGTGAAGGTTCCGTCGGTGGCACTACCCTGCTCTTCACACTCCTCTCCATCTCCTATCATGGATCGTGGACAAGCAAGCAACCTCGCTACTATACTGAGACTCAGACGTTGGTTAATTATCAGTGGTGGTGCGGCAGAGAAGGTACCGGTATGCATATGTATAGGAGGGCATTCAAAAAGCACTTTAACCCTACTATAGCCTTCACTTTTATTACCCGGGTTAAAACGAGTGCTATACATGGTACTAAACCAGGGTCTAAACATGGTGCTAAAAAATGTGGGCCAAAGCCCACATTTTTAGCACCATGGTTAACCCCTCTGGTTTATAGGGATAGCGCCACGAGATTGTTGGGTTGCTTGCTTACAGGATAAACAGCCTGATGTTTACCTCCCCTCCCTTCCCCTCCTGAAGAGCAAGAGTATTCGTAAAAGCATTGAAAAAAAAATAGAAAATGTAGAAAAATATTAATTAAAAATTATAGACAGCAATTATTTTTTTTCCGATGGTTTTACGAGTACTCTTGCTCTTTGGTAGGGGAGTTAACCGTCAGGCCATTATCGCATGCGTGTAAGCAGGCAACCCATCAATCTCTTGACACTACCCTATAGAACCATGTTTAGCACTCGTTTTAACCCGGGGGATAAAAATCAAGGCTAACATAGTGTTAAAGTGCTTTGTGTATACCCCTTACCCCCCCTTCCCCTAGTATGTTGATTTCCTTCCACCTCCCCCTTCCTTCCCCCTCCCCCTGAGTCGTCTGTCCTGATTCTTCTTCTTCTTTGAGTTTTATTGGCTAAGGATTAAGATAAATATTCAAATTAAGGAAAATAAACCATTTAGGTTGTGATAATCTTATTAAAAGAAAAGGATAGGAATAACCAGCAAGGCCTTACCGATCGAAAGAGTCACAGCAGGTGGAAATTCTTGCGGTCACAGAGGTTCACTCGAAAGTTTTTACATTTTTGAAACGTTTCGCATCGTGGAGATGCTTCTTCAGTCACAAGAAGAAGTAGACATTCTACTTCTTCTTGTGACTGAAGAAGCATCTCCACGATGCGAAATGTTTCAAAAATGTAAAAACTTTCGAGTGAACCTCTGTGACCGAAGAATTTCCACCTGCTGTGACTCTTTCGATCGGTAAGGCCTTGCTGGTTATTCCTATCCTTTTCTTTTAATAAGGATTAAGATAAGAGGGCTTAAGAGTAAGGTAACATGGATCAGCTGATCAACATAGTTCCATTTGATTTTAACATGCAAACCTTGGCAAACACACAAAAATTCTGAATTTTGCCAGATTTTAGAACCAAAAAGCCACAGAATAAAAATTAAAAACAATTATATTGACATGTCGTCGCCTCAGAATGCAAATCACGTAACTACAAAAAAAATTGATGGAACTTTGACCCTTATGTTCTAGTGAGATAAGGTTTATAGTTGCATCAAATTTTTTTGTAGTTACGTGATTTGCATTGAGGCGACGATGTATGCTATGATTTTTATTATTATTATTATTTTTTTTTTTTTTAATTTTAGCTGAGGAGAGCATGGGCCGGAGAGCTAAACTAAAAAATAAATTAAAAAAATTGTCTTAAATAATTGTTCAAAAACAAAAAAAAAATCTGTGACTTTTAGGTATGCATACTAAACCCTGCTTAAAAAAAAAAAAAAACAGATTTTTGGCTGATGGCTGCTAAGGTTTATACTGTAATTACAGTATGTTCATTGAATGGCACTATGTCGATCAGCTGACCCGTCTTACCTTACCCTTAAATATGAGATACGTTGACTTAATTAAAGAATTTGCATATATCCCCCCTCTCCATAGAGATAATATATTGTATAGAGACGCAAACCGGTAGGCGGCGCTGCCCGCTACCTCCCCTCAACTTCCCCTTCGCGGCTACAAGTGACATCAAAACACGACCAATCAATGCAGCGGTATTTGACCACGTGACTAGTCCGAGCGAATCATTGTCCATCACTGTAAAGCTACAAGTGACGTCACTGGGGAGTTGAGGAGGGGAAAGTAGGGGAAAATCTGACGCAGCCTTTTCCGTAGAAAGAGTGCCGGTTTGCGTCTCTATACAATATATTAACTCTATGCCCCTCTCCTTTTGTTAAAGGAGGGGACCGGCTTCAAGTTTTATATTGCTGCTGTAGTCCTACTCCTCTGCGCTTTTTTACTGTCAATATTTTTTTTATATAATGAGATATTAGAATGTACAAATTTTAGTAGTTTAATCAAAAGAAGGGGTAAAAATATGGTACTGTACTGTGAGTTTTTTCACATTTTTCTGAGACCGGGAACTATTTTTAAAAAATTATTTAAAGTGTATTTTATGACGTCACGGGCGGCACTGCCCTATCCTCTTTCTTAATATACTTTCAATAATTTTTTAAAAATAGTTCTCGGTCTCAGAAAAATGTGAAAAAACTCACAGTACAGTACCATATTTTTACCCCTTCTTTTGATTAAACTACTAAAATTTGTACATTCTAATATCTCATTTGCAACTTTTGTATACCATTTTGATGTTGACTGTCAAATTTTCAACAACAATTATTATTATAACTACTGTGCTGTATAATCTTATATATATTATTAGTCTTTTATTAAACACAAAAAGTGTACATACAACATAGTATTATAAATATATATTCATCATAAATTAACACTGTTAATCTTATATATACAATATAACACAGTATATAAAAATCTAATTCCATTTCCCCCTCTTTTTGGCAGGACGGTTCCCTAGCTAACTACTGGCCACAGTGTTGCTGGGCTCAGCCCCCAGCTCCTCCACCTGGTTCCCACTCTTTGGCTGGACTTGGGGTGCATGTGAGCCTGGCTGCTGCCCTCTTGGCTGCCCTGGGGGAGGATCTAGCCCTGAGCTTGCCTGCAGACCTGGCAACCACCCTGGGGTATCTGAAGGACACGAGCGTGCTGCAAGCCCTCTTCCAATTCCTGGCAGCAAATAATACTGGTATGTATGTTATTTTTATAATATTTATTTATTTATTTATTTTATTTTTACTTCTTTACTCCCAATGCTGCGAGGCATCTCTGCTGTTAGGAAGGTCTCGTGCGCTGGCCATGCTGGGTCACTCGCTTGCTCAGTGCTGCCACCTACGTCCCAGTCTGATGGCCTCGCTGTCTGTTTTACAGTCTGCTCCAGGCCACAGCAAAAGGGCCCATGAATGGCAATGTGTTTTAACTGATGCATCTTCTTTCTGCCGCTGACCTGCCGTGAGTGTCCAACTCAACGTCAATTATTTTGTCAATTATCTTTTCAACTTCCAATGGTAAGCAATTCTTCATAAAGACCAAGAGTTGGCATGGTCAATTAAAAAATCTGATTTTCACATATGTTGTAGTCCTTACCCAAGTAATAAAGGTTTGAGCATTTATTTGGCTGAAAATAAAAAAAAAAAACGAAAATGCCAGAATTTTGAAAATTTTAAAAATTTCATGACCCTGTCGGACAAATTATTTTTTTGTGCTAAAACTGTTATAGATAGCGACAAAAATCAAACGGGGATATATTCACAGATAAATTACCTAACTTTTGACCTGGGTGACCATGACCTTGAACACAGCTCAAGGTCAAAGGTCAAAATATTCAAAATCGAATAAAAATCAAAAAGCGGCATAAAAAATTACGGAAAAAATCTGTAATATAGTACATATAATATATAGGTCTATCAGAAACTGCACACAAATTTTTGGGGAAACTTTTTGTTTATGAGCTATGATTTTTCCCGCAGACGTCACGCGGCGGCAAGTCCTATCTTCTTCTTAAAGGTGAACTGAAGGGATTGCTTTTTTTTTCCCTTTAGGAACCTTATATTACCTATCCTATCCATCTGCACTAATTTTTTCATGGCAGATACTTATTGTGCTGCTGTAGGACAATTAGTGAAAAAGTGAAGTTGTGACGTATCAGCGACGGTTGGTTGACTTAAAACTCGCCGCGGTGAAAAAACACACGAGCTACCGCGAGCGACCGCGGAAACTGCCGAGGGAGCGGCGATCGGCTCGCGATCGCCACTCTCTCGGCAGTTTCCGCGGTCGCGCGTGTGTTTTTTCACGGCGGCGAGTTTTAAGTCAACCAACCGTCACTGATACGTCACAACTTCACTTTTTCACTAATTGTCCTACAGCAGCACAATAAGTATCTGCCATGAAAAAATTAGTGCAGATGGATAGGATAGGTAATATAAGGTTCCCTAAAGGGAAAAAAAAGCAATCCCTTCAGTTCACCTTTAAGGAGCAACGTCTCGTGACGTCACAAATAGAACTTTCAATAATTTTTTAAAAATACTTCCCGGGCTCTAAAAAATCTGAAAAAAAACAGGGTAGCATAACTTTGCACCCTCTATCCATTTCTGCAATAAAAAATTTTAGGTTGATACTCCATGCACATTATAATGATGATCGATTTGTTGTTTTTCTTTTAAATTTTTTTTAATAATAATAATAATAATAACACAACACAACACAACAGTGAATGGCGCTCGCGGACGGGGATTGTGGGTCGGGGGAGAGGGTGCAAAGCTCGGTCGCGGTGGGGCTGATGGTCACTGCGGTGACACTATTCGTACGTCATGCTCGGGGTAATAGACCCGGGTCCTACGGGTGTGATTCCGTGGAGGCTGGGTAACACCGTGGCCGAAAGTCTGGCACTCCAAAGGGGCATTGTTGGGCAAAAAACGAGGCACTGCTGGGTCTGTCCTATGACCAGGGCAATCTAGTGGTGTCTCAAAAAAAAAAAAAAATAATAATAATAATTGTTTATTGGGTTAAATACATAATTTTAATGGGAGGGGGGGAAGAAGAAACATAAACTGACCAATTTTGGGTTGTGCGAACTATTGTTTATCATAAACAATAGTTCACACAACCCAAAATTGGTGAATGTAAAAGCCGGAAAACCTCTATGCAAAAAAAGTGTACATTTTCCCATTGTTTTATTATTGTTTCTTGAAATATTAGCTCAACTGTATACTGTATAATATATGCACTTCTGTTTTACTTTTGAAACTCATACCTATTCTTCCTTTCTTTGATGTGGATATTACAAATAGCTGTAGCTCAATGGTAGAGCAACTGTCTTCAGACAGAAAGATGTTGGTTCAAATCCAACCGGCTACAATCACTGTTCACTCCTTGCCTATTCTTTCTTCTATTTTTAATTTATTTTAATCCTTTCTCCTGTTATCTTTCTTCAACGTCTTTATTTTCTGTGCTAATTTTATTTTAAATTTTTTAACATTTTTCTGTTGATATTGTCACGTAAGGCTCATATTTATTATCCAATTATTGATCGCCTTACGTTACTAGTAAACAATTACATGTCTGCAAGCGGATTATACTAATCCTAAGTTCTGAGAATCAAGTCTCCATCAATACGCATACACCGCAAACAAGAACAGTACGGCTTCCTCCATCTTCCAGCCCCTCCAGCGTCAGATGGCACCCGACATCGGTCTCGCACTTTTATGTATTTATTCTATGTATCTCTTAATTGAGTTAACAATTATTAATTCTGAGAATTCTAATGTGCTGCGTTTGTATAAAAAGGGGCAGGGCTCGATCAGAGGGGTTGACTCCAAGAAAGTCTCTCATAGGGGTTCACTCATACATAATCACTCAAAGAAGTCAGTCGCACACAGTAATCAGTAAGGCAGATGGCACTTGTAAAGTAATTCTAGAAGTAAGCCTCGGAAACATTTCATCTCTTGGACCACGTCTCTGATCAAGTCCGCGCTATTCACTTCTCGCAGCCAGTCAGCTGTTCGACGTAGGTCCCTTTGATTAACATGTAAACCTTAAACCTTTGCAAATTCACAGAAATTCTGTTTTTTTTTTTTTTTAAAGGCAGATATTAGTGCCTAAAAGCCATAGAAAAAAATTCAAAACAATTTAACGAGCCCATTTTTTTTTAATTAAGTTTTTAATTTGCCTCTCCATGGGAAAGGCCTATGCTGAAAATTAAAAAAAAAAAAATCGGCTCGTTAAATTGTTTTGAAACTTTTTCTATGGCTTTTAGGCACTAATATTTATTTGTCTCTCAAAAAAATTTCAGAATTTTTGTGAATTTGCTAAGATTTACATGTTAAGTAAAGGGACCTACGTCGAACAGCTGACCGGTATTATCTCGCTACCTTAAATAGCTTCACCACAAAAAAAAATCTCAAATTGGTGTGTTTCGGAGACCTTTAACATGCATCCTTATGGTACAGAAAACAGCTTTTTACCTTAACTAGCTTCGTCTGAACTATATGGTACTAATTAAAAAATATCTATGTAATCTATGATAAATTTTTTAATGGGCTTTCAAATAAAATATTTTTTTTTTGTTGCGCAGTCATTCTTCCGGAAAAAAATATTGAAAATCCTAATGGGAATTACCCACAAAAATTTCAAGATTTTTTTAAACGGCTCCATAAACAAATTATTTTATTAAAAAACCTAATAAAGAATTCATCATAGATTATGAAGGCATTTTTTAATTGGTACCATATATATAGTTCAGATGTAGGCTGAGCAAAAAGCTGTTTTCTCCACCATAAAAGGATGCATGCATGTTAAAGAGGTCTCAGAAACATTATATAACTTAGTGCTTTTTTTGTGGTGAATTTTTTGAGGTGGATTATTATTATTATTATTTTTTGTTTATCATTTTTCAATAGAGGGCAGGTTAAACTATTTTTAAATATAAAATAAAATATTGATTAAAAAAAAATGCAATACAATTAATGCATCAAAATATTAATGAAATGATGTGCTGTATAATAAAATTATACTGTCTACTTTATTAATAAAAAATTAATATTATTTGATTACATTCATATTGTTTTTTTAGAGTTAGGCTCGCTATATATCTTTATTTTTTAACAATGTTAAGATATAATATATTCTAGGCAGACAAAAATGATTTTTATTGGAAATATGAGAAGCTTCAATATTGCCGACACAATTCTCTCAGCCAATGAAAATCTAGGGCGCGAACTGCGCGCGAGGACATGTTTTATCAAGCTCCTATCCCTTAAATTAACCCAGCGGTAACTGGTTTTTAATTTTTTTCAACGGTTCTTATGAAGGGCAAGATTAATAATTCATATGAGCCACGGGAAAGCGAGATCACTTTACACAACATAAAAAGTATTTGAGATTTTGTGCAGCATAGAATTTGAAAGAAAAAATAAATAAAATTTTTCTCCTAACAAACCATACGGAGCGATGTCAGAATGCGGCGCTGTGGCATTTTTAAGTTGATCGAAGCATATATGCAGTGGTGAAAGTCGTTTTACTTTCTTACCAGTGCGCTTCAGATAGAGGCCTGAAGGGCCCAAACCCCCGCCGGAGGCGCGATTTTTTGGGAAAAAGGGGCGTGGCTTATTTTTTTTTAATTGAAAAGTTGCACTAAAATTGATTTATCGTATTTAAAGTCGAGTGAGCGATTACATTTTTTTTTAAATAATTTATGTTCTAAAAATATTTTAACCTGCCCTCTATTAATTAAGAAATGAAAACCAAAAAATTCCCAAAGTTGATGTTTCGGAGGCGTTTAACATATGCAAAATTATGGCACAAAAGACTGCTTTTTACTTAAACTTCATTTGAACTATGGTACCAGTTAAAAAATACCTACGTAATCTATGATCAATTCATTCATGGATTTTTGATTTATAATAAAATATTTTTTTACGGAAAAAATATTGAAAATCCTTGTGGGAATTAACCCACAAAATAAAAAGAGTAAAATTAAATACTTATTCAAACTTTTAACCAAGTAAGAAAAAAAAAATGTAGTATCACATATGAAATTGATAAAAAAAAATTTTCAAACATATCTGTGCTGGCTAATGAAAATTAAAACATAACTTTTGATGAAAATAATCGCAAGCAAGTTGTCTAGCAGCAGTGTTAAAATACAATAAAAATATTTTAATGCAGTTTCACAATTTAGAATGTTCTTTAAAATTAATTTAATAAATGTTACATTTTTTTAAATAATTAAATTATCGTTTTAAATGTCTCAAAAATTAATTTAAACAAAAAATTCCAAAAAGATGTATGGGCTACAACTTTCAAAAAGTGCTAACGATTACTACTTTATATGAAAATTGAAGATAAAATAGAAAACCCAGTAAACAGTAAACCTACAGATATTTAAAAAAATATAATATACAAAAATTTCTTTGATTTAAAAAATCTAAAAAAAAATAAAATAATACATAAATGTGTTCTCAGGCTCGCCATAAAAATAGCTAGGCGTTTAATTGTTAGAAAAATATTAAAATTAATTTTTTCTATCGTAGTCTTTTAAAATAATGTTTACTGCAGCACTTATATTTATTTACAATGCAACAATTTCGAATCACAATTTGCTAATTTATTTTTATTTTTTACCCAATGAAAAAAATAAATAAAAGTAAATACATTCAATACAGATTTCAATTATTTTTTTAATAAGGTAGAGATAACGCCAGTCAGCTGTTCGACGTAGGTCCCTTTGATTAACATGCAAACCTTAGCAAAGTCACAATTTTTTTTTTTTTTTTTTTTTTTTTTTTTTTTTTTTTTTTAGAGGCAGATATTAGTGCCTAAAAGCAAAAGCCATAGAAAAAGTTTCAAAACAATTTAACGAGCCGATTTTTTTAAATTAATTTTTTAGTTTTTCTCTCCATGCGAAAGCCCTATGCTGAAAATTAAAAAAAATACTAAAAAAAAAATCGGTTCATTAAATTGGTTTGAAATTTTTTCTATGGCTTTTAGGCACTAATATCTGCCTGTAAAAAAAAAATCAGAATTCTTGAGAATTTGCTAAGGTTTACATGTTAATCAAAGGGACCTACGTCGAACAGCTGACCGGCGCGTTATCTTTAAAAGAAAGTGCAAGTTAAAACTTCGTGAGATAAATAAAATCAAAATACAAGAACATGTATTGAGCATGATTATAATGGTTTATAATGTGATCTGTTCACACTTGCAAATATTATTTTTTTTCATTAAAAATAATTGATTTTTTTAGTAAATTTCGACCAGTGTCTT
The DNA here is from genome assembly GCA_949825025.1 of Siphlonurus alternatus. Lineage (NCBI taxonomy): Eukaryota > Metazoa > Arthropoda > Insecta > Ephemeroptera > Siphlonuridae > Siphlonurus > Siphlonurus alternatus. The sequence continues at coordinate 25,597,439 of OX463781.1, read as the reverse complement.
ACCAGTACGCCGCACTGGTGCGCACCGGCTTACTTTCACCACTGCATATATGTCATTGGAATATGATTATTTTTTGGCACTTCTAAGTACCAAAACCGAAGTGCTAAAACCCAAAAGTTTATAATAATAACTTAATTCTATATTTAATACACGACATATAGACCATATATATAATAAATAATATAATTCATTCATTCAATCATGACTCCATATCCCTTGCGGGGTAAGCCGGCAGCATTAATTATTACCTCGATTATATATATGTATATCATGGTATTTTTTTTATATATCTTAGAAAAAAAATGCATATGTAAATCTAAAAAATTACTAAAAAATACTTTTCTTTAAATCTGCAGGCTTTATTTAGCCAAATTGTGCACTTGGGCTACTAATTATCTTGATACTACAGCAATCAGCTTAATAGCTCTAGAGCATAAAAATTACTCCGTTGAGCAAGGATAAAAAATTAACATGGTGAAGATACGTCAGTGCCATATGTTGCCAACTATACCGGTGCTACACCCAATGCCCTTAAAGTAATTTATGTAATTATTAATTTCTGGAGCTATAATATGTATATATATATATATATATATATATATATATATATATATATATATATATATAATATATATATTGCAAAATAAATAACAATTAATTAACATTTTTGCTTGCTCCCTATATTTATTTATAATATAAAATATATATTGTCCCTCTAGTTTATATATATAGATATAATATATCCAGCTGAAACATATATATATAAAATATAATTTTTCTGATGGTTCCCTAAAATCTTCAAAAAAGCTGTGTAATATCCGCACAAATTTAAGTTTTATTATAGACTATTATAGTATATAAATTTATAGCTTCAAAAATGCCTCGATATCGAGTAGCAAGCAATTAATATAAATATATTATAGCTCCTCACTTAACTTACAATTTTTTATTAATTAAGGCTATTTTATATATGATCTTATGAAATTGTGTATATTTTATTATTTCTCTGAAATTATAATATGGCATCTGTGGAAGTATATATATATATATATATATATATAGTATATACTATATATATATATATATATATATATATAGTATATACTTCCACAGATGCCATATTGTTCTGGAATTTGAAAATTTTGGTGTATTTGGCTTAGGTTTAACACCATCATGCAGCAGTGCAAATAGCAAAATGTATCCTTATATCCTAATTTTCACTTATTTTCCTCCATGCTGCCAGCACTGCATGCAATGCGCTTCTGGCAGTGCAAATAAGGTTAAATTCATTATTTGCACTGTGGCACTGCGCCTAACAAATTCCATTTCAGCAGTGCAAATAACAAATCCTGCCTTATTTGCACTGCCAGCAGCGCAGTGCGCTGCCGGCAGCGCAAATAACCAGTGATGCAACGCTTCGCGAAGCTTCGCGCGAAATTTCGCTAGTTTCGCGAATATTCGCGAAGTTTCGCAAGCCAAGTTTCGCGAAAGTTTCACGCGAAACTTCGCAAAATTGACATATTTGAATTTCCCGCTCTACTTTTTCGAATCGTATTTAATGAATACGCCGTTTTCTTCCTAATTTTGCTTTCATGACAGGTTTAATTGCATAAATGAATTAAAAAAGAGTTCAATTTAATTTAGTAGATATAAAAAAATTTATTTCTTTTTAATTAATTTTAAAAATTACTTTTAATTATTTTTAAAATCATTTAACACATTCGAGGATAGACAGGTCATGAAAGGGGCCATTTTATCTTGTTTTCTTAATTTTTTGATGAATATATGAAAAATCGCATTGCGACAGTCATTTTTGAAATTTCGCGAAATTTTCGCGAAGTTTCGCGAATATTCGGGCGAAAGTTTCGCGAAAGTTTCGCGCACCATGTTTCGCGCGAAGATTTGGATCTCTGCAAATAACGCTCTTTCCGCTATTTGCACTGTTGCAGTGCTGCCTCTGAACATTATTCTGCCAGCAGTGCAAATAGCAAAATTCGGCTTATTTGCGCTGCCAGCAGCGCACTGCGCTGCGGCAGTGCAAATAAGGGTATTTTTCGCTATTTGCAGTGTGGCCAATCAAGGCACTGCCAGCAGTGCGAATAGCGTTTCTGGTCTTATTTGCGCTGCCGGCAGCGCAAATAACGGTAAAAAATGCTATTTGCGCTGTCAGCTTCCGCCAAAACCGCAGTGCATATAGCGTTTTTGGTCCTTATTTGCGCTGCCGGCAGTGCAAATAGCAAAAAGTGCCTCTATTTGCGCTGCTGGCAGTGCGAATAGCGCCGGCCTTATTAGAAAGCAATTCGTCAACATAAGAAAAAGAAAAATATAGCCTATTTTAAAATTTTTTTTATTGAACACTCTTACAGTGTACATATTACATAATACATAAAGATAAAAAACATAAAATCTTATATTATACACACAACATGACAAATCAATAAATAATAACTTATACACATATAAATAATATTGAGTGCGTTTGAATTCACGGGCCAGCCCGGGCTGGCCCGGGCTGGGTAAAATGGCGGTGACCTTGATCGCCTGGTATGAAACGTCATAATGTCGTCATAATTAGTTCCCAGTCTGTCCGCTAGGTCTCAGGCGCACTGTAGAGTCCGCCCAAGGTGGCTGGATAGTAAGGTGGGGACACGGAGCTGCTGCCCCCTCGCGGCCAGTGAGGAACTACAAAAAAACAGTTGAGGATCGCGTTTTTGGATCCAATTTCATCCGCGAAAAATTCAAACGGTGTAATAGAAATCCATGAACATCGGGCCGATGAACCATTAAAATTCTTTTAAATTGAGTCTATCTTCTTCAGAATTTAACATAGAGTTTATTTCTATCACAATTTTACCCACAGTTATACTGTAAATACGACTTTTGATTGCATTTCCAGTTCCATCGTTTGAATTTTTCGCGGATGAAATTGGATCCAAAAACGCGATCCTCAACTGTTTTTTTGTAGTTCCTCACTGGCCGCGAGGGGGCAGCAGCTCCGTGTCCCCACCTTACTATCCAGCCACCTTGAGTCCGCCCAAGAAGGCTACAGTTAGGAGGTGCCACGCTCCGTGCTGCCCTCAAGCGGATAGCGCAGAACTAGCGAATGCAGATGACAGTCTGATTTCTGAAACAGATTTTGTCCGCGAAAAATTCAAACGGTGTAAATTAAATCCGTCAACATCGGGCCGATGATCCATTAAAATTCTTTTAAATTAAGTCCATCTTCTTCAGAATTTAACGTAGAATTTATTTCTATCACAATTTTACCCACATTTGTACTGTAAATAAGACTTTTGCTGGCTTTTATAGTTCCATCGTTTGAATTTTTCGCGGACAAAATCTGCTTCAGATATCAGACTGTCATCTGCATTTGCTAGTTCTGCGTTATCCGCTTGGGGGCAGCACGGAGCGTGGCACCTCCTAACTGTAGCCTTCTTGAGTCCGCCCGCGGAGGGAGAATCAAGATGGCGCGCCAGAGTGAGCAACGCCGACGTGACTCTCCGCTCAAATCGTCTGTCCTCTCCTGGTAACTATCCCTATCCTATTCTATATATTAATCGTCTTGATTTCTATACTCCTATCCCCAGTCAATTTGATTCATAATCATCATCTCGCCTCACCGCATCCACATAATCCTACTTTGACCCTGCTCTTCGGTCGGCCCACAGGAGTCGACACGTTGAGAATCTTTCAAATTCCTGCCATTCCTTGCATGTTGTCGCCTGCATCATCAACCTACATTATTGCACCCCACACCACACCGTCAACCCAATGTCCTAAAATCCAACCAATTCCTTGTGTGGTTTTGGTTCACCCACGGTAACACGTGGTGGGCATATAGGTACCACTTCCATCATCACCTTGCATCCCACATTCCATAATCATCCTATCCATTGTTCGTCCATTATCCTTTACAAGACCCTGCAAAAAACAGTTCAACTATACAATTGATCCAAGTTACTCAGTACGTGGAATTATAGCCGTTTAGGCTCCTTCCAACAATTGTAAGAAGAAGAAGAGTCCGCCCGCGTCCAAGGTGGCTGGATAGTAAGGTGGGGACGCGGAGCTGCTGCCCCCTCGCGGCCAGTGAGGAACTACAAAAAAACAGTTGAGGATCGCGTTTTTGGATCCGATTTCATCCGCGAAAAATTCAAACGGTGTAATAGAAATCCATGAACATCGGGCCGATGAACCATTAAAATTCTTTTAAAATGAGTCTATCTTCTTCAGAATTTAACATAGAGTTTATTTCTATCACAATTTTACCCACAGTTATACTGTAAATACGACTTTTGATGGCTTTTCCAGTTCCATCGTTTGAATTTTTCGCGGATGAAATTGGATCCAAAAAAGCGATCCTCAACTGTTTTTTTGTAGTTCCTCACTGGCCGCGAGGGGGCAGCAGCTCCGTGTCCCCACCTTACTATACAGCCACCTTGCCCGCGTCAAGGACGCTACAGTAAGGATTAAGGATAAGTCAAGGACGCTACAGTAAGGATAAGTCAAGGTTGGCTTTATACAGGTTAAGCCTCCGATTTGACCAATGTTAACGGGCTTAGCCAATCAGATTCAAGTATTCCAGGACCCATCGTGCCGCGAAACTTTGAATGCGCCCATGATGCAATGCTATTTTTGAATTTTCGCGGTGCAATGGGTCCTGGAAATAGTGGAAAAATGACGCACGAAATACGCACGTGGCTTAACCTGTATAAAGCCAACCTTGGGATAAGTCACGGAGCCTGCTGCCCCCTATACGGACAGTGCGGCGAACTAGAAAAAAAGAATTGAACATCGCCTTTTTGGAGTAAAAACGCCGTCCGAAATGCGCAAAAAGCGTGTTCGAAAACCTAAGGAGTACTCCGTGCAGGTTTACGAACATGCTTTTTGCGCATTTCGGACGGCGTTTTGGCTCCAAAAAGGCGATGTTCAATTCTTTTTTTCTAGTTCGCCACTGCCCGTATAGGGGGCAGCAGCTCCGTGACTTATCCTTACTGTAGCGTCCTTGGCCCGCGTCAGCCTGGGCCAGCCAGGAAGTGACGTCATGAGAGGAGGAAAAATGGCCGCCGGGCTGGCCCCACTTGACGACAAAAAACGCTTCAGCCCAGGCCAGCCCGGGCTGGCCCGTGAATTCAAACGCACTCATTATGACATTAAAAATTATTGAGCTAGGAACATAAGTCAACCAAACATTCATCAAGGGGTGTAGTCCGTATTATGTTCTGAACGTTCGGAACCTTCGATTTGGCGTCCCGTAATTATGTTCTGAATGTTCAGAACCATTTCCGAGGTTACCCGAAGTGAGTCAGCTGACTTCAAAAAAGAGGTTCCGAGTGTTGCGAACTTTTCCTCCGAACCATCGGAACTAGAGTCAGCTGATCACAATTTTTTGGGGGAAATTTGAAAAGTACGTTAACAAACCTGTGCAACGTACCTACGTGTTAACTGTTTGATTTGAGGTAAATCTTTGCTTAATTGGTCCCCTACGAAAATTCAGATCCAAGTTAGACCCAGACTGGATCTAGTGTAGGTCTAATGGAGCTCATTAGGTCTAGAGTAGACCCAGTCCAGGTCCAGACTGGTCTAGTCTAGACCTGGACCAGGTCCAGACTGGTCTAGTCTAGACCTGGACCAGGTCCAGACTGGTCTAGTCTAGACCTGCACCAGGTCCAGACTGGTCTAGTCTAGACCTGGACCAGGTCCAGACCAGTCTAGTCTAGACCTGGATCAGGTCCAGACCGTCTAGTCTTTTAGACCTGGACGAGGTCCAGACTGTCTAATAGTCTAGACCTGGTCCAAGCCCAGACCGTCTAGTCTAGAGCTGGTCCAGACCATCTAGTCTAGAGTTGGTCCAGACCATCTAGTCTAGAGCTGGTCCTGGTCCAGACCGTCTAGTCTAGAGAGCTGGTCCAGGTCCAGACCGTCTATAGTCCGTCTAGACCTGTACCAAAAACAAATTCAGTCAGTCCAGAGAACACACCCGCCCTGATCCCGGCCATCATGCAGTCATCTACAACATACCCATGGAACGGAAGGGGGGGGGGGGAGGGCGTAGGAAAAAATTAAATTTTTGAACAAAAAAAAAAAATGAAACCATTTGTCCTACAGTTAATAAATAATTGGAACATTTTGACATTTTCTGGGGGAGGGATTCGAGATCGAGGGATGAGGGAACACGATGCATGACTTAATAGTATCATATAATATATAACTTTAAAATCGTACTTAAGAAATAAAAAAAAATTTAATACTTCAAATTTATTATTTCCAATTTAAAAAAATTTGAAGTCAGTTAAAGTTGATAAATAATAAATAAATAAATAAATAAATAAAAATAAATAAATAAATAAATAAATTTATAAATTAAGAAATTAAGAAATATATAAATAAATAAATAAACATTTCTATTTATAAATAAAAATAAACAAATAAATAAATAAATTAATAAATAAAAATATAAATAAAAGAGATATAAAATATAATATAAATATATAATTATGTAAATGAATAGAGACTGAACTTTCGTCGTGAAGTTAAATTTGTAAAAAAAAGGCGCGTTTCCACCATCAATGCCCATCATGCATTGCGCCAAGGACTGAGCCTCCCATTGCGCCATCTTGTTTTGAAATTTGTACCGGTCGCTGCTGTGGTCGCTGCTAGCTTGTGGTGTTGTGATAGAAATAAATTGTTTTGTGTAATATTTGACGTATTAAACTGGTATATTTCAATCTCATCGGCATGTAATCTATTATAAGGTAAGATAATTGTTGTATTAAGTCCGTATGTTAACTATCAGGGTTAAATCTGATTCGAATATTTTTCTGTTCCTGATGCTGCTGTCCAAGTGGCATTTTTCCTCTAACAGGCCCTACGCTGCCAAGGTTTTGAATATTTGTATTTGGGAACGAAATGCTAATCCTCATCCCACTGATAACATATACCGGTAAGATAATATGGTCAGAGGTAACGTTCTTTTAAATATTAAGGCCTGATATTTGTAGAGTACTGCACTGTATGCATATTATGTGTTCGAGCCTAATAACTATGATATGCATACTGTAATTACTGTATCAAACCGGTATATATGCATATTGTACTTTAATATTACAGTATGCATACACAATACTCTCTGCATTATGCCTCTTTTTATTGCCATAAAAGAGCTTTCACATATGCATACTGCATGCAACCTCGTAATTTGCCACGGCTTTCCGCAGAAAAATTGCCTCATCTTCTTTTGGATCAAAATTTATAAGGCATTAATTCTGGGTTAATTCTGCAGCATTTTTCGATTATTTGTATGTGATTTTTTATATGTGTGCATGTTATTTTTTAGTTTTGTATAATATATATGCATATCCTGTAGTGTTTTTCTTTCATTCTCTTACTTATACTGTACTGAGTATGCATAAATATTAATACTGTGCATTGGCCAGGGTTTTTAGTGTAAAGAACTATCTATATAGAGTTTATTTTGCTCACATTACCAGTCTTTTCTCTTTGTTTAGCATGTATAAGAACATGTGTATAATTCATTATTCATATAATTCATTACATACTGTTTCAACTTCAACGTAGACATGCATGACCAACAGGAGACTCCGGACCGACACCAGGGGGCATGCAGGTAGCTAGCGAGGACCATTTTTTGTCACCATTTGAATGTTTCCTGTGTGCAGTAACCTTGACCTAGCCACGACCAATATGACTATACGGATCGACAAAAGGGGGCATTAAGGTAGCGGGTGAGTATCATTTTGTGTGTCGACATTTGAACGTTGTAGCGCTACCTGTGTGCAGTAACCTGGACCTAGGTATGACCAAGACGACTGTCCAGACCGACACCATGCAGGAGGCATTATAGTAGCGGGTGAGTACTTTTTTTTTTTTTTTTTGTCACCATTTGAATGTTGTAGAGCTACCTGTGTATGCAGTAATTAACCTGGACCTAGCCTGGACCAAGACAACTATCCGAACTGACACCAGGGAGCATTAAAGTAGAGATAATGTTGAACAGCTGTTTGACATACTCTCCTTTGATAAACATTGGCAAATTCTGATTTTTTTTACAGCCAGATCTTAGTGCTTAAAAGCCATATAGAAAAGGTTTCAAAACAATAATTATACGAGCTGATTTTTCTTAAATAATTTTTTACTTTTCTTTCCATGGGAAAGCCATATGTGGAAAAAAAAATATAAATAAAAAAAAAAGAAAATGGCTCGTTAAATTGTTTTGAAATTTTTTCTGTAGATTTAAGGCACTAATATGACTAATATCTGCCTCTCATAAAAATTTCAGAATTTTTGTAAAGTTGCAAAGGTTTACATGTAAATCAAAGGAGAGTACGTTGAACAGCTGATTGACGTTATCTCTACCTTAAGGTAGCGGGTGAGTACTTTTTTTTGTGTCACCATTTGAATATTGTAGCTACCTGTGTGCAGTAACCTGGACCTAGCCACGACCAAGACGCAGATGACTATCCGGACGGACCGACACCAGGGGGCATGCAGGTAGCGGGTGAATACTGTTTTTTTTTTTTTTTTTGTCACCATTTCAGTGTAGTAGTGCTACCTGTGTACAGTGGCCTGGATTTAGCCACTACCAAGATGACTATCCCGACCAACACCACAACACCAGAGGGCATGCAGGTAACGGGTGATTAGCATTAGAACGAGGAACCTGCTAGTTTGTACAGTATTGGATGTGTAATCCCCTCAGTATATTACACTGCCCTTTATTCTGAGCCCAATGCCAGTTAAGGTGGAGATAATGTCGATCACCCAATGTTCCACCCTTTGATGTAAACCTTAGCAAATTCACAAAAAAAAAATTGAAATTTTTTAAGAGGCAGATATTAGTGCCTAAAAGCCATAGAACAAATTTCAAAACCATTAAACCAGACGATTTTTTTTTAATTACTTTTTTAAATTTTCATCATAGCACTTTCCCAAGGAGAGACAAACAAAAATCTTAGTTTAAAAAAATTAGTTCGTAAAATTGTTTTGAAACTTTTTCTACTGAGTTTTAGGCACTAATATCTGCTTAAAAAAAATTAGAATATTTGAGAATTTGATAAGGTTTACATGTTAATCAAAGAGGACAATGTCGATCAAACAGTTGATCGACATTATACTGTATTAACCTTACTGTCACCATCATAAGTCTGACTTTGGAGTGTTGTAGCTGAGAGCTCAATTGGCGTAGACAACATGAAAAAATTCTGGCACACGTAGAATCTTATTCTGTGTTAGTAAATTGTAATTTTATACTCTTAGAGCAAACAATAAAATTTTGGCGTTTTTTTTTTATAACGTAAGGTCGGGTAAAATCAACGGTTTTTCCGAGTACCTCGGGTTTAAAAATTCAGTTCCCAGGAAATTAAGAAATTAAGTTATGACAACACAAAATTTAAAATTAGCTGGCCAAATTGGCTTTAATGCAATGGTGTAAGTTTATTAATTAGTTAAATTAAATTAATTAGTTAATATTTAAATTATTAAAAACTAAGCAATCGATCTCGTTGGAAAAAGAATTTTTTTGGATAATCAAGCATGTCATCCTAAGGGTACTAATATTAGTCAACTTTTGTGGGAAGCTCATTTTTTATTTAAGCCTTCATTAATTCTTAATTAATTTTGTTTCCTATTAACGGGGGTTTAATGATGTCGCCACAAGTCGGTGCGCTCCGACTTTGGAATGTAGTAGCTATGAGCTCAATTGGCGTAGACAATATTAAAAAATACTGACACACGTAGAATCTTATTCTTTGTTAGGAAAAGTTAATTTTATACTCTTAGAGCAAACACTACAATTTTGGCGATTTTTTTATAACGCAAGGTCGGGTAAAATCAACGTTTTTTCCGAGTACCTCGGGTTTAAAAATTCACAGAAAATTAAAAAATTAAGTTGTAACAACGAAAAATTTAATATATTTATTTAAAATAAACCGGCCAAATTGTCTGAAATGCATTGATATCAGTTTAATTTTCATAAATTATTTAGTTATTTTTTTATTAATCAAGTATGCAATCCTAAGGGTACTAATACAATTCAACCTTTATGGGAAGATTATTTTTTATTTAAGCCTTCATTATTAATTTTTAATTAATTTTATTTCCAATTAACGGGGGTCTGATGATGTCATAGGGAACAAAATTCATTAAAAATTAACGAAGGCTTAAATAAAAAATGTGCTCCCCACAAAAGTTGGCTAATATTAGTACCCTTAGGATGGCATACTTGATTTTCCGGAAAAAAAATTTTCCAAGGAGATCGATTTCCTAGTTTTTAATTGATGAATTAAAAATTAACTAATTAATTTATGAAAATAAACTTACATCATTGCATTAAAGACAACTTTGCCGCTTAAATTTTTTATTATTATTCAGTAAAAAGGTAAAAACTTAAATTATGGTTAAAAGTTTTTATTGTTACAAAACTTAATTTATTGTGAATTTTTAAACCCGAGGTACTCGGAAAGACCGTTGATTTTACCCAACCTTGCGTTATAAAAAAATTCGCCAAATTTTTAATTTTTGCTCCAATAGTATACAATTAATATTTCCTCACAAAGAATAAGGTTCTACGAGTACATGCGCCAGTATTTTTTAATATCGTCTACGCTACCCCAATTCAGCTCTCAGCTACAATACTCCAAAATCGTAGCACACAGACTAATGACGGCGACAGTAATTGGAAAATTTATACTTTCTCACTTCATATGTAATAATAAAATTATTTGAGTACTATATTAGTATAATTAAACCAGATACACAAAGGAAACCAAAAAATAATTATTGTCTTATTTTATAATTATGAATAATATTCACACATAAATTATTTTTATGCTGTAAACCTGTGTTACACGGTACAAATTCGCATACAACCAAATGTCATCTCAATACAAACAATTGAATGGACATTCTTAATTGTAAGAAAAAATTGTATGCAAATAAGTTGAATTGTGTAATACTAGCTTAATAATACTTTATGGTGTATTTTAATAATGATAATAACTTTTCTATTCTTAATTAATGTTCACTATTTATTAATTATGAACATTTAGCAGCTCCGCCACTCCCAGAAGCAGCAAAACTCTGATCAACTCCCTGGCCGTAAGACATAGGAGGTCCCTATAGGTGTATGCGACGAGACAGCACACATGGATATATTATGTACGTACATAGTTGGGTGGGGGGGGGGGGTATTTGCATAAATCACCTGGGGGATGATAATTAATTAGGGCAAGATTTAAATTTGAAAATTTGGTCTAGAATACACTTGCGCTAGATCCAGGCTAGACCCGGGCTGGACCCAAACCAGGCTGGATCCAGTCTAGATCCAGTTTTGGATGTTTTTTTTTGGACCCAGTCTGGATCCAGCCCAATTAGATCTAGACTGGATCCAGTCTAGACTCCAAATTTTCGTAGGGGATGATCAATAACTGTTACGTGAGTTTTATGTTAAAATTTCTGAAGCCAGTGAACAGTTCTCTCTTTTTCGTATTTTTTTTTTTTAAACTGATGCGTATTACCGCGAAAAAGATGTTCTTAAAGTGGTCCGTTATACGATGTTCTGAAGTCAATGTTTTTGTTCAGAGTCGGTCCGTAATCACTCATATGTTCTGAACGTTCGGAACATAATACGGACTACACCCAAGCATACACTTTCTCCTTTCTCTTTGAGTAGGTCGAGGGTTCGAGGTGACTGTCCAACCCTGTCCGGACTGGTCTGTGAAAATGGCGGCATATTTTGGTCACGTGGTCTGAAACGTCATATTTACGTCACTGTCTGGTTTTGAAGAAAAAACGCGCAGTCCGACGGATCGACTGCTATCAGCTGTCGGGCGCGTGAAAGGGGGCGTACAGTACTTTTTGGTACAGTAAAAATGGAGCCTGCTGCTGTAGATCGCTGCAATTAATAGAGAAAAGGTGCATGTATCCCGTCCTGCCCAAGGATTGCGCCAAAATTACCAAAACATTGCGCATTTCGAGTATTGAGACGCATTTCGTTGTTCAGTTTAGTTCTACAGTCCGACTATAGAGGGACTCGTCCGACTTTTTAGCCGGACCGCTCAACATCTGCCGGACTGCGGAAGTGACGTCATGAGAGGGGAGGTAAGGAGGGGAAATGGACGGCAGTCCGACTGTAAAAAAGAGTATATACGTTCGAGATGACTGTCCAACCCTGTCCGGACTGGTCTGTGAAAATGGCGGCATATTTTGGTCACGTGGTCTGAAACGTCATATATTTACGTCACTGTCTGGTTTTGAAGAAAAAACGCGCAGTCCGACGGATCGACTGCTATCAGCTGTCGGGCGCGTGAAAGGGGGCGTACAGTACTTTTTGGTACAGTAAAAATGGAGCCTGCTGCTGTAGATCACTGCAATTAATAGAGAAAAGGTGCATGTATCCCGTCCCGCCCAAGGATTGCGCCAAAATTACCAAAACATTGCGCATTTCGAGTATTGCGACGCATTTCGTTGTTCAGTTTAGTTCTACAGTCCGACTATAGAGGGACTCGTCCGACTTTTTAGCCGGACCGCTCAACACCGGCCGGACTGCGGAAGTGACGTCATGAGAGGGGAGGTAAGGAGGGGAAATGGACGGCAGTCCGACTGTAAAAAAACGATTTTAGACGGTCCGGACCGGTCCGGACTGGGTTGGACAGTCACCTCGAACGCACTCATTTTTTTAGACGGTCCGGACCGGTCCGGACTGGGTTGGACAGTCACCTCGAACGCACTCTTTATTACTCTTTGGGCGTATTCGAGAAGTTGCTCCGATATGTCGGAGAAGCTTATCCGTGTTTTTAAAGAAAATCTGCGAGTCCAGATCTGGCGGAAGTCGTCACGCCCGTCTTTCTACCACCAGAGCGCGCCATCAGCAAGGGCGTATTCGAGAATAAATCTGTCTTCTCCGACAGATAAGTCACAGATAAAGGAAGTGACGTCACACACTCAGTCCGTCAGATATTTTAAAAAACACTTTTTCTAAACCGATAGACACGCCCATGATAGTTGGCTCCGCCCCCACAGATGTTTGGCGAATTATTTTGTTTAGTACCATAAAAATGGATGGATTAATTAAATTATTGTTGCTGCAGCGGTTTTAATTGCTTACGACAGTTTCTGTGCTCATTATTTGTGTGAAGAAGAATATAATCAGCTCCCAAACTCCCGCGATTACGCTTTTCGACTCTCACAATTAGTTGTATATTTCCTCGCCGTGGCGCTATTTCCACTCTTCTCGTTTATCGCTGCCGCCGCAGCGAGAAGCGGGAGGACTCTTGCTGATGGCGCACTCTGGTGGTAGAAAGACGGGCGTGACGACTTCCGCCAGATCTGGACTCGCAGATTTTCTTTAAAAACACGGATAAGCTTCTCCGACATATCGGAGCGACTTCTCGAATACGCCCCAAGAGTCCTCCCGCTTCTCGCTGCGGCGGCAGCGATAAACGAGAAGAGTGGAAATAGCGCCACGGCGAGGAAATGTACAACTTAAGGTGGATTTTCATGGGCGGCAACGGCGACGCGGCGCGATTTTAACTTAAAAGCTGTGAAATCCTATGCGGCGGCGAATTCGCAGGTAATCGCGTTAATTACGATGCTCTTTTTCTTTTAATCGCCCAATATGGCCGCCAATGGATGTTACAGCAAATGCGCATTAATTCGCGTCGCGCCGCGTGATAAAAACCGCCATCTGAATGCACCTTAATTGTGAGAGTCGAAAAGCGTAATCGCGGGAGTTTGGGAGCTGATTATTTTCTTCTTCACACAAATAATGAGCACAGAAACTGTCGTAAGCAATTAAAACCGCTGCAGCAACAATAATTTAATTAATCCATCCATTTTTATGGTACTTAAACAAAATAACTCGCCAAACATCTGTGGGGGCGGAGCCAACTATCATGGGCGTGTCTATCGGTTTAGAAAAAGTGTTTTTTAAAATATCTGACGGACTGAGTGTGTGACGTCACTTCCTTTATCTGTGACTTATCTGTCGGAGAAGACAGATTTATTCTCGAATACGCCCTTTCAAAAGTCGATAAAAAAAATGTAGGAAGCACAATAAAATTCATGTTTATTTTATTATTGTATTTTTTTACAATAATATTTTACTATGGAGGGAAATTGCATATTTTCTTTAATTTATTAAGTTTTTGCTTTGACTTCGTAAGTTTCTGATGCCGAATCAGCTGATATTGTGGAACCCCATTGCCCATTGTGTACCCTTTCTTCTACAATCCTAGCCTCTGAGAGTAATTCATGAATAAGATAAAAGATAAAAATTTAGTTTATACTGCGGCAGTTGTGGTCACACCACTATGGCTCACAGTTTGTGTCCTGCTTGAGGTCACCAGCTCCTTGAACTTCTCAATCGTTACACTCTGATAAAAAGTGTCAATAGGCCATATGACGGAATAACTAAAAGTGACAGATATTACAGTATACGTACTACATTCAACCCTGTGATATTAAAATATTTCTGCTAGTTTATAAGGCTTGTGCACTCCTGCAGCAGCTAATAATGAATCGTATATTTTATATCTTGCCTATCATTGGTATGGCAACAGCGTGGCTATATTTATTAACCACCTTAGCGCCTGCTGTGGAAAAAAATAATTTAAAGGTTTGATTCCAAAAACATGATAATGCATATATTATGTTTTTGTACACTGCAGTCATATGATACTGCCATAAACCACGGTAATACATAAAAATGCAGATATATGCATACATAATTATATGCATACATATAATATGATACACATGCGTACATACTGCTGTTCACTGCAGCATATTTTTTTTCTTAAATTTATCTTTTTTTTTTTAAAAAGGATACACCCCTAAGAGCTTATACAGCTCGCGGCGGGGTACACTACTGATAGGGGCAAGGTATGGAACGGATAGTGGCCACGGCCTGAATGCATGCTTACGCGTCCCAGCATTCGCTGAGGTGAGACTGAGGGAACCATAGAAAACCTCAGTCAGGACGGACACCTCTACTTTTTCTCAATGGACCAAAGCAATGTCCAAAGCCTGGGGAACCACACACAAATGCATCACTGCACTGGGTGGAAAGCGAGATGAATTTACCCCAGGGAGGGAGCAGCGTATTTTTTACTTGAAACGGTCACCCATCCAAGTACTAACCACGCTCGACGTAGCCTGACTTCGGTGATCTAACGAGAACCGGTCAATGCACTGCGCCACGCTCACAGTATGCATACACTGCATATTATTATGTGCATATGTACTGTATTAAGATGCTTTCACATATTCGAAAATTGCTACGGAAACACGCTGGAACACGCTGTAGCAAATTTTGTTGACTACTGTACCGTCTAGAACCTCGTGATTTGTCGCACTGAGGCATTTTACGGAGCTCCGTAGAAAAATCAAACTGCATCGTTTTGATTTTTCTGATTTTCTACCGCAGCAGCTGCAGACAAACAAAAGTTTATGCATATGTGAAATGCTTGCGGCATTTCTACGGACTCCGTATAGTAATTTTCGATTATGTGAAAAAACCTTAACTCTATGTAAAAAATAAGTTTTTTATTTTTTTTTTTTTTACAAGAATACTACTGTACACTCCTAACAGCTTACAGCTCATGGCGGGGTAATGGGTTGGGGGTAATAAGGAAGGAAAGGATGGTGGCCATGACCTCTGTTACGCGTCCCAGCATTCTCTGAGGTGAGACCGAGGGAACCAAGGAAAACATCACTCAGGACGGACACCACTACTTTTTTTTAATGGTCTAAAGTGATGTCCAAAGCCTGCAAAACTACACATAACATTGGAAGGGGTCTTTATCTTCGGAGGAGTTTTTGCCATAAAAAATAGGTGGGGGCAAAAGTGGTCACATCCACAGTCCATGCATTTTCCCTATACCGACAGATGGTTCAGATTCATTGGGGGGAGCGAGGTAAAATAGGACATACTTTTTACATATTTTTGTGGTAACGACTAAATATATGATCTTTAAACCAAGTTGAGATCAGACATTTAGATGCTACTACGACAATACATTCGAAAGAACAACTTGTGTACTTGATATATAAGTACTAGCTGTAATGTATAATATTACATACCGTATGCATAATAAATACTTCCTCGTACGGAATAATGAACTATCTATTTTGTTGCAATGGACAATTTGCATGAAAATTTTTTAATGCAGAAATGAATAGAGGGTACCAAATTGTGCTACGTGCTCTGATTTTTTTTTTTTTTTTTTTTTAGTCTAGAACTATTTTTAAGTAATTATTGAAAGTGCGGTCATGCTCTCTGGAGGCGTCAATAGGCGTCTAGTCCCTATCCTTTTTATTAAGGATTCAGGGGTGCCAACGGCAACTTAAGAACTTTCAATAATGGACAACATACATGAAAAAATTTTATTGCAGAAATGAATAGAGGGTACCAAATTATGCTACTCTGAATTTTTTCAGATTTTTTTTGAGACCCAGAACTATTTTTAAATAATTATTGAAAGTGCGGCCACGCCCCCTGGGAGGCGTCAATAGGCGTCCAGTCTCTATCCTTTTCATTAAGGATTCAGAGGTGCCAACTTAAATCAGAGAACTTTCAATAAGTATTAAAAATACAAGTTCCGGGACTCAAAAAAATCTGAAAAAATTCAGAGTAGCATAATTTGGTAGCCTCTATTCATTTCTGCAATAAAAATTTTACATGATCATGCAGGTTGTCCATTATGAGCTATCTGGAGCACAATTATGAGATGTAAATAATTATAAAATAAAGTTCAATATTGTGCTCACCTGAAATAGCAGACCTAAAGTGATGTTATTGCAACAAGATCGTGATAGCTCATTATTTTGGACGAGGGACGAAATATGCAGTAGTATAAATGCCTAGCGGTCGGTGACATAAGCAGCCTACAACCTTCACTTTTATCGCACTTACCAATAAATAAAGAAAAATTGAATCCTTGCTCGAGCGGGTACTTATTACCTGTTCTATTAAGTCAAATAAATTTTTTATATACTTAAGGGGGTAAAATAACAGTCGGAGGAATGGAAATATTTGTCAAGTAGCACAATGCCTTTCTTCTAGAAAAGTACATCTTTAACCTTCCATAAACTACTTTTTCCCTCTGTACATTGATCATATTGTTTTTCTATAGGAACATAGCCAATACATTGAGAATTAAAAAAATCCAGACACACTTTACATGTTGCACCTTCATTCTTGTTATTCATACCCAATGCTTTCTTCTGCACTAAGCTTCGTGATCTCTATTTTTAACAAAATGCATACATGACCACAAAAGTGTCAATTTTGGCCCAAAATACCAACTCACCGTCACATTTCTTTTCCCCCCCTTACCGGTACTCTGTGATTTTTGTGGATGAAATAGGTCACTGTGTTACAGTCGGGGCTGAGTTTCCCATGCAACTTACAGGAGCTTCAAGAGCTATCAAAGCTTCTAACGGCATACTATGCCACCAACTGGCTGTATGTCCTGTTGCTCTTCAGCAGTGCTTACCTCTACAAACAAGCTTTCATGATTCCTGGTTCTGCACTTCTGGTAAGTAGACTGATCTAAAGTGTACACTATATATATTATTAATTATTATACCTTTGAATTAAATGTAAAATTTGTACAGGAAGTTATGTTGAAAATTTAATCTCAAAGATTTTTTTTCATGGTTTTTACTGCAGTTAACTACACTGTACTTCATATTTTATTCACACACAATTTACAAACGTTTTGTTGCCCCTGTAGAACCTACTGGCTGGGGCGCTGTTTGGTTTACCACTGGCATTCCCACTTGTGTGTGCGCTGACGGGGCTCGGTGCATCAAGCTGCTTCCTGCTGTCAAAGCACCTCGGTCAGCAGTTCATGCGTACAAGGTTCCCCAACAAGATCACCTGGCTGCAAGACCAGGTGAAATATGTGATTAGCTAGTTCATAATTAAGATGCAGACAGAAGCTTTTACCCCGCATGCTTAGCTAAAGTCACGTGACAGAATCAATTTTTCTGATTGGCTGCAGCTTTATTTAATCATTGAAATGTAATTCATTTGTCAATTTGCTTGGAGACCGCAAGCAATCTACCAATCAGAAACATAGATTCTGTCACGTGACACTAGCAAAGCATGCCGGGCAAAAGCTTGTCTCTGCACCTTATTTTATTTTATTTATTTATTTTAATGTTTTATTCACACTAAATACCAGTTGGTACATTGTGACTACATACAGTACTACATATAATATGTAATGATTCTTTCTTGTCTATATTCAAAATATTGCCACAAAATGCAAGACGTTTACATATGCACATAATATAATTATGTATAATAAATAATAAAGCTTTTATTCTTTTAGTAAGACTGTATTGGTTGTATTGCAAATGACAAACAATGGACAACCTGCATGCTTTTTTTTTTTTTTTTTTTTTTTTTTTCAATGGGGAATTCTCTTACGACTCAGATTTTAATTTAACTACTATATCATGATAGGGTACATATTAACAATAAGTTTGACTTGCGTTTCAAGTTTTTTAACTCAAATTTGGGGACTCTGAAGGGATTATTAGAATAGGGGCAAAGTATGCAACCCGCGCGCAAACCTGAAAACTGTGACGTAGAAAAGAAACTCCCTAGTTAACACACAACAACTGCCTGATATCATAGTTTGAGCGTCAAGGAGTGATTGGCTATAAATTTGAGTAACACGATCGAAATCAGCGGGTTTTTCTACCCTAGTATCAGTAGTTTTTTCCCTAATATCAGTTTACTTTAAGGTAGAGATAACGCCGAACAGCTGATCGACGTAATGCCCTTTGATTAACATGTAAACCTTAGCAAATTGACAAAAATTCTGAATTTTTTTTTGAGAGACAGATATTAGTGCCTAAAAGCCATAGAAAATATTTCAAAACGATTTAACGAGCTGATTTTTTTTAATTAATTTTTTTAATTTTCAGCATAGGGCTTTCCCATGTAGAGCCAAACTAAAAAATTAATTTAAAAAAATCGGCTCGTTAAATGTTTTTGAAACTTTTGATGTGGCTTTTAGGCACTAATATCTGCCTCTAAAAAAAAAATCAGAATTTTTGTCAATTTGCTAAGGTTTACATGTTAATCAAAGGGGATTACGTCGAACAGCTGTTCAACGTTATCTCTACCTTAAGAGTGATAATCGAAAATATAAATTTATTGCAGGAAAAATTCGCCTGCTAGGCAGTTTCTACGTCACGTTTTGGCGCTAAATTCAAAAGAAGGAAGATTTTTAAAAAATTCCCATGTCTCCAATTTTGAAAATTGAAACTTTTTTGTTTTGGGACATTTAGTTTCAAGGCATAGAGCATCTGAAAAAAAATTAAAATAAATGTAGGAGAATTCCCCATTGCATACATGGAAAAAGGACCTTGACTTCTGTACCATCAATTTATATAGATAATACTGTACAAATTATTCAGATTTTTTAACTTTATAATACAGCATCAAAATAGAGGCTAGAGACACTGTTATGTATTAGTCTTGCATTGCTTTTCTTTTTGTTTGTGTGATCAAGTTTTACATAACTGATGTCACAGCGTTTTGGCTCGATTTGAGTATTCAGAAAGTTTGAAAAATATTGAAATATTGACAATCATTCATAACTCGAGGTTATCTATCAAAGAAAAGTATTCAATAAGAAATTTTCATACGAGTTGTCCATTTGCTGTATCTTTAAATCTTAAATGTCTAACTAGTAACTATTGCAGGTGGCAAGCAACCGTGAACGCCTGCCATATTACCTGCTGTTCTTGCGCCTCTTCCCGATGAGCCCCAACTGGCTGCTCAACGTTCTTTGTCCACTTGCCGGAATCCCTCTACCCCTCTTTGCCTTCACTGCAACTGTTGGTAAGCAAGCCTGCATTGTACTAGATAAAACGTGTGGCATTAGAAAATTATTTTTTTATTTACTATCTTAACAGTATCAGAGTATAGAGTAAATCAGAGGTGTTATTCTCTAAAACTCAATGTTAAATGCTACATTATAGAATGACACACCATATTATTTTTGAAAATCTATGATCATTTTACTTTACAAAGTAAGCTGAAGGAATAATAACTGTTCACCAGTAAATAATTCATATATGATTTGTCTGCCCTAGGTCTGATGCCGTACAACTTTGTCTGTGTGCAAGCCGGTTGCATGCTGTCGTCACTCACCACCCTCGACTCTCTCTTCAGTATATCCACGCTCCTGCAGATGGCTCTGTTAGCTCTGGTCGCCCTTGGACCAAGCCTCATTGTTAAGAAGGCAAGCCTTGCTGACAACTTTGCAGAGAAGAAGTCACAATAAAACACAAATAAACACAAATGTACAACATTTAGTCTAAAAACTTGTTGACATGCATATTGGTGCAGATTTTAAAAAGATCTTAAACTTATAAAATTATTATTTATTTGAATGAAAGAAAAAGACAGATAAATGCTTTTATCACCTTACAATATAATTTGTGTTTTTATGATTCTTGTCTGTCCTTTTCTTTCATTAAAATAAATACTGTATTGCATCAATGATTTTTCAATCAATTATTTAAATAAAAAATTTATTTATACTACTATAACTTTACTGTAACTAGGTAATACTAGGTAATTCAGTCATAAACCTAAATTAGAAAAAAAAAAAACAAAAAAAAAAAAAGATAATAATAATAAATAAATGAAAACTAAAATCCGTGGTATAATATAGGACCTACCATAATTGCCAGTCAATTTGTAGAATTGTCCACAGTTGCTGTTTCTTACAACTGTGATAAATATGATATTAATATGACATTTACTCTATTTAGTGTGCCAGACTGTAATAAATTGTAAATTTCAAGATAATTTAGAAATTAATTGCAGTTCTATAGCATCGTAGGTATAATGCAATGAATCTTCTCAAACCAAAGAAATAAAGGAATACAGTAATATTACATTTATTGTTATTTAAATGGAGGCTTCAAGTGATGCGCTTTCGCTGCGCAACTGTTTGTCGCTAAGGTCCATCTTGCACTTGAAAATGAAGCAAAGTGTTTTTTTAACTTTTCTCGGTTATAAATCAAGTAAAAAATCTAAATCTTGAATTATCTACTGTATTTTTCAGTTTGGACCAAAGTTCCGTAAAGGAATTTTCCCTGAAAAATCTTATTCTTGGTGAAAAAACGAATTCACGTTTTTTTTACATAGGTTTGGTATAGCGGGTGGGATCACCGAAAAATCAGCTGACTTGAAGCCTCTATTGTCTGTGTTGAAAATTGGCTAGTAACAATTAGTGAAACTTTAATTAAGTAGTGTACTTATGGTCTACTATAGTGCTCTCTTTTAAAGCAATTAAAACAGCTGTACAAACTATTAACCACTGCATTTAATAATTATTGTACTTGCCATGTTCAGGTTTAACCTGAGAATTGGGAGGAAGAAAGTCATAAAGAAAGATGTTCTTCAAATTAATTAGATAGACTCTCAATCTCAACAGTTTTCCACCTAGCCCTTTTTTTTCTCATAATTTCCCTCAGCGGCAGGCAAATGCCGGGATGGATTTGCAAGGCCGTGGCCGCCCCCGTTCCAGAAGAGCCCGCGAAACGCTCAAGTTAGGGTTTCGGAAGGTTCGGGGTTTCAAGTACTATGTAATTAGTAAATAGAAGTACCCAATAGGGTTTAATTAAAAAATATATATATGTGTATATATATATATATATATATATAATTAATTAAAAAAAAAATTAATTTTGTATCCTTTGCATGTTAAATTTTTTAATTTTAACATTACTTAAAAACGAATGACAGCTAGATTTTTTATAATGAATAAAACCTAATTTTTTAGACATTTTTCTAATTTTTTTTATATTTTTTGAACCGATCAGACGTTGATTGTAATTGATGAGCAATTAAGTTAAAAGTTTGGCAACGCCGGCTATTGATTGCCAACTTATCCATGTTGAAAATAAATATTTCGCTAATAGGATTACATCATATATCAACTCTAATAAAAGAAAATAAACATGTAAAAAAATAATAAAAACTACCAAAGTTTTATCTCATAATTTATTATATAAACATAACATTAGATATGGCAAAAAAGTAAGCAACCAATATCGGAGTTTTTCTTTTTATGCTGGGTACTCTTTCTTTCTTTCTTTATTTTTATTCCCCCTCTCTATTATACACACATATTATATATTTTACGTGTATATGTGTATATAAAATATAATTTACTAGTTCAACAATATTTTCTTATCAAGCGACCTAGCTTGACCAATTCTCAGGTTATACCTTAAAAGCAATAACACAAAAATATCATTTCTCAACTAATTATTAACTATGGCTATAAAAAATATACATTTATGTACACTGGAGTATATCAAGAATTCAGTGTATTGAAGTTCACGTCTCCACTAAATCTACATAAAAAGAAAAGTCTAAAATTCTAAGAATTTACATGTTTAATACATAAATATAACTATATGCATATATTTTGTGTATATAATGAAGTATACTTGGTAAATATTAAAGATGAAGTTTATTTATTTTTTTAATATGTTTTTACTACATGGTTGTCTAATCTCTACTTATTTTTAATAGTGATTGAATAATTTAATTTGAATCACATTAATTAATTCCTCAACCTAATGTATCATGATACCATCAGATTCAAAACTGAAGAATAAACTACCCTTGTCAAAACCTTTCAGGTGATTTATGAGCAACGTAGCTCATATCAGAAATTTAAATATCATGTTTTGGTCATGTTTTGTTTTGATGATGTTTTGACTGTCTTGATTATATTTGATATTTCTTTTATAAATGATGTATATGTATATATATAATTTGAAATAAAGTGATTTTTTTAAATGTGAAATAAAATTTTATTTATGATAGCTAGGACAAAACATAATAAAAAAAGCATTGACAGTACACCACATTGCAATAAATAGGAAATTTACATGGATTTCATTTGATTCATGAGTTCCTCGAGGCTGGTTGCAGTATCTGCCACCGTAGCAGTGGTGTCTCCACTTTCTGCTGCAGGCATTGAATATGCTGGTCGCAGCCCTGCAGCAACTTCAGGCTCCTCTTCCTCTGTAGGCTCATTCTCGGCCACCAGACTGATGCCTGCAATAACATTGAAGAACGTTGTTGACAAAGACTTGCTTTAGAATGCATATTTGCACATATTATTATTTGTTTCTGTCAATTTCAGTAAATAGTATAGTTCTATAATACTCACAGTGCAGAATGTAATTACAGAGACCACACAATTTTATATTAATATTAATTAAGGCCTTCTGAACCTTTGCACAGTATTAAGTGCACGGTTAGCTTTGCTTCAGGGTGATTCGGCTGCATAATTTTTTGGTTTCAGTAGCACAAATATCAGAGATAATAGCCGATGAAGAAGCACCTGTGACGTCACTCACGCTCATTCAGCGGCGACAATATAGGGAAATCCCTGCAAAAGATAGGTTCACTCCCGCTGCAACCACGGCCACAATTTTACTTCTGGAATTTTGAAACTTTACCAGGGCAGTCTTGATAGTATTTGTCAAATAGCCTGAAAGATTTTTTTTTATGACATTCATACAAACCGAGTTATTGCGGTAGAAAGAGGAGCAAAAATGTTGTATAGGAAAACAATGTTAAATTTTTGGCTTATCTTGCTACCGCAATAACTCGGTTTGTATGAATGTCATCAAAAAAAATCTTTCAGGCTATTTGACAAATACTATCAAGACTGCCCTGGTAAAGTTTCAAAATTCCAGAAGTAAAATTGTGGCCGTGGTTGCAGCGGGAGTGAACCTATATTTTGCAGGGATTTCCCTATATTGTCGCCGCTGAATGAGCGTGAGTGACGTCACAGGTGCTTCTTCATCGGCTATTATCTCTGATATTTGTGCTACTGAAACCAAAAAAATTATGCAGCCGAATCACCCTGAAGTAAAGCTAACCGTGCACTTAATACTGTGAAAAGGTTCAGAAGGCCTTTAAATTGTCAATAATATTACAGTAAAAACTTGTTAAGGAAAACTTAATTTTGAGCAAAGGAGAGTGCGGTCCTTTCCAAAATAATTAACATTGCGTGAATAGGAAAAACTTGATATAAGAATGTAAAGAATGCCTAATTTCCTGGGTCCCTTGACTTTACGTAATAACAGGTTTTTACTGTACTAGTTAGTTTTTTTTTCCTCTAAAATATTTTCGATTCACAAACTGAATTACTATTTTTTAGTTTAAAGCAATAAATTAATAATAAAATTGTATTATTATTATAAATAATAAATCAAAATTAAAAGGAACAATTTTTTATGAAGCAAAACTAAGAGTCTCCTAACAATAGAATAAATAAACATTGCTTCATTATTATTTATTAAGGGTAAGATAACGCCACCAATGATAAAAAAAAATCCCTCACACAAAAATTCTGAAAAAAATTTAAAATGTTCTCCTCTACACCCCCTATCAGTAGCTAAAATATCAGGTATACAAATAAGATCTAGTTTATGAGTTATGAATTTTTAAAGTTGACTAATTTAACATGGAGAAATGAAACTTCCATGTTAATATTATTTTTATTTAAGAAGGACTTCCATTTTATATTGCTATAGATAGTATAGCCCAGTTTAATACAACAAATGCTAGTTTTCAGAAAGCTATTGATTGAGGCAGGCACTGATCTAATATTTTACTGAAAAATGTCCACACTATATCACTTACCCCAGTCATTCTCCTCATGGACCACATCCTCCTTTTCTGCATCTGTCTGTGCGTCCTGGGGAGAGGGGGGCCGACCAATGGCCTCTAACTGTCGTGCACGACAATAAGTGTCGTCACATGTTGGGTTTGGCTTGAGACGCATTGTCGGGAAGAAGTCATGCATTGCTGCATAGCCCAGGTAGTATGAAACCTTCCCAAACCCAAGCAGCTTCCTATGGGCAGAATGCAATTAGAAAAAATACACTTAATGCGCACGTTTTTTCTTTAACCTTGACAGAAGATTATTTTTAATTGGTGCCCTTTCTTTTAAGACATTCAGACAATAATCAAACAAATATAATTCCATTTTTTTTTTTTTTTTTAATAATATTTCAGTAATATTTTAGTATTTTTAAAAGCAATGAGTAGTATAAGTACCTCAATTTTGGGTCAAAAAATCTTATTTTATTTCAAAGAGTTAAATAGGTTCATTTTTTAAAGAACAGTTTGAATGAGGGGAGAAAAATTCTATTTTTTTGTTTATTTTCTTTTTATTTTTAGGGAAGTTTGGAACCAATAGCCACATATAATATGTAATAGCTGTATGAAGTAAACTTGTACACTACATTACAAGTGGAATAAGGTACTCACTTGAGACAGTTCTGTGCAAGCATGCCTGCTACGATGCCCATGGTAGTGGGCAGGCTGGCTGCACACACACCCTCTCGCTTCAGTGTCTTTTCATCTATCTGAGAGGCGACCACCAGAGGAGGAGCACACTGCAATATTGAGAAAAATATTTTTGTGTTGAGATCACAAGAGTAAACCTGTGCACACAGCTTGAATGGAACAACAAAGCTCATAATGTTATAATAATTACTAACCTATATAGTTGCTATAAACGCTATGATTGAAGTAAAAAACAGCATTAAAATAAGCAACCAAATTGTGCATTTAAACATTTTCAGACGTATGAAACATAAACTCACGGCAAAGCAGGCAGTGACCCCTGGGATGATGAGCTGGATGTGTCCTGAGACTGCATTCTCCGCCACCCCAGACTCAAACCAGGTAAGAGACAGCTCGTTGCAGGCGGTGTTGATGGCCATTCGTGCCTCGTAGTTGTCCACACAGCTCAGCAGCAGGTCCACAGCACCGCCACCAAGGCTGGCGTGACTGCAAACACAACCACAATTACAGTAATACCATTAATTTGAGGAAGCAGATCAAAACTTTAAGTAGATCCGTCAAATTCCCTGACAGCAATTAATACTTTTTTTATAAGAATCCAAAAACTTACAACTTAAAGACATGGATAAGAAGAATACAACTTTTTTTTTGCAGCACAATCTAAAAAATTGTTCTACGGTACTTAGAGATAACAGCAAAAAAGAAAATACCGGTAATACATGTTACTTTGTTTTATTATTATTATATTTGTTGCTAAAACTAGAATGCAGGATGTTATAAAGCTTTTGCTGTAGATTGGTACACTTTAAAGGATAGTAAGCACTTAAAGTGATTAGTGCCTTTGCATGGTGCTTTGCTACTGTCCCCACTCACAATGTCAGTGCCATATATATTTATGTATTGTTGTGAAATAAATAATTATATTTTATATATACAATATAGCATGTCATTGAATGTGATTGGTTGGGTCATTTGACAAATACTGGAAGAGTGTCTGGCTTACAGTGATAATGTTTAATTAAAAAGACACCTCTATGACAATGATTACACATTACATTTTTTCAACTGCACGGATTGTACCTGATTGTGTTGCAGAAGTGCTCGAAGTTGTCTACAGTGGTGATGTTATAGTTGAAAGTCTCAATGATTGTGTCGGGGTTAATGGCTGCCAGCGTCATGGCGGCAGCTTGAACCTTCGACATTCCTGCCTGGTCTGGAGTGAAGAACAAGCGGTTCATGTTTGCAAGTTCCACACTGTCATAGTCAAACAACAGCAGCTATAAGAGAGAGCATGAAAAATTCAATACAGTATCTCAATCACAATACACACTTTCATTATTTTTCTAATTTAATTTAAGTGTGTGTTGTACAAATCCTTTAATAACAAATCTACAAGATTATATAACAGTGTTAATTACGGATACACTAACGGCACCTCATAAGAATAACATTATCCATTAGTCAGCGTATTCATATTAAGCACCATCATATGAACGTAGAAAACATTACAAGTACACAGTTCAATAACCTAAACAGTCTGTACATAAAACACTAACTGCTTTTTTTAGTCTCTTAATTCTTAATTTGACCTTGTCAGCAATGTTGAATTTTGTTTTGATGCTAGAACTGCATGAGTTAATTCTATACCATACCATTCCATTTTATTTTATTAATAACTGAATTCTCACTAATATAATTTGATTTATTCTCTGCAGATTTGATTATACATGATTTGCTATAAGATAGAACAATAAAATTGTATTTAACATAGACCTATATACTAGACTAGTTTTATTAAAGTACTAGTTCTAAGTGGCAGCATCATACTATAGTGAGCCTAATTAGCCTGAAAGGCGCTTCCCTTTATAGGCTTCTTACGACACACTATAGTTTCCATACCTTGCCAACACCACATCGAGTTAGCATTTCTGCAGTAACGCTTCCAACTCCGCCAATGCCAACAATTGCCACAGTCATCTGCCGTATCCTCTCATAATTTTTTACAACGCCCATTCTCTGAAGAGCCATTAGTCGACTGTAAAATGAGCAAGCATTAGATCATTTGATTTTATTTGTTTAATATAATGGATCCAATACAGAAGTTCCAGTTGTTGGATCTAGTGTTAGGAGTCATATCTACAGTCCCCGTCACATATATTTAACTGCCTTATGGTCGTGAACCCTCATCAAATTTAGTATTTTACAACGTTGCAGCTTTGAGGTGCAAAATTTCAAACATCTGGTAGCGAGTTGCTTGCTCAATGCTAGTTGCCGCGCGCTCATGAAACGCTATGCTGCCTGTCTCTGTCGCCAGCTCAAACTGAGAATACTACTTTGTTAAGTTCGGCTTGTTTCTTTAAAGTTTAGCAACGTTAAATCTAGCCTAAAAATATGACCATAAGCCAGTTGAATGTGACGGGAACTGTAGAAATTTAAAATAAACATGTGGCACACCCAGAATATTTACTGTACACAAGCATAATTTGCATGTAAGGTGGGTTCTCCGGGTAATGTAACAGAGAGCCCTAGTAAAAATATTAGGAGAGGGTAATAAACAAGTTTCGTTAACAATTCATGACAGATAAATGAGTAAAGAGTTTGCCATGTCATACATATTTATAGAATACAAATTATTAGACTATTATTATATCATATAATTATACTGTATTAGACTTTCATTATATTTTGAGTTTCAAGTTCATGCTTGGGTTGGGTAAAAACAAAATAATAGACTTTCTGAACTTGACAAGCTTAATACTTGTACGTTAAAAAATAGGTGTCCAATAACTCACTCCCCATCCCTCCTCTTGGAGGACCCAGGTTAGGGCAAAATATATACTTGGAGAGTGAATCAACCCACCCACGCTCACCGCCTGGTGGTAAAAAGAATAAAATAAAATTTGAAATAAATAAAAGAATTATTGTTCAATTGACGTATAGATAAATTAAGTACAAAAAGTTTGAACCCCTCGGAACAGAACCTTATTTTTACCAAAAATCAACAAAATAAGTTCTGGGATAGTATATAGTATAGTGATAGTCTATAGACACGCATGCACATGCATATTATACCAGTATGGGTGATAGTGGCGCTAAGTTTCAACCCGGGATCTTGTGAACCATTGAAATTTCCTGTAAATTTTCTGGACTCTTTTCGGAACTCTCTGATAGCCTAGCTGTTATAGAATATAATAGAAACAATATATGCCAATAATGTATAGGTATGCATATGACATGTAGTACTTGACATGCATGCATCGTTCGAGAGCCATAATCCAATGATACTGTATTTAATATACCTACGGACACCAACATATTACAGTATGCATATATAATTGTTATTATTTACATAATTACTCAATTATATAGTTATTATTATATCACATATGCATGAATACAGTATTACAGGCGCGGATCCAGGGGGCTGGAGGGCCTCCCCCCCCCCTCGAAATCCAGAGGGGGCTGGGGGGCTTCCCCCCCCTTGAAATTTGGATTTAACATGAGCAATACAGTATAGGCATATTTCTCCCACCCCCAATTTTTTTTTAACATTGACCTCATCGACAAGGAGAATACATAGATACATATCTATCCTCCTTGCTCATCGAAGAGGCCTCTCCCCCCCTCCCCTCCCGATATTTGGTTCTGGATCCGCGCCTGCAGTATGATATTCTATAACAATGAAGAATATAACCCTGCGAGCTGTATGGCAGACAGCATGCAGCTACATATGCATATAGGCCATGCAGGCGCGAATCCAGAGAACGAAATTGGGGGGGGGGGGGTGCTGCTGCTATATAATGATGATCGAACCATAAGTTAAGAGTATGTTATAATATGTTATACACTGTACATGTAAATAAAAAATGGACCTATATTGTCCATGTTAAATCCAAAATTTCCCCCTTCATGACCTGGATCCAAAAGCCAGCTGCATTAAATAAATGGATGGGTGCCATGACCGTTTCAAGTAAAAAATACGCTGCTCCCTCCCTGGGGTAAATTCGTCTCGCTTTCCACCCAGTGCAGTGATGCACTTGTGTGTGGTTCCCCAGGCTTTGGACGATCGCTTTGGTCCATTGAGAAAAAGTAGAGGTGTCCGTCCTGACTGAGGTTTTCCACGGTTCCCTCAGTCTCACCTCAGCGAATGCTAGGCTGGGACGCGTAAGCATGCAGGCCGTGGTCACTATATCCGTTCCCTACCTTATCCCTACCCCGCAGCGAGCTGTAAGCTCTTAGGGGTGCATGTATCCTTGTAAAAAAAAAAAAAAAAAAATGAACACAATAGAAGCTATAGGACAGGTATAGGACACGTACGAACATATTTTTTACCTGTATGGATTAGAATCAACAACTTCTGCAGACATCTCTTTGATCTTCTCTCTTTTTATAACTTTTCCTTCATTTTTACGCCTTTCATATTCTAACTCAGCCTCTAATTGCTTAACTTTTGCTTCAAGTTTTTCTAATTCTGACATCTTCAATCTTCAACCTGTCAGAAATCAGAAAACAGCTGCTGGCTGCTGCAAGTGCTGCAGACGTAGTCTGACTGCTAGCAACCGTGCATAACTTAGCTCCAAATCACCTCCACGCCAGCTCCAAGGAATTGTGACGTCACGGAAAAGTACAACCCTCGCACATTGATCTTGAATGTATTTTAAAACGTTAATTCTCGGGTTAAATGGATTATTAACGACCTGTAGACTGAATATAAATAGTATTTATAACATTTAAGTGTCATTTATAAAAATTCTATGACTATTTATTAAGAAATTAGCTAAACTAAAAAATTAAAGGCGGCAAAATTTTAAATGCCATGTCGGAGCTTTAATTAATTTAATTTTAAAATTTCTAGGGAACGAAGTGTACGTCATGCCAGTTACTGACACATCACAGATTATAGGTAACAACATCCTTTAATTGAATCCGTAAAAAAATTTGAAGAAACCAGGGGATAAAGGAACAATTTTGTCTTGGAGGTGGAAATTTATTAAAAAAATCAACACGATCCTCGGTATAAAAAAATTTCTAGGGAACGAAGTGTACGTCGTGCCGGTTACTGACACATCACAGATTATAGGTAACAACATCCTTTAATTGAATCCGTAAAAAAATTTGATGAAACCAGGGGATAAAGGAACAATTTTGTCTTGGAGGTGGAAATTTATTAAAAAAATCAACGATCCTCGGTATAAAAAATTTTCTAGGGAACGAAGTGTACGTCGTGCCGGTTACTGACACATCACAGATTATAGGTAACAACATCCTTTACATGAATCCGTAAAAAAATTTAATGAAACCAGGGGATAAAGGAACAATTTTGTCTTGGAGGTGGAAATTTAATAAAAAAAATCAACAATCCTCGGAATAAAAAAATTTCTAGGGAACGAAGTAAACGTCGTGCCAGTTACTGACACATCACAGATTATAGGTAACAACATCCTTTAAATGAATCCGTAAAAAAAATTGATGAAACCAGGGGATAAAGGTACAATTTTGTCTTGGAGGTGGAAATTTATTTAAAAAATCAACGATCCTCGGTATAAAAAATTTTCTAGGGAACGAAGTGTACGTCGTGCCGGTTACTGACACATCACAGATTATAGGTAACAACATTCTTTACATGAATCCGTAAAAAAATTTAATGAAACCAGGGGATAAAGGAACAATTTTTTCTTGGAGGTGGAAATTTAATAAAAAAAATCAACGATCCTTGGTATAAAAAAATTTCTAGGGAACGAAGTAAACGTCGTGCCAGATACTGACACATATATCACAGATTATAGGTAACAACATCCTTTAAATGAATCCGTAAAAAAATTTCATGAAACCAGGGAATAAAGGAACAATTTTGACTTGGAGGTGGAAATTTATTAAAAAAAATCAACGATCCTCGGTATAAAAAAATTTCTAGGGAACGAAATAAACGTCGTGCCAGTTACTGACACATCACAGATTATAGGTAACAACATTCTTTAAATGAATCCGTAAAAAAATTTCATGAAACCAGGGGATAAAGGAACAATTTTTTCTTGGAGGTGGAAATTTAATAAAAAAAATCAACGATCCTCGGTATAAAAAAATTTCTAGGGAACGAAGTGTACGTCGTGCCGGTTACTGACACATCACAGATTATAGGTAACAACATTCTTTACATGAATCCGTAAAAAAATTTAATGAAACCAGGGGATAAAGGAACAATTTTTTCTTGGAGGTGGAAATTTAATAAAAAAAATCAACGATCCTCGGTATAAAAAAATTTATAGGGAACAAAGTAAACGTCGTGGCAGTTACTGACACATCACAGATTATAGGTAACAACATCCTTTAAATGAATCCGTAAAAAAATTTCATGAAACCAGGGGATAAAGGAACAATTTTGACTTGGAGGTGGAAATTTATTAAAAAAAATCAACGATCCTCGGTATAAAAAAATTTCTAGGGAACGAAGTGTACGTCGTGCCGGTTAGTGACACATCACAGATTATAGGTAACAACATCCTTTAAATGAATCCGTAAAAAAATTTCATGAAACCAGGGGATAAAGGAACAATTTTGACTTGGAGGTGGAAATTTATTAAAAAAAAATCAACGATCCTCGGTATAAAAAAATTTCTAGGGAACGAAGTAAACGTCGTGCCAGTTACTGACACATCACAGATTATAGTTAACAACATCCTTTAAATGAATCCGTAAAAAAATTTCATGAAACCAGGGGATAAAGGAACAATTTTGACTTGGAGGTGGAAATTTATTAAAAAAAATCAACGATCCTCGGTATAAAAAAATTTCCAGGGAACGAAATAAACGTCGTGCCAGTTACTGACACATCACAGATTATAGGTAACAACATCTTTTAAATGAATCCGTAAAAAAATTTCATGAAACCAGGGGATAAAGGAACAATTTTGACTTGGAGGTGGAAATTTATTAAAAAAAATCAACGATCCTCGGTATAAAAAAATTTCTAGGGAACGAAATAAACGTCGTGCCAGTTACTGACACATCACAGATTATAGATAACAACATTCTTTAAATGAATCCGTAAAAAAATTTCATGAAACCAGGGGATAAAGGAACAATTTTGACTTGGAGGTGGAAATTTATTAAAAAAAATCAACGATCCTCGGTATAAAAAAATTTCCAGGGAACGAAATAAACGTCGTGCCAGTTACTGACACATCACAGATTATAGGTAACAACATCCTTTAAATGAATCCGTAAAAAAAATTCATGAAACCAGGGGATAAAGGAACAATTTTGACTTGGAGGTGGAAATTTATTAAAAAAAATCAACGATCCTCGGTATAAAAAAATTTCCAGGGAACGAAATAAACGTCGTGCCAGTTACTGACACATCACAGATTATAGGTAACAACATCCTTTAAATGAATCCGTAAAAAAATTTCATGAAACCAGGGGACAAAGGAACAATTTTGACTTAGAGGTGGAAATTTATTAAAAAAAATCAACGATCCTCGGTATAAAAAAATTTCTAGGGAACGAAATAAACGTCGTGCCAGTTACTGACACATCACAGATTATAGGTAACAACATCTTTTAAATGAATCCGTAAAAAAATTTGATGAAACCAGGGGATAAAGGAACATTTTTGTCTTGGAGGTGGAAATTTAATAAAAAAAATCAACGATCCTCGGTATAAAAAAATTTCTAGGGAACGAAGTAAACGTCGTGCCAGTTACTGACACATCACAGATTATAGGTAACAACATTTTTTAAATGAATCCGTAAAAAAATTTGATGAAACCAGGGGATAAAGGAACAATTTTGACTTGGAGGTGGAAATTTATTAAAAAAAAATCAATGATCCTCAGTATAAAAAAATTTCCAGGGAACGAAATAAACGTCGTGCCAGTTACTGACACATCACAGATTATAGGTAACAACATCCTTTAAATGAATCCGTAAAAAAATTTCATGAAACCAGGGGATAAAGGAACAATTTTGACTTGGAGGTGGAAATTTATTAAAAAAAATCAACGATCCTCGGTATAAAAAAATTTCTAGGGAACGAAGTAAACGTCGTGCCAGTTACTGACACATCACAGATTATAGGTAACAACATCCCTTAAATGAATCCGTAAAAAAATTTGATGAAACCAGGGGATAAAGGAACAATTTTGTCTTGGAGGTGGAAATTTATTAAAAAAATCAACGATCCTCGGTATAAAAAAAGTTCTACGAAACGAAGTGTACGTCGTGCCGGTTACTGACACATCACAGATTATAGGTAACAACATCCTTTAAATGAATCCGTAAAAAAATTTCATGAAACCAGGGGATAAAGGAACAATTTTGACTTGGATGTGGAAATTTATTAAAAAAAATCAACGATCCTCGGTATAAAAAAATTTCCAGGGAACGAAATAAACGTCGTGCCAGTTACTGACACATCACAGATTATAGGTAACAACATCTTTTAAATGAATCCGTAAAAAAATTTCATGAAACCAGGGGATAAAGGAACAATTTTGACTTGGAGGTGGAAATTTATTAAAAAAAATCAACGATCCTCGGTATAAAAAAATTTCTAGGGAACGAAATAAACGTCGTGCCAGTTACTGACACATCACAGATTATAGGTAACAACATTCTTTAAATGAATCCGTAAAAAAATTTCATGAAACCAGGGGATAAAGGAACAATTTTGACTTGGAGATGGAAATTTATTAAAAAAAATCAACGATCCTCGGTATAAAAAATTTTCCAGGGAACGAAATAAACGTTGTGCCAGTTACTGACACATCACAGATTATAGGTAACAACATCCTTTAAATGAATCCGTAAAAAAAATTCATGAAACCAGGGGATAAAGGAACAATTTTGACTTGGAGGTGGAAATTTATTAAAAAAAATCAACGATCCTTGGTATAAAAAAATTTCTAGGGAACGAAGTGTACGTCGTGCCGGTTAGTGACACATCACAGATTATAGGTAACAACATCCTTTAAATGAATCCGTAAAAAAATTTCATGAAACCAGGGGATAAAGGAACAATTTTGACTTGGAGGTGGAAATTTATTAAAAAAAAATCAATGATCCTCGGTATAAAAAAATTTCTAGGGAACGAAGTAAAGTCGTGCCAGTTACTGACACATCACAGATTATAGGTAACAACATCCTTTAATTGAATCCGTAAAAAAATTTCATGAAACCAGGGAATAAAGGAACAATTTTGACTTGGAGGTGGAAATTTATTAAAAAAAAATCAATGATCCTCGGTATAAAAAAATTTCTAGGGAACGAAGTGTACGTCGTGCCAGTTACTGACACATCACAGATTATAGGTAACAACATCCTTTAATTGAAGCCGTAAAAAAATTTCATGAAACCAGGGGATAAAGGAACAATTTTGACTTGGAGGTGGAAATTTATTAAAAAAAATCAACGATCCTCGGTATAAAAAAATTTCTAGGGAACGAAATAAACGTCGTGCCAGTTACTGACACATCACAGATTATAGGTAACAACATCCTTTAAATGAATCCGTAAAAAAATTTCATGAAACCAGGGAATAAAGGAACAATTTTGACTTGGAGGTGGAAATTTATTAAAAAAAATCAACGATCCTCGGTATAAAAAAATTTCTAGGGAACGAAATAAACGTCGTGCCAGTTACTGACACATCACAGATTATAGGTAACAACATTCTTTAAATGAATCCGTAAAAAAATTTCATGAAACCAGGGGATAAAGGAACAATTTTTTCTTGAAGGTGGAAATTTAATAAAAAAAATCAACGATCCTCGGTATAAAAAAATTTCTAGGGAACGAAGTGTACGTCGTGCCGGTTACTGACACATCACAGATTATAGGTAACAACATTCTTTACATGAATCCGTAAAAAAATTTAATGAAACCAGGGGATAAAGGAACAATTTTTTCTTGGAGGTGGAAATTTAATAAAAAAAATCAACGATCCTCGGTATAAAAAAATTTATAGGGAACAAAGTAAACGTCGTGGCAGTTACTGACACATCACAGATTATAGGTAACAACATCCTTTAAATGAATCCGTAAAAAAATTTCATGAAACCAGGGGATAAAGGAACAATTTTGACTTGGAGGTGGAAATTTATTAAAAAAAATCAACGATCCTCGGTATAAAAAAATTTCTAGGGAACGAAGTGTACGTCGTGCCGGTTAGTGACACATCACAGATTATAGGTAACAACATCCTTTAAATGAATCCGTAAAAAAATTTCATGAAACCAGGGGATAAAGGAACAATTTTGACTTGGAGGTGGAAATTTATTAAAAAAAAATCAACGATCCTCGGTATAAAAAAATTTCTAGGGAACGAAGTAAACGTCGTGCCAGTTACTGACACATCACAGATTATAGTTAACAACATCCTTTAAATGAATCCGTAAAAAAATTTCATGAAACCAGGGGATAAAGGAACAATTTTGACTTGGAGGTGGAAATTTATTAAAAAAAATCAACGATCCTCGGTATAAAAAAATTTCCAGGGAACGAAATAAACGTCGTGCCAGTTACTGACACATCACAGATTATAGGTAACAACATCTTTTAAATGAATCCGTAAAAAAATTTCATGAAACCAGGGGATAAAGGAACAATTTTGACTTGGAGGTGGAAATTTATTAAAAAAAATCAACGATCCTCGGTATAAAAAAATTTCTAGGGAACGAAATAAACGTCGTGCCAGTTACTGACACATCACAGATTATAGATAACAACATTCTTTAAATGAATCCGTAAAAAAATTTCATGAAACCAGGGGATAAAGGAACAATTTTGACTTGGAGGTGGAAATTTATTAAAAAAAATCAACGATCCTCGGTATAAAAAAATTTCCAGGGAACGAAATAAACGTCGTGCCAGTTACTGACACATCACAGATTATAGGTAACAACATCCTTTAAATGAATCCGTAAAAAAAATTCATGAAACCAGGGGATAAAGGAACAATTTTGACTTGGAGGTGGAAATTTATTAAAAAAAATCAACGATCCTCGGTATAAAAAAATTTCCAGGGAACGAAATAAACGTCGTGCCAGTTACTGACACATCACAGATTATAGGTAACAACATCCTTTAAATGAATCCGTAAAAAAATTTCATGAAACAAGGGGACAAAGGAACAATTTTGACTTGGAGGTGGAAATTTATTAAAAAAAATCAACGATCCTCGGTATAAAAAAATTTCTAGGGAACGAAATAAACGTCGTGCCAGTTACTGACACATCACAGATTATAGGTAACAACATCTTTTAAATGAATCCGTAAAAAAATTTGATGAAACCAGGGGATAAAGGAACATTTTTGTCTTGGAGGTGGAAATTTAATAAAAAAAATCAACGATCCTCGGTATAAAAAAATTTCTAGGGAACGAAGTAAACGTCGTGCCAGTTACTGACACATCACAGATTATAGGTAACAACATTTTTTAAATGAATCCGTAAAAAAATTTGATGAAACCAGGGGATAAAGGAACAATTTTGACTTGGAGGTGGAAATTTATTAAAAAAAAATCAATGATCCTCGGTATAAAAAAATTTCCAGGGAACGAAATAAACGTCGTGCCAGTTACTGACACATCACAGATTATAGGTAACAACATCCTTTAAATGAATCCGTAAAAAAATTTCATGAAACCAGGGGATAAAGGAACAATTTTGACTTGGAGGTGGAAATTTATTAAAAAAAATCAACGATCCTCGGTATAAAAAAATTTCTAGGGAACGAAGTAAACGTCGTGCCAGTTACTGACACATCACAGATTATAGGTAACAACATCCCTTAAATGAATCCGTAAAAAAATTTGATGAAACCAGGGGATAAAGGAACAATTTTGTCTTGGAGGTGGAAATTTATTAAAAAAATCAACGATCCTCGGTATAAAAAAAGTTCTACGGAACGAAGTGTACGTCGTGCCGGTTACTGACACATCACAGATTATAGGTAACAACATCCTTTAAATGAATCCGTAAAAAAATTTCATGAAACCAGGGGATAAAGGAACAATTTTGACTTGGAGGTGGAAATTTATTAAAAAAAATCAACGATCCTCGGTATAAAAAAATTTCCAGGGAACGAAATAAACGTCGTGCCAGTTACTGACACATCACAGATTATAGGTAACAACATCTTTTAAATGAATCCGTAAAAAAATTTCATGAAACCAGGGGATAAAGGAACAATTTTGACTTGGAGGTGGAAATTTATTAAAAAAAATCAACGATCCTCGGTATAAAAAAATTTCTAGGGAACGAAATAAACGTCGTGCCAGTTACTGACACATCACAGATTATAGGTAACAACATTCTTTAAATGAATCCGTAAAAAAATTTCATGAAACCAGGGGATAAAGGAACAATTTTGACTTGGAGGTGGAAATTTATTAAAAAAAATCAACGATCCTCGGTATAAAAAAATTTCCAGGGAACGAAATAAACGTTGTGCCAGTTACTGACACATCACAGATTATAGGTAACAACATCCTTTAAATGAATCCGTAAAAAAAATTCATGAAACCAGGGGATAAAGGAACAATTTTGACTTGGAGGTGGAAATTTATTAAAAAAAATCAACGATCCTCGGTATAAAAAAATTTCCAGGGAACGAAATAAACGTCGTGCCAGTTACTGACACATCACAGATTATAGGTAACAACATCCTTTAAATGAATCCGTAAAAAAATTTCATGAAACCAGGGGACAAAGGAACAATTTTGACTTGGAGGTGGAAATTTATTAAAAAAAATCAACGATCCTCGGTATAAAAAAATTTCTAGGGAACGAAATAAACGTCGTGCCAGTTACTGACACATCACAGATTATAGGTAACAACATCCTTTAAATGAATCCGTAAAAAAATTCATGAAACCAGGGGATAAAGGAACAATTTTGACTTGGAGGTGGAAATTTATTAAAAAAAATCAACGATCCTCGGTATAAAAAAATTTCCAGGGAACGAAATAAACGTCGTGCCAGTTACTGACACATCACAGATTATAGGTAACAACATCCTTTAAATGAATCCGTAAAAAAATTTCATGAAACCAGGGGACAAAGGAACAATTTTGACTTGGAGGTGGAAATTTATTAAAAAAAATCAACGATCCTCGGTATAAAAAAATTTCTAGGGAACGAAATAAACGTCGTGCCAGTTACTGACACATCACAGATTATAGGTAACAACATCTTTTAAATGAATCCGTAAAAAAATTTGATGAAACCAGGGGATAAAGGAACATTTTTGTCTTGGAGGTGGAAATTTAATAAAAAAAATCAACGATCCTCGGTATAAAAAAATTTCTAGGGAACGAAGTAAACGTCGTGCCAGTTACTGACACATCACAGATTATAGGTAACAACATTTTTTAAATGAATCCGTAAAAAAATTTGATGAAACCAGGGGATAAAGGAACAATTTTGACTTGGAGGTGGAAATTTATTAAAAAAAAATCAATGATCCTCGGTATAAAAAAATTTCCAGGGAACGAAATAAACGTCGTGCCAGTTACTGACACATCACAGATTATAGGTAACAACATCCTTTAAATGAATCCGTAAAAAAATTTCATGAAACCAGGGGATAAAGGAACAATTTTGACTTGGAGGTGGAAATTTATTAAAAAAAATCAACGATCCTCGGTATAAAAAAATTTCTAGGGAACGAAGTAAACGTCGTGCCAGTTACTGACACATCACAGATTATAGGTAACAACATCCCTTAAATGAATCCGTAAAAAAATTTGATGAAACCAGGGGATAAAGGAACATTTTTGTCTTGGAGGTGGAAATTTAATAAAAAAAATCAACGATCCTCGGTATAAAAAAATTTCTAGGGAACGAAGTAAACGTCGTGCCAGTTACTGACACATCACAGATTATAGGTAACAACATCTTTTAAATGAATCCGTAAAAAAATTTGATGAAACCCGGGGATAAAGGAACATTTTTGTCTTGGAGGTGGAAATTTATTAAAAAAAACAACGATCCTCGGTATAAAAAAAATTCTAGGGAACGAAATAAACGTCGTGCCAGTTACTGACACATCACAGATTATAGGTAACAACATTCTTTAAATGAATCCGTAAAAAAATTTGATGAAACCAGGGGATAAAGGAACATTTTTGTCTTGGAGGTGGAAATTTAATAAAAAAAATCAACGATCCTCGGTATAAAAAAATTTCTAGGGAACGAAGTAAACGTCGTGCCAGTTACTGACACATCACAGATTATAGGTAACAACATCCCTTAAATGAATCCGTAAAAAAATTTGATGAAACCAGGGGATAAAGGAACAATTTTGTCTTGGAGGTGGAAATTTATTAAAAAAATCAACGATCCTCGGTATAAAAAAAGTTCTACGGAACGAAGTGTACGTCGTGCCGGTTACTGACACATCACAGATTATAGGTAACAACATCCTTTAAATGAATCCGTAAAAAAATTTCATGAAACCAGGGGATAAAGGAACAATTTTTTTAATAAATTTCCACCTCCAAGACAAAATTGTTCCTTCATCCCCTGGTTTCATCAAATTTTTTTACGGATTCATTTAAAGAATGTTGTTACCTATAATCTGTGATGTGTCAGTAACTGGCACGACGTTTACTTCGTTCCCTAGAAATTTTTTTATACCAAGGATCGTTGATTTTTTTTAATAAATTTCCACCTCCAAGTCAAAATTGTTCCTTTATCCCCTGGTTTCATGAAATTTTTTTACGGATTCATTTAAAGAATGTTGTTACCTATAATCTGTGATGTGTCAGTAACTGGCACGACGTTTATTTCGTTCCCTAGAAATTTTTTTATACCGAGGATCGTTGTTTTTTTTTTAATAAATTACACCTCCAAGACAAAATTGTTCCTTTATCCCCTGGTTTCATCAAATTTTTTTACGGATTCATTTAAAGGATGTTGTTACCTATAATCTGTGATGTGTAAGTAACTGGCACGACGTTTACTTCGTTCCCTAGAAATTTTTTTATACCGAGGATCGTTGATTTTTTTTATTAAATTTCCACCTCCAAGACAAAAATGTTCCTTTATCCCCTGGTTTCATCAAATTTTTTTACGGATTCATTTAAAAGATGTTGTTACCTATAATCTGTGATGTGTCAGTAACTGGCACGACGTTTACTTCGTTCCCTAGAAATTTTTTTATACCGAGGATCGTTGATTTTTTTTATTAAATTTCCACCTCCAAGTCAAAATTGTTCCTTTATCCCCTGGTTTCATGAAATTTTTTTACGGATTCATTTAAAGAATGTTGTTACCTATAATCTGTGATGTGTCAGTAACTGGCACGACGTTTATTTCGTTCCCTAGAAATTTTTTTATACCGAGGATCGTTGATTTTTTTTAATAAATTTCCACCTCCAAGTCAAAATTGTTCCTTTATCCCCTGGTTTCATGAAATTTTTTTACGGATTCATTTAAAAGATGTTGTTAACTATAATCTGTGATGTGTCAGTAACTGGCACGACGTTTACTTCGTTCCCTAGAAATTTTTTTATACCGAGGATCGTTGTTTTTTTTTTAATAAATTTCCACCTCCAAGACAAAATTGTTCCTTTATCCCCTGGTTTCAAGAAATTTTTTTACGGATTCATTTAAAGGATGTTGTTACCTATAATCTGTGATGTGTCAGTAACTGGCACGACGTTTACTTCGTTCCCTAGAAATTTTTTTATACCAAGTATCGTTGATTTTTTTTAATAAATTTCCACCTCCAAGACAAAATTGTTCCTTTATCCCCTGGTTTCATCAAATTTTTTTACGGGTTCTTTTAAAGGATGTTGTTACCTATAATCTGTGATGTGTCAGTAACTGGCACGACGTACACTTCGTTCCCTAGAAACTTTTTTATACCGAGGATCGTTGATTTTTTTTAATAAATTTCCACCTCCAAGTTAAAATTGTTCCTTTATCCCCTGGTTTCAAGAAATTTTTTTACGGATTCATTTTAAAGATGTTGTTACCTATAATCTGTGATGTGTCAGTAACTGGCACGACGTTTATTTCGTTCCCTAGAAATTTTTTTATACCGAGGATCGTTGTATTTTTTTTAATAAATTACACCTCCAAGACAAAATTGTTCCTTTATCCCCTGGTTTCATCAAATTTTTTTACGAATTCATTTAAAGGATGTTGTTACCTATAATCTGTGATGTGTCAGTAACTGGCACGACGTACACTTCGTTCCCTAGAAATTTTTTTATACCGAGGATCGTTGATTTTTTTAATAAATTTCCACCTCCAAGACAAAATTGTTCCTTTATCCCCTGGTTTCATCAAATTTTTTTACGGATTCAATTAAAAGATGTTGTTACCTATAATCTGTGATGTGCCAGTAACCGGCACGACGTTTACTTCGTTCCCTAGAAATTTTTTTATACCGAGGATCGTTGATTTTTTTTATTAAATTTCCACCTCCAAGAAAAAATTGTTCCTTTATCCCCTGGTTTCATCAAATTTTTTTACGGATTCATTTAAAGGATGTTGTTACCTATAATTCGTGATGTGTCAGTAACTGGCACAACGTACACTTCGTTCCCTAGAATTTTTTTTATACCGAGGATCGTTGATTTTTTTTAATAAATTTCCACCTCCAAGTTAAAATTGTTCCTTGATCCCCTGGTTTCATGAAATTTTTTTACGGATTCATTTAAAGGATGTTGTTACCTATAATCTGTGATGTGTCAGTAACTGGCACAACGTTTATTTCGTTCCCTAGAAATTTTTTTATACCGAGGATCGTTGTTTTTTTTTTAATAAATTACACCTCCAAGACAAAATTGTTCCTTTATCCCCTGGTTTCATCAAATTTTTTTACGAATTCATTTAAAGGATGTTGTTACCTATAATCTGTGATGTGTCAGTAACTGGCACGACGTACACTTCGTTCCCTAGAATTTTTTTTAAACCGAGGATCGTTGATTTTTTTTAATAAATTACACCTCCAAGACAAAATTGTTCCTTTATCCCCTGGTTTCATGAAATGTTTTTACGGATTCATTTAAAGGATGTTGATATTTATAATTTGTGATGTGTCAGTATCTGGCACGACGTTTACTTCGTTCCCTAGAAATTTTTTTATACCGAGGATCGTTGATTTTTTTTAATAAATTTCCACCTCCAAGACAAAATTGTTCCTTTATCCCCTGGTTTCATCAAATTTTTTTACGGATTCATTTAAAAAATGTTGTTACCTATAATCTGTGATGTGTCAGTAACTGGCACGACGTACACTTCGTTCCCTAGAAATTTTTTTATACCGACTTTCGTTGATTTTTTTAATAAATTATCACCTCCAAGACAAAAATGTTCCTTTATCCCC
Source organism: Siphlonurus alternatus (assembly GCA_949825025.1). NCBI lineage: Eukaryota > Metazoa > Arthropoda > Insecta > Ephemeroptera > Siphlonuridae > Siphlonurus > Siphlonurus alternatus. The sequence goes on along the minus strand of OX463781.1, from coordinate 25,554,715 downwards.
TGGTTTCATCAAATTTTTTTACGGATTCAATTAAAAGATGTTGTTACCTATAATCTGTGATGTGTCAGTAACCGGCACGACGTTTACTTCGTTCCCTAGAAATTTTTTTATACCGAGGATCGTTGATTTTTTTAATAAATTTCCACCTCCAAGTCAAAATTGTTCCTTTATCCCCTGGTTTCATGAAATTTTTTTACGGATTCATTTAAAGGATGTTGTTACCTATAATCTGTGATGTGTCAGTAACTGGCACGACGTTTTTTTCGTTCCCTAGAAATTTTTTTATACCGAGGATCGTTGATTTTTTTAATAAATTTCCACCTCCAAGACAAAATTGTTCCTTTATCCCCTGGTTTCATCAAATTTTTTTACGGATTCATTTAAAAGATGTTGTTAACTATAATCTGTGATGTGTCAGTAACCGGCACGACGTACACTTCGTTCCCTAGAAATTTTTTTATACCGAGGATCGTTGATTTTTTTTAATAAATTTCCACCTCCAAGTCAAAATTGTTCCTTTATCCCCTGGTTTCATGAAATTTTTTTACGGATTCATTTAAAGGATGTTGTTACCTATAATCTGTGATGTGTCAGTAACTGGCACGACGTTTATTTCGTTCCCTAGAAATTTTTTTATACCGAGGATCGTTGTTTTTTTTTTTAATAAATTACACCTCCAAGACAAAATTGTTATTTTATCCCCTGGTTTCATGAAATTTTTTTACGGATTCATTTAAAGGATGTTGTTACCTATAATCTGTGATGTGTCAGTAACTGGCACGACGTTTATTTCGTTCCCTAGAAATTTTTTTATACCGAGGATCGTTGATTTTTTTAATAAATTTCCACCTCCAAGACAAAATTGTTCCTTTATCCCCTGGTTTCATCAAAATTTTTTACGGATTCATTTAAAAGATGTTGTTAACTATAATCTGTGATGTGTCAGTAACCGGCACGACGTACACTTCGTTCCCTAGAAATTTTTTTATACCGAGGATCGTTGATTTTTTTTAATAAATTTCCACCTCCAAGTCAAAATTGTTCCTTTATCCCCTGGTTTCATGAAATTTTTTTACGGATTCATTTAAAGGATGTTGTTACCTATAATCTGTGATGTGTCAGTAACTGGCACGACGTTTATTTCGTTCCCTAGAAATTTTTTTATACCGAGGATCGTTGTTTTTTTTTTTTAATAAATTACACCTCCAAGACAAAATTGTTATTTTATCCCCTGGTTTCATGAAATTTTTTTACGGATTCATTTAAAAGATGTTGTTACCTATAATCTGTGATGTGTCAGTAACTGGCACGACAATTATTTCGTTCCCTAGAAATTTTTATATACCGAGGATCGTTGATTTTTTTTAATAAATTTCCACCTCTAAGTCAAAATTGTTCCTTTATCCCCTGGTTTCATGAAATTTTTTACAGATTCATTTAAAAGATGTTGTTACCTATAATTTGTGATGTGCCAGTAACTGGCACGACGTACACTTCGTTCCCTAGAAATTTTTTTATACCGAGGATCGTTGATTTTTTTTAATAAATTTCCACCTCCAAGTTAAAATTGTTCCTTTATCCCCTGGTTTCATGAAATTTTTTTACGGATTCATTTAAAGGATGTTGTTACCTATAATCTGTGATGTGTCAGTAATTGGCACGACGTTTACTTTGTTCCCTATAAATTTTTTTATACCGAGGATCGTTGATTTTTTTAATAAATTTCCACCTCCAAGACAAAATTGTTCCTTTATTCCCTGGTTTCATCAAATTTTTTTACGGATTCATTTAAAGGATGTTGTTACCTATAATCTGTGATGTGTCAGTAACCGGCACGACGTACACTTCGTTCCCTAGAAATTTTTTTATACCGAGGATCGTTGATTTTTTTTAATAAATTTCCACCTCCAAGACAAAATTGTTCCTTTATCCCCTGGTTTCATCAAATTTTTTTACGGATTCATTTAAATGATGTTGTTACCTTTAATCTGTGATGTGTCAGTAACTGGCACGACGTACACTTCGTTCCCTAGAAATTTTAAAATTTAATTAATAAAAGCTCCGACATGGCATTTAAAATTTTGCCGCCTTTAATTTTTTAGTTTAGCTAATTTCTTAATAAAAAATCATAGAATTTTTATAAATGACACTTAAATGTTATAAATACTATTTATATTCAGTCTACAGGTCGTTTATAATCCATATAACCCGAGAAAAAACGTTTTAAAATACAATCAAGATCAATGTGCGAGGTTTGTACTTTTCCGTGACGTCACAATTCCTTGGAGCTGGCGTGGAGGTGATTTGGAGGTAACTTCAGCTGGGTCTGCTAGCAGACATTTGTGACAAATTTTGCCCAATCAAAAGCGAGGGAGGAGCTACGTTTATTCCCCTGTTCTCAAACTTCCCGCAGCACAGACCGCCTGGCACGAGTGAAATAATATAGCATAATATACTGCTGAAATATATTTATTTTATGTTTTAATAGTGTAAATAATTATGTTATAATTAAAATTAAAATATTGTACAATATCTAGTATTTAATTATTTATATATCATTAATAAATTTATATATAAATGATATATAAATCATTAAAATCATAAATAATTAAATATATATATATATATATATATATATATATATATATATATATATATATATATATATATATAATATATATATTTATATATATATATACATATATATAATGCATAATATAAATAGTAGCTTATTTATAATATATACTTAAATATATTACAATGTATCATTCTACAAATATATATAAATGTTAATTACTATACCAAAAGCCAAATTGAGGCAGAGAAGCCGAAAAAAATGACCAAAACAAGTTTTGAGCATCTAACGACTGGTATATAAATATAATATGCTAGTAAAAATTAAGTTCTTGTTTATCGAGCATCGGGTATCATGAGCAAAATAAAAATCGAAATAATATAATATTTCGGGTTTTGCTCAATACTATTATAGTTTTGCGCTCAAGTAGAAATGAGCAAAACCCAATGAAGACTTTCATTTCGGCTTTTGCTCATTTCCATCTGAACATAATTATTATTAAACTCTATTTCCGCGCATCGCGGTATTTCAAGAAATTATTAATTTGAGGTACATCGTGCCACAGACTTAATAATGTATATATATATTTATATCGATAGTATACTTGGGGTGTACGCGAACTGTTTATTTATATAATAAATATGTTACATATATACCATAATTTTTTTACTTTATTACTTAAAGTATAAGAGTGAGCGAGTTCATTTTTTTTTTATTATTTTATTTTTTAAAAATAGTTTAGGCTGCCCTCTATAATATTGAGAAATGAAAACCAAAAAATTATTCCATCTCAAATTAATAGTTTCACCACAAAAAATTCCCAAAGTTGGTGTTTCGGAGGCCTTTAACGTGCAGCCTTATGGAACATAAAACCGCGTTTTACTCCAACATTTTCTGAACTATGGTACCATTTAAAAAATACTTACGTAATCTATGATGAATTCTTTAATGAATTTTCAAATAAAAAAAAAATTACGGGGTCATTTTCTTGGATAAAAATCATGAAAATCCTTAATTATGGGAATTAACCCGCAAAAACTTAAAGATTTTTTCCTGAAAAAATGGCTCCGTAAATTGTTTTTTTTTATTTAAAAATCCATTTAAAGAATTCATCATAGATTACGTAAGTATTTTTTAAATGGTACCATAGTTCAGAAAATGTTGGAGTAGAACGCGGTTTTATGTTCCATAAGGCTGCACGTTAAAGGCCTCCGAAACACCAATTTTGGGAATATTTGTGGTGAAACTATTTGAGATGGAATTTTTTGGTTTTCATTTCTCAATATAAGAGGGCAGCTTAAACTATTTTTAGAAAATAAAATATTAAAAAAAAATGCAATCGCTCACTCTACTTTAAATTCTCATTATTTTTGAGCAAAGATACCCTGCAATTATATAACTTATTGTGAATACATACATATAATAATTTATGTTAACCTCTGCAGCAAAATTGATGACTGCAACAATTTAACGTATTTTTTTCAACTACATTATTTTATTTAAAAGATATGAAATAATTATAATTGCAAAAATCCAGCATTCAGATGCAAATCAACGAACATATTATCACCATACATGTATATGTATTAATTATATTCAGTACACATATTAAATATTTGATGAGTTCCATGCATGCCGATGGCAATTAAACTTCAACTGATGCTGGGGAGGCATTGCTGTCAGAACGGGGGCGGCCACGGCCTTGCAATCCATCCCGACATTTGCCTGCATATGCGACTGAAGGAAACGTGGAAACCTCAGTCAGGATGGACGCTACAGCTTTTGTCAGTGAGCCTGATTGAAGTGCAATGGTCCAAAGCCAGGGGAATCACATTGTGGAAAAGCGCAACGATTTACCCCTGGGTGGACAACGTGTTTTTTGTTGAAAATGGTCACCCATCCAACTATAACCATACCACGCTCGGCGTTGCTGACTTCGGTGATCTGACAAGACCCGGTCAAGCGCACTGCGGCACACATCCACTATTATATAATTATATATCAATATAAACATAAATATATAATGTTATTTTTTATATCTTGATTAACAATTAACAAAAGTGACATCTCTGATGCATATGACTTTATTGACTCGCAATTATTTTACTGTAAATAAAATTATATTATTTTGCGCACTGCATGGTTTTGATACTATATATATATATATATATATATATATATATATATATATATATATATATATATATATATATATATATATATATATATATATATAATATATATATATAACAGTTTATACTATATATAATAGGTTAATTACACAAAAAAAAATAATAACGATCACCTTTTTATGCACATTTGAATACTGTATTTTGTTATGTTCCTTTAACCTAAACCTCAATCTTTAGAGATATGTATAGTATAGCTTAATTAGCTATAAAAAGAAAAATTAAAATAAACAAAATAAACTTCTTTCGATAATTCAAGAATAATCGAGTATACATGAGTAATATATTCTGATTTATATAATGTATCATGATCACAGATTGTAATTTCAGGACATCTTTACTAAATAAATGATGAGAAATATTATTTAATATGATATACGTTACTTTAAAAAAAGTAGAAACCGTAAAGAATATAATAAATTAAATAAATAATAAGCCATATGAAAATTATGGTAAAAAAAAAAAACACAATATATATATATATATATATATATATATATATATACAATGTCATACTATTTCAAGGATTATGTACAGTCCTTGATACTAGTTAGAATGAAGCATGTGTTGTACCGTTGTACCACATGAAATTAACATGTATCAATATTTTAAATAAATTTAGCTGTGAGAAATGCGCAGAACAATTTTTGTTTAAATTTTGCTCAAAAGCCGAAATAAAATCTCATTTCGGGTTCTTTAGTCAAACCGCAATTCGCAGAACTATAGTTTTGTTCAGATGGAAATGAGCAAAAGCCGAAATTAAAGTCCTCATCGGCAGTTTGCTCATTTCGACTTAAGGCATTTAAAATAGTTTTGAGCATCGAGCTTTAATTGAGCAAATCCCCGAAATATTACATTATTTCAGGTTTTGCTTATATAACCCGATGCCATGCTTATAAAACTAGTTTTTCTTATTATTTTCTACTTTTGCCCGAATTCGGCTTTTATTGGTAACTGCATTAATTATTATTATAAAATTCACGTTATTTATTTTTTCTCAAATCAATAAATTAAAGGAAATAATAATTGATCAAATTTTCAGTATCTACGTATTTTAATTAATGTTTAATATAATATTACTATAATAATAATGTCAAGTTTGGGAATCTACCAGACTACCAGAAAAAAATCATTCTTACGTCCATGGCATGGAATATTTATATAGCAGTATTGAACGTTGGATTTATAATCTGTTACTGAGAACGGCTCGCAAACAGATTCTGTTAAAGTAAACATTTTTTTCCCCCGCTTCATAAATATATAATATATTATAGTCAATCGGTCTAACACACACCGAACTATAATTAATTTTAATTAAAAGTATATTTAGAGTTTTAGAGCCATAACCTAGCAGCAGTTTTGATTAATTCACTTGGAGAGGCAACATAGAATTTGTATAAGGACGACTTTTTTTTTCCGACAAAACACTGTACGCGCGTTATAATTATCAAATTAAAAACGTATTTCATAAAACGAAAAACAAAAATGTCTGTTTTCTAAATAAAAATACCTTAAAATGAGAAGAGTAGATGAACCGGCCTAGCTATTGTATTATTGTAAATAAGATTAAAATTTTTGCACTCTAAAACTTATATCGACTCGCGCGAGGACCAATTACTTTTTGTGTTTTTCTGCAAGCTGCAGTGATAATCATTGCATTTTGCTTACAGAAAATTACACATAAAACGCGATAAAATTAAGTCACTAATCAAAATATATATATTTGATATAAAATATCTAGATATATATTATAGATATAAATAAATATAGATATAATACTTAATTATTGATTTAAAGAATTCGAGCATTAAAATTGGCATCTTTATAGGTCTTATATGCTTTTTACTTTTTTTAAAGTAACATTATATTCATGTACAATAATTTTACATTTCCTTATGAATTCTTTGAAAACATTTCCCGATAGAAAAATTTTAAATTAAATTTTTGTACAAAAAATATATAACATTTTGTATAAGTGGATTATTTTAACCTTTTGCTCAATGATTTTACAAATTGATTAACAAATTTGCAATTTTTAATGAAAAAATGACGAAAACGTTAAAAAAGGTATAAAGTTACATTATACGCTAAATTTTACAAAAACTTACAAATATTTCTTACAGTGTATGATATGAGATATCACTGATATCTCGGGGATATCACAGATATGATGAGACCGTTGTAAGCGCGCGTGGATATATATACTATGACACGCTTAATTACTTCTACAACTTCTTAGTAATTAATTTAAAGAGAATTTGTGGTTATATAATGAGCTTATTATAGATGCAATTAAACTGTAATGCTTGAATTCTCCGGTATAGGTGGTTAGGCTGCTCGCAGACAGCATCGCGTATGATTTCGTATTGTGTATGACTTCGTATGATAAAAATTTAGAACCGGTTCTAAATGAGAAACTTTTACGATGTCATACCATACGCTACCATGCGAAGCTGTGTGCGCGCACGTATCTGATCGCACAGTTTCTTAATTTTTTTATCATACGCTGCGAAATCATGCGATTCTGTCTGTGACTAGCCTTAATCTATATTTTTATAGGTAGCGATCGATTTGTATCATATTTTATGCACGTTTTGGTGTCTGCATAGCAATGACGAAAGCATAATCAGTATCATCACTGCAGCTAGCTTACAGAAACGTACATTGTTGGTCCACACGTATCGATAATTTTTTATTTCTTAATTAGCACAATTAATTTTTAACTTTTATTTACAATAACACAAATAAGCCCATGCATTGTTTTATGCCTATCATAAGGTATTTAAATTTAGAAAACAGACTTTTATGTTAAAAAGAAATCGGTATTTGATTTGATAATAACCTAATATAGCATGATATATATGCTGGAAAAATATCAGTACATGCAATTTCATCTATATTATGTTGCCTCTCCGGGAGAATAAAATATTTTATTGATTCTTTTGAATCAAAACTTCTGCTTGATGGTTAATATATATAATATGGAGCTCTATAGCTATGAAATTCTTAATTAATCCTCTGTGTGTGTGTATATATATATATATCAGGTCGATTATAGATTTTTTTAAAGAGAAATAAATAATATACAAAATGTTTACTTTAACAGAATTTGCATGAGTTCGCGAACCATTCAGTAAAATGGAAATTATTAGTCTTTTATTAAACACAGAAAGTGTACATATTAACAGCACTAGAAACATACATTATAGAAAAACATTACAATAGAACACATAAAACATACATACAAAACATATATAAAATGGAAATAGTATATATAAGTCTATAAACGTCCAAAACTACTATATTGATAATAATTAAGGTCAACTAATACATGTATATTTGAATAATATTTTAATAATAATTTATTTCGAACGACGGTATTATACTGCATATTAGTGCATATATATGGTACTCATTGTTCATTACAAGATGATTCACGTCTGACAAAATACAAGAAATTTAATTTATAATTAAGTTTGGCAAATATAATAAAATATACTGTGTATTATGATATTGATCGACATATTGCATAGCACTTCTATCTCTAGAAACTCGATCTATATTATATTTTAGTCAAATTAAAAGACGCAGTAAAACACAGTATATATAGTTTAATAATTGTAATAGATTATAATTAATATTATAATTATTAAAATATTATTAATAGTATAATATTAATATTGTAATATTTGTCGGCTCAAGTTTCGTATTTTGATTTTGCGTATGTGAATGTCTAACAGTAAGATTATAAATAATATAATATATACTCTCAGCTCTCATGCAGAGTTTTCTGAGGTTTTCTCTGTCTCTCTGTGAATAAATTAAAGATCTGAAAAAGTTAGTACAACTTCGATCTCAACTCATTTGATTGCAATAGAGCGTTTACCGCGTTTATCCGCGCATGCGCATATATCGGTGGAAAATTTTGTCACAATTGTCTGCTAGGGGCGTAACTCCTGCAGACGACGTGTCTCCAGGTACTGCGCATGCAGAGATGCGCATGTTGTTGTCATTAGGCTTGTTCGTAAATCCTGTAAATAAGGTGGGTTAATTAACACAAAGTGCGCAATGAGCAGGGTTTACGAACAAACCTACTGATTTGATAGATTTAGGCCCATTATTATCCATTATCCTTTACAAGACCCTGCAAAAAACAGTTCAACTATACAATTGATCCAAGTTACTCAGTACGTGGAATTATAGCCGTTTAGGCTCCTTCCAACAATTGTAAGAAGAAGACGAACGACGAAGAAGAACGAAGAACGCGAAGAAGAAGAAGATAGATTTAGGCGGATATTTTTTTAAATCAGATTGATAATGGTCGATCATGCATGGTCTCACGATCGCTCATATATTTATATTTATATAGATTAGAATAGAATAGAATAGAATAGAATAGAATAGAATAGAATAGAATAGAATAGAATAGAATAGAATAGAATAGAATAGAATAGAATAGAATAGAATAGAATAGAATAGAATAGAATAGAATAGAATAGAATAGAATAGAATAGAATAGAATAGAATAGAATAGAATAATATATATATATATATATATTTTTATAATATATAATATATAATATATTAAATGTAATATGATGGATTGTGGAGGCTATACGTTATATTAAAATATATATAATGTAATTAATGTTACATAATATATTATATATATTTATATTTTAAATAACATAATAAAATGATATATTAATTATTATAGCCATTAAATTATCTGACGAGCCATTAATATAGCCATCATGCAGTAAATTAATTTAAATAATTTTTTGTTTATATATAATATATTGATACTGTATACAATATATAGGTACAATTTTATTTGTATTTTGGGCAAATTATATTTCATTTTGGTTTGTATAATAATAATATATGTATGTATTATATAATCAATATTTTTCTTTTATTTTTTAGGTTATAATTATTATTATATAATATTTTATAATCTATTCTGTACACTGTTTTTGTGTTCAATAAACAATTTATTATAAACAATTTATTATAAACAATTAAATATCATATACTCTATCGTACGTTGTATTATAGACTCGGAAATTGGGGAGGGGGGACGGAAAATCCATGGTACTGAAGGCAAATTTTAATACAAAAAAATAGTGAGGGAAATGCCTATAGATATATATTTAATTTGCCCATGTTAATAAATCCAATTAAGATTTTAAAATTATTTTATTAAACACAAAATTTACCGTACAATATATAAATAAATAATTCTACATCATATAATATACTATATAATTATTATGTATTAATTAATAATATAGACATAAAACGTAGAAAATTAATGGTAAAACCCAAAATAGAACCCAAAATTTTTAGGGAAGGAGCTCTTTAATTCCTCGACCCCTGCATATATGTATCGATCCACGCATTGTATTTATTTTATTTTTTATATTATAATTAGTGCATGTAAATTCTCGGAACTATCTCCAGGATAAAATGTGCATGAGTACTCATTGTCAGAGTACTTTGAAAGCACGTACATGACTTATTTGGTTTTTAATTATAAAGTTATTTTGTAAATTTGTGGTGTCGATGATTGATATGAAATTAATATAAATACTATCGAGAATCGAGAGCTTCTTTTGATGTTTTAACATTTTTAAAATACATAATTTTTATCTTTGTGATCCAAAATTAACATATTATAATTATTTCTTTTAAATTATTTGCCATAAAAAATAGTGATGAAAATACTAAATGGCCACTTCGAGTGTAAGCATGCGTTCTGGCGCGCAGGTCCGGTTGTCATGGTTTCGCCAGACAACAGCGCTGCAGCTGTCAGGCGAGCTGGTCGGCGCGGGGTCCCAGTAGGCACGCGGTGGCGTAAGGCCTCGGACACGCGCCAGCTCGCGCCACGACCCGAGATGAGGCAGGTGACCTGTGCTGACTGCGAGCAACTCTAGTCTGTGAGTACAGTCAATGAAAGATATTTTTTGTCTATTAAAACTGCATGAGTAATACGTAACACGTATTCATGCATGGTGTAGTGAATTAAATTTTTAACACAGAGGGTATATAAAAATACTATGACAATATCCAAGTTCATTTTGTAACTATTTTATTATATTATATAATATATATTATAAGTATATTATTCAGTTTTTTTAATAAATTATAACTCCTAAATAGTAGGACAGTTTCCTGTTTCATATATATTATAAACAAATGTATAAATGTATGCCAGAGGCAATATGGTTTCTATATAATATATATATATATATATATATATATATATATATTTATTTATTTATTTATTTATTTATATATAATACAAAACTGAACAAAATGACATTCTTTTAAGCTATACATATTTATATAATATAGATTCGATTATTATATTTATTATTAATTGAGACTGTCTTTGGTACATAGAGGTGAGAACTCTACCGTGTTTACCCGCCAAAGTATTAAGAAAGAAAATTGTCTGAGTATTTAAAAGTTTTCGCAGAGGTACCGTGGGACATATAAATTAATTTAACCTTTTGATACAAATTCGATCGTTGTTCGTTCAGAATGGAGAATCTCTTCCATTGATAAATCAGTCTCGTTATTATTATTTGAGAAAGTTGATCGAATGGTTGAGAGTTTATATCTCAACATGAAGTCATGCTTAAAGGAGCAACGTTATATATACTTGGAACTATAATTTATAGCTCGTCAAAAGCAAAAATATCCTCTATTCACAGATAACAGTATATATATATGCATGGTGATCACTATTTTTGAAACGATTATATATATAAGTAGTGATGATACTATATATATGTGTGTACGTACTGCATCTGCTTATTCAAGGTAATGTTAATTGGTCTGCATTAATTTTCTGTGCTCGATAAAAATTCAAAATTGTCTAATAAAAATTGTCTCCTTAACATTAAAATTTTTAATATAAAAATTTTATTGAACTATAAAATACTATTTTAAAGTACACTCCTCGCCTTTGAAAAGTACCCTTTGCAGCCTCGCTAATTGCCATTGTGTTATATTCACAGAACAAGGAACATGGTGATTAACAAAAGGCAACAAGGCTGCAAACTAAACTTTCAGAGGCGATGAGTGTAAATGATGCAACATAGAAAAAAATGTGATAATAATTAACGAGTCATGTCAGAAAATTATAGCATCAATAATAATTTATCAAATTGATTTAAATTTAAATTAATGAAATAAATCCTAACATATAAGATTATTAAGAAAAATAAAATATGCATTATCATGATTCATTGCTGAACATAATTATTATATATACTTAGAGATTATCGTACATGCGTATACATATTATACAGTATATAAATATCATCAGTATACGACATCAGTATATAAATATACAACAAAACTGTTTGTATGCCAGCGTGCTGCGGTAACACACAATGGTTATTATCATGAGTGGATCGAAAGTTTTGTGTATAGTAGAGTATCGGCAGTGCTTTAGCTAAACCACCCCTATGTCATGTCCCCCTTTTTCCAAGCAAGCCAGGTAGGGAGCTACCACCCTCTTGCTTGCCCGTCTTCCTCGGCTCTCTCTAGCTACAACTCGCTACATTGCAGGCTGGCACGGGCAGTCACAAACAAATCACTCGGCACTGATACCTCTGTAGCTATATACACCGTGCATATATATACCCTCAGTGTGCACTACTTCATCTCTCTCTCTCTCTCTCTCTCTCTCTCTCTCTCTCTCTCTCTCTCTCTCTCTCTCTCTCTCTCTCTCTCTCTCTCTCTCTCTCTCTCACGCTCTCACTTATTGTACTAAGTAGATATGTACGCAATTAACGAGAAAAAGCGAAAAAAATAATAACTTTTTGCACACTTTAAAGAATTTAAAATAATTGTTCGCCTTATAATTACCACAATAACCACAGAACACCTTGCCTTGAGGTTCGGCAACTTATTCAGCTTTGTACTTGGATTTCTTGAATTGATTTTATTAAATAATTTAAATGTTCTGCAGGCTGATACATTCTAATTGTCTGATTCTACCTGAAATATAAAATAACTTTGTATCATGGTCACAAAACCTTTAATTTTGTAAATGAAACTTTGAAAACAATAATCTTTACGTAATTTTTTCATTCAGATTTCCCGTGGGTATGTAATTTATGTAGGTATAATAGGTATGTTCGTAAATACACAATCAGAAGGAATCGTTTATTTGTGATGAACCTTATGTACATGGAAAATAAGGTCCATCACAAATAATCGATTCATTCTGATTGTGTGTATTTACGAACAGACCTAATATATATAATACAATAAGACTTAATTGTTTTGAATCCTAACTTTGCCTTATTTGTATTATGTGAATTTGAAATAAAACGTATCTAGCTGAATCATTTAGATTTCAGGCATATACTAATGCAGATAATATATAATATTATACAAACCATAATGATTTTGATAAAATGAAATTAAAAATTACTATAATATGATGATCTTTAAGTTTTTAATGTCTCAAAAGCATTATTTACGTTGATCAGACTTTTTTTGGGTTCAAGAGTTTTTTTTATAAAGTTTGCATGCTGCATGGGAGTTTAAAATATATAATTAAGGCATTTTCAATTTTGACATCACCTCTAAGTCTCGTTGTTAAGAGCTCATATATTAAGACGTCGCATCTTGAAATTCAAGCTTACAGAAAGAGCTGAAATTCGAATTTTTTATATATTTAAAATAATAATAATAATAATAAAGGGCACCCGGCTGTTCTTGACTCATGCTAAACACTGTGTGGGGAAAGTTCAGTACGCGACGCGTGGGGCCGCGCCCTTGGGGCTCCACCTGGGGGTTGTTTAATTACAGCCCTCAGTCCATAGCCACTAACCGGTTATGGAGCCTGAGCTCTCTCTGCTGCCGCGGAGCTCAGAGTACCTAGGCAGCAAAATCTCGGCAATGCTGGGGACTCTCATAGTTTAACAGCAGACTATGGGAGGATAAATGCAACGGTCCCTAGCGCAATTGTCGGAGGTTGCGTGAAGGAGTCCCCGGATGGCCGGCGTGATCAGTTTGCCGGCTGCACCTAGTGGCGGGGAGGTTCGCGGGATCGGCCACCTTACCATCAGGGTGGTTTTATTGGAGGTGGGTGCTCCACTCTGTGGGTGGATGGTTATTGGTGCACCAGAAACCTGCAGAGTGGGAGCGGCAGGCTGACGGAACGGTGGCTTACTTGACGCAAGTCAGGAGCAGCCGTGTCAGCGTAGGGTGAGGTTTTTGTGGTGGTGTATGTGGTGTATTCACTGTGTGGGGGGAACTATGTTTCGTGTATGGTGACCAGCCGGCAGGCTCAGGGAGATGTGGTGCCAATATATCGTAGTGGCCCGTGCAGTCAGGAAGTAGTCCCCTAGGTCTGACACTCGTATGACGAACGCTCCTCATGGATATTTTCGGTGAGGCAGCGGTCTGAAGGTGAGGCTCTCCAAACGGGTGGGTGAAGCAAAGCTAATATCCGAACACAACAGTGAACGGCGCTCGCGGACGGGGATTGTGGGTCGGGGGAGAGGGTGCAAAGCTCGGTCGCGGTGGGGCTGATGGTCACTGCGGTCACACTATTCGTACGTCATGCTCGGGGTAATAGACCCGGGTCCTACGGGTGTGATTCCGTGAAGGCTGGGTAACACCGTGGCCAAAAGTCTGGCACTCCAAAGTGGCAAAAAAAAAAAAAATAATAATAATAATAATAATAATAATGCAGATCGCTGCTTTATAAAAGACTCAGATACTAATTATTGTGTATGTGTGTGTATGTTGTGTGTAATTGGATTATGATATAATATAATTCGTAGTGCACGCAAGTTTAGATTTTTGTATCAAATATCGAAAGATCAAACCAAGAAATGAATAAAATAATATTTTACTGCATTCAATGAAGAAAAGTAATGTTTGTATGATTTAGGTAAGTGTGTTTATAAATTTAAAAAAATATATTATACGTATCTTTTGATTTAATCAAAATAAATGGACAAAGCTCCCAATATTCTTATATAAGCATTGAGAGTTTTGTCATAATTTTTATAATGGAGCATCGACCTCAATTTTTTATTGCCGATATGGATAGAGGGTGCAAAGTTATGCTACCCTGATTTTTTCAGCTTTTTTAGAGCCGGGGAGCTATTTTTAAAAAATTATTGAAAGTTCTTTTGTGACGTCACGAGACGCCGCTTCTTAAGAAAAGGATAGGACTTGCCGCCTCGTGACGTCACAAAAAGGACTTTCAATAATTTTTTAAAAATATTTCCTGGGCTCTAAAAAATCTGAAAAAAATCAGGGTAGCATAACGTACGTTGCACGCATGATCCATTTCTCCAATAAAAAAATTGATGTCGATATACTCTATCATAAAACAAAATGAAATATATTATAAAGCCTGTATTACACCATACAATTTTGCATACAATTTTTCCTTGCAAGAAAATTTCATCTCCATACAAACAAATGGAGTTAAAATTTTCTTGTAAGGAAAAATTGTATGCAATTGTTAGAAAAATTGTATCGTGTAATACCGGCTTAATGTTATATATTATAATTATAAAAATGAATTTGAATTTTCATAACATGCAGTCTCAATAGCTCATGCAATAACATAAATTCATCGTCTGAATTTATTTTACAATATCTCTTGACAGCAGCATAATAAATTTTGTTCAGCAGCAGGATTTCAAATAATTTACGGCTACATTGCCTCTCAACGTGAATGTATATTGAAATTGCGTGACTCTCTCGTGGTGCGTGTTTTGATGATGCAAGAGCTGTTGTTGGAAATCGGTGGCGCAAACATTACTTGTAATTACAAAGCAGGGTTATTGAAGGTTGATAATCCAAAGTAATATTATACAGTGTATATAGCAATAATATATATATTTATATAATAATATATACAGCAGTTTATCAAAATGAATAATTTAATTGTTTAAACAAATAAGCACTCTATTATATATGACGCTTTGCTTAAATTTAAAGCATGAATCTAATTGTAAGAGCCTAAAATTCAAATTCTTTATTCGAACATTATTACGATTCTACACTCCATTAGAATAAAAATGTCCAATCGGTCCAATCGGTTCATTTTAAAGTACAGCCGAATTGGACCTTTTTATGCATATATATATACACAGACACACACACACACACACACACATGCATCTGCAAACTTGGATCGTGTCAACTAAAATAAATCTATAGATAGGAAACAAAACAATCATTTTAAATATATTTTTTCTACTATTTACAACATTATTATGATATTATAATTATTATATTATAATATAATATTATTATATCACATATTTTCTTTACAGATAAAAATATATAAATCCTATTTGCTTTTGAAGTTGAAATTAGAATATGTATTATAATAAATTTAATATAAGAGAAATTCTACTAGATATCTGTGATTTTTTTTTTTTAAAGATGTACAATGGCACGTGTTTAAATAGGGGGGGGTAGAGGTAAGATTTACTCTCTCTGTCTCTCTTTGAAATTGGTCACAGTACTCGCATTATATATTCAGTGTTCAGTGAGTACTCGCATTATAGGGAAAGCTGTGGGTCAATTCATCTTCCTCTACCTTTTTTTTTTTTTTTTTTTTTTACTTTAAACTGTGTACAGATATACATCACAGGTTTCAACACAACAATAAAGTGCATGTGATCACTATACATGTGAGCTATTGATTGTAAAATTAAAGGCGATCGAGATTTGAATGAAAAGTCATAACATGAAAAAAACAAAAATTAAATAAGAATGTAATATTTATTTATAATATTATTACATATATTATTATTATACCTAAAGGAAATATGTATTTTTACTCCTCAAACACATATTATGTTATTTTTGTGATGAAAGCATTAAGGTAGGTATATATAATATTGAAAACAAAATTTAAAACTATAAACTTTTGTTATAACTTATTTCTTTTAACTATAATTTTTTTATTATTTTTATTAAAGCTTTTATAACTGGGCCACGATCATCGTCTTCGTCATAACTTTACTACAATAGAGAAATAAATTGATGATGACGTCATTCATTGGCCGTACCAATCACCATTACATTACGTGGCCTTATGTACAGCTCCTGCTTGCCTTTACTTAAAGTTTTGGCGTATTTCACAAAAGAGACAACACTCTAATAAAACAATCAATAAATCCACATTAACACCACCACAAGGGCAAGGCAAGTCTGCAGTTGATCTTGATAGGCACGTACTACACGTCCTATATAACCTTTCCTAAGTTTCACTAAAGTGTGGTATCATCGATCCTCAGAGAGCACTTTATACATTGAATTATAAATTATTTACTTGATTTTATTTTTAAGTGGTTTATTATCTCGTTGCGTTATTATTAAGAACAAAAGTAAACGACTTATAACATATTTACAGTAGAAGAAACTATATAGTTTTATATATTTTAAATATATAAAACTATATAGTTACTTCTACTATATTTTTCTTTAATTTAAATGCATATTAGTAGAGGTTGCAAAATTATTGACAAACTGCGCAGTTTTTTGTCATATCATAAGGCGAAGTAGCTTTCAAATAATTTTATCTCTTTGTGACAAAGTATCTAGTTGTATTTGTTTTTCTCAAAATCCATGCAGTTTTTCCATTGGTAAAAGTGCATGTCTATTTACAAATCACAAAGTCTCAAAATTACAACCTTACACTATATAATACTAAGTATATAATATTCTGTACGGCTTTGCCATGAGATGAAGCGATAAGCCTTGAACAGAAAACAATCATGCAAACGTTTAAACTTTTCGAAATTGGCTATTTATTTCACATCATTTGAAGGAAATGGTATTGTTTTCAACGAGATTTTCTAACATGCCATATACCAACAGCATCAATGTATTATTCGATGAAAAAAATAATAAGTAAGTAAAGTTTAAATAAGTAAGGAACTTTAAAAACTCAAGCAGAAACAGAAGTTATAAAGGGCATCACTATATTGTATGCACAAGATATGTTATATTCATTCAAATTTAATTGAGTTTATAATTGAACTAAATTATTATATGTCAATCAATCTTTCAAATGGACTTTATAATTTCCTTTATATTGATTTTCATATGCCTTCAATTTATGTTTTACTTAATGATACTACAAGAAATAAAAAAAAATATATAAAAAAAAACTGTGTATGTATTTAAAATTTGATTTAGGTCATAACGGAGAAATGTGGGCCACCGTTGAAGAATAAAAAGTTTAATATTATTAAGAGAGTCTGATTCAATACGTGCAGACTTGGAGCATGCGATGTCTGTTGGCTGCTGCTTCACAATATACTTCTTGGTATAGCTAGACGTAAATTTATTGGTAAAGAACCAAGCACAGTGAAATTTCGTGTTGTAACCACTTTTTTTTTTCCTCCGCAATGCGAATTGTTAATCTATGGAGATGGCTATAATGCGATATAGAATTTTCACGCTATAATATATAATAAAAAATAGAGAGAGAGAGAGAGAGAGAGAGAGAGAGAGAGAGAGAGAGAGAGAGAGAGAGAGAGAGAGAGAGAGAGAGAGAGAGAGAGAGAGAGAGAGAGAGAGAGAGAGAGAGAGAGAGAGAGAGAGAGAGAGAGAGAGAGAGAAAAGATTTATTTACACTTAATGAAATAGAGGTGGTTAAATATATTATATAAATTTAAGTTGTCTTTATACAAAAATATTAAATTTAAATCTCTGCTGTATAAACATATAATATATATATATATATATATATATATATATTATTTCATTTTAATCATATACATTATTGTCCAGCCAAAGCTTTATATTTTTAAAGCTTGCCGGCTGGTGCAAATTATACGTACAGAATAATATTTTTAATCACTGTATAGTTTTCTAATTTTAGCAATGTTGAAGATGACTGTACAATACTGTATAATTATTACATCAAAAGAGATTGAGGAAATAAGTTATATAATTGTGAGCTAAAAGACTATAGTATTATAGTATATTTTGATTTGTGTACTTTCATAGCTCTTTTCAAAGAACTATATATAAGGTGATTGTAATGTACAATCGAAAAGCAATAAATATAAATATGAATACAAATAAATATAAATATGTGATATTATATGATTCATAAAAGAGGCAAAAATACTTGAAAACCTGATAAGTTATGCCAACTTTGACCTCGTTTTCGTACACAATTTTCTCGATCTTTTTATATTTGACAAGAAGAGTACGTGAGAATCTTAAAGTAAACAAAGTTGGGAAATTTTGAACTTCTTTCCCACCCACTTCTTACATGCTATATGTGCATGAAATGTTTTCTTTTTATTGACATGCTCCTCTGCATTTTTTATTTGTTGATTTAAGTAGTGTTTCAACTCATTTCACTACAGTTAGAGTTTTAAAAATTAAATGAGTAATAAAATTAAAAACAATAATTATTGAATTACCACATGAATGCAATAGCAAATTAACAAATTTCAGTAGAGAATTTATTACATATATCCAAATAATAAAATATCTGATGGGTGATAAATTGAAAAAAAAAAAATCATTTTTAGTTCTTGGACAGAACGAAAAAGAGTGAGTCAGTCCAGTGCGTTTACTAATTGTTTCATTTTTCTTTCCACAAATTCACAAATTACGCTTATAAATTATAAACTATAATAAACTCATACAATTAAAGGAATTTTGCCTGGCCAAATCATCTCACCATGAATTCGATAAACTAAAAACTCGACTGAACTTAAAAATCGATCCTTATTCTTATTCTTTATTATATGATTTCAGTATTCGATGGTTTAATCAATTATAAAAAAAAAAAATTAAAAGCCTATATACTTTCTCCTTGTAAATATGCAACCCGCTTCGTTCAGGTGCTTTTTTCCCCCCTAAACTAAAATAATTTAGCTGAAGACAGAAAATTGCTAATTAAATTTAGTGCTCCCCAGTAAACAAAACTCTGCCGGTCCAGTGTTGGTCCAGAGCTGAGACTCGATCTTGCGCTAATAATACTGTGCCTACACTCAAAAGTACCGATCCAACACATTTTTGACATGTTTATTGAGTTGTTTTTACTATAAGTGGTTGACGTTATAATTTGTCTCAAGGTGTTGTTTCTGTTCTCAGACTTGATGGCCCCTCCTCGGTCCAGTCAATCGCGCCCTCCTGGTTTGGTGCGCCAGCTCTCTCTGCAGCAGACGCCACCAGCTCCTCCACCTGGAGCAACCTCTGCTCCAAGCCGGCGTGGCTTGCTGCGTCGTCAGCGCTCCGCCGAGGACGACAGGCCTGTAACGCGCCTCCTCCACTCTGCACTGAGGGTCTCTGCCAGCGCTCTCGGACCCGGCTTTCTAGTAGATTCAAGTCCACCCCCACCTCCTGCACCTCCCTCCAAACTAGGTAAACTACGTCCTGTACGAGTCGCATGGGCAGAACTACGAAAGTCGTCAAACACCGAGTCTTCAGAAGCAGTTACAGTGATAGCTCAACGAGTGGATCTTACAAAGCCAACCAATAATCACAATGCAAAACCACCACATTGTCTACCAGCTTTGGCACGTGCAAACCTCAAGATCTTTCTCGCACACTCAGGTTTGGCGCAGTGCATCACTAGTACGGTACTGGCAGCAGATCCTCCTGCTCCTCTCAAACTTGAAAGTCCGGCCACGCCGGCGACCCTGAGTCCTCGGGAGGTCATCAAACCGTCGTCTCTCTCTCCACTACCGAGTCGTCCAGCTTTGCCACCACCTCAAGTGCAGCTCACAGCCAGCGCCCGTCGGGTCAATTTTCGTAATTCAACGTTCCGCACCATCAACCGAAGTCTGAGTGACTCGAGCACACCAGAACCACGCCCGCCGGTAGAGCAGAGGACGGGTAGAGTTCTATCAGCACCCGCGCACAGGTGCGTTTGTAATATTAGAAACAAGCCACACCTGTAAATTTTTACGCATAATTAAAGCTCGAGCTAGTAATCTATATAAAATTTAATAAAAATATTATTATCTGCAATAAATCATCAGTAAATTATTAAATCAATGTGGGGCTATTTCATGACACTGTATGATACGCGCGGCGTATTCCTTTTTTATAAGCGTGATGAGAATAATTATTTAATATGCTGTCCTGTACTGCAGTCTAACAGGTTTTACTAAAAAAATAAAATAATATATAGATATACCTTATTGTAGAACACTCGTTGCCTTGGAAAATTTCCCACTTGCAGCCTTGTTAATTACCATGCCCCGTAAGAATAATACAGAGGGCATGGTGATTAACAAAAGGCTGCAAAAAGGGATTAAGTTTTCCAAGACGACGAGTGTATATGTTGGCATCCGGACGCAAATTCGCTTCGGACGCAAAATTTTTGTTCCCAACGCGTTGGGATCAAATAATTTTGATCCCAACGCGTTGGGAATTTTGCTGAAGTGCCCAACGCGTTGGGATCAAAATTGCGATGCTCCGAACGCGAATTTCGCTTCTTGGAATTTTCGCATGATCCCAACGCGTTGGGAACAAAAATTTCGCGTCCGAAGCGAATTCGCGTCCGGATGCCAACATATACATTAAATTTGTGTTTGTATATATATATGTATATATCTATTTTTTGTTGTTGTATTGAATTAAATTAAAAATTTAGGAAACATAAATTTAAAATTTTCATCGAAATTTGCATTACAATTGTAAGGGGCTAGTTTATATCAAAAATGTCTGTTCTTCTATGTACAGTCATCGCCTCGGAAAATTTCCTTTTGCGACCTTGTTACACTATGCTCCATAAGAATAAAATTGCACACAAGGTATGCATGGTGATTAACAAAAGGCTGCAAGAGGAAAATTTTCCAAAACGAAGAGTTTAATGCATTATTTTACAATTATAATACAAAATAAATACATGTAGCACTTTGCTTCCAATCTATGAACTCGTGTGCTACAGACCGACTCCTTCAGTGGCGCCCCCACGGCCGATGTTGCGATCGTTACCACGTCGAAGTCCTCTTCAGGGCTCCTTTGACAAAGGAGACTGCGGTTCAGAACAGCTGACTGTTCCTGTTGAGCGCAACATTCGTTCTGCACCGACACGACGCCGTTTTAAAGTTGGCTCTGCTGCTAACAGCGCTGCTCGTAAGAAAGGTGGTGGTCGGCGCGGTGAGGAGTCATCAGGGGATGAGGAAATTGAAGAGCAACCATCAGCACCACCCCGTGTGGGCTCCGCAGGAGCACGAGGGAGACGCGGGTTACGTGTGGGCGCCGAGATTGTTACCATGGTGTCCCTGGTCAGTCCGGCAGGTAGCAGCGATTCGGAGGATGACCGGTCCCCGCGACTCTCAACCTCGCCAATCCCCGCACTGCCCACTCCAGCCTGGCAACCTGCAGAGGACAAGCCTTTTGTTCTGGCCACTCCCACCAGTGCCCAGGTCATCGTGTGCGCCAGGAAAATCACAAAGTCTGGTGAGAACATTTTAATATTTACTCTCAGTATTACAACAACTTTTATAATCTTAAAATCGTGATGCTCATCACAGAAATATATATAAATATATATATATATATATATATATATATATATATATATATATATATATATATATATATATATAATATTATATATATATGTGTATATATATATTATATATATATGTGTGTGTGTATATATATATATATATATATATATATACTTTGTAGTTACAAATCCTAAACTGATTTGATAACAATCAATCGTCAAATGTAATAATGCTTACTTTGACAAGGTTTATATTTATATTTAGTTCTTCTCTGCTTATGTGAAAACAGTATCATGGTCTGATTACTCTGGTTTAAGCTATCTCTTAGGGACATTTTCAGAGTAATTGAGTATCGACCTCAAATTTTTTAATTGCAGAAATGGAAAGAGGGTGCAAAGTTATGCTACCTTGATTTTTTTTCGGATTTTTTAGAGCCCGGAAAGTATTTTTAAAAAATTATTGAAAGTTCTTTTTGTGACGTCACGAGACGCCGCTCCTTAAGAAAAAGATAGGACTTACCGCCGCGTGTTGTCACAAAAAGGACTTTCAATAATTTTTTAAAAATATTTTCCGGGCTCTAAAAAATCCGAAAAAAAATCAAGGTAGCATAAATTTGCACCCTCTTTCCATTTCTGCAATAAAAAAAATTGAGGTCAATACTCCATTATATAATACTATTATTATTAATTAATGTAATGGAATTTTACTCAAAATCATGTTCACTTCAATAATTTTTTGCTTAATTTCAATTATTATATAAAATTGTAAAACATTTTTGAAACTTATACTTTTGACAAAAGTTTATATATATACCCTCTATATAGTAAAAAATAAAAATATAAAAATGGGAAACAAAATGAATTCAAGTATTCCAATTGTCCAAGTGAACTTGTGACCATATTAGCACCTTTTTCATTATATTATTGTTACTTCTTTTTATATTAAAACATTCAAAGCATTTTTACTCACCATTAATACTCTTCAAATTTGAAAATACGTTTCACAACCTACATTTCTTGTAACTTGTAACTATATACGCTGGATAATAAGTGTATATATAATACAGGGTGTTTATAAAAATTTGTTTTTATTTGTTTGTTTTAAAGTTTTATTTAGTTATACAAGACAATTTCGTTCACGTCAAAATTTAACCACGTACACCAATGGTAAACGGTGCTCATGAGGAGATGAATAGAATTATTAAGGCTTCAGGTAAATTGTGTTACCAAATTTGCCATCATGGTATAACCAATCTAGGATTGCAATAAAAACAGTTTCTTTCGGGTAACTGCTGATTTGATGGATTCTGGAGCTCGAGAACGGTTAATTTTTTCTCGATTCGGAAGACAAGTCCAAGTAACTCTTTTTAATTTTCATTTTAAAAAATGTATAAATTTCAGCATTAATAATTTGGTGTATGACAAGTTCATATCCTTATCAAACATCGTGCTTTAACTTGCCTGCCAAATCGTATAATAGCGATTTTTATAAACACCCTGTATATAGGAATAGTCTACATAATATATAATTGAAAGTTCGAACAAGCTATATATAAATGAAAAATTGCACTGTCAGCACGCATGAGATTTGCTCTGAGATTAATTGATAAATTTACATGTTTAAAGTTTAATCACATTAAAAAATTATCAACAGTATCATATAATTTATATTGCATAAATTGGTAAGTGTAGGAAACTTTTTCAAACGTATATAGCTATATATACGGTACGGACTCACTCGATCAGACAGCAATTAATATTATATAACACACTATTTAATGTATAATAACATGCTTTTCTAATCGCTAATTTTTTCATCATCTCTTTTTTTAAAGAAACGTTATAAATTTCCAGAAACTAATTTATCACAGGCAAAAAATAAATATTAATCATAACAAAAATTCAAATTAAACTTGAAAATTGAAAAGTTTGCAAGGTTCCTGTCAATCTTGATGTCATATCTCCAAATTCACGATGACTGTGCGCGTGTTTGAGCTGTCAGATGAATAGCAATCCAATAACAATCGAGATAGTCCGGTAAATTTAAGTATTTTGGTGGGCAAAAATAGTAATAAGCTGAAATTTGGTACACACATGCCTGGATAGTATACGAGTTCCCAAAAAAAAGTCCCCTAAGATCCCCTTTGAGGAGACAAAATTACGGGACATTTCCCGGAAAAATGTACTTTTTATCAAAAATATTTTTTTCTAGTGCAATTAACGATCGTGCTTGTCCTGAAAAATGTTGGAATAGAGATAATTGAACTAAAAATAGTTTTCAAAAAAATTAGCTTCCTTTAATGAATAGTTTCCAAAATATCCCTGAAATTTAAAAGCGTATATTGCCAAGTGATTTAATTTGAGTTTCAAATTGCATTGTAATTATCAAAAATATTGTGATGATACAAAATAATTTTTACGAAACATGTAGTACAGTGTAGTTTACTCAAAAGCGCTAGTTCGTTTCGTTTTTGAAATGCAGGAATTTTGGGAAATTTGAACTCGCAAGAAGTGGGCGTGTCCCGACTCCTTGCACTGTATATACTGCGTTTATATGTGGAAAAAATTATGACTTTTTTTTAGACTCGTTCTGATAGTGTGGCATGCAAAATTTATTTTGGTCTTTTCTCTACCCCCCCCCAAAATATTCTCCCCCCCCCTTCTCCTCTCAGCCAACATAAAAATAAATTTTCTGAATAAAATTTTCTGCTGAACGATCAAGTTTATTGATTTGAACTTAATGTAAGAAATTAATAAATATCGAAAATTTAATTCCCCTCCCCCCTAGACTCCCCCCCCCTTAGACCCCCTCCCCCCTAGACTCCCCCCCTTAGACCCCCTCCCCCTCTCTGGCAAAAGATTGATATTGTAGGAAAATTGATTCAATGAATTGAATACATAATATACATGGACTACAATTCATTAATTCATCATTAAGAGATAAGTAGCACACGTTTTATGATCATTTCGGATTTTTCTTCTTTTTAATATTCCTAGTATTTTTTTTATGTTTTGAATTTTGAACTACGTACTATCTACAGGATATTGCATGTCTTTTTTTAAAGTTTAATATTGTATTCCTTTGATAAGTAAGCTTGATCTATAACATAAAACTGGACATAAATGTGGCACATAAATACATGGATTGGCTTGCTTATAATTAATGCATTAGGAAGATGTATAATATGTACCTGCATGGAGTAAAATGTAAATAAGGAACCTCCTTAAAACATTGCAATTGTAATCAAAGTACCATTAAATAAAATTAAAAATGTACACCATCGCGCGTATTAATTAAATTGATTATATGATTATGCTATCATTATATTATATAAGAGTATATATATAACAGATTGTATTTCAATATTTCATATATACAATATTATTATCTCTGCTATGGTGATAACTGAAAATCTTCATAATAACAAAATTATAATTGATATTATGTGTGATTACATTACATTAAGCTCATATTATTTTTTCCTCTGACATATTGAATTTTCAAGTAATATTTCAATTTAAATTATATAGCTTAATAAAATTATGCTGTATGCGCATGAGCCTAGGTCTGTTCGTAATCCCTGTCCATGCACACTGTATAGTATAACAATTTCTGTACACACAGGGGGACATTCACAAAGCACTTTAGCCCCCACTTTAGCCCCAATTTTTAACCCTGGTGCTAAACATGGTACTAAACCAGGGGCTAACCATGTTAAGCTCATAGCTTAGCACCATGTTTAGCACCAGGGTTAAAAATCGGGGCTAAATTGGGGGTTAAACTGCTTTGTGAATGTCCCCCACAGAGTTCACTCGATTGACGTTATGTCCAAGTACATACATAAAGAAATCGCAGCGGAAACTTACACTAGCCAAGGTTTAGAAATATAATTATACCTATTAGCTATAGCTATGACATATATATATATATATATATATATATATATATATATATATATATATATATATATATATATATATATATATATATATATATATATATGACATACAATGATGCAAAGAAACAAAAGTTTATTTGGAGACAAGAATTACAGTACGTGTGAGTACGTATGTAAATAATCTATGTAATACAATTTAAAAAAATAAACACTTTCTCAATTGAAAAGAATTGCTGATATTAAAAAAATTATTTAACTTTAAATCGCGTTCCCACGAGAAAGAGGGACAACTTAATCATTATTAATTGGTGATATAACTCTGTGTAAATTAAATAACCAGATTCATATTCATGTGTATTATTGCATGAAGAATTTCCTGAGTCAAGGAGTATCTCTTGCCAATTTAACACAACATGTAGCTCTTTTGCCATAAAAAAATTATTTTGTAGTTTCGCAAAATTTGTATGGTGTTATTCGTTGTTTCCATTGCTCACATGATGCTTAGGTGCAGACTAGTGCCATGGATGGTATTATATATAACTAGGAAAAGGAGAGAGGGATTCTTGGGGGGGGGGGGGGGGTTCTTGGGGGAAGGGTAGTTTTTTTTTATATTTATTTCTTATTGTTAGTTCAAATTACAAAATTACAGAAGCAAATTATATTCAGTTGGGGATTGGAGTTGGAGGGGAGGGGGTATTTTTTTTTGGGGGGGAGGGTAGAGAGAAGACCCAAATAAATGCTTCATGCCACACTATCAGAACGATCGAGTCTATAAAAATAGTCGTAATTTTTTCCACATATAAACGCAAGGAGTCGGGACACGCCCACTTCTTGCGAGTTCAAATTTCCCAAAATTCCCGCAAATCAAAAACGAAACGTGCTAGCGCTTTTGAGTAAACTACACTGTACTACATGTTTCGTAAAAATTATTTTGTACCATCACAATATTGTTGATAATTACAATGCAATTTGAAACTCAAAAATCACTTGGCAATATACGCTTTTAAATTTCAGGGATATTTTGAGAACTATTTATTAAGGGGAGCTAATTTTTTTGAAAACTATTTTTAGTTCAATTATCTCTATTCCAACATTTTTTAGGACATGCACGATCGTTAATTGCATTAGAAAAAAATATATTTGATAAAAAAGTACATTTTTCCGGGAAATGTCCCGTATTTTGGTCTCCTCAAAGGGGACCTTAGGGGACTTTTTTTGGGAACTCGTATACTATCCAGGCGTGTGTGTACCAAATTTCAGCTTATTACTATTTTTGCCCACCCCGCTTATGCATTTCTACCTAATATTCCTGGACTAAGAGTTAAACGCTGTGCTGTCAAGAGCTGAGTGTAGAAGTTCTCCTATAGTATAGTAGTCGCCTCGGAAAATTTCCCTTTGTGGCCTTGTTAATTATTATACTATGTCCTCGTATATAAGAATAACGTAGGGCCACAGAGTTCCACATACTAAGTCGACTTAATTAGTATGTGGAACTCTGTGCGTAGGGCATGTTGATTAACAAGGCTGCAAATGGGAAATTTTCCAATGCGATTGATTGAGATCCTTGATTGAGATAACTCAATAAATGAAACTCACTTCATTGATAAATAAGCAGTGCAATGCAAGAACAAGGTGCAGGTCCAGCGTTGTCGAATAATTTATGTACCAAATCATCATAACATGCAAGCCATATAATAATACGCTACAACAGATTTATTTTCATGATTATCATCATGACTAACAAACTAATTATAATCTTACACTTTTTTATTTCACTGATTGTATCCATTTGCAGCCTTGTCAATCACCTCGCCTTGAGGGTATGCAATCAGTTCAAGTAATTAATGTTCATGTTATTACAACTCCTTAATACGCACTTGTATGAGTTTTATGTGAGATCTGGCGGATTATACAAAGTTACTTTAAGTTATTTTATGATAAAAAGAAGTCTTCATTAACCTGGTTGATGCAAAAATTTAATATAATTGTTTATTATTCTGAAGTAAAATTTGTGTTCAGATTATTCACCTAGCTGTCATTGACACATTGACAGTATAATACGTTTTAATAAAAAATCAGCATATCAATTACGGTAGTAGTATAGTAATTATAAAGTGGGTGGGACTCGAAAATTAATTGTAGTTGCAAACTGAAGATCGCGCCTTGCATGTGTGATGTATTATATGCGAGACCTGAATGTGTCTCACGCGATTTAGAGAGAGAGAGAGAGAGAGAGAGAGAGAGAGAGAGAGAGAGAGAGAGAGAGAGAGAGAGAGATATTGCCTGGGCTGGTTGGAATGTAGAAAACGAGCCTGCTCATTCGTCGCCTTTAAACACGCCACCAGCTAGTAGCTGACATAAATACTCTCATAAAAGTATGTTTTAACACTAGTCACAACTCGTTTTATTAATTACATATAGTTTATTTAATTAAAAACTAAAGAAACAGCTAGAAAATAAATGTAACTGCATGTAATTCCAACTGACTTTCAATTTTGAGCTATATAATCTTTATTTTTTTATTCATGGACTTAGGCATCAATTAATATTAGCTTATACTCTATATTTTTACTCGTGCATATCATAAGATTGAGATTATGATATTTAGTCAATCTGTTATGGAAAGCTTAAGTCCACAAATATTATAATTTTACAATTAAAAATAATTCATTGAACTCTGGTGTGTGTTTTTATTCCACCGATGAAAATATAATGTAAAATATACTGTTCTGAATCATTTTAAATAACCGTCACATCAAATTTCATTTTAATTAGTTGCTATATTTAAAGTATAGTATCCTAGTAGTGATAATATATATGTAATATTTAATTAAAAGAAACAAAACATCATACATCAGAATGGTTCACTGTTCAGTCCACTGTATTTCATTTAATATTATACAACAATGATTTTCTTGCATTTGCTCTTCTTTTCATGCACCGAGTCTGCAAATCATGAAAGATCTTCATGCTGCAAATTTTAAAACCAGACAACCGCTATATTATAGCTTGAACAAGCGTGTCGTGCGTGCAGTATCGCTGAGCAATGCAGGCGCCATTTATCTCCGCTGTCAGTAATTTCAAAGAATATTTCCCATCAATAAATCAATAAACATTATTACTTGGAACTGGGGTTAGATTACATTTCAAATGAAATTTCTTAGGAATGATGAACAAGAAGAGAAAAAAAAAATCATGCAAAATTCAATTAGTCCTATATTAAATATACCATGCAAGCATAAAACTTTGCTTTGCACATTATTTATATATATTTTAATTTAAATGTAATGCGTTTTTTTAATATTATTTTTTCTTATTGGAGCAAAAAATTTAGTATTTCAATTTACCAAAGAGAAATTATTCCCTAAGAAAGGCAAGAAAATAATTATGCATGTAATTGGTAAACTTGATGGGGTTGAGCGTGGCGCAGTGCATTGACCAATTTACATTAGATCACCCAAGTCAAAATACGTCGAGCGTGCTTAGTACTTGAATGCTTCAAATAAATTTTACGTTGCTCCCTCCCTGTGGTAAATTCATCAAATTCATCTCGCTTTCCACAGTTTCCACCCAGTGCAGTGATGCACTTCATGTGTGGTTCCCCAGAGGCTTTGCACATCATTTTGGTCCATTGATAAAAAGTAGATGTGTCCGTCTTGACTGAGAGAGATTTTCCACGGTTCTCTTAGTCTCAGCGAATGCTGGGATGCGTAACAGGCCGTGGCCACCATCTTTTCCCTTCTGATCCCTGCTCATTACCCCGCCTTGAACTCCAAGCTTATAGAAGTGTATCCTCGATCGTAAAAGAAAAAGGAAGTTATTATCAAAGTTTCAGAATTAGACTCCTGGGCAGGAATAAAAAAAAACGGATAATTATTACCAAAAATCCCTAAAAACAGTTATACATTTTATAAAAACAATAATTATAAAAAGGTACAGTATTAAAAGTTGAACTTCAATGTTGATTCTCTATTACTTTTTTTTATACGTTTTAGCTCTCATAAGATCATGCGTTGAAAGTTCTCACCTATACTTTTTTTTCCTGTTGTGGAATGCTCCAATATTTACTATTTGGGTAACAAACACTCGGGTACAGGGTACATAGCGGCGCCCACGGTGTCAGGCAAGCACGCGGCTCCACCCACTCCACGCACTCTGCCGCGTGAATGGAGCGCGAGTTCCGCGCGTGTTTTCGAGTTACCATGGGAATGAGTAGCGTGCAAGTCACGCCAGCAATGAACCCTCGCCATGCACTAGCCCAGTGGCCTGCTAATTGCCACATAACACACCGTGTTAGCTTTCTAACAAATATTAATTTCAACTTAATTAAACAAGTGATAATGATAAATCTATAATATATATTGTAACTCATCTTTAACTTTAATTTAATTTTAATGTTCATATTTACGCATTATGATATTCCTTAATTATACTTACTAATTTAAAATATTATAATAATTATACAATTGGTTATTAAATTTACATGATTAAACATGATATTTAAAATATAATTTTAAATAAAATATCTGGACAAAGTGAAATTCAACTTTTTTTTTATTGCACAATATACTGTATAATACTTATTTACTTAATTTTTAAACGTTGTAATTTAAAGAGAAATTTAATTAAACTGGAATGACCCCGATTCTTACTTAAGTCTGTGTTTGCTATCTCCCTGGCATATTCTTGTTGCCTTAATTTCGAAAGACGTCAAAAGCTGACGTTTACAAAATCATGTTAGAGAATCGCAATTCTTCGATTCAGTTGACAGCTGTAACTACAAGTAGTATAACATGGCAATTTAGCTTGCAATGTTGGTTCAGACCAATGATAATATTATCTTGTTATATTTTAAACTTTCTTAATATTTGCTTTCGTGTAAGAAATGTAAATGGAATCAGTGGAATCACGCTATCTGTAAACAACAAACAGCACGACTGAAGGTCTTTCGATTTTTTATCTATTCTATTAAAAATATAAACTAGAAAATGTGATTTATGTTATATAATTAACCATTGTATTGAAATCATTTTGAGGGATATTATACAAAACATAATTTTCCTTGCTAATTACTAATTATAGAGATTTATTGGCAGAAACTCCATGGCGTTTGTTTGATCATGCAGAGCTCGATTTACAATGAACTTTGGTTCTCATTTACATGAAATGATATAGCTAGTCTACCTATATTTACGATGCAATATAACGTAATGAAACATATAATATATATTATATACAAAAATTCCACTTTCTGTATGTATATATATGTTGGCATCCGGACGCGAATTCGCTTCGGACGCGAAATTTTTGTTCCCAACGCGTTGGGATCATTCGAAAATTCCAAGAAGCGAAATTCGCGTTCGGAGCATCGCAATTTTGATCCCAACGCGTTGTGAATTTTGCTGAAGTTATTATTATTATTATTTTGCTGAAGTTATTATTATTATTATCAAAATTATTTGATCCCAACGCGTTCGGAACAAACGAGAATGATCCCAACGCGTTGTGAACAATGTGAAAAACGTCCAACGCGTTCGGAACAAAATTAAGATGTTTTTTAATGATTTGCATGACGCGAAGTTGATGGCGAGAAAGTCAAACTCATTGAAATTTAAAATAGGATGAGTATCGCTGTTTACGGTGTACATTAATAAATTAACAATGTAATACTTTCGTAATATGCTAATTACTTATTTGAAACTTAAGGAAGAAAAAAAAATAGGGTCGTATTATGAAAAAGAAAACAGCACTTACCTTAATGTTTTTAGGCATTATAAACCAACACGACAGCACCGCACACGAATAAGAAGTGAAATGACTTAAATTTACATGCTTGACCTTTGAAATAACCTGTATCCAATAGGATATCACTTATCTTATTTTTGTTTTAAATTGACAATTACATAAAAATATAAATTTACTAATTTCATGTAAAATTCATAATGAATCACGTCATTTCATTTTGCAAATTGAAGAAAATTTAATCTAATTTAATGTGCAATGTAACTCAATCAAAGTCTTCTGCTCGTTGTTAGTAAACAAAGAATTTTATTGCTGTGTAATATCTGTCGCGTGAAAGGAAAAACGTGGGACGGTTGTTGATTTACATGTTAACTTATGGAAAATGACCGTTAATTATGAAGTTGAAACGGTTAACTATTATAGCGCCAACAATACTATTATGCCTAAAAACATTAACAAGTGTTTCTTCGTTGCAGTGTAAAAATAATAATTATAGAGAGGTGTTTTTTATATTATACTGCTGTAAAAGAATTGTTATAAGACAATATTGAATTTTATGCAAAATAATATTTTATTTTTATATGCTTTCTATTTTGTATGCTTTTTTGAAAGGTAAGTGCTGTTTTCTTTTTTATTTATTTTATTTATTTATTTATTTCACCCAAAGTACAAATACAAAATATATTACAAAAATTAGGGTGCGGATTGCAACAAAGCACCGATGGCACTATTTCACTAAAAAGTGGTTACAATCCTTTATATAACTACTGAAAAAAAACAATCATTAGCTGTAAGCTTGTGTCAAAATAAATGTGTAATCACAAACTATTTTTACAAATATAGTGTTTCTTTAAAACACTAGGAAACTGATGTGTTTCAGAACATTTCTTGATAGGACCCGGAAGCCGATTCCACTCATCCACAGATCTTATTACAAAGCCTTTTTTGTAACGATCAATTCGAGCCTTTGGTGGAATGAGCCGAACTGCCCCGTCTTGCCCTCTAATGGGACGTCCATTGACTACAGAATTAGCGAAGTTTAAATCAATTTGGCCAGTTTGACACTTATGAAAGAATTTAAGGTCCATAACCTCAAAATAGTCCTTAATAGGGACTATATTTGTTGTTCTGCAGTCAGGAATATTATTGTTATAAACAAATTTCAAGGCCTTTTTTTCTAAACTCTGGAATTTTTTTATATTAGTGGAAGTAGTTGGGTGCCATGCTGGTGCTGCATTTGTTATTATTGACCTTATCAGCGCTAAATAAGCTATACGCTTAACTTTAGTGGTGCTACCAAACAAACCACGTTTGAGAAAACCTAACAATTTTGCAGCTTTGCATCTTACATTTTCAGTTTGCAAATTCCATCTCATGTCAGAAGTCAACATAACACCCAATACTTTAATGCTGTCACAATATGAAATGATACCATTATTGATATAATATTCATATTTTGATGGCAAAAGACTTAATGATATGTCCATTACCTTACACTTTTTACATTCAATGACATTCCATTATTACAACACCAAACAGAGATATTGTTGAGATCATTCTGTATAGCTATGTTGTCTTCTTCACTCTGAATTAATCTAAATAAAGTAGAGTCATCAGCATATTGGATTAAATCAGATGATACACAGTCAAAAAGGTCAATCATATAGATATTGAACAAAATAGGACTTAATACAGATCCCTGAACAACACCAGAGACAACATCAATGGATCTTGAAGACACTCCACCAAAAATGACTTTTTGAGATCGTCCATCTAGGAAATCACACAACCATCCATGCAAATTACCCCTGATACCAACCTTTTCCAGTTTAAGTGAAAGGCGAGAATGAGACACACGGTATAATGCTTTCTCCCAATGAGTCCCAATCCAAGGTAATTGCATGAATGTGAGCACCTGAATTCTTGTCCAAGATATTTTGCCACATATCAATTGTTTTTGCAAGCATGGTTGTACAAGAACGTTTTGGAAAAAAAACATGCTGATTTTCAGGAAATTGTTTTGTTACATAAAGGTGATTAATTATTTCTAAATTAATAATTCTTTCCAATATTTTACAAATTACTGAAGTTACTGATATTGGACGATAATTTTCAACTAGTATTTTGTCTCCCAATTTAAAAATTGGTGTCACATTAGCTTGTTTCCAATCATTAGGTAATTTATGGCAAGAGAGAGATGTTACATATAAGCTACACAGAGAGGTGGAGCAATGGACAGAGCACATTCTTTTAATATCCTTGCAGGAATACCATCAGGACCAGGAGGAACGTTGATTCTCAATGACTTTAAAAGGTTACATACAAGAGCAGGATTTAAGACAATTTCAGAAAGATTAACATCACAGTTTTTTGTGGATCTAGGTATCAAATAATCCTTATGTACATCAACTTTAAAATTACTCTTAAAATTATCATTGAATGCATTTGCAATTTCCTCATAATTGCCAGTATTGACTCCATCAATCATAAAAGATCTACTACCAGAATTATTTTGTTTACTTTGGATATATTTCCACAAATTTCTCTGTCCATTATTTCCAACTCCAAGTTTCCAAATATATTCTTCCTTGGCATTCTTTATTTTATATTTAAAACAATTTCTCATAGCTATATATTTATTTTTAATATCATCTCTCCCAGTTTTCTTCCATTGTTTAAATAATTGATCCCTTTTACCAAGCAATTTAATTATTTCTTTTGTAATCCAGGGATGAGATCTTTTACCTTTCATGTTACATTTTGGAATGCATTGATCTACACACCAATTAAAGACATTTTTCCATTCATTCCAATGCAAATCAATATCTTTATAGTTTTGTGATGGGAGATGTGCAGTTAGAAGTGCATTCAGCTTACCCCAGTCAGCTTTTTTGTAATTATACACCAAATAATTCTTATTCAAAACTTTTGGCTTTGATAGTCTTAGGCTAGCAAGAATTGCATGATGGTCACTGACCCCTGGCACAACATCAACATCTAGGATAACATTAGGATTATCACATAGCAACAAGTCTAATGTTTTAGAACTTGTTTCTGTTTCTCTAGTAGGAGAAGTAATTAGTTGGTGCGGAACAAAATTGTAAAATGTAGTAAGAAATTCATCAGCAATTGCATTATTTGGTAAAGGAGGACTTGATGACCAATTTATATCCAAATTGAAATCTCCTGTCAGTAGGCAACCATCATAACGAGTGTGAAAATCCGTAACAAGAAGCAGTGAATCAAGTAAAGCAATATTTTCTTCATTGGAAGAATTTGGTGCTCTATAAGCAGAGCCAATGAGAATCTTAATATTATTTGATATTATTTCAGCCCAAATAACTTCACCACTATTTTTCATAATACAACCCTATTTTTTTGTTCTTCTTTAAGTTTCAATTAATTAATTAGCATATTACGAAAGTATTACGTTGTTAATTTATTAATGTACACCGCGAACCGCGATACTCATCCTATTTTAAATTTCAATGAGTTTGACTTTCTCGCCATCAACTTCGCGTCATGGAAATCATTAAAAAACATCCTAATTTTGTTCCGAACGCGTTGGACGTTTTTCACATTGTTCACAACGCGTTGGGATCATTCTCGTTTGTTCCGAACGCGTTAGGATCAAATAATTTTGATCCCAACGCGTTGTGAAATTTGCTGAAGTACCCAACGCGCTGGGGTCAAAATTGCGATGCTCCGAACGCGACTTTCGCTTCTTGGAATTTTCGAATGATCCCAACGCGTTGGGAACAAAAATTTCGCGTCCGAAGCGAATTCTCGTCCGGATGCCAACATATATAATGTATATATATTATATATTTATATATATATAAATACATACATGCGTCAATTCTTCAATCATTATCTTGAAGGAAAAGAGAACACCGATCAGCTGTATTTTTAGTTCCATTTGATTAACATGTAAACCTTAGCAGAAACACAAGAATTCTGAAATTTTTTTTAGAGACAGATTTTAGTACCTAAAAGCCACAGCAAAAAAATTCAAAACAATTATTCGAGACGATTTTTTTGAATGAAGTTTTTAGTTTGGCTCTCCATGGGAAAGCCCTATGCTGAAAATTAAAAAAATTAATTAAAAAAATCGGTTCGAATGATTGTTTTGAAATTTTTTCTGTGTCTTTTTGGTTCTAAAATCTCTCTCTAAAAAAATGCAGAATTTTTGTGTGTCTGCTAAGTTTTTTTGTTTTTTTTTTTTTTTACAGGGATACACCCCTAAGAGCTTACAGCTCGCGGCGGGGTACTGGGTAGGGATAAGGTAGGGAACGGATGTTAAATGTTAATCGGAACTAAAAAACAGTTGATCAGTGTTCTCTTTCCCTTAATGCTTAAATTGTGTTTTTATAGGTAATATTTATTTTTATAATAACATAATAAATAGGTTTTGCATTAATTTGTGAATATTGATATGTTAATATTCCTAATTAATACTGCGCTCTTTTTTTTACAGTTGATGCGTGTATTTGTATACAAAAATACAAAACATTGAAATCATAATATATATAACCTAGACCTATAATATAAGCTATTTAATAACTAACATACATCGTGTATGTAACAAAAAAAAATGTGTATTCAAGACTGCTTCCTTGAAATAGTGTATGCTATATTTTTTAAATGAAGATTATAATTATGGAATTGTGTAAATGGCGTTATGCTATTATTAAAATATATAAATAATTTTTTAGAAATTTAATATACATGTTATTTTTTCCTCTTAAAAATACAAAAATCAATAATAATTTTATATTTTAAAACCGGAAATAGCGCTGCTTTGTTTTTTTATATACAATGTATAATATATAATTTGTTCAGAACTTACAAAAAAGTTTTTTGTTAATATATATTTTTTTTATGTTCTTTTCTTTTCAAGTTTTTTTATTTGTAAAGCATGAAAATTTTCCCCCCGCAAGTCTTGTAAGTTATATAATAATAATAACGGTCACTGCCCCAGTATGCGTGTTAAACGAAACCTTAAATTGTTCGTTTTAAAAGAAATCATGCATGTCTTGTATTTTTATTATTATTCTGTAATTCTATGGATGAAGAATGGTTCCACGAGACCGTTAACATAACCAATAAACTTAATGTTAGCATTCCCCCTGCAAATTAGGCAAATTTCTCAGCTGCCTTGCTTAGCGGGTGGCATAACACTGCAGGCGAAACTTGCTAATGCCATTTTCATTTCATATAATGGAGTTGTATGTGAAAATATACTTAATTTTAAATATAATATAAATACACTTTTTAAACTTTTATTGCAAAATGCAATTACGTTTTGCGATTTTAAGTAAATGGTAGCTATACAGTATATATATACCGCAAGACTTTTTAATAAACTTGTTCTAAAGCAAATAAAATATTTTTTAGGATTATTTGAAGAGAGAAAGCGAGAGGTGAGTTAGCTTGCCGGTGGCTTGCACTACTCTGAGTTACCCCTGAGTTAAGACCGGAACTGCCGCAAATAGATGAGCGTGTGCTAATATTAGCCTCTCCATAAATTTAACTCTCAAAACAATACTCTACAACTTTTCTCTCTTGTTTACATGAGAAACAAAATAAGCAATGTTAAATAATGCCTGATGTAAGGAGATTATTTTTTTAATACAACTTAATATAATAAAGGTGAAAAAATAAAATCTGATATAGGTGAAAAAGTATCAAGTTATTTATATAATATATAAAAAAAATCCGTCTTTCAACGTCAAAAATAGTTTAGAGAGTCTACTCTATATAAACATGCTTTTTTTTAAAATTAAGTTTTCTTGATAAACAAATATAAAAGTAAATTTTCTCCCTTCAATATTAAAAACTTTTTACCCCTCTATACCCCTCTGTTGTAAACGTACGTCAGCAGAGCATGTCAGTGGTTCTTACGGTGCACAGATTGTTGTTCCAGTAAAATTGGTGGCGGCCACGCATGCATGCACGACATGTTTATTATAATACACACGCATTAAATTTTACTAGAAATGTGGGTTGTGGGAATGGGGCCACTAGTATCGAGTGATCTGGCTGTACCACGCAGGCCCGACACGGTGCCGCGCAGTGTCACTGTCTCTCTCGACGCTCGTAGTCGCGATTTCCAAACTCCCGCTTATAGTACAATACAATAAGCTACCAGGTAAGTTGATATGATGACAAATCTTTTTTTAAATGGATTGAGTACTATCATTTTTATGAACTTATTGCGTGATGTTTATCTTTATATGTTGTTTATATGCATGGCAGTGCCAATCCAACACATTGACAATACATTATATATTAAGCGAAATAAATATAAAAAATAAGCAGATAACTATATTATTCCTAAACATAAGAATTTTAAAGCTGGTGCAGCTCTGCTATAGATCTGTTGTTGTTTTTTTTTCTCTCTTTTCCTTTTAATTTCATATACTTTTGACTATTATATTTGCTAGATCGATCTCTTAACTAAATCATTAACGATGGGAATGTTGAATTCCAATTTTCATCTTTATATATTATTATTATGTGTCATTAATCATTAAGAAACATATAGGGGGCATTCACAAAGCCTTAAGGCCACATTTAGGGCTCGATAATTTAAAGCCAGAAATTTTGGGTCTAAAAATCATGCCTAAAATCGGGCTTTAAATTATCGAGTCCTAAATGTGGCCTTAAGGCTTTGTGAATGCCCTCTTTATATTATTAAAATATAAAGTTATAAAGTTATAAGTATTAGGCACGCTTTTTTTTTATTAATCATGATCGATTTCTTTAACATCTTAATTTCATGATATGAGATTACAGTAATTGATAGTAAATTACTCTTGCATCGTCATAACAATTCCTGATAGTATAGAATGTATTTAGCTATAAGAATTCATAAATATTTAATTATAATTATATATAATATATTAATTAGCTTGTTTATCTTCTCTTTCTTCTTCTAGTTTACTAAGTAATTAAGTTTAACACCTGTTTTACTTGAATGACTAATGAGAAGAACTGTACAAAATGAGCACCATTCTCTTGTCTGATGTACACCTCCGTCGCAGTCTCGTTTCAGACACGTGGCGTTGTGCCTGGCCTAGTTCGACGCACCTCCTCGCAGTTCACGCTTGCCGCCGTCCCCGTGAGTGCTCCCCAGACTGCCCCACAACCCGCCTCCGAGCCGAGCAGCCCTAAGGAGCCACCCTCGCCACAAGAATCTCAGCCTACACCTCCGCAGCAGGACTGCAGGATTAAGAAGAAATTGTCACGCACGAAAGCCGTTCTTCGTCACGACAGGTTAGTTGTCAATAACACACCTTCATGGCTGTGCTATATCTGTGACTGTGATTATCCTTTTTTTTTAAATGAATATATGCTTTAATTAATAATGCTTTTATTTATATAAGCATTGAACTTTAAAAACTTCAGAGCTTCTTGCCGGAGCAATGATCTGAGAGCTACCAAAGATTTTACATTTTTAAACCAAAACAAAACTTATAATAATTTAAATTTTGTATTTCAAATTTTAACTAACATTTTTTTTAACTTTTACCCTTTCAATTCAATCTTTCAGTAAAAACAAATTGCTACTGTAATATAATAAATGGATACATGCTTTATATTTTAACATTTTAGTGAGATCGCCAAGACTTGTGTCTCCCCTGCAGAGGTGAAAAGTGCAGCCCCAGTGCCCCCTATCACTGCATCTGGCTTCCTCAGCATGGTGTGTCCGCCAACCAGGGCTCCATCACCAAGCCCCCGCCGCCCCCCGGCCGCCCCCGCGCCTCAACCCACCCCCGGGCAAGAGGAGGAAGATAATGCTACCCCCCGGCCGCACTTTGAGTCTCCCAAGGAGAAAGAATGCTGGCAGCTGTACCGCAAAATGTGCGAGAAGGGTCTCACCGTCTCGTTTGACACGGTGCTCAGGTGAGAGCTCAGCGTATTGTTGCTTGCAGCTTAACAACTCCGGTGCAGGGGACTTTAATCAGATTTATTAAAATATTTATGAACTCGATTAATATATTTTTGTTTCATGATGAATCATAAATAAGTTATTGTTTTGTTTTTTTTTTTTACAATATCTCTATTTTTATTATTATCTGTAAAATTTATAAAAATATATATGTACAATATGATATTGTTATATTTTCTTACTACAGCGTTTAATAACTCTGCCTTTTGTTATAGTTTGTGAAGTTTCTAAAGCAGAGCTGTTTTATTTTCTCAGAGGCATGCTGACGCCAACCGAGTACCGGCTACGACGAGGCGCCCTCCTCTCCTCGTGCTGATCTCTAACACGTGCACGCACAGGCTCGGTTTAATGTGAACAAGATAGTTGTTTGAGTCTCGATATGTGTTAAATTTTAATTTCTATCACACCATTACAAAGAAATTTTATTTTTTGAGCAATCTTATTAAATAATAATTTATGTTAAAGATTCCACCAATATACGTTGGCCGGTCATATTCAGTTAGGTTTTCGTCGCGTTTGTAACGCACTCAGTGAGCTGAGCATAGTTTTTTTTTTTTTTTTTTTTTTTTTTTTTAACAAAGAAACATCACTGGCCGACACGAGTCGAAAAACTCACGAGCTGTTCCGATGTGAAAATATAAATGAATATGACGGTCATGCAGTGTATGAAGTGTCAATTTTTCAGTTACTTATTATATTATATACAATGTAATTTATTGTATGTTTTTTCAAGTATTATTTTATTTTTATTGTGAATTATTATAGGATTTTAATTAATTTTTTTTTTACTGTACAGTACGTTACATAAAAAAAATGAGGATTGAATGCCACAGTGCAGTGAACGGCTGGTTCGTGAATTGATTGAGGTGTACTAAACTGATATCCAAGCA
Organism: Siphlonurus alternatus; assembly: GCA_949825025.1. NCBI lineage: Eukaryota > Metazoa > Arthropoda > Insecta > Ephemeroptera > Siphlonuridae > Siphlonurus > Siphlonurus alternatus. Next base: position 25,513,975 of record OX463781.1, on the reverse strand, counting down.
CTTTTATAAAAAGAAAAATCTAGTTAGAATATTAGATAGGGTGAGATTACATGCTGTTGGATCAAATAGATATGTTATATAGACCGTAGCTCCGGATGTGTGTGTGTGTGTGTGTGTGTGTGTGTGTGTGTGTGTGTGTGTGTGTGTGTGTGTGTGTGTGTGTGTGTGTGTGTGTGTGTGTGTGTATATATAATATATATAGTACACATTTGTATTGCAGTTATATAATATCTTTTAATTATGTTAATCATTTAATATGATTATAAAGCGCTAAATAGAAATTTAATTAATAGGGACTGATTAATGAATACAACTATCTAATATGTAGTAGCAGTGCGCTGTGATGCTTTCCAAATTATTAACAGTGTAAACAAAAACAATAAAATAAACAAGAAAATGTTCTCTAGATCGGGAGAACATGTTGTTAAAAGTTGTATCAGCTAGGAATTACAAGCGATTCCTTTTAGATACAGCTAAAAAATATAATATAACCAATTTTATATTAGTAGAAAGTATTGAATTGTCTCAATTTAATGAAATGAGTCAACTAACTAATTTTTCATGGCATCTGTTTAATAGATTTTATTCTTAAATATACTTTGATCGATAAATAACTACATTTCATTTTAAATTTGTCATCAACTACTATATTATAGTATTTGTATTATTTGTACATGGAATTATTGACAACAACAAAATTAAATGCATTTTATTAGTCGAATATATCAGCCATATATCAGCTGCATGGTTTTCAAGCTGCTCTACCTTCACAAAACGCAATATTTTAATATCGTCAAATACTTTTAGTAAAATACAGTAAATTTTCAGGAGATGAGGTATTTTCAGATACATACAATAACTTTGTTTATATAAGAAATAGATATTTTTATGGAGAATAATACCAAATATGTTAGTTAAATTAATATTATGTACCAAATAAATGTCAAAAGTGCACAGATGTTTTGTATAGAAATTTAGAATACTTAAAGTTTTGTACGTATAAAAATAATGTATGTAATAAAAATTATTGTTATAGTTATTTTTTTTTCTATTTTTATTCATAAAGCATCCTTACAATTTACTGTAAGTTTGTTTTTCATTTTGCATCTTTACAAAAGTGCAAAATTAAAAAAAAAATGTCATAAGTCATAACAAAAGCATTTTTATAGTAGTAGCGTTATTAATAAGATGTAATTATCTTATGCAAATTTAGGTGATCACATATCTATAGAAAGTAAATTTGTCTATCAATAAACTTCGGGTTTGTCAATTGTCGTCAAGAAATTTGTTTCAAGATTAATTTATATTTGTTAAATCTGAAAAAAAAATAATATATATATATATGTGCACCGTTTTTTAAAAATCATATGTCAACCATATTAGATGTCATGACGTCATAGCCACGGCTGCAAGACTGCTGCGGCATGGTATGACGTTCAAGGTGCAGTAATAATATGGCTACAATAAGATTTTAGGTACAGTCGTCACCTCGGAAAATTTTCTTTTGCGGCCTTATTTATCACAATGTAAGAGTAAGTATAATATAAGGTATGATGATTGGGCTGCAAATGGAAAATTTTCCAAGGCGATGAGTGTACAAGTGTACGTACGGGATAAGCTGTGTTGATATGACAAGATTCACAGTGATGTAAATTCAAGTCTTAAAACAAATTTCCATTAGTTGCTATGTCAGTTATTGTCTTAAGGATTAGGAAGATTAGGAGGGATAACCACGCCCAGGAATTACATTTGTATGCATCGCAGGCCAAATCACGTTTAAACACAGGAATTTTAAAACTTATAGAAATAATAATTATATCAGACTAAAACAATTAAAAATAAAAGGTTTCACATAGAGTTAAATATTATATAATCAAATTCTATTTTTTTAATATATAGATTTTGATTAAATTGTCCTAACATTAGGTCTGTTCGTAAATGCTCAATCGAGTCATGAATCAATAATTAGATGAACCTTGTTTAACCTTCCATACCTGTCAGTGAACATTTTTATAAGGATTTTAAAATAATTTATTATTTTTTAATTGTAAATTTACGAACATACCTATTTAGTACTATTTACAAATACTTATTTTTATTACTTTTTTTTTACATTTTCCCTTTTTTTATCACTCTCTAATTTAAAATATCAAACTTACATGTTAAGAAAATTTTAAAAAAAATTAAAGAGTTCAGATCAAATTTTTACAATTATTAAATTATAATTAAATAGCGGCACCATTTACAGGCTCTTTGTGGTTGTATTTTATAATTTTTTCCCGCCGCTCTAATCATCGTCATCATCATCATCGTCATCGTCATCGTCGTCGTCATCATCGTCGTCATCATCATCATCATCATCCTGTAAGATAGAGAAAAATTCAAACCAGTTCAAAATCAATATCAAAAATATCAATGCAACAAAACAATTAACTACAAATTCGTGTCAGCAGAAAGTGCAAAAACTGTGCAGCAATTAAAATTAATGTGTATTTCATCGTTGTTGCGTGAAATTAACTCATATTCACTGGTAGCGAGATCATAAGAGGGTGCATGCATGTCTACCAAAAAGCGAGATCATATATGAGACTTATATACGAGAGCGCTCATAACAGCATTTTAATAAAAGTTAAAATTTTAATTTTTTTATATAAATATTGTTTTAAATTTGAATAGACATACGCCTTTTACAATCTCGCTACTATATAATGGATATGCGCCCTTCTTAAGATCTTAATTGCTACAAGTGCATGGCAAAAAACTTTGTACGACGAGAGGATATGCGCCTATTTCACGCTACCACGACGATATGTCTTTAAACAGTATGTGAAGGTCCAAAGCCGAATTCGGACAACGTTTAAAAAAAGTGATTAAAAGTAAATAATAATAATAATAATAACAATAATATATTCTAGGGACAAATTATATTTTATTTGTTTTTTGCCATTTGGAAGAGAATCGGAAGAGAATATGATAATTTATTTGACCATGCATGCAGGTCGTCATGGAACAGACACACTCGTCGCCTGGGAAATTTTACCACTTAATCACCATGCCTTCTGTTATTCTTACAGGGGTTTGGTGATTTATAAGGCCGCAAAGGTAAATTTTCCGAGCGAACACTATAATACGTACACTACATACATACAGCTGATGTACATTACATTTCAGATGCAACTACCAATTTATAATAAACGGACGGTAAAGTTGACACTATTATGGATATTTTTAAAGGAAATTCAATGTTGAATAGAGGATTTTTAGAAAAATAACATATATTCAATGAAGACCAAATTTAATTTTAGGGGTAAATTGATCTGTTCAATTCATTGTATTCAGAACATGCAAATATATAATGTTTTTGTAGGACAATTTAAATCGTTTAAGTATATGGTATAAACGTTACACAGAATTATTTGAACTAAATATTACGATATTGGATATGGATCATAAGAATACTTTAATTTTTAATAATCAAATGCTGTTTTTGTAGCATGTAACAAAATGGTTACAATTAAAATTTTCCACCTATGTTTTCCTTGAAACTTACATCATCGTCGTCATCGTCATCATCATCGTCATCATCATCGTCGTCATCATCGTCTTTCTTTGCTGATCGCTTGCCACGCTTCTTGTTATCCTCTTCTGAATCATCATCATCATCGTCATCATCATCATCATCGTCATCATTATCGTCGTCATCATCATCATCATCATCGTCGTCATCGTCGTCATCCTGTTGGTCAGATAGTCATTCCATCAGTAAATTAGCAATATACATGGATTTCAGAATAAAAATAAATCTTATTCCAAGTGATCATGGAGTGCAGTATATAAGGAGGAATAAAAAAACTAGGAAACTATTAACTTACTTATTATTTACTGATAAATTATCAGTAAGTAATAAGTTAATTTCTGCATGATAATGATTAAATTAATTACTAATTGCAAGGAGTACAAATTAAATTTATGAACAAATTTTTGTTTGTAAATGACTCTTATATATGATGCATGTGATGATTAGTGTGATGATGTTTTATTGCATGATTGTTTTCTTGTTATTGTTATGTAATTATATTGACGTACAGTACTCTCAACATGTTTGTGATTTGTGGTGTTCTACTAATTTTTTTTATTTAATATACCTCCTATATACTCGTAAATATAAATTACCATTGTAATTGCGTGAGCTTTATTTGACATAATTATAATTTTATTAACAAGCTCGCAGTTATTAGAGTATGTGCATCGAAAGCCGCCCGCGAGTCTCATGTGTGTCTCGGCCCCTACCGTGCTCTTCCTTACCTCCCCTGATGAACCGCTGTTCACTATCATTGCGCAGCAAATTATCAGAGCTTGAGAGCTAGATATGACTGACGAGAGACGAGCGAGCATAACGTAAACTTCAATGGCGCACTTGTTATAAAGTGCCATGTATGCGTTGCAATAAATCTACTATTATTAAATCAGTGTATCTAGCTAGCTGTTATAATATAGATCCTTTTGTCTATGTAACTTTATACAGATATGACATGATTAAATTATCTACTGACATGCTAAAATATATTGTTGCATGTGTACAATCGAAAAGCAATAAAACAATTATGAATTCATGGGATTCAATCTAATCAATTATTCAATTATTAATTTAGTTAATTAATAATTGAATTAATTAATAATTGAATTAATTAATAATTGAATTAATTATTAAATAAATAAAACCCCATGCAGCTCGAATTTAACAATTTAATTATATCAAGAACACCAACCCGCAATACTCAGATGTGTAAAAAATTGCATACTTTTCAGGATAACGCAATAAAGATGGTGATCGCTGCGGCGAGTCTGTGCATCCCAAGGATGTTTTATACTATTATGGATAGGTGGGGGCAGGCGCGGATCAAGGGGGTGCTGCGGGGGCTGCAGTCCCCTCCCCCCAATTTTGGATTTAACAATATAGGCATTTCCCCCACTCCTTTTTTTTAACATTGGCCTTATGGAGCCCCCCCCCCCCTTATTTTTTTTCCGGGTCCGCACCTGCGTGGGGGTGCTGACTTTAGTGTGGCAGGTCGTGAGGAGAAAGTGGGTGGTGGCTATAACACTAAACATTAGGATGTCAGCAATCTTATCATGGGAACGCCAACATACAGTTTACAATTCAGATATAGTTTCGCTCGGTGGCCATGATACAATGGATTTTTGCTTTAGCAGCTGTAATGCTATTGGTATAAAAGTAAAAGCAAGAATAAATTTATACAAAAATGGCTTTGTTTGTAGATCTGTTTTAGAGTGGAATCAGCTCCCTCCAAATGTTAAATTAGCTATACTGGTAATGAGTTTGCTAATGCTGTAAAAAAAATATACTATTTATCTCTTTAGTAATTATTTGTTATTATGTAATAGCATTGACTTTACCTTATTGGTTTAATAATGTGTATTAATTAATTATTAATATGATAACTAATAACTATCACTTATTATAATATGTGATATAGTGTTTTAAGCTTCCAGTTTTAACCTTTGTTATGTTTAAATGTATTTGGTGAAATAAATAAAAAAAAAATGTATTACATCCTGTATTATGTTATTTTGCTCAATAAGCCATAAATTTATATTATATATAAAAAAAACTAGTGTTATATATATAGTGGGGTATTGAAACTAGCATATTGGATGATAGGATATGAATATGTTGGCATCCGGACGCGAATTCGCTTCGGACGCGAAATTTTTGTTCCCAACGCGTTGGGATCATGCGAAAATTCCAAGAAGCGAAATTCACGTTCGGAGCATCGCAATTTTGATCCCAACGCGTTGGGCACTTCAGCAAAATTCCCAACGCGTTGGGATCAAAATTATTTGATCCCAACGCGTTCGGAACAAACGAGAATGATCCCAACGCGTTGTGAACAATGTGAAAAACGTCCAACGCGTTCGGAACAAAATTTAGATGTTTTTTAATGATTTCCATGACGCGAAATTGATGGCGAGAAAGTCAAACTCTTTGAAATTTGAAATAGGATGAGTATCGCGGTTCGCGGGGCACATTAATAAATTAACAAGTAATATTTTCGTAATATGCTAATTAATTAATTAATTAATTGAAACGTAAGAATGAAAGAACAAAAAAATAAGATCGTATTATGAATAAGAAAACAGCACTTACCTTTAAAAAATCATACAAAATATAAAGCATATAAAAATAAAATATTATATTGCATAAAATTCAATATTGTTTTCACAATTTTTTTACAGCAGTATAAAACACACGCTTTCACCATACGTCACAGAAATATGACGTCACGTGAATGTAGGCAAAAAGCACCTATTTAACATGGTAGTAGCATACCAAAAACTATTTATTTTCTGCGATATGACAATCGTGGTACATTTGACAATTATTTTATTTGATAGATTGAGATGTCAAGTAAATGGAAAAAAATACAATATTTGCCAATGATATCTGTGAAAAATACAATAAATCATTAAATAAAATGTAAATCGACTCCAAATTTCACGTCAATAATGACCATTTTACGACACTTATGTACTGATATTGACCCTAAGATTCTTAAAGAAATTCAGCCAATCACCGGCCATTGCTTTCCCCGCGGACTTTTGAATACGAGGAGGAAACGGAACAACAAAAAGTAATGATAAAGAAACTAGGTAAAATAAAAAAAATGTATATTTTCAAGTTATGTATATTTATTTCTTACGTATATATTATTGTTAAAAAAAATTAAAATATGTTAAATTAGGAGGAATAAATTAAGTGATTCCAGTTCCCTCTCTCAGTACCTACTGCTGAATGTAAACAACAACAAAGCCAAGCAAACGCTATATAATTGTTATTTTTACACTGCAACAAATAATCATTTGTCCATGTTTTTAGGCATAAAACCAACACGACAGCACCGCACACAAATAAGAAGTGAAATTACTTAAATTTACATGCTTGACCTTTGTAATAACCTGTAACCAAATATAATCAACAATTGAGTACCAAAGGTCACAAAGGATATCACTTATCTTATTATTTTTTTTTTAAATTGACAATTACATAAATAAAACAAATTTACTAATTTCATGTCAAATTCATAATGAATATCGTCATTTCATTTTACAAATTGAAGGAAATTTAATATTGTGTAATGTAACTCAAATTAAGTCTTCTGCTCGTTGTTAGTAAACAAAGTATTGTTGTGTAATGTCTGTCGCGTGAAAAGAAAAACATGGGACGGGGTTGTTGATTAGCATGTTAACTTATGGAAAATGACCGTTAATTATGAAGTTGAAACGGTTAACTAGTGCCAACAATGCTATTATGCCTAAAAATATGGACAAATGTTTCTTCGTTGCAGTGTAAAAATAATATAATAATAGAGAGAAGTGTTTTTTATACTGCTGAAAAAAATTGTTAAGACAATATTGAATTTTATGCAATATAATATTTTATTTTTATATGCTTTATATTTTGTATGATTTTTTGAAAGGTAAGTGCTGTTTTCTTATTCATAATACGACCCTATTTTTTTGTTCTTTCATTCTTACGTTTCAATTAATTAATTAATTGATTAATTAATTGGCATATCACGAAAATATTACGTTGTTAATTTATCAATGTTCACCGCGAACCGCGATACTCATCCTATTTTAAATTTCAATGAGTTTGACTTTCTCGCCATCAATTTCGCGTCATGGAAATCATTAAAAAACATCTTAATTTTGTTCCGAACGCGTTGGACGTTTTTCACATTGTTCACAACGCGTTGGGACCATTCTCGTTTGTTCCGAACGCGTTGGGATCAAATAATTTTGATCCCAACGCGTTGGGAATTTTGCTGAAGTGCCCAACGCGTTGGGATCAAAATTGCGATGCTCCGAACGCGAATTTCGCTTCTTGGAATTTTCGCATGATCCCAACGCGTTGGGAACAAAAATTTCGCGTCCGAAGCGAATTCGCGTCCGGATGCCAACATATACACAACTGATGAACATATTAAACATATGAACAATTAAAATCAATATTTTTAAAAATTAAACATGGTTATGTTTTTTCATTTTTTTTTTTTTTTTTTGCTTTTTGCTTTTTGCGAAATTAGGGTAGCAATATTATACTATCTTTTTGTCTATAGATGGCATATCATCATCAAAAGTATCAAAACCAATCAGTGTGAATTTTTGAAGTGATATAGCTAGTTCATGAATCAGTTTATTATTCCATCACTGTCATTATATTATTCAAAGTGAAAACTGTGACATCTTTCAGAGTCACGACAATGACATTAAAAAAATAATGCAAATCAGTTTACCATTGAGAGAGTCTACTTCCTTCCGCTCAACTAGTGTTAATCTACCGACAAACATATTTATGCATTAACGTTTAATAAATATAAAATTCTACAGCAAGAACTTCAAACCTAAATGTGTATAATGAATTACAACTCAATATAAGGAATCAAGTCGACGCAGAACAAAATAATTTCTTGTGCATGCAGTTTTGTAAATATGTTTTAAAATTATTTTTCAAGTTTAACAATTTTTTTTTATTTATAAGCTGCAATTATATACCAATATGAAATAAGAAAAAAAATCTATTATGGCATTATAAGGGACATTCACAAAGTCTTAAGGCCGCATTTAAGGCTCGATAATTTGAATTTTAAAGCTTGATTTTAGACGTGTTTTTTATACCCAAAATTTCTGGTCTTAAATTATTGAGCCTTAATTGTGGCCTTAAGGCTTTGTGAATGCCCCTTTATAGGACTTAGTATATGAATAGTACGGGCAATCGGGCATTGCCTTTTCCTCTGTATCCTCTTGAGTATACAGTTTTTCCTTAATTTTGCTATGCCAGTTTTTGTATTTTGTCTATTTTTACTCAATAAAACATAAATTATTATTATTATTATATATCATAGGCAAGAGTTAGCAAATAAAATATATTACAGCTTTATTTGTGTTGTCACAAGCATCATCATATTTCTTTAGTATAATTAAACTATAAAGCAAGGCTTTGTCCAACAGATTTACATATTACCGGGTTTCTTTTGGTCATGCAAGAGTAGACATTTTTTATTTCAAACTGGATTAACACCAGAGAGCTGTTAACACTTTGCATGCATGGTGCTAAAAAATTTCTAGAAATATTTTTGATAAGGCATACTTACATCGTCATCCTTTTTAGTTGATCTCTTCTTCAGCTTTCTGTCGTCATCATCATCATCATCATCATCATCATCGTCGTCATCATCATCGTCATCATCATCATCATCGTCATCGTCGTCGTCGTCGTCGTCGTCATCATCTTGCCTCTATGGAAGAAGAGAAACAGTGATATATTTTTAGTGACTTTTCCGTATAAGTCTAACCTACAGGTTACAGGTCTGATCCATATGCAGGAATAGAACCTTGATGTATTAGAAAAAAGTATTAACCTATATATATATATATATATATATATAATATATATATTAAAAGTAAACCCCATCATAAAATCTTTACCATGAACCATATAGTAGCATTTAAAAAAATGTCTGCATGGTAGCTCAATTATGATATATGTTTATGATACACTTAATTATTCTTTGTGCAATAATTAAATTAAATTTAAAGTTAATTGTTTGTGTATGTATGGTTCAGTAATTTTCATATTATGTACAGAAATGTAATGTTTTATTTTTGTTTTTTTTTTTTTATTATGCGAAAGTGGGTCATGGGTTGTCACAAGAAGCGAGAAAAAGATGCGGACAAAGTACGAGTTTACGGTATAGAGTTGATTGCGCTGACGTCATGCCCCTGTAAGTTAGGCTGCCCTATGGAGGACCAAACTACACAGACTAGTATATAATCAAATTATGTATTGATTTTTTTTTTTTCACTTTATTAAACAAAATAAATCAGGTTTAAAAAATTCTAAAAATACGCCAATAAACGATAGATAGTATAAAAAAAATCCCATCATTATAGAACAATCAAAACTATTTTTTTCCATTTATTTTTGTCATTTCTCCTATCTAATGCCATAGTAGTTGGACCTCCACTTTCTCTTTTCTACCCTCCTGACCGTCCGTATACCTGCTATGCTATTTTCCCTCGTAAACATAAACAGCAAACAACTCCATAGAATTTGCCTGTCAAGGTCACACCCGAAAGCGACGCGGCAACACTATAGTGCACTATAGCAATGCTAATCTGGGAGGTGTCTATACAGTCCCTGTATAGCGTTGCCAAACTTCTTATTGCTCTAAAAAATTAGGTTTTAGTAGAAAAAAGAGTAAGAAAATTAATCGTTTAGTTTTTTTACAATGCTAATTAACAAATTTAACATTGGAAGGATACAAAATTCACATTTGATTAAATTAATTATAAAATAACCAACGGTTAAAAAATTCTGAAAAAAAATCAGGGACAATAATTGGAAGACTGTTGTAAGTCTACATAATTAATTTGAAGAACATCTGTTGTTACGACATATTTCGTCCAAATTTCTCAGGTTAAGCCTTAATTTCAGATTATATAATTATAGTTTACCCTCCACCCCCCAACCCCTCTGTATGCCATGACTGGCATATGAATGTTAGAGATGTGGTATATAATTTTTTTGTTTGGCAACATTGACATTATAGTCAAAGTATTCCTTGTCTTTACATGGCTTACCGAGTCATCATCATCGTCCTCGACCTTCTTGTGTGCGCAGTCAACAAAGGCAGACCCGACCAGCAGGCATAGCAGTAACAGCGACAGTTTCAACTGTGTCATCTGTAGACAAGAGAGTAACAGTTTCAAAATATTAGCTTTCAACCTTTAAAAAAAAGTATATTTCTAATTACAATTGCAGTGGAGATAATTGGAAGTTAAAAGGCATCTCCAGCTACAGCTTTATACCCGATTTCATAGATGAGATCTAACTCTAAGCCAGGCCTAAAATTTATGATTTTTATTGTTCCAATAATCAAAATCATCAAAGTTAGACATGGCTTAGAGTTAGACCTCATCTATGCATTGCAATCGGGTATTAATTAATCTCGTCCCGCCAGCTGCCCAATTACTTTTGAACTATTTCATTTTTGCAAGGATGATTGGGATACATGGGAAATATTAAAAAGGCTGCTAAAATTTTAAGGCTGCATGGTAAGATGCCAGCGGAAGATGCGGGTTCGAGTCCCACTTAAGCCGATCCCTCTTTTGACACAGCTGAGCTGCTTACAACACGCTGTTAAAAGTCACAAACCCAATCTATTTCATTTTTTTTTTAATACAAAATATCAATGCTAATATTATACACTAACATTCATGGTTCCATAATTTTAAAATTATAAAGTAGCATGTACGTTATTGCAATAAAATATAATTTAATTTAAATAAAATTATTATTTAACGCCAAAATTTTCACATTTTGACTGCATGATGTTAATAAGAATATTTTATGAACGGTATTAATTTAACTCAAAAAGCAATTATTATTACGTGTGCGCACTTTACCAGATTATCTCACCGTGGGGTTAGCTAGGTAGCTTGCTTGTAAACATCATAAAAACTGCTTTTGAGACCTCGCCTCTTAATTATTGCCCCTTCTCAGCCTGCTGCTCAACCTTCTCCAATCGAAATTTAACCTCAAAAGGGGAAATGTTTTGACAAGACGCTAGGCAAAAACGCGAACAGAACACCCTTGCATTAATTGTTCGAGTTAGCAAACCTTGCGTACGTAGAGACGACATGAGATATTATTTTAATAGAATGTGGTCAGTATATTTTTTCAAAATTAATGTGTATAAAAATAAGATAAGAAATAGAATTCCGAAGGGCTCAAATTTGGGTCATTAGTAACCAAGTTATAATAAGTATTAATAATTACTATTTATAAAATTATCATTTGATATTATATTAAGCTACATTAATAATAATTAATAATAATTCTAAAGAATCACATGCAGAAGTTAATTATAGTAATTGCAATTAAAATATTCTTGTTTAACAAAACAAATTAATATAAATATATTGGCTTTCGCTTTTTTTTTATGGTAGCGGTGCCTGGGTGATACGCTTCTCGAGCTCCCTGAGCTGCTTCCTGTTTACCACGCCAATGCCATGGTAAACGATGATGCTCATGACGAGACGAAGGCTTGAGGCAAATTGTGTAGCCAAACATGTAATCAATCGAAGGCCGGTTGCAATAAAAACAATTTCTTTCAGGTAACTGCTGACTCTGCGGATTCTGGAGCTCGAAAACGATCCATTTTTTCCCTTTTCGTCTCAAATGAAGACAAGTTCAAACAACTCTTTTTCATTTAAATTTTTAAAAATGTTCAAATTTCAGCTTTAATTTGATGTATGACAAAAGTCTGTGTCCTCATCAAAAATCATGCTTTAACTTGCCTGCCAAGTCGTAGTGATTTTTATAAACACCTTGTATTATGCAACTATTTTCAGTATTAAATTTGTATTTTAGTTAAAAAGACGACCAATAAATTTCCAACAAAACACCATTGTTCGGATGTTTGGAAGGAATTCCACGCATCTTCTTTCATTTGAAAAGTCTTATTTGTATATTAATTGTATTTCACTGTAGAATATTTCTAATTTTATAGCATACTAGCTAAAAAAATTATATTTATTTTCAAACAACTAGTATTATATGTCTATTTCCATGGTTAAATAAGTTGCTATATGTATTTACATTTATCACTAGTCTGTAATGATTTAATGAAAACAAATAAAAAAGTAACTGGCGGTCGTTGTGATAAAGAAAATGAAAGCTTTCCGATGACAATTAACCACCGAGAGTTTACATTCCTCTGGCTACCTGCCAAAACTTTTTACTTCAAGGCTGCGAAGGCAATTTTAGACGTATAATATATTATTTTCACTATTAAAGACAAAAAATCGGTCCAATAATCAATTTTTTTGAAAACAAAGGGAAATCCACAACACGTACATGTATATAGAAAATTAATATAACAGAAAAATTATTTTGCAATAATGCAATGCTCTAATTTCCAGCATAGGGAAAATTTTTGGAGTTTAGTTCTAAAATTGTCTTAAAATAAAAGTCTCAGGGAAAAAAAAATCTTCAGTGCAGAAAAAAATTAAAAATAGTAAACTAATAATTTGCTTGCATGAGAAACTCAAATAATGTCAAAGTTTGACACTCCAATTTTTTTGTGCAATATAGTAAAACTACATTATTTTAAACTAAATAATATATTTAAAGCTTTTGTTAGTTTAGGTAGTTCGTAAAATTATAAGTCTTATTAAATTAATATAGTAATTATAATGAGTGTTATATAAAGTAAATCAAATTAATTTTTACAAGAATTTAAAAACTATTAGCTTCTGGTAACTGAAAGAGAGTGTTTAATTATACTCTACACTAGACAACTACAAAACGGCTATAAATAAGTGAAAGAAGGAATTCGATAGATCGAGCAAACGTTAGCATGAGGTGACACATGTGTCAAGTGTCATGACATGCTTAAAGTGCTCTCCAAACAAAATTAAGTCCATATTAATATGGACTTGATACTCACTGCGTCTTGTGATGATTGAACCTTTAGATACGACTAGCTTCTCGACAAAAAATTACACACAACTTGCGGTTTAAACCAAAAACCTCAACGTGCTCAATCTAATATCTCCTTCCTGTTGACATATATATAAGTGATGAATTAATTTAATGAACTGGATTATCATATTATAAACTTCCTGTTTTTTATCATATTTTTTACATAATTTTTTTGTAAAAAAATAATATATAACATAATTAATATCCCTTTAGAATTAAATTACCTTTGTGTATTATTCCGGCTTTAGCTTCTGACTAGCTGCGTCGAGGATCGCTCGCAGCTCAAGAAAGCGTGCCCAGAATACGACTCACGGCGGCTGAGGGGGAGGGGGAGAGGGAGGAGGTGTGCGGGCAAGAAACGAAGCAGTAGTCTCCTCCACCTCCACTCTTCCTCCCCGGGCGTGCCGTCACGCGTCGTTCCCCGCTCTTCTTTTTCGCGACGATCCCGATTCTCCGCCCGCGGCCGCCGCTACCGCCGTCTCCACCCGCAGGACGGCGGCTCGCCGGGCCTCACGGACACAAAACAACGTAGGCTTTTTCGCATTGCCCAGACCGAGAACAATTTAGATTTTAGCTGCTCGCTAGCAAAGAGAGAAAGATAAATAAAAAAGAACGGGAGACAATCGTAGCCACGCGCGTGTCTTAGTGTCTTATAAAGTGGGATACGTTTGCTATAATATATATATTATATATATATATAATAGTATACAAAGTTCATACTCTATAAAACTATAAATTGTCGATCACCACATAATATATAAAAAGGATTATTATATAAAGTCCCAAATGCTAATTTTTTAACTTCATCTATTTAAAATATTAAAAGGAATTTAAGGAAGAAATTTGAATAATATTTTAATTTTCAAAGACATGGAGAGAGTACGAAATATTTATTTGCAATTTTGAGTGTTACAAAAATTATAAATAAATAAAAATATCATTTTCTACACAAACAAATTTAATAATATTTCAATTGAGTATTCGGTCTGAAAAATGTAATAAAAATATATACTTATTAAAATTTTTGGAGTGTCTCAGAATTTTTCCCTATCGATAGAATGTTGACTTTTTTTATACCAAATTAAAGGTAAAGCCATCGTTTTTCTATGATATGTCGACATGACGTTATATCAAAATGTATTATATTGGCATGAAAGATATGTATATGTTGATGTGTATAAATTTTAAACTGCGTGTTTTAGAGCACAAAATTGTGCGTCACAAACCGTTGCAAAATAAGCCATTGTACACTTAATTTATAACAAACAAACTATTCAGAAGCTTAATTTAGTTTATTGCTTAAATGTTTACACGGAAACTAAAATAATTGAAAAACACAAAACATATATATTTTTAGATTTACGAATTCATACGATATTATAATTATTATCTAGCTCATTTTTACTATCACAATATACGCATTTGCGGCGTATAGAGAGAGCAATCTTGCATGCTAAACATTAGTAAAAGCATTGAAATTGATGGGACGCTGCCCCACCTCTATCAGTGGTGGGGATTTAGAACGTAATTTGTATATAATATAAGCCTAACCTAATTCTTGTTAACACCGAAGGAGAGCCAAGTTTTTCAACCTGACGTTCTCTACAGGTGCATGATTTCTTCCCCTCTTTAAAAAAAAAAAAAAAAAAATGGATTCAAGAGAGGATAAAAATGTTCAATAATGGTAAGTATCCATCTTAAGGCTTAACCTGAGAAATTTGGACGAAAAATTCGCTACAACAGATTTTCTTCAAATTAATTTGGTGGACTCACAACAATCATCAAATTAGCTCTGAATTTTTTCTGAAATTTTTAACCGTTGGTTTAATAATAATTAATTCATTTAAATGAGAATTTTGTATCCTTCCAATGTTAAATTTGTTAATTAGCATTGCAAAAAAACTATACAACAGATTCTTTTACTTTATTTTTTTACTAAAACCTAATTTTTTAGACTATTTTTCTGAATTGTTTTCATATATTTTGAACCGTGGCGATGATCGTTTCCTATATGTGATGAGAAATGTGGCAACGTTCTCAAGGACTGTTGTCACCACCCCCTCCTAAAAATTTATGCGCATTCCAATGCAAACAGTGTTGCCACTATAGCCACGCCTCTTGACCTTGACAGACAAATTCTCAGGTTATACCTTAATTAACGCCACCAACCTTTTGTCCTCCCATTTACTTACAAAAAAAGATTGGGCGCACATAAGATCCATGGGGGCATACATGACCAAAATGTGTCAATGGACAACATACATGATGAAAAAATTTTATTGCAGAAATGAATAGAGGGTACCAAATTATGCTACTCTGAATTTTTTCAATTTTTTTTTTTTTTTTTAAGACCCGGAACAATTTTTAAATAATTATATAAATTGTTTATTGAACACAAAAACAGTATACAGAATAAATTATAAAATATTATTTAATAATACCCTAAAAATAAGAAGAAAAATATTGATTATATTATACATATTATGCAAACCAAAATGAAATATAATTTGTCCACAATACAAACAAAATTAAACCTATTATACAGTATCAATATATTATATAAACGAAATAAGAACACAATACATATTAATATTAGTATACAATTATAATAGTTCCAATTTTAAACATTTATCAATTATGATATGTAATTATACAGTATATGCAGATATATAATTATTATATTATATATAATTATATATATTTTAGGAACTACTATAATATCAAATAGCATTGCACAAATATTTTCATGTAGTCTGACATAGTGTCATAATTATTGAAAGTCCTGTGATTTTAGTTGGCACCCTTGAATTCTTAATAAAAAGGATAGAGACTGGACGCCTATTGACGCCTCCAGGGGGCGTGGCCGCACTTTCAATAATTATTTAAAAATAGTTCTGGGTTTCAAAAAAATCTGAAAAAATTCAGAGTAGCATAATTTGGTACCCTCTATTCATTTCTGCAATAAAATTTTTTCATGTGTATGTATGTTGTCCATTGCCCCAAAATACCAACCAACCACATAAGATCCTATACGGAGCAATTTTTCGATCGCAAATTTTTAAACCTCAAAATAAGTTATGTTTGCAAAATTAAAATTACGTATTGGCACTAACCTTTTACGTTTGCTGCTATAAAAATATTATTTGCCTCGGGTCAGTTTAATTAAAGAGCATCTAAAAAATTTCGCGGTAGTATAGTGTTCTGACTTCGAGCCGAAAAACGTGCGCAGAAGGGTTGTGCGCCGATGCGCGGTGGTTAAATTGTAGCAGGAATCAAAATCAGCACACGAACATTGTTTAGTTACAACATGCCATGGCGACGAAGTTTTCTGATGGATGCTTACCAATGAATTTCTATACAATTAAAAATACAAATTGAAGCCTCTTTAGATATAGCTCTAAAAAAAGCTATATATGCGAGTCCTTCTACAGACCCCCCCCCCCCCCCCCAAAAAAAATACATGACATATATGACATGACATATTCCATGTTCTGCCTATTCTAAAAAATACTCCAGAATAACAAAATGCATGCATTTGTGTAATAGGGGCCGGCTCCTAGCCCTCGATCCCTCGCTCCGGCCTGCATATTTACGCGTATAAATTCAAAGCAGGCTCTCTTCTTCCTTGTTCAAAACTTTGTTTAATTTCAATTCTGCAATGGAGATCGAGGAACCCTCGATCATCTCGCAATGCTAATTATACAGGATAAAGGGGATGCGAAATATGGAAAAGAGAGCTAGGGGGAAAGGGGGGGGGGACACCACTAGAGCTGACCGCGTTCGATCGGCGTCTTTCTAGGCATAGCCCTCTGGTGGAAGGCCAAGACCTGACCGCGCCCACTTTTCAATAGCCGTCCTACTGAGCAGCAGCTTTGCGTGTAATCAAATGGGAGAGGACTTCACTTTGGTCGCGGTTTACGACAATTGCGCTCGCTGTGTGCTAGAGTTTTGAAAACGAAACTAGTTTAACTCTAATATACGGGTCTTTCACCATACGTCACAAAAACATGACGTCACGTGAATGTAGGCAAAAAGCACCTATTTAACATGGTAGTAGCATACCAAAAACTATTTATTTTCTGCGATATGACGATTGTGATACTTTTGACAATTATTTTATTTGATAGATTGAAATGTCAAGTAAATGGAAAAAAAATGCAATATTTGCCAATGATATCTGTGAAAAATACAATAAATCATTAAATAAAATGTAAATCGACTCCAAATTTCACGTCAATAATGACCATTTTACGACACTTATGCACTGATATTGACCCTAACATTCTGAAAAAAAATCAGCCAATCACCTACCATTGCTTTCCCCGCGGACTTTTGAATACGAGGGGGAAACGGCACAACAAAGAATAATGATAAAGAAACTAGGTAAAATAAAAAAAATATATATGTTCAAGTTATGTATATTCATTTCTTACGTATAAATTATTGTTAAAAAAAATTAAAAATATGTTAAATTAGGAGCAATAAATCAAGTGATTCCAGTTCCCCCTAAGTACCTACTGATGAATGTAAACAACAACAAAGCCAAGCAAACACCGTATAGTCTAATCTTGCGTAACAACCTTCTTTTTCACGCAAAACCAATATTAATACACTCCAATTAATGTTTTATGAACCCGACTTCTGTTACATCTGCGCATGCGCGAAGCCGCGAAGGAAAAAGTCAGTTTACTGGCGATGACGCCATATAAACATTGAAAACCTTTCTTCATAGCGAGTGACTTTCACTTTACTTAATTGCAATTTCTTTACTTTGTATATCAAGTAAAGTTATAACTACATCGAAAATAATGTATGAAAGTTGATGCAAGTACTTTTTTGCATTTTCAATATTCCGTGACGTCATGATACATATCCAAGGCTTGGAAGATATAACTATAAGTTCCCGCCCTGACTTTACCGTAATATTTCTCAGGTAGTATAATATTTATCAACTAAATAAAATAATCAGCACGCAGGAGACTACATTAAAGTAGTATCGCACTACAAGATACCTTCAATAATATCAGGTAAATATTTTAAAAAAAATATTTCCTCCCCATTACTTTGCGTGTTATTTTTTAAATTTCAGACGGCTAATATCTTGACAGTTGACGATCGCCCCTGCTGGTCTTGGCCTTCCACCAGAGGGCTATGTTCTAGGCTATAGTTTGTGCAACAACAATTATTTATAATGATAAGCTGTCAGCCTCGGCTGGCGCGTATTATAAGTATAATAAGAGAAGAGTAAAAAATTTGAAGGTTAATCCGAGTACGTGTGGTCCAATGGCTATAAGGCAATATATGCCGTGAATGCAAGGGATGTGCATGGGTTTGAGTCCCACCTCGGCGAGACTTTTGAATTTTCTGACAATTTTTTCTTGCCTTGGCGAGTAAACACGGCTAGGTTTAATAATTATTAAATATTGTGCAAGCTATATACAGTATATTATAAGCAGATAAAGGTGAAACGTTGCAACTTGTGCAGTGCATGCATGACATGATCTTGGCACTGCCTTGAAATTCTTAAGGCTGCATGTTTTTATGGCTGCAAATATAATATTGACTGAGCTATATTGAATTGAAATTAATTGATGAATTGACTTCGGGTCTGCGGACCTATAGCAGTCATTGCCCGTAAATGACTGACTGAGCTATGGAACTACATGAGAAATATGAGAATCATATGTAAGCCATACACGTGTGGTATCCTATACTGCATATTGCATGTGTACAGACATATATGTATAGAGTATATATAGACATGCATGTGCATGTCTATACTGCATGTGTTATATAATTCATAATATATTTATTTATTTATTTATTTATTTATTTATTTATTTATTTATTTATTTATTTATTTATTTATTTATTTATTTATTTATTTATTTATTTATTTTTTTTATTTATTTATTTATTTATTATAATGTTATAGCTTACTACAGCATATTCTGCTATTAGTGTTAGCATTCAACTTAACAACAGAAGGGGTCCCGTAATTTGTATGAATTCAGAATTTTAAAGCGAATATTACTTTTCCTCTTAATAAAGATAGCGTGGTTTTATTGAAAACTATAAAATATAATTAATGTACTATATTACATTCGTAATTCGTATATATAATAATTGCATGGCATACATCATGCAGCTGATAGTGTTTATATTTTTATATACATAATGAGATATTAGAATGTGAAAATTTTAGTGGCTTAATCGAAAGAAGGGGTAAAAATATGGCACTGTGAATTTTTTTCAGATTTTTCTGAGACCGGGAACTATTTTTTATTTTTTTTAAAAAAATATTGAAAGTCTATTTAATAACGTTACGGGCGGCACTGATGCCCTATCCTTTTTCTTAAGGAGTGCCGCCCGTGCCGTCATCAAAATAGACTTTCAATAATTTTTTAAAAATAGTTCCCGCGCGGTCTCAGAAAAATCTTAAAAAAAATCAGAGTACCATATTTTTACCCCTTCTTTCGATTAAGCCACTAAAATTTTCACATTCTAATATCTCACTGTTTACTTTTATTTACTTATTTGTTTACTTAACGATAAAATCATGTTATACGAAAACGTCAACTTTAAAAGCATGAAATTTTGATGTGCTTATACAATCATGCTTGCAATTGCAAAACATTTTTTTTATTTTATTTTTTTTTTAGCTTCTCAACTGAACCCTATTATAGGGTACTGGCCAAAATAAAGTGACTGAATTTAACCTCCCGGCTCTTCGTAGACCCTACTTTTGTGGGTCCCTTCCAAACCGGGGCGGCCATGGCCTAAGCAATCCATCCCAGCATTCGCCTGGTTGTAACTGAGGAAACCATGGAAACCTCAGTCAGGATGGTCGGCAATTGATGGAGGATGCCATCAATCACCTCCCGGATGCACGAGTGGGTGTTCTTTAGCAACCGCCACTTGTGAAAAGTTTGGCGGTGCATGGCTGGGATCGAACTCACGACCATCCGATTACGAATCAGAGGCGTATACCACTGCGTCAGGTGCCCGGAAAAACATACATTTTTAAAATTTCTTTCAATCGTATGTAGCTTGGTTGAAGCAGCACACATGCAGCATGCTTTTATCTAGTGCGCGACGTACGACTTCACGCCAGAGTCATAACATTGCGCTCGATCCGTCTTGACACAGCGTATATTATACTATAATAGTTCCTGAGAGCATGAAAGACTACTAATTTTTACTGACCTTTCCTTAAAACAACAACAAGAAGTTCTTATTGTTTTGGAGTACGTGTTGCTGAAATATTTATTTTAACCTCTGTTACTCGGCATACTGAGAATATATTATAATGTTAATAAATAATAGCTGCCATGCATGATGTATATAATTGGTGTATAGTTATAGTTAACGAGAAATGATTATGAATAAGAAAAGCAACATAAATAAAATATGACACTCTATATCTCCATTAGAGTATAATATATATTATATAAATAGAAAGTTGAAGATTGTATAAAATAGCGTCATAAACTCATAAATATTAACCTAAAATGTAAATTTCACAATATGTATTTTTTAATATAAATCTTTTGAACTATAAAATACATAAAATTATAATATAAATCAAAGTTATAAAGACATACATTATATGGAAAAAAATATATATATATATAATTATAATATATATAGTATAAATTAACACAGAATATGAAACAAATAATATAGATGACACATTATAATTTTAGGAACACGTATACAGTTATTGTTATGTCAAAACGTAGTGATATGTGTAGTACATGCAAGTGTTAGTGACGTGCACGAACACTAAGTGACCATCGCAACAGACTACACACAGAAGGATTACATCGAACACCGGCAAAGATAAAAGTCCGAAAAGTGAAATAAAACATTTAATATAATATGTATATATTAGATGCATGCATGAGTGTGGTCATGCATTTAATTATTGGATTGGTTCTAGATAAACAAACATTAAAATTATATTGACGGCAAAGTTGACCGGGCGAGGATCCAGGGGGGGGGGGGGGGGGAGCCGCCTCGTCATTTCAAATTAAACATGGGCAATATAGGCATTTCCCTCACTCCACATTTTTTTCAACATTGGCCTTATGAAGAGGTCGGCACCCCTCGAAATTTCTTTCTGGATCCGTACCTGAAGTTCATTGACAACTTATTGCATTTACAAGTTTGTTAAAGTTTGTGGTATTAATACGCTGCGGCATGCAGGTGCGGATCCAGAACCAAATTTCGTTAGGGGCTGTCTCCATAAAGCCAATTTTAAAAGAAAAAAAAATCGGAGTGGGGAAAATGCCTATATATATACTGCCCATTTTAAATTCAAAATTTCGGAAGGGCTGCTGCCACCCCAGCCACCCTCCTGAATTCGCGCCTGCACTGGGGTTTTGACAAATTAATATGATTGTAATATTTACCTTAAAAAACTGGGCTATAATCCTCGCTGAAATATTGTTCACTTTACACTTAACACGATGCAATTAAAAACACACAACAGTTAAAATGTGCACAGTCCAAATATGTTTTTTATATTTGGACTGTGCACGTTTTAACTGTTGCGTGTTTTTTAAGGTCTGTCGCTATGAAAATATGCAAGTGGAATGAAAAGAGATGTCACTACCAGTCATTAGTAAATGATGTCCGAGATTGGGTGATTTTAATTCCAACATTTCAAAGGAAATAATAAGATTAACCGTTTTTAAATGAGCAACAGTCATTATAATTATGTTTATCTATTTCCTAGTCTGATTAATTTGTGAATACAATAATTATATGTTAAGTTATTGCAGTTAAAAAAATGCCCCTATAACTCAGAGAGCAAAAGCTCAAGGCAAAGAAAGAAATATGAAGGGCAGCCGTGCCGTGATGAATGCTCCTTCTCTACCGTTGCGAGTGCGCCTCAACATTCCATTGTATTTTAAATTGAATAGAAGGGAGAGTAACGGTAAATAAACAAATATGTATTATTTTGAAAGAATTAATATTATGATTTTTAGGATAGTAAGCATCGAAACTTTTTTTTTTTCGATAAAAAAATAAAATATATTATTGTATTTTTTAATTCCTTTTGTTATATATATTAATGAATCTAACTCGAATCTAAGTAATAATCCTAATAATTACGTAATTTTATGTATTAAAATTTACTATCATTCATAATGCTGTTTCGCTTTATGTGGCTCATCATATCTAATCATATGCTTGAAATAAAAATAATTTG